>CAJVRI010001065.1:0-600000 GCA_911649635.1 Poeciliopsis gracilis | reverse complement strand
GCTGGAGATGCAGGTTGCTCCTGAAGCAAAGAAAAAAACAGAAATAAAAGAACCTACCGCTCACACCAATTCTATATTGCTATAAAATGTTAATGTTTATATAGTGTCTATTCATCTAAACAGACAAGTGATTGTACATTTTAACTGATTCTATCAACCATAGTGCAGATTAAAGTCAAAAACAGTTTTCTTAAGCAGACCCCACAAATCCATTAGAAAGTTGATTTAAATATTGTCCAGTTCATCCCAAAGAACATAGTAAGGCAAAAAGATTAATTTCCAGTTGAGTTCACCATCAAAATATTATTAAGTGCAACACTTAACATTTGTTCCTTCCACTTCCAGATTATGGCTCCAGCATTTAGAATAACATTGACATGTACAACATTTACCTTGCCCACTGCTTTTGGCCAGTAGGTTGTACTTTGAGCACCCTTGACCATCTCCACTGATATTGTGGTAATGGAAAGAAAGACAGGAAAAAAATACATGTACTTTTTTGTGACATTGTTTAAAGTTACCTCATTTAAATGAGTTACCTCATTTATCTAAATTACTGATGCCAAATTTTAATGTTTGAATAATTGGTTTGTATCAACTATACTTCTTGCAGTCCAAAACAATGTCTCTGGGATTTTTGAAGTTACCACTTAGATGTAGAGACCAGGTTATGCTGGGTTTCTGAGCAAAATCAGACAGATGTCATAACGACAGCAGGGCCAGATGGTTTTGCCAGAAAGGTTTTGACTTTCGTCTCAGCCCCTGGTCTGACACATGACACCTTCAACATCTACAGCATTTCGCTCAAGACTCAAACTGCAGTTGGGTGACGTGGGTTGAGTTTTCCATTTCACGAAACGGAGAGGAGCATCGGACAAAAGCTTCGAAACAAACACAATCTTCTATCAGCTATGTCTCACTGCAGATTCAGGGTAAACACAGTGTTAGGCATTTAAAGGTTAGAGTCTGAGAATCCATTGTGTGAATGCAGACATGAACAGCTCTCCGCCTGCAGCTGTAAGATGAGTGGGGATAAAATGGCTGCCGCTCCGACCTCCTGCTCTGTCATAAAGCTGCTCAGAATGATCCCAAACAGCTGTTGAAGACAGTCTGCCTCTAATGTTGCTAAGCAACACAACTGGTGGAGGACAGCAGCCGCTGTTCACAAAGGGAAAGGCGTTTATTTACCGTCTCATGCTGCCCCCTCTGACCCTGGTTTGCATTAACCTTCCAAAGGCTGATCTGAAGAAGGTTCACAAGGGTGTGTTTTGGCAAGATTATGCAGCAAACATTAAAATGATGAATATGTGTAGTATAATCTCCTGACGTGGGGCAAAAACATTAAAGCTAGAAGAAGAATGTTTATCAGTTTGCTTCTTCAGGTGACAAAGACTGAAGAAGATTTCAGGTTTTGTCCATCCTGAAGAAGATGTATGACAAAGGAAACCCTGCTGAATAGATTAAATTTTAGTTCTTGTTAATTATTTCAAAACCTTGTTTAGATTAGCGTCTTCCAGCAACACCAGTTGAAGCAACACCAGCTCAGTTGCTCCACACTGAAGGTCTCTGCATGAAGGAAACTGAAACATATCCTTTGTCAGACAAGCCTTGTGATCTGCAATGTTTTCCTGATTGAGATTCAAGTCATCAGAACTGTAGCTAATGAAATGCCCCTTACAACATCTCCACATAACCCGCTGCGGTTCGATACCTGCTCCATCGCTCTGGAGCAAAAAGCTCTCCAGTTGGAATTCCTAGTTATTGCAAAGTCTTAAGTCCAGTTTGTAGTGTGGTAGGACACCTGGTTTCACAAGATGTTTTTTGTTCTTCAAGCCCTTCTCTCACAGAAGCATCACATGACCATTGGGCTGCAGGTGGTTTCATTTAGATGAGTCTGTATCTTTACAGAAAGCCTGTTTCATCCTCCAGCTCAGCACAAATTACATTTTTTTAAATGTACCACTTGACCATTTTTGTCCCATAACACTAACAACAGTTTAAGAAATGCAAAATAGTTGACCTCTAGCATCTAACCTAGGTTTCATCACTGGGCAGTGATGGAGCCTCAACCTGCAATTTCATCCTCATTTGAGAATAAATGTCTTCAACAAATTGCCCACTATGTTTTGTCTCTAGCTCCTGTTTCTTCTTCCATCTTGAAGAAGTAGTACCTGGTTATGATGCACAGCACAAACTGCAATATTTAAATATTTCTTCCCCAGCGTAGAAAGCGCAAATGAAAAATAAATGGTTTGTTTCTGTTTTAGGGGCCACGACTTGGAGTGCTTATGCTGCATGGTGCTTTTTCTTTTGTTTTGCTTTGTTTTTCTGGGTGAGATTCAGTGGTGAATGAGTTTGAAATGTGTGATCTATCTATGTGTACAGAGGAGGTACAAATAGAGAGCAAAGCAGGTAAACTTCATGTGTGTTTGTGAGAGCCATGCTGATCAAGGACAAAAGGTCAGACTCAGAAATGCTTCATTCGTCAATTTTAAACATTCAGACGAATGTGATCACATCACGAGGGGGAGGGGACATAGCTGAGTCTCTAGGTGAAGGAATGTGTGTGTGTGCGTGTGTGTGGGTGTGTGTGTGTGTAAGGGTGCGGGGCGATGCTTGGTAAATGATTTTGCCGCTTAGGAAAAAATAAATTTTCAAAAGAAGAGTCTGTGCGGAAGAATCAGCAGCTGGTCAAGTAGCTTCACAGACACCGCCGAACGGCAGAAAAATGTTTTATTCATCGCTGTTTACTGTAATAAATCAGCTCAGATTATACACAAAGCATTCTCTGCTTCCCCGTTTCCGCCGCACATTCCTGAATAAATTACGTTTGCAGTCAGGAAGTTGTAACCATGGCAACCACATCTTCCTCCACAGCAACACAGGAGGAGGGGGCGGGGGGTGGAAACTGCAGGGATGTACAGTCAGGAAAGGAGACAGATTATAGTAAGAACTGTATGCTAAAGCTCTCCGTCTCCACGGTAATATCAACAAAACTGTTTTCATCAACAGTCAACGAACTTGAATGCGCCATATGTTAAACACTATCCTGTCTTTCTCTCCTGTTTATAGGTATGGAATTAACATGCACCAGAAACCAGCCAATGACTATTTGACGAATTTTGAATTAACATGAATGACAACAATATTTAATTTCCCTCAAGGATCAATAAATATTGATGAATTTAGAATGCTATGCTTTGCATTTTAAAGGCTGTCAGAATACATAACAATCGTGCGTCTGCATTTACTCTGACTTTACTCATCAGTCCAAACATCTCCACCGCAGTTCGACGCCTCAGAGAGAACATGTTCAGCTGACAGGAAGTGAGCAGGTCTCAAAGAGGCTCAATCTAAGTCCAGACAGGAAAAAAAGAGTGCAGCATGGAGACTTTGTGCGACAGAATCGCTGAGCTAGCAAACTGAAAGCCATCACATTAAACACCTCATCAACCAATCACATGACAGTTGAACTGAAACCAGGTTTTGATATTACGTGTTGAGCTTCAGAGGGAAATGCCTTGCTGCATCACCGCCACAGACCAGGGGAGCCTGGAGCCTCGATTCTTCACTACGTTGCAACAGGATAGGTGATCCTGGAGGACAGTACAGCACCTATCTATCCTGTCAGAATAACAGCAGCAGGCCTGGCTGTGCTGCTTCCAGCTGCATTGCGGATCTTTCTTTCTGAGCAACAATTCACCTGAACTGTGTGTAGCAACTGATAGTTAAGGTGCCCTTGGCTCAGTGCTTCAGCTCATAGCCTGCATGCTAATGCGCATGCACTGAGTCGTGTGCGAAATGTTTTAATATTCCTGGGAGAACCCTTCCAGGGTTCTGGAAGGGTTCTGCTCAGTTTACAACAGAGACCTGCTGTAGAAATAACACAATTTTTCATTACCTTAAATATCTTCATAACAAGCAAGTTAATTATTGCTGAATGTAGAATAGCAGATGAATAACAGACAGTTGCATAGCTTTTCTGCAGCTTTAAACTCTTTCATTTTTAAACAATAACATTTTTATATTAATGATTGTTCTATAACAGTGACCTTCCTGCATGATTATGTCTCTTTAAGAAAAAAAAAAAACAAAACATACGGTACGCTTAAAAACAGTGGTTCTCTAGCTGTAGGATCTGTACTCCTGGTGGTACTATCGATTTTTTCTTAGGAGGGTTCAAGTCAACCCTTTGCTTTTCCACCATTTCAAAACCAACCAAGGAAGGAACAGTTCCATATCAGTCAAGGAGTAGCTGGCTTCCCAGCTTGATGGTGGGAAGCCAGCAGGGAATTCTTGTCAGTGGAAATAACTGAGAGGAAGTTATTTCCACTGAGTTATTTCCACCAAGAGGCTTTAAGATAAAAACTTGTTGGGAGGTCGTTGTGTTACATAATGCACATCATTTCTTGCCATTAACACAGACATGCAAAAGTGCGTATGCAAAGCCAGAACTGGACTTCAGCAAAGAGTATTTTCATCAGGTGCTGTGATGATAGAAAGTAGAACTCTTAACGCCACCGGTGTTTAGTCCGCTCAAATTGGTGTCAGGAAATTTACATGATGGAGGAAATTACCTTCATTCTCAGAATACAAGACATTTTTATGAATAAGTGGGACTATACAACACCAAGAAAGAGACTTAATGAAAACCAACACCGTTGTTGAAGGACCGTTTTAAATACTTGCAATCAAGATGTTCAGTTTCCTGTTAACTATTGTTTTGTCTGAATACCTGTTCACCTCTTTTCTTTATGTTTCCTATTGTAGAATTTGTGTTTTTACAGAGGCTACAATGCTCTGTAAAATATCTGTGGTATATTTTCACATGTTGGTATTCACTGTAAATGTTAATACAAATTAATTTGACATAAAAAAAAAGATAATATGGAGGTGTCTGACAAGAATTTCAGCCATAATGTGGAAGTCAGCGGGGTTGAGTTCTGCTCTCCGCCCCCCTTTGGTCCTTTGATTTTTAAAAGCTCTTGTGTAGAAAAGTCTCAGCTTAATTGGTGACCCAGTTGAGTAACCACCAACAGCTCAGAGAGGGCTTTATATTTATGTGGCTTTATAAAGGAACAGCGTGGTGAAAGAATAAAATGATTCAATGGATAACATCCATTTGTGAAATTGGTCCTTCAGTATTTTAACATATTGAATCTTATCAGGATTCCTTTTGGCAAGAAATTCAATTCATTTCAATTCAAGTTCAATTCAAAAATACTTTATTAATCCCAAAGGGAAATAAAAAAAAAAATAATAATAAAAAAAAGCGCAGCTAAATTTATAATGCTAATTGTAACTAAACTGGTCAATGGCCACATCCATTAGGAAACCTCGCTGGTTTTCCAGCTTGCAAATGGAAAACTGTCAAGTTGGATGTCATGTCATTCAGAGGACTGACTTCCTGCTTCTGAGGCCAATGGAAAGATGCCCTACATGCAAGCTGTAATCTAAGTTTAATTGAAAACTTAGAGTGTAAAAATGTTATTTCATTTAAGTTATTCAATTGATTATTATTCAGTTGTTTGGCGCAAAGCTAGAACAGAACCTGACAATGAGCTTCAGTCATTGTCACAACAATGACTGAAGCTTAAGCAGACACACAATGATTGACAGGAATATTACAGTGAGTCAACAGCAAGAGATTGGATAACATTGTTGGATTGCCTCAGGTTTGCAGGTTGCATTGTGCTGTGATTAAAAGAAAACACACACAGACCTCTGATCAGCACAGTCAGCACAGTGTTGTAAAAGCTGGTTTGTATGTAGTGCTTCAGTAAAAACCTCAAAGTGTTTCCAATGAGGGCAGGTTGAAAGACAAAAACTATTTAAAGCTCTGAGTCTCTTCAGACTCTGAATTACAGAACATCAAATAGAAAAGATGCATTTCAATGAAAACTTTACTCCAATGGAATTTATTAGAACTCACTCAGCCCCAAGGCACATTACAATATCAAATGTGTTAGTTTCATCATATTTATGCATCACCACAGAATAGGGCATAACAAAAAGACACAGTCCGTAATACAGAACAGATTCCCAAATGTACAAAACTGTTTTAGGACCAACTGAAAACATACTAAAATGACTAAACAGTTGGAATAAAAAATTGGATGAAATCATTAAGCTTATTGACAGCCTGTTATGATGTGATGAAGTCTGTCTAGCTCTCCAAAAACATCACCGATAACACTTCCCCATAAAACACAACCATTTTCTTTTTTTTTTTTTTTTTTTTTAACTTTGTTAAATGAGTTTTTATGAGACATTAGCATGTGGAACATTTATGTTTCACTGTGCCTCTGCTACAACCTCAGCTCTGGGTGTGGAGAGGAGTCCTGGACGATTTCATTCAGATGTGTCAGCTGGGGAAAAGGAAGACTGACTGTACCGTACGGATAAATCCACCCAAAACTGGTCATTTATAACCTATCCAAACTCTTCATTTACCTATAAAGACAATATTTCGATGTACACATTTTTTTTTTAAATTAAATTATGAATTTGTGATAACCCCTTTTAATATTTTCTTACTGAAAAATTCTTCCTTTAAACTGCGGATTTGGATAAAGGTTCAAGAAAAACGTACATTTGTTAAATTATTTACACATGCAGTCTTTAAAAATGACTCGGCTTTTTATATCATAAGTTTGAAATTCATCAACATCATTATTAGTTTTCCATTCAAATTCATAAAGTTTGAGGATACATTTCTGTTTTTTAAGTTCAAAATCTGGTGAATAGACAATATAAATAATTTACAGTTTGAAATGAATTAACTCACTTTAGAAATTCAGCAGAAAAAAATGTCAAATATTCTCTCCACTTCCTTTTTTATATTAATATCATGGACGGACTCTAGTGATTTACATTTTGCTTTAATTGCACCTGTTTTAACCCTTAAATGATATAATTTAAAAATCTTTTCTTTAATTATTTCACAATAAAATTGAAACTAGTAAAATTAAAAAAGAAAAATCTTTAAAATGAGGTTTAAGGATTTTAAGGTGCATTTCACTATAAAATCTGGAATTAACTTTCCACTATAAAGTCCAAAACAGGGTTATTGACAGCACTAGCCCCTCCCACTGCACACATAGCTTCTCCTACAGTAGGGGGGCTCTGCCCAACTCTTGCTCTTCATAGAGTGAGAAAAGGAATCCTCTAACAGGGATTTAAAACAGATGATTTTAACAATAAAATTATAAACATTTTTACTACAGCAACTATGCTTTAAACTTTAAGTAGAGTCACGGAAACCTGAAGTGTTTCACCAACGAAGACATTGGTGTTTCAGGACTTCGGCGGTAAGGGAAGGAGATGAGCAGCCATGACTGGGACAAAGCCCTGGGGATCTAGTCATATCATGAACCACATACACACAGCAGCAACAAATAGTTTCTTTAAAAATCTATCACTGATCCTAAGGTGTTGTGGTGGTTTGTGCAACAGAACATAAACCACTCAGAACCCTAAAATATTCTTCGGAACAAAAAAAATACTTCCTCTTTTACCACCGATGGCAATAAATGAAGGAAGATTATTTAGGATATTTTTCAGGTAATGTTAAAAAAAAAAAAAAAGTAGGAGCTTTAGAATATTTTACATGGTTTTGTCTGAATTACATTGTTGGAATAGCTAACCAGTGCAAAATACTCAGCAGTCTTCCCTCACAACGCTGCACTCAAAACTATTACTTCTTTACCAGGCTCTTTTCTGGAGTCATTTTCTAATCTGGTCATTTGTTTTAGCCTTGGCTCCAGCAGAGACAGTCAGACATCAACACATCACCACCCAGTAAGTTTGGAGCAGCGCTACCTTTTTCCAAGACCAGACAAGAACATTAGAGCTTTTCTGATCCGTTAAAATACTGCAGGATAACAGCAGAACCAACTGGAGAGGAATACTAATATGAAACAGGAAGTCAACTGTCTTCACTACCAATCTCCACCTTTATTTTGATACTGTAATCTAAACATCCAAGCACTCTTTATATACTTATTAACATGTATACAAAGTAGTGGAGGAAGGGTTAATAGGTCCTTCACTGCAGTAATAGTACTAACACCACATTTTAAACAGGAAATCTGTTATATTGTATATATTTAAAGTGTTGGAAGGTAAAGCACCAATAAACAGATATCCTGCAAATATCACATGATAAAAGAATTATTACAACTTCATTCATTGGTACATAGTATTTTATCAACTGTTTAGGTGCTTTCTTAAAGAAAGCAAAACGTCATTGTTTAAGTTTGAAAAAACCTGGTGAATATTTTTTTGTTTCAACAGATTTGCTCAAACAAAATGCGACATAAACAGCACATTGACACACAGATTTCATTCAAACAACAAAAACAACCTACAAAGTTATTTTAATCATGATAGCAAAAGTCATTTTTGTGTCATCTACTGAAACTGTCAGAGAAGCAGCTTCATTAGGTAATTAAAATGCATTGATCTAAAAATTAGGAGCAAACTGATTTTATTATCATTTATTTGTTTTGAGTTTTTTTTTTTCCTCTAATCATGTAGAAAAGGGTTTTTTGAGGCTCAGCAGCAGAACCACTGTGTGGTCATGATATGTTACTTTTTCTCTCCATCAGTAAGGTTGACATTAAAGGTCCTCTTTCAATCTCCTCACGGGTCCCTCTCCTTCTTAACCTTCACATCTCCAGCCAGGATGGTTGCGATTTCCCCCTGCATAAAAGCCCAGGGCACGTTGGAGCCCAACAAGGGACATTTGTCCCCGCTGGGGCAGTACACCTCCCCAGACGCCCCCTGGGCCTTGATGCTCTCTCTGGAGCAGGGGAAGCAAAACTTGTGGTTGGGGACGGAGGGACATTGGACAAAATGCGTGTCCTCTAAGCGTTCGTGGCAGATAGTGCAGCACAAAGGTCCGCTGTTGGCCATCGGTGAATCGGGCACGCTCTGAGACGGGAGCTGGTCCATGGCACCGGCGGACTGCGACGCTGCGGACAGCCCGGTGTCTCCGGTCCGTGAGGAGAGGCGCCTCTGGCCGGACACGGAAGGGGGAGACACTGGGCTGCTGCTATTGTGTCTAGACGAGGAAGTGGTGGAGTGAACAGAGTCTCTGTCTTTGTTGGGAGAATACGCGTTCCCCAACGTGTCTGCCACTGACAAAAGCGCAGCCATGGGGGACTGCCTGTTCTGAGGGGCCGCTGCGTCTGGAGGTGTGGCGCGGCCGGAGGAGACGCCGGGGTGCCCAGGGGTCAGCGGGGGCGGAGGCCCAGCAAACGAGCCCGCAGCCATCGAGAGTTTGAGCGCTTCAGCTTGGCTGTTGATCCACTGCTGCCTCTGCTGCTCATCCGTCAACTTCAGGCTGCTCTCAGCAGAGTCCGGCTCCGGGGAGGCTTTTCTCTTCCTCGCTGCGGCCCTGGTGCTGCTGCTGCCACTGCCGGAAGCCGAAGCTCGACCTGGAAGAACAAGTGATGTCGGCAGCAGCGGGCAGCTCCCGTCGATGTAAGGCTGCGGCAGCATATCCTCCCCCACTACCTCTTTAAAAAAGCGCAAAGACTCCGGTAATAAGTCTCCGAGAAGGCGCCAGTCCCCGGACCCGTGTTTCTTTTCATACTCCAGATACTTAAACCCAGAGGACAGGCCTCTGCCGAAGTCCTTCATGCAGTCCTGATACATCTGCTTGGCGACCCCCGAGGCGCTGGAGAACACGTTCCCGGAGCCGCATGGGTACTCAATGAATATTTTCAGCTCATAGTCCATCCCGGTTTTGGAAACAGCGTCGAAAGCGAAAACCCTGCCGACCAGCCCGTGGTCCTTCTTGAAGCGGACATCAAACGGTGTGCACCCGGAGAGCAGGACCAGCGTTTCCCGCACAGGTTTGGGTTTGCTCGCCCAGTCTTCCTGTCGGTTCCGCAAGCTCTCGCTCAGCTCAGTCAGAGCCTCCGCGTTCCGCTGCTTCTCCTTCATTTCCCGCTCCTGGTCGGTGCTCGACACGGAGGCGGGTCGCTTTCCACCCAGCTCGGAGTGTCCCACCTGGCCGGGCAAAGAGACGACCACCATGGAGCTGGTAGGGGGTCTGCCCGCCAAGCTGTGAGAAGTCGGTCCGTTCATTCCGGTCTGAGGCATGAGGTTCGGCGGCACGGTCATCTGGGCTGGTGCCGACACCAGCCCACCATTGCTTTTGCTCCGGGAGTTTGGACTCTGCCGGTTCAGCTCAGGTGGTCCGTCATCTGTCTTAAAGCCGTTCAGCCCTCCGAATCCATTCGGCGGCCTGCTGCTGCAGCTGTGCACCGAGTAGTCAAACCGAGCCCGGCCGTCCGCTACCTGTGCGTATCGGTCCAAACTGGGCTGCTGAGACTTCCCTTGTCCATCCGCCTGGTAGTGGCTCAGCTGCCCCAGAGGTTCCTTCCCACTCAGTAAAACCGCCTGGCTCTTCGCGGCAGCGGACTGCTGCTGCGCGGGCAGTCCTCCCGCAGAGGACCGGCTGTCCTGGAAGCCCTGCGCCCGCTTCAGATGGCGCGCCGTCTCGATGACGAACTCGATCCGGTCCGCGCCCTCGTAGTTGACGCAGCCCCGGCACACGGGCTCGGTGAAGTCCCATATCATGGCCCAGGGCATGCGGGGCAGGTCGCATAAATAGCACGACTGTCTGCGGGATGAGGAGACCTGCGGGGAGGACATCTTCCCTCTGTCGGTCTCCTTCCCTGCCTCCTCCTCTGAGCTGCTTTCACCCTCCGCTGCTCCGCAACAGCCTAAAAAGAATGAATGAGGAGGACAGACTGCGGCGTGTTATTGTTCCTCCCTTGTGATGTTGCAGCAGAGATGGTGGGGGTGTTTTGCGTTTCCTCCCGCATCCTCTCAGGAAGGCTTAGGAATTTGGTTTGCGACACCCCGCCCCTCTGCGACCTCCCAGCTAGGCCACCTGGAAAACTAAGGGATTCCTCTTGGCAAGCAGGAGAATACTGCTGGTCCTTTCGCTCTCATTACTGTCAGGAGGAAGCAGCTGCAGTTTGTGGGAAGGCGACAAAACGATCACAACAAAAGATGATGGCGAGAGAAAAAACAAAGCTGGGCTTGCATGTAAAAAAAACAAACAAACTAAAAAACAAAACTGCAATGTAGAAAGAAAAAAAAGGGTCCAATAGCTAGCAACAAAAGATTTGTTGAGTGGAAGAGATCAGACTTGTAATATTTGAATATTAGAAGAATATAAATTAGCCACATAATAAAACAACTATATCAACCAATGTTAAAAACAATGAAAGTTTTTGAAACTATGAGCTCTAAAGTTGATGGTGGTTTGAACAGGGATTCTGCAGATGTGTCGGTTGCTAGGCAGTTTTACTGCACTTCATCTGCAGAACTACAAACACACAAAACCCTGCATGTAGCAACACTCCGATCAGGCTTTTCCTGGCCAGTTCCACTTTCTAGTTGTCTTTGTGATCCACATTGTGTGATTATCAACCTCATAGACAAAGTCTTAAATTCACCCTAGTAAATTGTAAAAATGTTGCTGAGACAGAACCTAGGTTATGTCATCTTTTACCTCAAAAATCACCAGCGTTCTTTTCCTCCCTATTTCAGTTTGGTTCTTCTACAAATAACTATATCAACAAATAACTATATCAACAAATAATTATATCAACAAATAACTATATCAACAAATAACTATATCAGCAGCCAAAACTTGCTGCCTGTGCACTGATGCTCTGATATCTTGATGTGATGCAGATTGTGACTGGAGTTACTGACTACATTTTTAGAGCTGCACTGATTGCACCAACCTTTAAAAAGCCTGACCCGTTGATTCCGATTTTGTCCGTAGATTTTTCTTTTATAACTGACACTGTTGCCAAAGTAACACAGAAATGAGTTATTGGATCTGTCAAAAGTTATTGTGGTCTGACAAGTCTCAAAACATAGAAACAAAGTGGTGAGTTTTCAGCAGAGCGACTGTTGTTGACAGCTCACATGGAGAGGTGACCTCATGGTCAGTGTGTCTGTCAGTCTGTCTGTGTCATGCAAAAGGAGACAGTGCTGGATTTTCAGACCTCTGTGGAGGTCCAAGTATCAGCTGATTATCAAAAGCATAGGAAATCGGGATTGGTTGATCAGCCGGCTGATCGATTTTTATCTGCTGAGTTTTACTTCCCAGTTTAGATTTTGTTTAAACTGTAATATGTAAGATAAACTATGTCTTTGTTAGAGTTGGTAGTTTTAAATCGAACAAAAAAAAAAAAGAACAAAAAAAAAAATCGCAAAATCCTTCCTGTTTTTGCCTCACAGTATGAGTTTCCAACCTCAAACAGGATTCAGATGTAACAGGTTTTGACTGGTCGATCACTCAGATCGATGGGAAACTGACTGACTGCCACCTCTGCCCAAATCATTGTGCATCCATTTGGAAATCAGTGTACCTGCTGCAAAACGGTACATAAAATACCTGGAAAAATAAAAATACCACAGGAAGACACAAAAAATATAAGCAATCTATTTTTTATTTACTGTTTTTTTTTTAGAATCACTGTATTAAGATCTTTTTTTTTTGTCAGCATACCATAATGTTATGCTGATGCAATCTGAGGACATCACACCTTCAGCAAGGTAGTGTTTTTTCACTGCCAGCTCTTCTCACACACTCACACACGCACATCCCTCTGATGGGTACCCAGTGTTGCCCTAGAAACCCGTCTGCTGGCCACAAAGAAAGGGGGAGGAATCTGCTGAACATCATGAGCTGCAGCCTTGTTTGCCCAAACTCTCACTCTCTATGCATAAATATGCAAATCACCTAACACACACAAACACACGCATACAAGCAGAGATGGGTTCAGTTAAGACATTCTGGTGCTTTGAATGCAGATTCTCTCCCCCTAAATCTACATCCTTTCTTGGTCAAACACAAAGCCTGACATGCACAGATTTACATCTACGCAAAACTATTAATGCTTCACCTGAATATGCACCTTTTCATTTAATGATGGAGGTTTTGCTTCGTGTGTCGAACACTAAACTAGTGTCTTCTTCCATTTGCTGGAGAAACTGGTGAGATGTTTGGATTGAGGACAACTGTCAGAATTAAGTCTGTAGAACACAAATATTCCTTTTTGTGTTTCATTAAAATCCCTCAACTTGTATTGTCTGGAGTTACTGACAATACAATAATAGAATATTTGTGATGTTTATTGTCGCAACAATAAAATAGACAAAAACAAACAAAAAACAAAACTATGATATCTTTACAAAGTATTTGGTAATATATCTATAATTACACACAGCCAAAGCCCCATAAGCACAATTCTAAAAATAAAACATATGGATTATCATATAGATGACATCATTTACATTAATTAGAGCCTCTGTGTTGTCAATCAGCACACAGTAACTGCATTCAATTATAAGATAAAATGGATATTTATAGGTATCGACGCTCTCATTGAACCAAGAAAGAAAAACTAGAATTCAAACCTATAAAGTAATCATTTTTGGGGGGTTTTCAAACAGAATCAGAATAAATCGACCTGACGTGGGTGTTTGGGACATTTGAGGTGCATAAAGCAAACCTACAAAGAAAACAGAGACACCATAAGCTAACAAAACACCAGAGCTGTCAAGTGTCAGCCACCACAGCACCAAGGCAACACTGGCTCTGGGAGCCGTTTATTCATGGTGCAAAACGCTTCTTTGATAATAAGTATATATATAAATATATAAACATAGGGGTGTTCACTGAATCTGGCTGCTTTCCAACTGCAGCAAACTGCCTTTTTACAGTGAAGCTGCTGCTGCCTTACACACAGAGCGAAGCTGAACAAATTGAACAAAACAGAAGTGATGAGGTACCCTCTGTAAGCGTGTCCAATTTTACCTGGATTGCTCTGGCCTGGAGTCACAGTGGCATGTTTCCATGGCAACTGCATCCGTCGGCATGACAGGAGGGGCAATAGCAGGCCCTCCGGTTCCTGTCGAGCTTGGCTTCTGGTCCTTGACTTTGGCTGGTGGAAGACAGTAGACAACGTTTCTGTGAATGATTAGAAATTCTGAAGGCATTCTGTCATTTTGCGACAAAGTGGACAGCAATGCAGTAATGTGTGCAAACAAAGGAGCTGTTAGTCAAATTCACATGCTGCTGAGAGAAATTGTAGATTGTCCAATAGAAAACCATTTACTGTATTTTGACGTGGAACAAAACGATGAGCTGACTTCGTTTCAGTCTGGTCATATCATCACAACACCAGGCCATCTGAAGCCACTTTAATCCATTTTTTTTGGAAAAACAGATTTCTTCTGTTTTTCGTTTTTTGTCACACTTAAAATATTTCAGATTATCATTTAATATCACACAAAGATAACCTGATTAAATACAAAAAATCTGAATTCATTTGTTATGGGAACAAGCTGGACCTCTAAACCTGATAACCGACTGTTAACATTCCAAACAAGAATATTTTATTTAACTGACACTTCAAAGTGACAGAAATCTGTCAGTTTAAGTTGAACCCATTTCCATTCACCTTTTCTTATTCTCATCATTGAAACCATAAACAGAAATAAACCCAGATGTAGTTAACAAATCGGTTTGGGTCGAGGTTTTTGGATGCGACAGTGTGTGCTTGCAGGCAGCCACCTGGTGACAGCAGACTGACCTTTAGAGTCTGAGGCGATGGAATCCTGACCCGTCACTATCTTGATAGCTGACTCCAGCAGCTGGCTCTGATTGGACAAGAGGAGAACCAATAATCAGTGAGACGGCAGAGGGAGGATGCAGCAGCAGCAGGAGCAGCAGCAGCAGCAGCGTCTGAGCAGGTGAAGCAGTGTACCTGCAGCTGCAGCTGCTGGCTCTGCAGCGTCTCCAGGCGATGCAGTGTGTGTTGACTTAGACTCCGTCTTTGGCCCTCATCCTCCCTTATATCAGAACACACAGTCAGGCCATAGCTGTCACAGGCAGTTTGCTTCAGATACGACGAAAGCGCAGCAGCTTGTTCACAATCCAATCACACAGAACCATCATCAGGTATGATCCACCAGACCACAATCTACTCTTTAATAGTTTGAGGATTAATTTTTTTTTCATTATTCAATCAGTTATTCAAACACACATTTCAAAACCTGTGGTTATAATAATAATAATACTTCCTCGTTTTTTCAGGCTACAACAAAAAAGAATTTCTGTGTTAAGCTACTTTACAGCCATCTACAGGCAAAACACGGTTACTACATGTTCAGAAAAATTGTTTCAACCTTTGTGATTTTTGTTTTTCTCTGCAAGCTTCAGAATCTACATCAGGGTTCTACATCAGTTCATTAGGGCCATTGTAGATAGAAAAAAGAAATAGTACATTTCCAGCAAAAATCTCAGAAATGGACTTAATGCCGTGAAATCGAGTTTTAAAAATTTTACATTTTTTGACTTTTGAAACTCAGAAATTTCAAAGTCTTTCTAGAAAATTTTTGAGATTTTATGTGACAGACCAACACAATCTAGATAATTATTGTGAAATTGAAGAAAAGCCATGCATCATTTTTCAAGTTTTCCATTCAAACCCTGATGTGCAAATCTATTCAACCCCCTTTTTCTCTGACACCTCCAAATAAAATAAAGACATGGACGTCTTCTTACACTGACCTAAACCTAAATTGGTCAGAGTAGATATCTACCATTAAAACTATGCTTTGTCCTTCTACTTCACCGTTATTCAATACTTTGTGTTGGTTCATCATGTAAAATCCCAAATGCGTTAAAATTTGTGGTTGTAGTGTGGCAAAACATTCAACGAGTGTCAGTTCTTTGTTACAAGGTCCTGCAAAAGCATAAACGGCTACAAAGTGTTTGTGTACCCGTCTGTGTGCAGCAGCTTCTGGATGCCTTTGGACAACTGAGACATTCGAGCCTCAATGTCTGACTGGGCCTGAGCACAGAAACACAAGAACAAGCTCAGACACTTATTGTAGCTGAAAATGAGATATTAAAAAGCAGTTTTACCAATTCTGAAAAATCAAAGTAATATAAACAGACAAAAAAAGACACTGAATTATAATTTAAAAATACAAAAATTGAGTAGAGCTTTGCGGAGGTAGATAAGATCAGTGGATGAAATCAGCTTGTCATGCACAGGTCGACAGCCGATCCCCCAAAATCAATCGCCTTTAATCACCTCCAGTTTCAATATGTGTAAAATCTTATGCATCAATATCTTGGGTGTCATTTTTGGTAGTAATTTTCAGTCACCATGCAGTCAAATTCTACTCACTGATAATATAATTGGCCAGTTGGATGGACTTTGGCCATATTTAATGCATACACCTGACAGAGACCTTAAACACCAACAAGAAAAAGGAAATAGGGAAAATCTGGGATAATCCAAAGGATTAGTAGTCAGTAATACACGGTACACGGTGGCATCACAGTTTTGTATTTTCCAGCCCAGCTAACTACCTTGATGAGAGGAGCGGTTGCAGCCACAGCTGCGGCTGCAGCAGCTGCTGCAGTTTTGCTGATGTCTCCCAGGCGACCAGATGACCCCTCGGTCGGAAAACCCGACATGCTCGCTGGATCGTCAGCGCTCTGATCAGGGTTGTTCCAACCGTTTGATGCGTTCGGAGTCGACCTTGGTCGCAGCAGCTGGACGCTGACCTCTCTCTTGTGGTGGTTGCTGTGGCAACTGGGCAGAGGGTCGGAACTATTTTAACTATTAAAAAGACCAAACTATGAAAATGGGCTGTCACTACAATGACAGCCCAATTTCAGACATCATGCTGAAATCACGATTTAAGTTTTGAACACGCGAGTTCAAAACTTAAAGGTTTTTGTTAACAGAGCTCAGAATATAAAGTGAAGTTTTGCTGTATCTTCTTACCGTTGTCTCAGCGCTCCCAGCACCACTCCCCGCTCCCCGGCCTTGAAGCATGATGTCTGAAGCTCCTGACCCGAGGAGGGTGACAAAGCCAGGGGCCCTGGAAGAAACATGTCATCATTATCTCAGAGACACTTCCTGTGGTAATTTGACCAACATCTTTACATGTCAAAGGTCTCGGGAAACCATGTCCATTATAAAATGTGAGTAGCGCCTGGCTTCACCTGGTTCAAATTCTGAAAAAAAACAAAACAAAAAAAAAAAACAACAACAATCTATTAGACACCTTTTGATATTCAATTATTCATTTTCTTAATCCCCCAATTTTTTTTTTTCATTTTAGGAATTGTTTTCTTATTTAAAAGATTATTCAAATTATTTGGTCATTTGCATTTTATTAATATATATTGTATAAATCAGGTTTATACAAAAAATCTGCAATCTGCCCATTTTTTATCCGATTCATCGCTAGAATAATCAATAGGTGAACCCATAACTAAAATAATCAATAGTGTGGCCCTATCAGAGTGTTTGTTTGTTGCCTGCATCTCAGTGTTATTGAATGTAACACCATTCAGTAACAGCAGGCTCAGTTGCATGTCGTAGACGTGTCATAATCCAACCTCGTAACTCTTACAGTTGTGTTTACATCTCGCGTTGCCATGGAGATCGGTTTGGAAGGTTCGGAGAGTACAGATCCTTAGTTTTATTTTAGCAAATAAAGCTTTGACGAACTCGTTTACAACATTTTCGGGACAGAGCCCGAAAACTGGCCTCCAGTTGTTGTTGTTTTTGCTTTGTTTTTTGTTTCTTACCGGTTTCGGAGTCCTCTGCTACTCGAGCTGAGTCAACAACCTCCGGTTTGCGTGCGGGATTCCGTGGCCTCTGCGCTTCCTTGGCCCGATGGGACTGGACGCGCACAGGGTCCCCCAGCTTCTGGACTGTTATTTGAACGGGTTGGGGTGTCTCACCGGCTTCCAGCCAGCGCTCCGGGAGAACAACGCGAGTGGAACGGATTAAAACCTCCCCGGTGTCCGGACTGAACGACGCCTGACCCGGACCGAAAGCGGTTGAGTCAGAGGGAGCCGGAGACAACATGCAGGCAGCGGCTAATGTAGAACAGTTTAGTTTAAAGTTACAGCAGGTTTAGTAAGTCTCAGCGAACACATTTCAAATTTCCCGCTTGTGGACTTTCTGCTTGGAGAAGGAGCTTGACGGAAACAATCCAGAGCATGGACGCTAACTGCACATGAACAGAACGCGAAGAGCGCCTAGTGAAAACAGCTGAAGTGTAAAATAATTGAACAAAGTTAGGAGCCAATGCATCCCTAGCTGTTAGGGAAACTCTACTTTCAACTTCCGCTTTTCCCCCGCCTCTTCTTTGTCTACTGAGTATGTAGCAGTCTCAAAACTACTAGGTACTACACTGCCCCTAATGGAAGCTGTTATTACTGCCTTCTTCTCTAGGCTTTTTTTCGGTCTATACTGCCACCTACTGGAATGGCAAAATCATGTCATCAAGCCGATTTCTTACTCAACTCCCTTTCTGCGCCTGGCACTTTATCCGATCATATTTCCTTTCTACTGATATAGTTTCTTTTCTTTAAATATACTATGTTTATATAATATTTAGATGCCCCTCTCCTTCACTTTACATAACAACATTGCCTCAAGAATTCATCTATTTCATTGTTGTAATTTAAAAATCAAAGTTATGCAAGTAATGTAGAAAAACATCTCTACATTAGTTGCTTCTGTGTATAAATACAATTCTTTATTATCAAAATAATCTCTCTCCACTAATAAACATACGTTTAAGACTCATTTAGGGATTTTAGTTGGTTCCTTTTTTGTTTTAAACCCTAATGTTCCCTGGTTAAGCTTTTTGTTTGCTGCTATTCCTTGTTCACCCTCCCTTTCAATAGGTGGCGATAATGCGCTCATATTTGATTTGCCATCCGCCTAAAAACACAAGAAGACAAAGATTTCCTCGCGGTGTGCTGTCAGAGTTGTAACCTTGTTGTAGGTCTGTGAGTGCGAAGCCTTCAGCTGGAGCAACAGTGTGTTTTATTTGGAATGAATGTGTTGTAGAGAATCTGCGGCCGTGTTTGTCTTTTCGCCCTTCATAGATTCTGCATCACACTCGGAGAGTCGTCCCCATTACCAGCGTGGGCCCAGCACGGACACACACACACACACACACAGGTAACAGTCATCGCAGCAAACCGAGAATAGAGTGGAAAACAAATCTCGTGTCATTTATATTAGGATTTTATGTACTGTTTTGAAGAAATTAGGAAACCTGTGTTTTTCTTCCATATGTTGTACTTAAAATTGATGTTAATATTGAAAAACCAACCCAGAAGAGCTATCTTTGAAATTTTGGTAAAATTCTTTAAAAATGCAATTTCTGGGGAGAAATATAATTATAGCACTCCCACTATTGTTATCACTTAAAATGGCTAAAGTGGCGTATTTCATTAGGAGCCCTGGGTTTTAATGGTATGTGACTATGGCTCATAGAGTAAAAACATTGCATTATTCATAAAGACGTTCTAAGTTTGAAGCCAGCTTTTTCTGCTCTATTTATTTATGCTTGACAGTCTTGACTAATACATGTCTATGTTTAGACCTGCAACAACACAGCTGAAAGACATTCAGTTTTAGCAGTGTTGTATAAAGTACTGAAATCTCGGAGTCAAGTAAAAGTATAAGTACCGCTCCAAAATATGACTTTGGTAAAAGTAAAAGTCACTGATTGAAATGTTACTTGAGTAAAAGTATTAAAGTATCTGAAATGTCTTGTACTTAAGTATGGAAAGTACTGTAAAAATTGATGTACTCAAGTAATGTAGTGAAAAGTACAAGTAAAAAGTAAAACAAGGCAAATGCAGTTTGAATGACATTTTTTATATTTTGGTAAACTTGTTAAATACACTTAAAATAATGTACACAAACAAGTGCAGCAAAATGAAACCTGCTAATAGATAAACCTGCAGCATCATTTAGTTAAGAAAATTAGGAGCTTTACCTAAACCACAAGGTTAACTTAACCTGCTTTACAACTGAACCAGCTTCTTAGTAAACCCTCCAGGACATAAAATAAAGTTTTTGTAAGCCTTAAGTTTTCCCTTTCAGTAAGGTCAGTACTGAAAATGAGAAAAATAAATTGTCAGAACAGAAAATGCGGCCAACATGAAGAAAAAAGCCGTTAGGATTACGCCACTTCACAAACTATAGGTGCAACAACTGGTCATTATGCAAAAGAAAAGTAGAATTGGGAGGAAAATGCAGCTTATTTGGCATCTGAAGAGGGAGGAGAGCATTTTGTTAACTTGGTGTTTAATGGGAGAAAGGTAACAGAGCTCCGTGATGCTGACACCCACCTACTCAAATAATCCAGCAAATAATCTGATTGGTTAGAGCTCTGTTTGTGCCATTAAAATTTTCGTTTGTGCAGTTTTGGTTTCCGAGATATTAAAAATTATATTTTAGGCCATCCAAAATATATACTTTTTAAGATTACAATTACTGAAAATATTGAGTATGACTACTTCATACTCAATATTTTGTGTCATGAATTTTGTGTCAGTTGGTCACAAGGCAAGAAATCTATTTCCATTAGTTTCTCAGGAGAGTTTGGATGTAAAATTTGTTGACTCTCCCTGAGTGAAACTCCGACACCTTGAGGAAGAGGGAGACCGAGAGAACGGCTGGCCGAAATTAAAGTTCATGAATCGGATCAACCTCGAGTTAGACACCGCTCACACCGGATATCGGAATAGCCAAAATCCAAATTGAAAACAACTGCTTCGTTTGTTTTAACGGCACAAACCTGCAGAAGCGGAGCACTAACGAACCAGCCCACTTTGGTTTGTTTTGGGCGAACTCTGGACGGCCTAAAAAATCATTTTAATATCTCGGAAACCAAAGCTGCACAAACCTGCACATACGGAGCACTAACCAATCAGACTGTTTGCTGGACTTTCTGACGTAGTGGGGAGGTGCGAAACCTGTGCATCCTATTGGTGGTGATGAACAAGCCCAGGCAAGCAGGCTTTGTTGCAGCCAATCAGTAGGTGATCAAAACATTTGCGTTTCTCTCTCGCTTTTTTGTAACGAGTAACTAAACCACACATTGAAAATGTATCGGAGTAAAAGTATGCAATTAAGTTCGGAAATGTAGTGAAGTAAAAGTAAAAGTTATCAAAAATTTTCTTACTCGAGGAAAGTATGAAGTACTCCAAAATATACTTAAGTAAAGTAGCGAAGTATTTTTACTTCGTTACTATACAACACTGAGTTTTAGATTAAATATATACCAGTCTGACAACCAAAAACAATAAATAACACAAACATAAACACTATTTACAAACTAAACCATAAATAAAATAGATTATGAAGGCTCTGCAAACACAATTGGAATTCAAATGTCCAATATCAGTTAAATTTATTGTGTGATGAATTGATTATTGTGACTGGCTTACCAACTAGTCTAGATGTTTTTGGACCATTCAGACACTGATTAGACCAGTTCATGTCTGCACGGGTACAGCTAAGAAAAATCACCCCACTGTTGCCTACTAAGTTTAGTGATTTTTTTTTTTTTATTGATACAATTTTTTTTTTCTGACAAAATCAGCCAAAATTGGAATCAGCAGGTCAGGCTTTTTTAGAAATCAGTGATCAGACAGAAAACTGCAAACAGATCCCTAGATTTGACCTAAAACCGCTCACTGGGATCAGGTTGATGCGGAGCAGTTCATAGAAATCAATGTTTTATTCACTGGACATTTTAAAGAGAAGAAATAATGTGTAAAGACATAATCTGTATGAAAGTGATCAGAATGTCATAAAGCTGATGCTCGTGCAGAATGAGGATATTTACGGCTTTTCCTCCTGACAGCAGTGGAGTAACTGTGCGTAGATGTACAGGATAGTTGTTGGTGTGACTGTCATGTTTTTTTCTTCAGACTGTGAACGATGGCCGTCCAGGTGACTGAGTCTGACCAGATCAAACAGGTAAGTTACAATAGTACCACCTCACCATGGAACAGAAAAACAATGTTGTTAAGTAAGTAATGTAATCATACACAGACTACAGTCCAGCTGTTTTCCACTGGTACTCTTTAACTCCAAGTTTCCTGTTTAGCAAAATAGACAGGTCAACTAGATGTGAACTGCTGTGTGAGTCTGACTGTATGATGACCTTCAGCTCTTCACTAAAAATTTGAGGTACACCAATGGATGATGGGCCCTGATTTCTTTCATTTTGGGTGCTGATACTGACGTGATTCTGTCCACTGGTCTTATCTGACTCTGAAAATGACTGGAAATCAGCAATTGTTCCCTTTTGAGGACTGACAGTAAAACCCGCCCACCAGACAATGTCAGCACATGCTCAGTTAACAATAGTTGCCACACTTTTGCCAACTTAATGACTTTCTTGGTATACCTAGCAACTTTTCAGACAAAAATAAAATTGGTATTGACCAAAATCTGAATGGGTGGGTTAGACCTTTAAAAATATCTGCGGTTTGCCAGGAAACAGCAATCGGTGCACCCCTAATCTTTCCTGCTCCAGTTAGAGGACTGACACGCTGTATTCTGAAATTACTCTTCGAAGTTAGAATAGAACGAAATAGTTTTATTTTAGAAAAAAGAAACTGAAGGAAATAAGGTTTTAAAGTTCTTAGCCTGTCACACCTCCCGCCCCTTTTTTCCACAAAAGTACAAAATCTTTAACTCGTACAGCTGAAGAGCAACTCTTCCCACTAAGAGAACGTTTGGAGAAAATCACTCGAATATTCAGTGTCTTTCCTTTTTATACAGCATGAGGTAAAAGTTGGGGAAAGAATGGTTTGTTTATGGCGAGTGTATTTTTTGCTTAACTTGCAGTTCAAAGAGTTTTTGGGGACTTACAACAAAGTAACGGAGAACTGCTTCATGGACTGCGTCAAAGATTTCACCACCAGAGATGTGAAGCCTGAGGAGGTAAAAAAAAAGCTGACATTTTTTACTTGACTTTTTGTTGCAAACATTAGCACACGAGTATTAAACTTTTTTTGTGTCAGCTTTCAGAGTAGCAAATATAGGGGTCAAAATATCTCCATATTTTATGTCACTTGTTGTGGACAATGCATTTCTATGGGGGTCATTACTCATTTCAATGTTGACATCTCACATATCATTTAATTTATAATAATTAAAGAGGCAGTAAATGACAGAATGTAATGACTTTTTTGAACGTTACATCAAAAACATAGATAGAGTGTTACCTTCATTCTTTTATTCATCTCTGAGGAATCTTTTTATCTCTCATGGCAACCGTTAAATGCTAAAATGCTTTAGGTTGCACCAAGGCGCAGCTCCTGCCCAGAGCTCCACTTTCTGAGGTTCTCTGTGAGTTTCACAGAGCAGCCTTCCCCCTCTCAGCTCCTTCAGACTAGCCAGCAGCAATTAGCAAACTCCTGTTGGAACTGCAAATCAGCTGAACTTATTATATGAGTTCCATCTCAGCGCAACATTGTTAAAAATGTTGTTAAATTGTTATTAGAGGAGTTCTTAAAGAGACAGAGACCCAATTTCAAGGCGTAGCATTTTTTTAAGTTAAAGGTAACATAGTTACTTTATTATGCTATAAAATGGGATTATATCCCTGGAAAACACATAACACTATCCCTTTAAGAGTTGCCGCTTAAAGGCTTAATTCAAATCCAAAAGTCCTTTATTGATCCCAAAGGAAATTAAATGTTGTTGTAACTCATATTAATTCTAATTCTTCCAAGAGATTTTGGCTGTTGGCAGAAAAGATCTCTTGTAGCAGTCTGTGTTACAGTGAATTTGAAGAAGCTTCTTACAGAAGATGCTCTGTTTTTGTAAGACAGTCTCATAAAGAAGATGATTTTCTTGATTTGACATAAAATCCTTCTTTGCATCATCACCTCCAAAGGTTAAAACAGTCATCCCCAGAACAGAACCCGAACAGAACCAGCCTTCTTTTTCAGGTTGTTGGGCCTTTTTAGCTCCTTGGCTCTGAGGCTGCTGTCCAACAGATGACAGCAGAAGAGATGACACTCTCAGCAATAAACCGCAAACCTTGCAGCAAGATCCTTCATCTTGCTGCAAATGTTGAAGGATCTTAGCTTTCTCAAGAAGGACAGTCTGTGAAATTATCAACGCAATTTGGAAGAACATTTGAACTGCTCATCCGCAGCCCCAGGTAACTTTCCTGTCTTCTCTAATTTGTTTCCTTTTTGTCTTCCAGTCCAGCTGCTCTGAGTCCTGCCTGCAGAAGTACCTAAAGATGACTCAGCGGATCTCCATGCGTTTCCAGGAGTATCACATTCAGCAGAACGAAGCTCTGGCTGCTAAGGCAGGACTGCTGGGACAGCCTCGCTGAGCTGCTCTCAGGCTGAAGGGAAGCATGTTCAAACTGATCCTGGTCCAGCAGAACCTCTGTCATCACAATAAAAACTGAAGACACTTCTGATGATGATGAGGGTGAAACCGAGGCAAAGCTCCCAGTGGAGCCTGAACCATCAGTTCCTGAAGCTCAGCAGGACACAGAGTAAAACCCCAGAATGTGATTTGAAAGCTGGCTTTAAGATTCTGCATCTTATTTACTGAAACTGAGCTTTTATCCTTTAATGTGGGGTTTATAGCTTGTGACTGGATGTTTTGATGTTTGTCTGAAAACAATAAAGTCCAAGATTTTACGGGTTTGGTCTGTTTATGAAATGTTTAACTTATAGATTTTCACCAGGTTTCTTCTAGACTGTGTTTAATTTCATTATTTTCTAGGTCTATGTCACTCAAGTCCTATTTACTTCCTCATAGAATCTCTTATATTTTCCATATTTCTGAATTAAGGATTCTAAAACCTGGTTGAGGAGCGTGTGATGACACAAGGAACATTTGCATTTCTTTACCATCACTTCCTGTTCCCACCTCTCTGGAGGAGCCCCTGCATCCCAGTCACTAAGTTCAGTGTGTGTGGGCATCAAGTGAAGCCTCAGTCTGTTCTACTGGCCAAAAATGGTAAAGATATGCTGCTGGATGTCCAGCATGAAGTTTCCCCAGTCAGCATGTAATCTAATCTGAGGGTTTTCGTTAGCAGTAAGCTACAATCAACAAATTTAAAAACAAGTGCTTTGAATTACATTCTGTGTATTACGTGTGTAATATAAGAATATTAAGTTATTTAAATATGTTCACTTTTTAAAAAAAAAAAAAAACATCAGATGGGTCCCAAATAACCATCTATGAAAGCCTACATATGAACTGGAAGATCTTACAAAGTTTTCTTTCAAATGATTTTCACGTGCTGGAGTTGACTTTTTGTCAGATCACTGTTATTCTAATTTGTACACGTACCAACCAGAATATCTAAGCAAGTCTGTCTTCTATGTATTGGGGTAAAACGCATAGAACTCAGTAAGTTCAGGCTGAAATTGTGTGAAGAGAACATCCGCTGTCCAAATCACTATGTTTGACCAACAGAAAGTGTGAAGAACTTGTTTATTGCTGTTTTAAAATGTCCAGGCCGCCAAACGCGCTTTTAAAAATCACACGTCATTCCTAAATGTCTTTAGTGAAAATGACACCAGGACCTTTGTTCAGCACCAGGATCAACATTCACATGGAGTCAACGCGCCCCGCTTGGCTGATACTGTTACGATGTTGTATGACGTCAAAGTTCCGCTCTGAGCGCCACGGCGCCTGCCTCGCCACCAATCACAGGGCTCAGATACCGACGGCTAACCGCCGTTATTCACGGTGGTTCTGCCTTGCTGACTCCTGGTACCATTCATAGGCAACATCCAGACTAAAACCCGACGGGCTCTTAAAGCGGTGTAGACCCTTAATGCTAGCAGCCACTATCCAGCGGGTCACTGACGCGACGTCAGGATCAGGCGGTCTTTAAGGTCGTCTGAAGAAATTTCTAAATATGTCTGGAGAGTGTCGCTATCGACTCGTGTGTATCTTTAATGACGTGAACTGCCTAAGTTCAGACATAAGCCTTGTCAAAAACCAGCTAATACCGATTATCTTAGTATGAAGTATAGTGCGCAGATCTCTAGCACGTAGATGGGATGGGCTTCATACGATGTTGGTACAAACAAGGAAGACCGCGCCGCCAATAATAACCCGCAAGTGCTGGAATGAAAAGTATTTGACCAATTAGCGCTTTTCTATTCTGTATTATTTTGCGTTTTCATTTAACCCCTCCTGTGATTGGACAGTCCTCCAGCAGTTGTCGTCATTTCCCTTGTGGCGCCGCGTTCGTATCCACCAATAGAGGTCGCGCATGCGGTACGTCCTATGGAAATGGGAGAAATGTTTCACCAATTAGATCTCTCAATTGTGACTACTGCTGTCACTGTAGCCAATCACATCTCGGGAAACAGAGCTCGGGGCTCAACAGCTTGTTGTTCGTGTATCGCTTTTGCAGCCCGAGCTAGAGAGGAAGCAACGGCGTATGATAATGTAAGTAATAAATCTTTATGGTGTAAACCTGAATAACAGTTTACTTCGAACGCTAAATTAATTCATTGAAGGTCTTCGGAGGAGCGAGTTTATGTCAGTAGAGCGGTCGGCTGCGTGTTACAGAACGGGGCTGGCTGTGAAGTGAATGGCAGTGAAGCAATGTGAAGCTCCTGTGCCTTTGTGGAAGAGCCGCTTATTAAATAAATAACTTCCCAGCAGTTTTCGTTCTGGCCGTTGTCATAGCTCATCTGTTCACCGGTGTAAAACTTGGTGTGCGTTTAGAAACCAAACGTAGTCCCGTATGATCTCGTGTCGGGGTTGCCCTTCTTCGGAGCCAGTTTAAATCGCCGTGATGACAAACTGGCTAGTTGAATCGCCTGATAGCCAGCTAGCTAAAATGTCGCTCAGTGCAGGCGGACGGGAGGGGGGCGAAGCCCGCTCGGCTCTCCTGCTGCTGGGACTTTGTTTGGGTTGGGACTCGGCTCTTTAGCGGGACTTTTCCACCCGGCAACAGTTCACCAGGCGGCTTTGATAGAGACGGACATGGTAAAGATAGCCGAGCTAACTGACATGGCGAGCAGTGATGGCGACGTGACTCAGAGGCGCTGGGAGCGAAGCGGGAAGTGAAAAGCCTTCTCAATGGCCGCGCTGCAGTCACCCTGCGCCCTCACCGAGCCGTCCACGGAGCCCAGCAAACCCACGCAGATCGTCTCTACACGATGGGTTGAAGTAAACGTTTCTGGATAAGTTTTGGGAAGTGATCCGGGTGAAGTGGGGGCGGGGGCAGTTTTGAGAAAGCAAAGAATGCCATAGCTAACACAAGTGCGTGGCTAGTTGGTTAGCTTGAAATGTTCTTTCGGGACAGAGTATTGTCCATGGCAGCGCCAGCTTTAATCGTCTCGTTGTTCTGTCTTCCAGTGACCCGAAATCCTTCGAGCTGGAACCCCTGGACTAGCCGGAGAGATGAAGGTGAGTGCTCGCCCTGAGCCATGAACTCTTGTCAGTCTTAGCTCCATGTTCCCATTCCGATGAGAGATCCTGCTGGAACCAGCTACTGGCCTGCACACCGGTGTTTATCCAGCTCACACACTCCAGTCCTCGATCAGATTTTTAGTATTGACAGTCCCAGTGAAGGTCGTGTCTGTTTTCAACACCACATCCTTCAGATTTTCTTACCAACATTCAGTGGTGAAAGTTATGACTTATTAAAGTCTTCACAGGCGAGTCTCCTCTTTACTGCTGAATAAACCCAAAACAGAAAGATGGCTATGGATAAAAGTCTTTAATTCTGATAGAAATTCATGTGTCAGTGTAAGAATCCTCTGAGTCAGGTTTAACTAATTAGACATAATAAACTGACATGAGATCTAACCAGGGTTAGATCTCTTACTTAATTAATTTTACATTAATTAAGTAAAATTAATGTATTTAATTTTACATATTAAGTAAAATTAAGACCAAATGCATACCTTAAAACAAGATCACTCTCCTGGCAAAGGAAGAAGTTACTACATTTGTAACTTCAGATTGCATGACTTGCAGTCGGATTTGCCCACATCTGCCTTATATCCCCACACCCAACTGACATGGTTTCACACATCTGAAACTTTCGCTATCTCCATAATAACCTTTGTTATTATGGACATAACTTTAAGATAATAGCTGAAGCATCTTCATCCAAAACGCAACAACTTTACCTGGCCTGAACGCCAACTCTGCTGCAGTTGCTTCTTGCAGATGTTGTGAGAGAAAATAAGTCACATAGGTTACAAAAAAACATAAAGAAGCGATTACAAGTATTTGAAAGGTATCCTTCTCTAGCAGGCCTGGCCTATGGGCTCGTCAAATGAGTGCATTCTAACTCGGCACATTGTGTCAAAATGTGACAGAATCGTCTAGTGCCGATCCTTTTATTAGCAAGTAGTGTAATTCAGCTCTTCATATGACAAGTAGGACCCAAAAAGTATAATTATGTTACAATAGTGAGACAGAACCCTTTTTCAGACTTTGCTGAACTTCCTCTTATCACTACAGAGAAACTTCTCCTGATAGACGACAGAAAATGTTTTGCTATCAGACTTTTTCCATCTACCCCGCCCCCAGCGAGCCGCACTGCTTCAGTTTTCTCACCTTTTTATTTTTTTTCTCATCATGGCTTGTTAGTGGAGAGATGTTTAATAATAGGCCATACATATTGTATTGATCTAACAAGTCTATGTTTCCTCTAACAATATGTCCCTGATATTTTATAAAGATTTTCACACAGATTACAAAATGGGTCGCCAGCGCAGGATGAGTATGTGCTATATTCATATCACAAAAGACTGTTTGGAGTGCAGTAAGTGATATGAACTTGCATTTTGCTCGTAATGTAATATTTAGGCGACAGTTTTACACTACAAGCAAATGACATGGTTCAGCTAAAAATTAAAGGCCACAGAATGATGGAAGACAGAGGAGAGAGAGGAAAATAGCAATCTATCAGACCCATGATATTCTAATATTGCACAGTTCTGATTTTCTCCTATGTCTGCGTCATGTGGCCTGGTCTTTACATTGTCAGACATGAGGAAAGCTGAGCAAAGAGCAGCCGTAACACTTTTCAATGAAGTAGATGATGTTCAAAGCACAGCATTAAATTTGTAGAAAAAAACTAACATTTTTGTACGTTTTGTCGGCACACTTTAAATGTTAAAAGCTGAATTTTCAGCTAATTATATCCATTTGGACGGAACACATGCCAACATTAGCTTAGGTCTTCAGTAACGCACTAAACACAAAGACTTTCTTAGCAGGAGCAAGTCTGGAGTTTATTAAAGTATCAGACTGACGACTCAGGAAAATTAATCATAGACAGTAGTAAAAAAGGTAACAAAATATACTAATATCAACTATATGTTATATTGAATCTCGGCATCTGATTTCAGTATCATAACTGGAATATAATTACACCATGTTCCCGCCCCACTGTGACTTTTAGCATGTTCTTTAGCATACACATCAGATGTTAGCATCATGGCCAGTTAAGAGTCCATCCAACTGACCAAACATACACAATACTGCATCTAAGCAGCCCTTTGCAATCGTGATTTTCACACATTGATATTGCAATGTCAATTGCGATTTGGTTCATTGTGCAGGTCTACTTTTAACCAGCAGAGCAATAGAAAGTAGTGAAAGTCCATGCAATAGTTAGGCCTCTCATCATAAGTAATCAAGCAATTGATTACAAAATAAATTAAAACAAACTGAATATTTTCTATTTTCATGATTTATCATTTTTCTCTTTTTCTACCAAAAACTAGACCATTAAAGTCCTCAATCTGGTGCTTTGCTCTCAACTGGCTTTTTTTCTGAAGGACATTTTTATTTACAAAAACTTCATAATTCATTTTATTTGTCGTTTTCATTTATCTTGGATATTTAAACTATCTCCCAGTTCCACTGTTAAATGTTGATTAGAATTTAAAGTTTATCGATCTTTGAGAATGTGTTCTTGTATTATTGTGCCAGTCCAATAATATTATTACAATATTATTGTTTATTGTGGTAACGTCTGGGACAATTTATTGTCCAGAAAAATTTGTTATGACAGACCTAGTAACCGACCAGATATGTGTGGTATGCAGAATTTGCATACATGGTGCTTGAAAATATAATCTTACCAAATACTGCGAACACACTGTCACACTGAATTGCAGTGAGGACGGTGATCTATGGTGCAGCTTAGTTTATGTTAAATAGTTGCTTAAAAAACAATAATCAACTTAATTGTTGATGGATGGGGGTTAAAAGCAGAAACATGACTTTGTATATTAAAAGATTGATGTCAATACATCAATTGATGTATCAATAGATGTATCAATAGTGATAGTTCTATCACTATTGATAGAACATATCTGTAAAACCACTGAGTCGTCACAGGAACTGCTGCACTACATGCTTAAAACATTAGCATGTATGCTAATTAGCCTGTGTGTTTCAGGCAGCAGACGAGCCTGCCTACCTGACAGTGGGGACAGATGTCAGTGCCAAGTACAGAGGAGCTTTCTGCGAAGCCAAAATCAAGACTGTTAAGCGCATGGTCAAGGTCAAGGTAAGAGCTGGAGCTGCAGGATCGCATCCCACCACAGCACCACCTGGCATCCACCTCCTCTGGAAGCTTGGTGCTTCTAGAGTGCCATGCTCTGCTCTAAGCTGTGTGTGATCCATCACAGGACTCTGAACTCCACACCAAACCCCCCTCATGTCTGGACTCACAAATTTATTCTTTTCTGTTTCTTTTCCCTTAAGAGGTTTTGCAGTGAAACGCCCTCATATTTATGAAATATGTAGAAAAGCAAACCTTTTCCTTTATCATTCGGCGGTTTCTTAGTTTCATCTGCAGATGTCAGTGAGGGCATCCGTATGAAGTCTGTTTCTTCAGTTAGATTTTTATTTTCTAATTATTCTTTCACTGAATAGAATAGGAATTACCGCTATTGTTAATTCAGGTCTAGCAAGTGACAGAAGGGAAGTTTAGGCATGTAGATTTACATAAAAATATTCAAATAGAACTAAAAATAACATGCTATCCAGTAAGGGCAGATGTAAAACCTAAGAAAATACTGTGCAGGTATTAACAAAAGCTTACTTGGATTTAAAGAAATGTGCTGCAGTTGTTGAAATAATCATGCTTTAAAAATAATAAAAAGTTTAACATCTAGTTGTACTTGTGAATTTTCAGTAAATTTTTGGTAGTTTATGTGCAAAACTATTTAACAAAGTTCTTATTCACTCTTGAAAACTCTGGAAAGTGATTTCATAATTTTCCAAATCTGCATATTTTTTGGAAACATTGCATTCTAGAACAGAAAACAGTATCACAACTTTATATCTTACAACCTTTAGTAAAAATATAAACATCAAAATGTATTGAAATGCAAAGTTATTGAGCTTTGTCTTTGTTTCAGGGCTATAAACTGATTTTTTTTTCTTGTCCTAACTAGTTGATCTTTTGTGTTTCTGAATTTCTAACAGATAAAACACATACTCACAGAAAAATGACAGTTTGCGTTTTTTGGTTTCAGATCAGACCCAAGCTTCTTTACCGAGCATTGGTGAATTAATACTTTTATTTTTATTCAGCTTAATTGTAAGTCAGCTTTGGTTAGTAAAATCCAAACTGGCAAATGTTTTCTAATCAATAGAAAATGATGGAAAAAATCTAAAACATGTAGAATAGTTTAACAGAAATATCTTAGTGTTGATTGCTCTTAATTTTTGAGTGTAAATTTTGTGCAAGTCCTTATTTTCTGACTAACAGAACAGCTGCAGAACATCTGGACCTGGCTGTGTGTGAGGAGTGATGATGCTGAGAAATGGTTTCGCTTTTTGAGCTGATGACATCATGTGATGTCACATTTTCTCTTGGCTGTCTGACCAATCCGCTGCCATATACAGTGACGAAACGCAACGCACAATGTATTCTTTGATTAGAATCACCAATCAGATGTCTAAAGCTGCAGCTCTAGGGAAACACTAGTGGAGCAGCAACAAAGTGAAAATGTTAAACCATAAATTCAGTTTGTGTTGTAATAAAATAATGAGTGAGTGTTTTTATCTGTCAGCAGTTCAAAACATGAAATGATCAGCCTGTGATATATCAAACTAGTTCTAAACCACCAAACTGTGATAGATTGGTTTATCTCAAATGTTTACCTTCTCATAGCTCTGTTGCTACAGTCCAGCTACAGCTGCTGGCGTTAAAACCAGTTCTTAGATGGTTCAGCTGGTTGCATTCTCCCAAATTAGAAAGCCACCATAGAGCGACTCACCTGAAAGATACACGGACAGGATTTGTTTCCCAATGCTTTGAAACAAATATTATCGACATGCTAATCATTTTGAAGTACTACTTGTATTTCTAACTGTTTGTAGTGCATTTGGTCACTGTTTAGACAGGAAGGATGGAAAAACCCTTTAATTAATATTTAATTCATGTTCATTTACACGTTGGAAAAACAGTTCAGACAAATGAATACTGCAGGGGAACAAATAGACCATTTCTAGTATTTTTAGTATCCCTCAAATGAGTTTGAACTGTTTCCTGTTTTCTAACTTCATATTTTCGGGGACATAATTGGGATTAGAACATGCAGTAAAAATAATTAATATGAACGTCTCTCCTCAAATTAGATGTCACAGAAACTTTCTGTATTCAGGCTATTCCAATTTAGTCCTAAATTCTTAACCACGCTGGTTCTGAATTGGACTCCGGCTCTAAATTTGTATGAGAACCTGCAGCAATGATCAGACATCCTGGACTTAGAGACGACATTTAGACTAAAAGCAGGCAATCTCACATGTTTCTTCACTGAAATGAAATGAGAAAAGAAACACAAATTATTCTCAGCTTTTCATTTTTCAGTTCATAAATGTTCTCTGGTGAACTTTGATCACTTCCTGTTTCTTGCCCCAGTGAAGGAGAGCGGAAGATGTTAACCTCCTGTTTTCCGTTCATCTCTGTCCCTAGGTGACTCTGAAAGGTGAAAGCACGTCCCAGGTAGTGCAGGACGACCAGGTCAAAGGTCCTCTGAGGGTAAGCTGCTTTAATGCATCAGACGGACAGGTTTTATTTTCTGTCTGTATCAGTCTTTCACGCAGAAGCTATTTAAAGAATCAAAGCCACATACATCACATGAACATTATTTTCTGATCATGCAAAGATAAAAATGGCTGCGTTGATTTTCCTCAGCCTCACAAAAATATTCCTACCATGTGAGCCTTTTTAAAGCTCACATGGTAGGAAAGGATTCCTACCATGAAAGGTAGGAATTTGAAGAAAACTTCAATGATTTCTGGTATCATGTGATAGTGGTGAGTTTTTATATTATTTTTTTTATTATAAGAATTTTGATTTATCATCCTGATAAACTTGAGTTCTTGATGATAAATAAGAAACTAAACTGACAGTATCATTGGAAATATCATTTTTACCATTTTCTTCACGTTCTATGAGAGCATCAACAAATATCAGTAAAATCAGAAATATGATGCCGTTACTGTGTGCAGTTTAGTGATATAAATCTGACTCATTTGAGTTATTCCTTAAGTAGCTTCTGAAGAATCTTATTGTAAATGAAAATATTTTTCACAATTAGTATTTGTTTGTGCGACTAATTGTTGTCATGCAGTCACAGGCATACAGTTACTTAAAAAGTCTGTGATAAATAGTTTTTCATCATCATTTTTATTGTTCTCAGGATACTACCACAAAATATTCTGATAAAAGTTTAAGTCCATATCGCCCGCCCCTTTGTGATAGATCGGGGGTCAGGGGTCGCGGCTGTTTAGCGCTGCCCTCATGGCTCCCTGGAGCTTTTTCAAAAATGTTTGAAAATGGAAATGGATGGGTGTGTTAAATATATTTTATGGTTTTATCATGGTTTCTGTAGGAGGACAAACATGACACAAACATTGTCAACGTTTTCCAATGCTATAAAAATGCGTAGAATAAGTATAAAATTTCAACATTTCTGTCGTCAAAGACTTGCGTCAAAGCCTGTGACATGTTTCTTTCAGCTGGACGGGTGCGATGCAGGTGGCTATTGTAAATAAACTGACAGGTGTGTGGTGGACCACGAAGAGCAAAGGGGAAAAGAAAAAAATAGCCGAGAAGAGATTCTACTATTCTTGGACCGAATCATTTGCATTCATTGCCAATGCGGAAGGATTACCAGAACGTTTGTCAAATAAACTGGGCTTTCAGGACTATGGAGCGTACCTTACTATAAGCTGCACCTACAAATAAAAAAAGAAAATGGAAACGTACATATATAAACCACACCGGGCTAAAAGCTGAATGGTTCAAAGCGTGGCGGAAAAGTAGCATCTTGTAGTCCGAAAAATACGGTAATGTGAAAAAACATTTCCAGGGAAGGCATGCTGCTTCAGCTTCCGCATCAAGATTAAAGTTGCATCTTAAATGCTCGAGGCTGAGAAGCTGGCCAGTGATGTCTGTAAACAGAAGTCACATTGAAGACATAAGAACAAAATCCTGTCTTAGGCCCATATATTTAGTATCAAAGTGGTTGTTTTATAAATTGATAAGTGGTTTTTGTCAGTATATATCTGGAATGATACTTGGTGATATCATTGTGTTTTGGTGATCAGATCCAAGGATGCTGCTATGTTTTACCATTGGACTGACTTGCTTGGCATTTGCACAGAAATCGAGCTTAAACTGTATTAACTTAATTTTGTTACCTTCCAAAAGGCTGCTGTTTTATTTGTATAACTGCAGGTTGCGTGATACAAACCTGCAGTTTGTATAGTGTTTTTTGTTTTTCTTTTCTGTGGCTCCAGACAGATTTGATTTTTGTTGGGTTTTTTTGGTCCAATATGGCTCTTTCAACAATTTGGGTTGCCAGCCCCTGTAATAGACTAACACATAAATGTAAAGGAGGAACATGATGCACAGTTTCATACACAAAAATCTGAAAAGTGTGGAGCAATTACTTTTTTCCTCTTCATCATTATACACATCTCTGTTGGTCTTCCATATAAAACCCCAATATAAAAAACTTTGAACCTTGTAGATGAGTTTGCTGTTCAGGTAAAATAAAATGATCTGCTGTGTGTCCTTCAGGTGGGCTCCACTGTGGAGGTGAAGACCAGTGAGGGTCTGAACAGTGAGGCCACCATCAGTAAGCTGACAGATGCCAGCCTCTACACTGTTGGTGAGTGTTGACAAGTTATCTACAGAGGACTGCTGTCAGCGTGCTGGTCTGAGGGGTGAACAGATGAGCTGCTTCCATTTCACAGTTTATTCCAACAAATCACTGCTGGTACACATAAAAACACAGAAAGAGGGGTGACTGTTAACCGTCCACCGATCACCCAAAACTGAGGAAATGTGAGGCGGTTAATCGGTGGTTCCCTAGCAACGGGACATTAATTTCTGACTAACAGAACAGCTGCAGAACATTTGGACCTGGCTGTGTGTGAGGAGTGATGATGCTGAGAAATGGTTTCGCTTTTTGAGCTGATGACATCATCATGTGATGTCACATTTTCTCTTGGCTGTCTGACCAATCTGCTGCCAGATGCAATGTTGAACACAACACAAAATATCTTCTTTGAACCAATTCACCAATCACATGTCTGAAACTGCAGCTCTAGGGAAAAACTACTGGAGCAGCAACAAAGTGAAAATGTTAGACCTAAATAGACATATTGTGATAAATTCAGATTTCTTACATTTATTTATTTTTTTGTTTGTTTTGTTTCTACTGTTTTTGGTGTCTGGAAGACGAGGCATTTCAAAAACCTTTGGAATAACGTCACAAATCAGCAGGCACTGCCCCTCACCTAGCAACCCCAGCAAAGCCCAGCCCGTTATCTAACAAACCCAGCAAAGCCCAGCCCGTTACCTAACAAACCCAGTAAAACACAGCCCATTCCCTAGCAACCTAAGCAGAACACGAGCATGTTTGGCCAGCTGGTTTTATGGCTGTATGCATTGCTTCTTGTAGTTGACGTAAAACCCAGAAACCACTTGCTGAATTCTTGATGGTTGTGCAGGAGGCTTCACTTCTGCTTTTTAAAGATATACGACGATATAATTGCACGTCTGCTTGCAGCCATTTATGTGTGAGCATTAACATTGATATGGGGGGGCGTGGCCAGCACCAGCTTATTGGATTTAAGGTTTCTGAAAGGAGCTCAAAATAGTCGAGACTAAAAAGACGTAAATCTCATTACCTCCAAATGATTTTGTGCAAAAAATGTGACTCTTATTTTGTGCACCCCATAAAGCCACCCTCGCCTAGTCAACAAAGCATAGTCACCTGTGAATCAAGTTTGTGTTGCAGTAAAAGAACAATCATGTTCCTCTAAAGCGGTTTTCTTAGGGCTTTAGCTGTAGCTAAAAATCATCTGCTCTTTGCTAGATTCTGAAATGGTCCAAGTCTAACCTGAACTGGACAGACACCACAGAATCCACAACCGTACTGCTCATTAAACACAGATGAAGCCGACATGGAAGAGCTGTGTTTGGAAGAAGACCCACCCTCAGCAGCAATCAGTCTCAGTAGCATTCTGTCCAATTGAGTCTCGGTCTCCTCTCCAGCGCTGCTTTATGTTTCTGAGGTTTGCAGACATCTTTTCATCTGCACAGCTTGGTTAAGAGCTTGATGTACCTGTCTGCCTGGACTTCAGAACCAGCACGTGTCATTAGTCATAGTATTTATAGCTCACCCAGAAGAACCGCCCTTCTCTCAGAAGTAAACAGTCTTCACTGCAGGCGCTGAGGGTAATGATGCACAGGTTTACAGTCTGTCTGATCAGAGATGGAGAAGAGGCACAGCAGTGGAAAAACTACTTCTCCTTAGTGGTAAATGATCCCCTGTGAGAAATCGCAGATTCCTCCTCACCGTGGGGATCTGAAGTTCCCAAGGAGCAGATCCCTGCTCCTGGCCATTACTCTAGATCTCATACTTCAGTAGATGGCTTCTGATGACGTGTTGACTGCTCTGTCTCTTTCAGTCTTTGATGACGGCGATGAGAAAACTCTGCGTCGATCATCCCTGTGTCTGAAGGGAGAGAGGCATTTTGCAGAGAGCGAGGTGAGTCTTCTGATGGATGACTGTCACTTCCGAAAAGAAAAAGTTCAGAACGATTGAAATGTTCTAAATTTCTCCCACGCAGACGTTGGACCAGCTGCCGCTGACTAACCCAGAGCATTTCGGCACCCCGGTCATTGGGAAAAAGTCGAACAGAGGTGGAAGACGCTCGTCCCAGGCTGTGTGAGTTTTTGCTCTTGGTTTGCATTAAGCAGTGGGACACAAGCAGGGCGAAGTGACGACAGCCACAGTGAGGTCAGAGACATGTTTGTGGCTGCTGTTCATCTTTCCAAGTTTCTCTTGAGAAGGGTCAGCAGAAAGAGATCTGAGCTGTTTGTCAACACACATTTGTGATTTTTAACTCTACAAAAGCACAAAGAGACAGTCAGCTGTTTCATATTGAGGTTTCTCGCCGATTTGAAAAGCAGTTACTTTTCATAAAAAACGACTGCAGCGGATGCTGTGGTGGGGCAGGGGCAAAGCACGACCCACACATTGAGGCCTTAGTCCTTGTGGCAGTGGTCGCAGGTTCGATTCCTGGCCTGACAACATCTGCCACGTGTCTTTCTCCTCTCTCATTACTCTGTTTTCTGTCAAACTACTTTCAAATAAAGGCCAAAAAGTAAAAAGAAAGTGACTGCAGCTGCTCACACTGTGACTGGACCTGGGAAAGGAGTGATGACATTTGAGAAATGGTTTCGCTTTATATGCTGATGTCATGTGATGTCACAATTTCTCTTGGCTGTCTGACCAATCTGCTGCCAGTTACAGTGATGATAATATTGAAAATGGCCACTTTAAGAATCTGCTTTATACAGCTGAGCACTTCATTTTTTTTTTAATAAAGCGCCAAATCTGGGAAACATCTTTTCACTGCTGTGTTCCAACAGAAGAGGACAAAATAAAATTGGGCTGCAGCTTGTTTGATTGACTAAAACCACTGCAGTCTATCAGTTTCATTCAGTTCAGAACAAATATGAGATACCAGGTGTGTCCAGAGACCTGCTGCTTAGCTGCAGGTTTTAGATGTGAAAAGTTTTAATATTACAGCTGACGAATAACCAACTCCAAATTCAGTCTTTTTTCTAATGTCGTGTTAAAAATGTGTGTTCATAATCTGTGAGCCATAATCATTAAAATGACAAGAAATAAAACCTGAAGTATTTTAAAGCTGTGAATCTTTATAATCCAAGTTTCACTTTTTGAAATGAGCAACAGGAAAAAAAGAGATCTTTTCTTGTGATGTTCTTATTTGTTTCTGAGATGGTCATGTAGTTCAGCACTCATACAAAAGGAGTTCCTTTCAGGACTTGAAATTCCAAATTGCTTCATTGATCCCAGAGAGAAATTAAATATCAGAAATGAAATGAAGCTAAAGCAAGTTTTCAGATTGTTTAATTTCTGTGTTAGAGTTGAATTTTTCTTTTGATGCTTACCAGAAAGACTAAGAAAACTATATCTATAGCTTTTTGTCAATACTGGTGCTCCTCAATAAATTTTAGAACAGAAAAGCTTCAGTATTCATCTACGGTATTATCTCTTGCTGATTGCCTTTTTACTGAAGTGTTTATTATTTTTATTTTAAAAAATGTCACTGCGGTTCTGAAAATAAAGAATAATTTTCTGTCTCTTCAAAAGCTTTTTCTTTTTGATTTATTATCAAAAAATAAATCAAATTCAAATATCAAAGAAATCAAAAAGCTGATGCATCAAAACAAACATCAGCTTTTAAAAGCTGATGTTCCATTATCACATGCAGCATTTGCACATTTAGTCTTTGGTTCACTTCCTGTCTGCTAACCCTGAGGTTCAACTTCCTCTTATATATTTCAGAGCTGATGAGGAGAACGAGACTTCATCGAGCGAAGAAGAGGAAGACGACAAGAAGAGGCTGACTGATGGACTGCTGGGTCAGATCTGCAGCATAGAGAACACAGAGGAGTCCACTGATTGGTTCATGGCTCTGGTAAGTACATGAAAACATTTTTCTGATTTCTGATGTGATCTGTAAAAGCACTCATTGCTTTTCATGTTGGAAAACAACTACAGCTGCTCACACTGTGACTGGATTTGGGGAAGGAGTGATGATACTTGAGAAATGGTTTCGCTTTATGTGCTGATGATGTCATGTGATGTCACAATTTCTCTTGGCTGTCTGACCAATCTGCTGCCAGTTACAGTGATGATATTAAAAATGGCCACTTTGAGAAAATTCTTCATAAGGCTATATTTTTCTTTTAATAAAGCGCCAAATCTGGGTAAACATCTTCTCACTGCTGGGTCCCAACAGAAGAGGACAAAGTAAAATCGGGCTGCAGCTTGTCTGACTGACTAAAACCACTGCAGTCTATCCACTAAGTGAAGAGCAGCTTCACATAACTAGTTTAGTTTTTGTTATAGTTCTGGTTCTTGCTACGGATGCACAATCCACTTTTTTCTCTTCTGATATCGATGTGAGGTTTAGTACCAGCCGATACGATCCGATACAGAAAAATAATGCAGAACTGACTCTTCTTTTTTAAAACACAGACACAAATAGCAGGTTTATTTGCTTACTGCATCAGTACAGCACACTAAAATACACCAGTACGAGCTTAGTCAAACACGTAAAAACAACTAACATAAATAATACAGATTCTGAAACTCACGAACCAAAGTAGTCAACTTGTAGTTTTAAACATGTAAAAATAAACTTCAACAAACCTTCTTTGAAATGGTTCAGAAAGTGCATTTAGGAATTATTACTAAACATAAAATAAATAATGAAGCATGATGTCACTCAGATCGCAAAGGATAGAATTAGACTGAGTAGATCTGCCTTCATTGATTGAGCACATTGTCACAATGTGCTCAATCGATTGATGCTTCTTGTTTTTTTTCCCAACATCAGAGCATAATATCAGATCAGTGGATCTCTAATTCCTGCTCCATGTGTAAAATCTGCAGCTGACTAGCAGAGGTTAAGCTGTGTTGCTTGTGCAGGTGGTGTCTCCCAGCTGCAGTGATGAGCTTCTGGTGAAGAAGGATCAGTGTCTGGTCAGGTCCTTCTGTGATGGCAAATTGTGAGTTTACTTCTTTTTTTTTTATATATATATATCTTTGTATACAGAAATCTGCCTCTCATCACTTAAGCAGTCATATTGATTTATTTATGTATTTTCTTCAAATGTGTCATTAAAGCCACAAAAAAAGTCAATGTACTTTAAAGTGATGCATCAGCATGACTTGGATTGAACATTTCTCTCTTCTGTCTTTAATGACGCAGCTACACTGTGGGGAGGAGACACGCTCACCTGGTCAATGCCATCAGCGTTACCAAGCCGGATTTTTCCAACAGGAGAGGTGAGACGCTCTTCCTTCCTGCTGTTCGCACTTTTTCCACATCTAGCTCACGCTTTTCTTCTTCTCCATGCCCCGCAGGTATTGAAGGAGCCCAGATGTTTCTGAGGAGCAGAGAGGTTCCAGAAGCGTGGAAGATGGACATGAGTCAGATTCTAGACTCTTCCTCCAGTGAAGATGACAAAGATGACAAGGAGAGTGAGGCAGAGGAGGAGGAAGAAGAGAATGAGGATGAAAAGAGAAAGAAACACATAAAGGAAGAGGCAAGTGTATTTTTTTTAAAAAACCCAAATTTTTTACATGATTCTTTGGAGACAAATAAGCAACAGAGCATGGTTCTGCTGTAATCCTATGGAGAAGACGGAACATAATGAATGTAATCAGTATGTAAAAGAATGAGGTTGTGAGGGTCTCTAGAGCTTTTCACTTTATAAGATGCTTCACTGTAGGAATGAGTTTTTTTCTAGGCCTTCATTAAAGACTAAACCAGCTGGTGGTGACTTGCACTAGAACTTACTTTTTTAGAAGTTACTTTCTTTCCTCTCTATGGATTGCTTTGCAGCTTTCTTTTTTCATGTTTTCAGTACATCTAGAGGTTTGTAATGTGAACATGTAATTCTATCAGTAGATGCAGGCTGCTTTTGGAAACCAGTTGCATAAAAAAGTGGAGAAAATATTAAAAGTAAAAACCCTGACAATATTTTTAGTTTTAAGAGGCTTTTCAGACATCATTACTGAGAATTTATTGTTGTCATAATAAATCCAGATTCTCATTGTAATAATTTTTCACTCTGAATTACATCTTCCATACATTTTTGGCTGATACATCTTTTTTTTTTTTTTTTTTATCTGTAAAGCTTGACCTGGTGCTTTCCATTTCAGCAGATACCAATTTTGTTCTTTTTTTGTCTCAAAAGTTGCTAAAAATAGCAGCAAAGTTGCTAAGCTGGAAAACAGTGGTGGTCAGCCTCAGTCAGTCTCTCTCATAGCAGCGCTCTCTCTCTCTCTCTCTCTGTCTCTCTCTCTCTGACTCAGGGCTTTGTGTCAGAAGATAAGGTTAGTTTCTCCAAAGACTGACGAAATCGAGGCACCTATAAAAGCCATTACAGGAGTATTTAGTTATTGATCATAGTTATATCCCAGCTAGTGGTTAACAAACAAGTGAAAGTTTGTCTAATGAGCTGCCTCTCTCACCCTCTGTGTGTCCAGCCGGAGGAGGAGGCAGACCCTGAGGAGAAGGAGAACTTCCTCCAGCAGCTCTACAAATTTATGGAGGACAGAGGTAAGACTTGAACATCTGTGGTTTCATTCAAGAACAGACATAAAAGCTCCTAAGTAAGTGAAGAAAGCGATTATAATGTCATGAATTAGTGGCTTCTCTGGCAGTTTAACTGAAAGTCAGTAGGAATGAATGCTTATATTTCTCTGTGGTGTCCTTGTGATAAACATGGTTTGATTGAAACAAACATTTCGACTCTTAAATCACAGATGTGATTCGCATTTTATTGACACTTCCAGCCTGACTTGGTTTTAACTAGAATGTTTCCTGATGAATGAAAGGAGTGACGTCTGATCCATGTTCTCTGTCAGGCACTCCCATCAACAAGCCGCCAGTGTTGGGCTACAAAGACCTGAACCTCTTCAAGCTCTTCAGGCTGGTCTACCACTTAGGAGGCTGTCGCAAGGTGAGGAGGTCACTGTAGAGCTCCAGACTGAATATAGTGCCGGGCCGTGTGAGTGATGACCCTAAGAGAAGTTTCGCATGTTGGACTGATGTCCTGATGATCCTCTTGGCTGTCTGACAGAACCCATCAGTATTGTCCAGATACAGGAGTCCCACAACAGCTGACTGACGCTCTGCTTTTCTGCCTGTTTCAGATCGAGTCTGGCACAGTGTGGAAGCAGGTCTACATGGATCTGGGGATCCCTGTTCTCAACTCAGCTGCATCCTACAATGTCAAGACGGCCTACAAAAAGTAAGAAGTGCCATGATCGAGCTGCAGCTGAGGATTAGAGCAAGTGCAGCTTTACAGATAAAGCAGAAAACAAATTTTCTACCAGCTTGACCCAACAAATGCGTCTCTGATTATGACAAAGATCCCATCGCTCACATGCACACAAAAGCTATAAAAAGCTGTGCAAAGTGACAGCTCATCTATTACCGTTATTGAAGATGAATATGTGCTGCCTTATTATTTTTAAATTTGGTATTAGCATTTATATGTTTCAGATTTTTGAGTAATTTTTGTCCAGGGTGCTTAGAAAATGAGCCTTTATTGGTTCATTTTAGCAAAATGTTAATTCTTTTGCTAAATTTTAATTTAGCAAAAGAATTGTATTTGATTACTAAAGTAATGGTTTACCACAGCCTTGCTCATGTGCACAAACTTTGTGCAAGTTGAATGTTTAAGCTAACTCCATAATATCCAGGAGCTCTTTAACTTTGGACATTGTCTTTAAGGATGTAATGGCTTCTCTGTCTTTGGCGCTGAATGTTTCCAGGCTTCATAAGTTTGGATGTGTTGTACTTGTTGTTAAGAGATGGCAGGCTGCAGGCTGGATGAGCATTTATCTGTGATGTGTGCTGTCAGGTATCTGTCTGGGTTTGAGGAGTACTGCTGCTCTGCCGGCATCACCTTCAGAACCATCCACCACAACAACCCCCCGCCCAATCACAAGAAAGCTAAAGTTGAGCTTAAGGAGGTCTTCACAACAGCCATCAAGTCAGAGTCTGCTGATGACAAGAGGGAGGAGGCCGACTCGGAGAGCGAGAGCGAAAAGGAGGTGAAGGAGAGACATTCGTCACCCAGGGTGAGAACTTCTCCTCTTTTTACATCAGGTTAGTTTGAAAAAATGAATCACCTGAATCTGAAAGCAGAGATCTGATTGGTCTGACTGTAGGGGAGGAGAAGAGGTGTGGGCAGTCGGGGCAAACTGCCCCCCAAATCAGAGAACCCTGGACGGGGAGGGGCAGAGAACAGTGAGGAGCAGCAGAGAGAGGTGAGGAGGCGCAGCAACAGACGACTGGACGACTCCGAGAAAGGCTCCGACGAGGAGGAAGAGGACGACGATGACGAGGAGGAAGAAGGGGAGGAGGAGAGAAGACGACATGGGTAAGATTTCTTTTCTTGTTTTAATTATTTAATTTTATTCATGACAACATTCAGTTTAACCCTGTAAGTCACAACAATGTCCTCTGAAGACACTTTGCTAGACAGAAATAATAAGAATAATATAATCAAGTCAATCAGGTAAGGTTGGTGGAATCAACCAACCACTCGTTTGACAGTATTTAAAACAACAAATAAACCAATAATCGACTAATATGAAACGCTCAAGTTTTTCATATCGTCCAGCTCCAAAAGAATTGTTTTAGGTCAATACAGAGCACAAGACCTTTCCTTCCATCACTATCTACAACAACTCCTCCTTGAAGACTTTGAATTAATGACTTGCAACATTTAATGTCCCTTTTTACTTAAATAAAGTATTTTTGAATTGAATTAAATTGAAAATAGGAAACCATTGTGTTTCCTTGTGGAGAACATCCTTGTAATCTCCATTTCCAAAACAAACACCAGGGAATATTTACTAAATGAGTTTGCTAGTAGATGTGCTCAACATGAGCAGACTGATCAGAAACAAAATCCAGATTTTCACTCTAGAATAGTGTGGATTATTCAAAGTGAGAGTTAGCTTGGAGAAATTAGACGTATTGTTTATGAATATGATTAAGATCATGTTAAATATGATAGCATTGATATGCCTTGTGCTATTTGTTTGACTTTTTGTTTAGAAGTGAAGATGAAGAGGATGGAGACTCTTTGGCAGGAACCAAGGTCAGGGTGAAGTACGGCAGAGGAAAAACCCAGAAGATCTATGAGGCTCACATCAAGAAGACAGACATAGACAACGGAGAGCAGTTCTACCTGGTTCACTACTACGGCTGGAACGTTAGGTCAGTGTCACTATCTGCTCTTCTTGAGATAGAGATAGAGCTGTACTCAGCCTCTGAGTACAGCTCTAGTTCTGCTTTTAGAAGTGTGTAGTATTAGTGGCAGGTGGGGAGTGTGTAGTGATTGGTGACAGCAGACACAAAACTGATTAAAAGCACTGTGTGTGTGTGTGTGTGTGTGTGTGTGTGTGTGTGTGTGTGTGTGTGTGTGTGTGTGTGTGTGTGTGTGTGTGTGTGTGTGTGTGTGTGTGTGTGTGTGTGTGTGTGTGTGTGTGTGTGTGTGTGTGTGTGTGTGTGTGTGTGTGTGTGTGTGTGTGTGTGTGTGTGTGATCCACAGGTATGATGAATGGGTGAAGGCTGATCGCATCATCTGGCCTGCAGAGAAAGGAACCAAGAAAAGACAGAGAAAAAAAGTCAAGGTAAGACTAGAGATGCACCTCTATGCTCACTGTATGCTGTACTGCCACCTGGTGGTTCAGCACATTATTAGTAGGTCACACTCATAACTGCTTAACAATAAAAAAACAATATTAGCTTTGTTCTTAAAGGGGCTTTAGGTAAAGTCAGCTTTTTTGAGTTTCACATTTTATCATGCATGTTTGAGAAATTCTTTAATCGTTAGGGCAACCATTCAACCGTGCAAACACCTGAGTGGAGCAAGCTCCACTTTCGAGACACATCCAGACGTCGGAGCTGCAGTTTCCAAGTTTCTGGACTTCTGCATTACAGAGCAGCCCCTCCTCCACTCAGCTCCTTCAGACTAGCTAGCAGCAATTAGCAAACCCCTGTGGAGCTGAGCATCTGCTGAGCTCATCATACAAGCTACTTTTCAGTACAATGCTGATAAAAACATTTATCACTGAGCAATGTTGTGATGACTTTATGAAGGTGGAGTTCAATAAAGGGCAGAAGTGTTTAAAGAAACGGAGCCCCAATTTCAGAAGGTTAAATTAAATCAAATTTCTTTCAAGTCATATTTGATATATACAGAATTGAAATTAATAAAATGACTTTCATGTTGTGTTGAAATTGTGACAGATGCCTGGAAAATACATGGTAGTTCCCATTTAAGCAAAAGGTTTTGGGTTCAAATCCCAGCTTGAGGTCTCATCATGGTGAGACTTTGAGCTCACCCATCAGGTCAACCTAAGTTGCCCTTGGGAGTGAGTGTGTGTGTAATTGGTGTAGTTTCCCTGATTTTTGCTCTCAGGCTATAAACTCCGTGCCTGTATGAACGCTCTTCCTCAAATTTTCTTCTGACAGAACAAAGACAAGGAAGACGCAGAGAAGGGAGAAAAGGATGACGAGAAGCCAGCTTCCATCACGCCTCTGAAGCCAACAGGCTTGAAGCGTGGCCGCCCTCAGACCAGGCCCACTCCCAGCGGCCCGGCAGGACGCAGTGTGTCCAAAACCCCCAGCAGCGAGGGCCAGGCCAATGGGAAGAGCTCTCGACCCGACGCCACGCCCAGCCTGGCCAATGGGAACGGTAGGAGGCCGGGATCATCCTGAACTCTGAAGCTTTGCTAGGTTGTGTGCTGAATGGTGCTGTTCTTTGTGCAGACACGCCACGCAGGAGAACCCGGAGGACCTCTGGCCTGTACGAGTCCGACCCGCCGTCTAATGGTAAGAAGACCGCCGCTCTCCGCTTCTTGCTGCACAGTCGGCCCACCCTGCTAAAACCACTGCTGTCTGACCCCACAGAGGATTCTGGGAACTCCTCTGATGATAGCGACGCAGACAACACCCTCGAGAAAACTGACAAAGCGTCACCGTGGCGAGGGAGATCGGAACCTCCAGCCTTTGAGCCAGATGAGGAACCAGCCCTGCCTGAGGAGGAGGAGGAAGAGGAGGAAGAGGAGGAAGAGGAGGAGGCGAGGGAGCAGTCTGTGGCTGAGGCTGCTTCTGCCGACAGCAACATGGCTTCCTCAGGAGCTGGTGCTGTGCCGACGGATGTCCCCCAGTCCCCGTCTCCCAGCATGCCTAAGGAGAAAGCAGACGAGCCTCTGAACCAATCAGAGAAGCAGCAGGGGGCGGAGCCTGCAAAGGAGCCCCAGGAGTCTGCGGTTCACTTGGAGAAGGAGATGAAGCTGTGTGCCGGGACCAGAACGTTACCTGGACCGGAGGTGGTTCTGGACACGCCCCTTAGCAGGAGGTCACCTCCTCTGCCGCCCCCCCCCTCCACAGCAGAGGATGAGAGCCGCATCACACCCCTGCTGACCCCCAGGAACAAAGGTCGCAGGGTTAACCTCAGGGACTCTGAGACTCCTCCCACAATCCCTCACTGCAATGCTGGCCCCACACTGACGCCCTCACCGCTGCAGGCCACGTTGCTGTCCACTCTGAAGAGACAGGAGGAGCCCATGGTGGTCCTGCACTGCCTGCCCTCCCAGCACCTCCCACCCAAACCCCCGTCTTTCAACTCCGACACAGACTCAGCCACCGAGGAGGAGGAGGAGGCGGAGCCTAAAGAGAGGAGCAGCACGCAGCTGAAGCGCAAGGCAGCCGACCAGAGAACAGCAGAGAAGAAGCTCTGCACCGGCGGCAGGCAGGACCACCTACCTGCCCCTCCTGCTGCCCAGCAGCCAGAGCGGGCACCAGAGAACGCCCCCCGACCCCCCGCAGAGGACAAGCTGAGCTCTGTGGCCGAGGAGACGCTGACGTCTCATCAGGACACAGAGGTGCATGATGGGACAGCCGTCCCTGCCGCAGAGCCCCCAGGCACCCCCACAGTCCCCCCCCCAGTCGAAGAGCTGGAGCCTCAGATTGGCCCTGAAGCTCTAGTGTGCCATGAGGTCGACCTGGACGACCCAGACGAGAAGGACAAGCCCCCCCTCTCTTCAGAGCCCCTCCTCATGATGCGGGAGCATAAACAGGCCCCTCCCACTCTGCCCCTCGCCATCCACCCCCCCCACACTGCCCCCGCCTCAGGTCAGGCCCTTCTTGATGACTGCCACTCCCCCCGCCTGTCCAGAGGAGCTCCACCCTGCGAAGGACCAGACTGAGACCGAGACTGAGGAGGAGCGGGGGCCCGTCCGGGGCGAGCAGGGGGGCGACTCCAGCCCCGGCTTCGAGGGCAGCACCTCATCCTCCTCCTCCCTGCTGTTCATGCAGGAACCCAAGGACAGAGGTAAGTCCACAACACTGCAGCTCCTCTGAGTCCTCAGTAGAGCCTCTATGTTTCATTTGTGACCCTTGACCCCTCAGGTCAGAAGAGGGTGAATGAAGTAAATTCCAGCCCAACTGCCAAGAAACACAAACGGAACCAGAAACGAACCCTGACCCCAGCCAAGGCCGACAAGAACGGAGCAGGTAGCGTGATGTCATGATGTCACCTTCTGGCTCCTCCCCCATCATTTCCTATCAACCTTTGTGATGAGGCGACTGTCGCTTGTCCTCATCCAGCCAAACAACCAGCAAAATGTGTGCATGTGAAATTTGAGCTCATACACATGAATATGCTGCCTAGCAACACAAGAGACGGTCGAAAAATGTTCAACTTGAGTTGCTTTTGCTGCTTTCAGCAACTGTTAGTTCATCAAGAACAGAGGAGAACTGCTGCTCATCACTCTGTGTTGAGCCCAATGTTTTAGAAGCTGTGTGTGTGTGTGTGTGTGTGTGTGTGTGTGTGTGTGTGTGTGTGTGTGTGTGTGTGTGTGTGTGTGTGTGTGTGTGTGTGTGTGTGTGTGTGTGTAACAGCAGTTGCCAGCATCTGTTCAGCTTGATTGAACTAGAAATCAAGCAGTTCAGTTCTTGTGACTCTTGGTGCGTCTTTGCTTCTCTCCGTCTCTCATGCTGGGAGCTAATGTCCCCTCCTCCCTCCTGTCCCCAGGACACAGCAGTGACAGCGAGGACCAGTCTCGTCTCTCGTCCTTATCCAAATCCCAGAAATCTCGTTGTCCTGGTCTGTCGTCTCCATCAGCTCACAGTAAAGACAAACACGGCTCTCCCTCCCCCCAGCGCTCCTACAAGTGGACCCTGCAACTTGGTAAATGCAAACACACTTTGATTAACGTTGGCTTTGGTTGGACACATCAGCTGCTTTCACACAGCAGTCAGGTTTTGTCGATGGCCTGATGAACAGGCAGTGATCTCCGCAGCCTGACTTCTATGAACCGTTTCTGCATCGAGTTGCTGATTTTTGCCTCCTGTTCCTCAGACGAGCTGGACAGCATGTCGAGCACAGAGAGGATCTCCTTCCTGCAGGAGAAGCTGCAGGAGATCAGGAAGTACTACATGAGCCTCAAGTCTGAGGTGGCCTCCATTGACAGACGCAGGAAGAGACTAAAAAAGAAGGAGAGAGAAGGTGGGAGCAGCACGGCAGCATCCTGAAGGAGATGACGGTTTCTGTCCTGATCAGGATGTTTTCAGTTCACACTAGGGATGCAAACTGTTTATTGTTGACTAATGGTTCATTAAAATGAGTTCCAATTAGATTAAATAATAGTTATAATAAAAGATCAACGTAAGCATCTGCTTAGAGGCGTTACAACAGGAAGCTGAACAACAAGAAATACAGCATGTCTCTTAATGCTATCGCTACACTGAGCCGCATCACTTCCTGTCCATTTCTGACAGAGTGGACTGTAGCCTGCACTGCTTTACATCTACAGCACGGGGGGTTGAGGCTTTTACATACTTAATTAAATTATTCTGTTGAGCTTTTAAAAAGGTTCCTGTTTTGTTCTATTTCATAAATATGTCAGTGTTTAATAACGTGAGAAAACCAGAAGTTTCTGTTTATTCAGTCAATATTTAATTAAGCTCACACAAAATGTTCAAATTTAATGTTTCTTTTAAAACTAAGCGTGTTATGAAAACTTTACCCCTTTGATCTACTTAAAACAAGAGAAAACTCCAGTTTTGAAGAAAATGGCCGCCTATCAATTAACCGCTAGTGGATCAATGAGATCAATCGATTTTATACGAATTCATTCATCAATAACTGGTGTTCCTGGTTCAGTAAACGGCGACTGACTGTGCTGTCTTTGGTCCTCAGTGTCCCACACGACGGCGTCCACCTCCTCAGGGTCCTCAGACACAGGCATGAGTCCGTCCTCGGCTTCGCCCGCTCAGAACACCGTGGCGGTGGAGTGCAGGTGATGACACGCCCACTCCCACCCCCGACCCTTCACCCCACAAACTTTCCCCACTTAAGTCAGCTGTGAGGACACTGCAGCGAGAGGACGGCATGTCGCTGTGACGTGGGACTCCGCCCTTCTTCCCAGCTGTGGAGGAGGAGCTGCACAAGGAGGCCCCGCCCACTTCACCTGACGGCTGATGTTGTTTGAGGAGCCGGCCTTTTGTTGCACTGGTGCAGAACTCTTCCTGTCTCCCTCCCCCTGTAGGTGCCAATACTTATCCTGGTTTCAGAACCATCTCTCCTGTCCTCTTTGTTTTCAGGGTCAGCGGTCAGTAATGGACCGACGGCTGGCCGCCATTTTTAACCTTAACTGAGAAATGTAGATGAGGAAGAAGACGGGCTTCCAGTTTCAGTTTTATCTTCTATCCAATCAAAGTTTTTATTTTAAAAAGACGGTGAGAGAAAAATATTTGAATTTTTAGTTCTTATGTAAATTAAATGTAATATTCTGAAGCTCTTTTTTGTATTTATTGGCTTTGTGGACAGAATTTCTTATATTAAGGGTTTTTTTCCCCTCTTTTTATTTAGATACATTTTGGACAAAATTTCTTACGAAGTTCTAATTTAAGTTGAAACTCTTATGCATTTCTTTTAAAAAGCCTTTTATGCATTTCTGAGGTACAATTCGATTTCTTGAAATAAAATCTCATAATTGACCCAACAGCAGTTCACAAAATTTCAAACGGTGTCAATGAAATGTGACCCTCAGCACCCAGAATGCATAAAATGAGAAGTTAGGAATCTTCCTGATTCTGGACCCCAGCTTGGCACTGACCCGCTCCTCTCCTGTTCGGTTCTGCATCAGGCTCAGACAGACGGCTGCTAGCAGCTCCTCAGCAATTGCTTGTTTTGTACATAAAATGTTCAAGAAAAGAATAAAACCACACCTGTATTTGAGAACTACATTTTACACACCCCAAAAGAATAATTTCTAATATTTTCTAAGAGACTGTTTGTACTGTAGTCATTGTTTACTCCTTGGTTGTCTTTTTGTTTTTGGTTCTTATGTGTTTTGCTGGCGGAGATTTGAGAGCAAAAATGTAAATACAGAAACGCACACAAGCCATGCTACAAGTGTGTGTGTGTGTGTGTGTGTGTGCAACAAGCAGCGCTCTCTGTTTCTAATAAAGTTTTTAACCAGGTCTCTTGCTGGTCGTCTTCTGCATCGTCTTATTTTCCAGACACTTCGTGTGAAAACAGTGTCATGGAGGCCATGTTTCCACTGCCTGCCAGCCCTTCTCTGCTTCACTCAGATCTGTCACTGCTTTCTCCTGTGAACTTTGATTCCCTCACAAACTGATCTGTGTGACGCAGTCATAGATCCAGACGCCTCCACCGTGTCTGAAGCTGATCAGACTGATTGGTGTTAAATGAACATGATCCTCAGAGCTGCCTGCCTTATTCAGATGGCATTGGGTTTGTTGAAGGTGTATGATGGCATCTTCAACGTCATCTCCATGGCAATAAGCAAACTGCAGGGGGTCCACTCCAGGACCTTCAGGAAAATATGAAGGTCATGGAGTCATTAATAACTGAAGGCTGAGTTTTATTTGGTACTGGAACCAGCCAAGATGTCTGGTTGCAGTACCTCAGGTACCTGGAACCTACTCTTGGGCTCCTAATTCAGTTGAAGACAAACTTTTAGAAGCAGAAGAAACCATGGAAACTAGAACATCTGACTGTGGACAGGAGAGGATGATGATGATTTTGTTCCTGATCTGAACCTGATTGTGTTCTTCTATCTCATCCTCTCTGTGTGAAACCTGGACAGTCACTTGGAAGTTGCTTCAGATTTCAGAAGCTGCTTCTTGTCAAACAACATATTTCAAAAGTTTACATGATTTAGCTTCTGTTTCAAACTAAATCAAAGCCATGCAGATCCTCTGCTTGTGTGATGTTCCTGTTCTGATTGCTGATTTCACTTTCTACAACCTCGTCAGAAACAAGTTTAGGTTTATTTATTTAGGCTCAAAATCAAGAAGAATGCAAAACCAGACATGAAAAATCAAACAATATAAAAATAGCTCAGATGAGTCTGAGTAGCAGGATGTGATTAAGAGGAAGAGCACCGGTGCTGGTTTACATGTTGTCTTCATCAGAGTCATCCTCCTCCTCTAGAGAATCCTGAAAAAGAAAACATGTCCATGTTGAGCATCTGCAGCAACGTTTCCCACAAACCACCTGGAGGACAGACAGGACCCCCAACATTGAGGCAGGGGGTCCCAACATGGACCCCCAACATGGAGGCAGGGGCCCCGTGTTTTCACATGAATTATAGAATTCAGAACGTTGTGACTCATAGCGCCTCACCTTTGCATATTTCTCTGCTTCCTCTTTGATGTCTTTGGGAACCAACTCATGTCGTCCATTCGTCACTGCAGGAAAAAAAAAAAAGAATGAGCCGTGTTGCTATGGTAACCATGTGCACATTAATTCAGGCTCATGTGTTGAAGGAGTTTAATGGAACAAGCATTTTTCTCCCCCGGATGCACCAATCAGCTTTTTACTGATCAATACTCAGTTTATTGAGTATTGATCGGGTGCATCAGCTCAAAGTTTTTGTAAAATAAAAACATTTTTGTTTCATTGTAAACATTTTTCTCTGATTGATAGATATGTTCTTTAAAAAAATGTTTTTTCTATCAATAAAATGTGAAAAAATGTGCTTAAATAAAATAAAATGGCAGGACCATCATCAACTCCAAGCAGTTGTTCTGAGGCGTTCACTGAACCCAGAGCAGGCTGGATGTGATTGGCTCTTCTTACCTTCTCCCACCCAGCTGAGCTCCAGCTCAAACGCTTTATCCTTCACCTCGTCGTGTACGATGTAGATGCTGGTGAATGAAAAGAGAAAAAACAAACAAACAGTTGAAACTGGGAACTATTTGTCTGGACTGGACGTAGAAAATCCATTCCCAGCTAAAAACTCCGACCAGGATGATTCCTGACATCCTCGTCTGGCTTTTACTCACATTTTGGCGACTTCTTTAACCAGCTCTCTGCACGTCATTTCTTTCATCTGATGGATGATAAAAACAAAACGCTGTGAACATGCAGCTCTTCTTTCTGTGTGATGTGACACAGCACTGATGTTGGGTCAGAAGACGGTCCTGAATGTCCGTCCTACAAACTGACCAGCACTTCATCCTTCAGCTTCACTTCTAGACACGCAGCAGGAACCAGAGCTGGATCACATTTATTCTAACCATTCATTTGGCACATTCCGCCAAACACTCAGGGTTATTTCACACAGTATTGGAAATACAGAAACTATATAAGAAATAATTCAAGTCCTTTTTTAAACAGCAATAAATTTCCTAATTATGTTCAACAGCTTCAGTTTGTTTGTTTGCTGTAGAGGCTGCATCTCACCTGCAGCTTTTCAATCTCTGTCTTGGCAGCTTGTTTTGCTTTTCCAATGGCACATCCCCAGTAACCCTGAACGAACACACACACACACACACACACGGTTAGTTGTGCTATCAGCAGCGCTCCCTCCCTGCTGTAGCTCTCACAGACTCACATATGAAATGCCTGACGGGTCGACCATGTAGAGCTGCGCCCCGTCGTCTTTGTCGTATGAACCCAGGATGAAACTGAAACGACACAGTAGCCGTCAGAGCCATTAGAGCCGCTGACCACAGCCAATCGCCTTCCTGTTCCAAACACACAATGACCAGAATCTGGGCCGGATCCACGGAGCTCATCGTTTCCTCTCATCATCACAGCCCAACGATACAAATATGACTGAAAGTTGTGCATCTTAATGCTGCATATTTGTTCAGACTGTCACCAAGTTGTGTCAGAATGATAGAAGAGAGAATCTGAAGAAAAATAAAGAACCCAGCTCCTCTGCCTTCTCTCAGTGCCAATCAATCAATCAATCAATCAATCAATCAATCAATCAATCAATCAAGTTTGTCAATCATCCTCTCTGTGTCTCTTGCTCTCTTCTTCACTGCAACTAGCTAGTCTAGTTAGCATGGCCACAGCAGATAGATGGCGTTCCTGCCACAGTAAATTGTTTCTCCACCATTTGCACGTTGACCAGCGAATACATGAGAATGATTGACAGTGCTAAGCCCCTCCCCTGGCTCTGATTGGTTGTTTCTGATCAGGAGTGGAGAATTTCTCCAGCCTGCAACAGCAGCTCAGAGAGAAGGTAGAGGAGACGACCTTTTCACAGATCACCTGTCAGTTCAGCCAAACATGTAAAACTCTGGTTTGTTGCTGCAGCAGAAACCTGTCAGGTCTGAATGATGTTAATCCAGTCAGTGCAGAGCAGGCTGTGGGGTCAATCTGCTTATTGTTGGTAGATAAACAATAAATCTGTTAATCAGATGATAAATGAAAATGATCAACCTCATTTTAATTAGTCAGCTTCATTGTTTCTTCCTGCCTTTTTCTCTTTCTATTGATGACACTGGATGAAAAAAGGCTCAACTCTGGACTCAGACCTCAAGTCATCACCATGAGGGAGGAGTGAATTATTCAATCAGGTATTTGGAAACTTCTCTATCTAAATCTAATGGTTATTAAGGTGCAATATGGTACACAGGCTTCATAATCTGTACTCTTTTCAATGAATGTTGTTTTTATTTCCACTTTGGTTTCATGTTGTTTAGTTTTTATTCATTCCATTTATTTTTTTGGTGGTTTTGTTTATTTGTTTACCAGTTCCAGTGTTAAGTAATCTATTGAAAATAAAGACCAATAAAGCCAGGACCTGCTTGCATTGTGACATCACTACCATTGCATCAGTTTAAAATGGTCTTCAAACGATATTATCGTTTATCACAATCATTTTTAAAACAATCCCTCAGCAAAACTCGTCATTGTGACATTGTTGAGTTCAGATGCAGAAGTGAACCAGCATGAAAGCAGCATTCAGCTGTCAGAGCAGCAGCAGTCAGGACCTTCACAGTGTGGATAGAAACAGCATCGGCTGCTTTGCTGACTCACCTGCAGCCGAACGGCCGAACGGCGCTGTACAGCGTGTAAGCGTGGACGTACATGGCCACTCTGTCCGACAGGTGCTGCAACGACACGACTCGTTTTTAAACTGAGCCTGAGACATGGAGACATCGCGCTTCGCTCCGCAGAGAGGCTACCTTCAGAGGAATGTCGTGTCCGTAGTTGGATCTGAAGTTGGAAGCTTCTTCTCTGGCTACCTCAGCCAGGGAGCGAGCGTCAGCCAACAGGCCGGCCACCGCCTGCAGGAGCAAGCAGAACAACACCTGTACCTGATGGAGCCGGGCTGGTAGGTTACACACTGCTTAAAACATGCATCGCACACACGGGATCCACCACACTGCATCGTACACACGGGATCCACCACACTGCTTAATACACGCATCGTACACACGGGATCCACCACTCTCCTTAAAACACGCATCGTACACACGGGATCCACCACACTGCTTAATACACGCATCGTACACACGGGATCGGTTTCTGAAAAGTTTTCACACGATGTTGTTTTGAACATGCTGAACCCAGAGGGGGCAGTGTAGAGCAAACCTGTTACAGCCAATCAGATTGCTTCAAACCAATCATGACTTAAACATGGCAGCAGATTCATTTGTGTGGAACAGATATGAAGGTTCAGCTGCTTTTAAATAGCATATGATGAGATAAAGATAAATAAGCAAATATTATCCATCACAGGCTGCAATGAGCAGGACTATAATCTCTGTTTTCTTAAATACACACGCAAACATAAATTGTGCTGCCTTTGTAAATAAAGCCAGACCAGTACAGTGAAAACTGCACTAGAGCACCCTCTGGTGGATATTTTGTTCTATTGTCTAGTGACGCTAAGCAAAAAGAAAATAGATCCAAGATGGCGGAACGCAGCACTGAGCGGTTCATAGTGAAGCTGTTTGCTATTCTTGTGCGTTGTATGTGTGTGTCAGACAAGATTTGTTCGTAAGTATCGGTTAATTGTTTCTTTGTTTTATGTAACTTTGGTGTAAATGTTTTATTTTAGCTCGCAGCATAAAGGGCTTTTGCTAATACGCTTGCTAGTTCGTTTGCTAATACGTTTGCTAGTTCGTTTGCTAATACGCAGTTTTGTATGTTTCAGTTTACGATGGCTAAAGTGATGGCAGTGGTCAGAGGCCACTCTTCAATAAACCACTGAAAAGGAAAGAAGTTTGGTTATTTGGAGCGTCGTTATCTGGCTGTCTAGCTGCTGAAGAAATTGAGAATTCAGGGCGAGGACAGCATAGTAAAGAACATCAGCGCAGCGGACCGCAACCACAAGAAGAGACTCAGCACATCAATCATGAGCCGGAGGTCTGGTAAAGCAGATGACATGGAGAACAAGGATAACGCAAGCAATACAGACGCATGTTCTAAGTCTACACGCTCATGTACGTCCAAACGTTCGTCCACAAGTTCTGCAGCACTAAAAGCTCGAGCAAAAGCAGAGGCTGCGCGTGCTCAGTTGGCCTTCTCAGAGAAAGAAGCAGCCATGATGAAGCAGAAAACCGAACTCGAGGCTAATTTGCATATTTTGAGTTCTCAGAAGGCTGTTGCAGCTGCAGAAGCAGAAGTTGCAGTTTACGAAGAGGAGGAGGTTCTTTCAAAAATTGAACAGAATTACCCATTAGTGGGACAACCTGCCAGCCCAAAACAGCGTACGGCAGAGTATGTTCAAAAACATTCAGACATTAGTTTTGAAGGCTTTTTGTTGCCAACAGATCCACTTGCCTGTCATAAGGCTGCACGTGAACAGTGTGAAAAAGCCATCAAAGAAGAAATGGACAATAACAGCTCACACAGTGCAGAAACGGCTAAGTGTAAAGTGGCGCACATAGCACAACACAGAGAGCGACTGAACCCCCCCAAACTACATCCGTTCTACACTACTCAATCATCAACAGAGGCACAAGGTGTACAGGAGATTACTAAGTACCTCGCAAGGAGAGAAATGTTAAGTTCAGGACTTCTGCAGTTTGATGACCACCCAGAGAATTACTGGTCGTGGAAAATGTCATTTCAAAATGCTATTAAAGATTTGAGCCTTACAGCCCTAGAAGAGCTAGATTTAATGGTCAAATGGTTGGGAGCTGAGTCTGGACAACAGGCAAAAAGAATCCGTTCAGCCAACATCTTTAGTCCAACTGTAGCACTGGACCTTGTGTGGCAAAGACTGGAGGAAGCTTATGGTTCTCCTGAAGTAGTGGAAAATGCACTGTTAAAAAAGATTGAGCAGTTTCCCAAACTCAACAACAGAGACAACCTAAAGTTAAGAGATCTGGGTGACATTCTGCAGGAAATTGAATGTGCAAAAGATGGAGGATACTTACTGGGACTTTCATATTTGGACACAGCTCGCGGAGTCAACCCCATTGTGGAGAAGTTACCCTATGGACTACAGGAAAAATGGATCGCAACGGGTGCAAAGTACAAAGAGGAACATAAGGTTGCCTTTCCCCCTTTCAGTGTTTTTTCAAGGTTTGTAAGACAACAAGCCAAAATAAGAAATGACCCAAGCTTTGATATCACACCTTCTGTCAAAGTAAGCTTCAAAAACGAAAAAAGCTTCAAAAGCAACAACAGGCAAGTGATTACTGTACACAAAACAGACATCCCTACAGATGCTAGTTCATCTCAAACTAGTTACAGTAAGCTTATAGAAAGCCCTGACAAGGTTTGTCCTTTACATAAGAAGCCTCATCCACTGAAAAAGTGTAAAAGTTTCAGAGCAAAACCCATAGATGAGCGCAAGTTGTTTTTAAAAGAAAACAGAATCTGTTTTAAATGCTGTGGCTCTACCCAACATATAGCAAGAGACTGCAAGGTGCAAATAAAGTGTGTGGACTGTGGCAGCGACAGACATTTAGCAGTGCTACATCCAGGTCCACCCCCTGCTCCAGCTGAGAGCTGTGAAGCTGATAAAGATGATGGCGGGGAGACGCAGGATACAGCAAATGTCTCAGTTGTTTCTAAATGCACAGAAGTCTGTGGTGATGTAGATATCCCACATTCATGTTCAAAAATAAGTCCTGTATTAGTCTACCCAGAGGGAAAAAGAGAACAGGCAAGAAAGATGTATGCAGTGCTTGACGAACAAAGTAACAAGTCTCTAGCAAAGTCTCAGTTTTTTGAGCTCTTTAAGATTAAGACAAGCTCAGATACTTACAAGCTCAGGACATGCTCAGGACTGTCAGATAATGTTGGCAGAACAGCATTAAACTTCACGATTGAGTCAATAGATGGTAGAGTAAAGCTCCCACTTCCTAACCTCATTGAGTGTGACATGATTCCAGATGACAGAAGAGAGATTCCGTCTCCACAAGTTGCTATGAAGTTCCCACACCTACAGAAAATAGCTGAAAAGGTGCCTCCTGTAGAAGAACAGGTACCTATTCTTTTGCTCTTGGGAAGAGACATCATTCAAGTTCATAAGGTCAGAGAGAGAATCAATGGGCCACACAGCATGCCCTACGCACAGCGTTTAGATTTAGGCTGGGTAATAGTTGGGGAAGCCTGCATGGGGAAGACGCATAGACCTACTAATGTGAATGTGCTCAAAACACATGTCCTTCAGAACGGCCGTGCTTCTTACTTCTGCCCATGCCCTAATATGTTTCAAGTCAAGGAGTTAAGTGGTTGTAATTACCAACTCAGCACCACAGCTGCCTTCCAAAAGGACATAGAAAACACAGCTACCAGTCAACTGGGAGAAACAGTGTTTGACAGAACAAAAAATGATGACAAACCAGCATTGTCAGTAGAGGATAAAGAGTTTATTGACATTATGGAAAAGGAAGTGTACCAAAATGAAGGTAATAGCTGGGTGGCACCTTTGCCATTCCGCTCTCCTAGACCAGAGCTTCCAAGTAACAGAGAGCAAGCACTCAAACGCCTCCAGTCACTCAGAAGAACACTGGACCGAAAGCCGGAAATGAAAAGACAATACACAGAGTTCATTCAAAACATGCTGGACAACGACCATGCAGAGGTTGCTTCAGCTTTGGACTCAGACAAAGAACACTGGTACTTACCATCCTTTGGTGTGTACCACCCACAAAAACCTGATCAGCTGAGAGTAGTTTTTTGACTCTAGTGCGGAGTTTGAAGGACTGTCCCTTAACAAAGTCTTATTAAGGGGACCCGACCTAAACAACACGCTAATAGGTGTTCTTATGCGTTTTAGAAAAGAGCTGGTAGCATTTTCAGCTGATGTGCAACAAATGTTTTACTGTTTTGAAGTGAGAGAGGATCATAGGGATTATTTGAGATTCCTTTGGTATGTGGATAATGATACCAACAAAGACATTTGTGACTACCGAATGAAGGTTCATGTCTTCGGTAATAGTCCATCCCCAGCTGTAGCTATTTATTGTATGAGACGTGCTGCAGTTGAGGGAGAAGAAGAGTTTGGTCATGATGCAAAGCAGTTCATAATGAGACATTTTTATGTTGATGACGGTCTTTCATCCACAGCAACAAGAGAAGAAGCTGTTGACATTCTCACAAAGGCACAAAACATGCTGGCTCAGTCAAATTTAAGGTTACATAAAATAGCCTCTAATGACCACAATGTAGTGGAAGCATTTCCTGCTGCAGAAAGAGCCAAAGATTTAAAGAACTTGGAGTTGGATGACATTCCCCTGCAAAGGAGCTTAGGAGTGTTATGGAATCTTAAGAGTGACTGTTTCACTTTTTCATGCTGCAACTGAGAAAAGGCCATTCACCAGAAGAGGTGTCTTAGCCACCGTTAACAGCCTATACGACCCATTAGGCTTTGTTTCACCCATCACAATGCAGGGAAAAAGCTCTTCTCCGTGATTTCTCCACAGAGCAGAAAGACTGGGACGAACCACTTCCCGCAGAAAGAGAAGAGGAATGGGACAAATGGAGAAGTTCGTTGAAAGATCTGGAGCAGCTTCAAATACCAAGGTGCTACTTCCCATTCTCCCAGTCCGTTGCTGCAGGGAAAGAACTGTGCATATTTTCAGATGCCTCCACCATGGCCATAGGAGCAGTGGCATACCTGAGAGCCCTCGACAGTGAAGGTCAGTGGCACACAGGTTTCATCATTGGCAAATCCAAGGTCGCACCCGACCTGCTCACACGGTCCCTAGACTGGAGTTATGCGCAGCAGTTTTAGCTGTAGAAATGTACGAACTCATTAGAGATGAGATGGACATTGAAGTGGACACTGTCAGATTTTTCACAGATAGTAAAATCGTCCTTGGTTACATACACAACAACACAAAGAGATTCTATACTTACGTGGCCAACCGAGTGATTCGGATCAGGAAGTCCACACATCCAACCCAGTGGTGTTACATATCCACTTGTGACAATCCAGCAGATACAGCCACTAGACCGATCCCAGCTTCCACATTAGCTTCCACAAACTGGTTCAGTGGTCCTTCTTTTTTGACACTTCATGACATTGAGACATCACACTGTGATAGTTTTACTCTCATTGACCCTGAGACAGATACAGAGATCAAGCCTGATGTGAAAACCTTTGTTACCAAAGCCTTAGTAACGCAGCTGGAACCATCTCGTTTTGAAAGATTCTCTGATTGGATGAAACTGTGTCGTACTATTGCATCACTAAAGCGTGTGGCAGCATCATTCAAGAAAAAAGACACAGAAAGCAAAGGCTGGAAGTGTTTCAGTGACAGTACCACTGCAGGAGAAGTATCCAATGCAGCTAACTTCATCATTCACACAGTACAAAGTGAAACATTCAAAGAGGAGCTCAGGTGCGTAAAAACAAATCAACCACTTCCAAAACAGAGTTGCCTCCAAAAGTTGAACCCTGTCATTGATGAAGAAGGGATTCTCAGAATAGGAGGACGCTTGGCACCTGCTAACCTAACAAAAGAGGAGAAACATCCTGTCATCATTCCAAGGTCTCATCACATATCCATCCTTCTTATCAGATACCATCATGAGAAAGTAGCGCATCAGGGGCGTCACATAACTGAAGGAGCAGTCAGAGCAGCTGGATTTTGGATTATTGGCAGTAAACGGCTTATTTCTTCCATCATTCACAAATGTGTCCTTTGTCGAAAACTTAGAGGACAGATGCAGACTCAGAAGATGGCAGATTTACCCATCGACAGACTGTCAGTCATGCCACCTTTCACTAGTGTGGGACTGGATGTTTTTGGCCCCTGGACGGTCTCCACACGTCGCACCAGAGGAGGAAGTGCAGACAGCAAACGCTGGGCTGTACTTTTCACCTGCATGTCCACAAGAGCCGTACACATCGAGCTCATTGAATCAATGTCGACGTCGAGCTTCATTAATGCACTAAGAAGATTCTTCTGCATCCGTGGACCAGCGCAAATACTCCGTTCTGACAGAGGGACAAATTTTATTGGAGCATGCAATGAACTGCAAATTGATCAAAAAGACGCAGAGCTGAACTCCTACCTGCTAGAGAAAGGATGCACATGGCTGTTCAACTCTCCCCACTCTTCACATATGGGTGGATCTTGGGAGCGACTCATTGGAGTCGCAAGGCGCATACTGGACGGTATGCTTTTTGAAAGCCGGACACATCCAACTCACACATGAAGTGTTGAGTACATTCATGGCAGAAGTAATGGCCATAATGAATGCAAGACCACTTGTACCAATTTCAACCGATCCAGACAAACCAAACCTTCTCACTCCAGCAATGCTCATCACTCAAAAAGTGAATGCGCTATCTGCACCAGCAGGAAGTTTTGCATCTCCAGACCTCTACTCCAGGCAGTGGAAGCAAGTACAATGTCTGGCAGATTCTTTTTGGAAACAGTGGAAAAGTGAATACTTATCAACTTTGCAAAAGCGGAGAAAATGGACTGATGATAAACCGAACATTAAAGTTAATGACATTGTGTTACTGAAAGATGCTCTCGCTCACAGAAACAACTGGTCCATGGGAAAAGTTGTGAGAACATTTGAGAGTAAGGACAATAAGGTTCGAAAAGCAGAAGTAAAAACTGTAAAAGATGGAAACGAAAAAGTGTTTTTGAGACCCATTACTGACATGGTTTTGCTTTTATCGGATGTAAATTAATATGTTGTAGTTGTAAACAGTTCAGAATGTTTATTTGAATAGATTGTTTGTAGTGGCACAATTGTATTGTACCAGGCAGGGAGTGTGCTGCCTTTGTAAATAAAGCCAGACCAGTACAGTGAAAACTGCACTAGAGCACCCTCTGGTGGATATTTTGTTCTATTGTCTAGTGACGCTAAGCAAAAAGAAAATAGATCCAAGATGGCGGAACGCAGCACTGAGCGGTTCATAGTGAAGCTGTTTGCTATTCTTGTGCGTTGTATGTGTGTGTCAGACAAGATTTGTTCGTAAGTATCGGTTAATTGTTTCTTTGTTTTATGTAACTTTGGTGTAAATGTTTTATTTTAGCTCGCAGCATAAAGGGCTTTTGCTAATACGCTTGCTAGTTCGTTTGCTAATACGTTTGCTAGTTCGTTTGCTAATACGCAGTTTTGTATGTTTCAGTTTACGATGGCTAAAGTGATGGCAGTGGTCAGAGGCCACTCTTCAATAAACCACTGAAAAGGAAAGAAGTTTGGTTATTTGGAGCGTCGTTATCTGGCTGTCTAGCTGCTGAAGAAGAGAGAATTCAGGGCGAGGACAGCATATAAATATTAACAGATATTAAACAGAGTTTTAGTGGATAAAAGGCCAAAAACACATAAAAATATATTTGCAATCCCAGATATCCAGCTATGTGGACGAGGACGTTTTAATGTTTTCCTACAGCCTTCTCTGAACAGCTAAACACTAATGTGTGTCACATGGTTCTTTCTCTGATTTATCATAAAATATAAAGAACATGTGACCATCAGGTCAGCAATGACAGAGTTAAGTTTTGTTTAGGACTTTAAAGGCAACAAATTATCAGTTTTTTATTGATACTGACTGTATCATCTGATTTCACCTCCATCAGTCATAGAAGCAACACTTGATCCCATCACAGTCAGAAGAATCACACTAAGTTGTATTTATCCTCTCCAGTGTCTCATTTGATCTGAATGTCTACGTTACCATGCCGACGTGTCTGTCGATGTTGAAGATGCGTTTATTGGAGCCCTCCTCATACAGTTTGGACAGAACCAACTTCTCCACCCCAAACACAATCCCGTCTTTACAGCGGATCCCGATGGCCGTGCTGCAGACAAAACACACACTCACAGTTCACCAACAGAAACCAGCAGCTCATCACCAAAACTCAAACCAGAATTCACAGGTACCAGTTACTCCTGGGTCAACCAGGAGGCCTTCCATTAGAACTGACCTGCTGTTCTCTACTGCTTTCATGGCGTACTCCACCTGAAACACTCGGCCATCTGGAGAGAAGGTGGAGGCCGAAAGGTCGTACTGCAGCCCACCCACACACACACACACACACACACACACACACAGAGTTTACATTAGTGTCTATTGAAGGGCAACGATAAAAATGATCAACTTGTGTGAAGGACGAGTAATTATTTTTTCCCCAAAACTGCATCTGTACAGAAAAATAACACGAACAAAAGTAAACAAAGCAAAAAAGGCAAAATGAGAATTAGAGTAACTGAAGATCTATGAAGGTCAGTTTTGGTATTTAGGGTTAGGGTTACATTAGGTTTACGTTTTGATTTGAATGAAAGTAAACTGTAATTTCTGTGGTATTTTGAGATGCATCTGAATCTTCCATTATGCCAGTGTGTGTGTGTTCAAACTTTCAATTCATGTTCAGATGTTAGTGAAATAACATTACTGATTCAGTTGTATTTTTTCTAAAATCAAACAAATGAGTGAATAAAAATCCATTAACAGACAGACAGCAGATACTGGATTTCACCGCAGTGAGGGGCGTTGGGGTAATAAGTGAGACCCCGAATGAAGCAAAAATGTTTGAACAGTGAGTTAACATGTTGGAGTGTGTTCTTTAGAGATTGATATTTAACTGGCACAGCCGTCAACTTAAAAGTAGATTACTGAAACAGAGTCTGGCTGACAGCGCAGCTAGTTCTTAGCATTAGTAAAGTTACATCTCAATATCAGAAGGTTTAAAGTAAACTCATTTAATGAGAAGCATAATTACGCTCAGTATTTGCGCTACAACAAGCAGTACAAAAAACACACATATAATGAAACAAAAGAGAGATTTTACTTTCACTTCACTGAGCTAATAGGCCTGCTTGTGACTCAGCAGGCTAACATGGCAGACAAGCTACATGTAGCAATCAGACAAATGCTTTTTAAAAGTCAAATATAAAAATAGTCAGAAACCTGCCAACAAAGAGAATGTCACATTTACATAAGCAACAAAACCACAGAGTAAATCAGACTGTAAACACTCACCCCGGTTCCAATGGAGCTCATTTTTGACAAGAACTATGACTTCAGCACACCTCTCCACCACTCTGCCCGCTTTTCCGGAGAAAACCTTTCCTTTTCCGCTGTTGGCCCTTCACAATAAAAGCCCCGATGTCCGGATATTTGATATATATATAAATATATATATATCTCAAAACTATGTATAGTTTTGATATTTCAACATATAGGTTAAGATTTTTGATTTGAATGAAAATTCAAATACCGGTAATAGTAATTAAGAGAAAATTCTTTTTATCTCAAAATAAATAATTTTAAGATACTACCTTATCATTTTGAGTTACTATCTCATTATAATGAGGTAGTATTATGCCTCATAATACTGAGGCATAATGCATAGTATTATGTATTATATCTAATTATTTTGAGATAGTATCTCATTATAATTTTTTTTTTTTTTTAGAAACAGAGTGGCAGAAATGGGCTTCCATACATCACAGACTAGACTGGAAGATTTCACTACCAAACAGTCAGGTATTATGTGTCTTTAGAAAAATCATATAAACCCAGCACTTGTAGGAAAAGTGTCCATAAAGTTTTATTGAATCTCAGGATGACCAGGGTGGATTACAGACCTGCTGAAGATGAAACAATTAAAATAATGTGAATTTCAAAATCATTCATTTAACTCTTTTCTATTTCATCATACCTCCATTTTTAATTGTTCGTTTTTAATCAATAATGGAAGCTTTGGTCACATAAGAGTGAAAAAACATTCATATACAGTAATGTTGGAAAAAAAAAACTGAAAACATTTCTTCTGTAGTTTTCTCTCTTTTTTTGAAAAATAAAGTTAAACTGAACGACTGACATTAAGGCAAAAAGACTGAAGCTCCACCATCGACTGGAATGGAAAACAAACCGAAGCAACAGACAATTAGCATTCATTGGTTAATACAAACAAGTACAAGTAAATTTTTGTAGATTTTTTTTCCTTCTAAATGACACTTAAACTAGAACAGGAACCAAGAGCTGACTTCCGCCTGCACACACCAGCAGTAACACACGTTAAAACAGACCCAGACATACGTCCGTCACCAAAACAACAGAGGAGGAAGATATGGATGGTGACATGATGGGTATCAAGCAAACTTCTTGTCTCTGAAACAATGCAAACAAACGTTTCAGGATTTAATTAGTTTTGTCTTTTTGCTGATCTGCTTCCCAATAATTTAGTAAATGGACAAACCATCCCGGTGTGACACACACATTTATCAACTAAGATATGTGTCAGTAAGGAGAAAAATCTCGGCGACGTGGAAGCAGAGTGAGAAGCTGAAAATAGTTCAGATTTGTGTTCCAATAATGATGTTTGCTGTATTAGTTGATGTGTTTTCTTAATTATTGTTTTGAGTCACTTAAGAACAAAATACTTCCATGTGCCATGTTTACACACTGTTGGTTAATAAGTCAATGGTCATTTGACGAACTGGAGGCATTTAGTACAGACCAACATGCTGCTTTCACTATCGACCTTCCAGTGGCGTTCATGTAACTTTATATACTGCATCAAGTTGCTTTATAGTGTGGATAATTGTGGAACACATTAACAAATCATATTTGTCATCTCATTGCATTTACCTGTAGATTATATGGTGAATTTATTTCTTAGTGCAGTGCTTAAACTCAGCACAACTACTAATAAATGTCCAACTACAGCTGAGAGCTGAACTACATCCAGACTGCAGAGCCCAGACGGCCCACCGGATTGTTTTCTCTGGGTGATAATAAAGACTTTCAAATGATGGATGTTCAGGAGAAATCAATTAAATATCTAAACTGACAGACTAGAATGAAAGCACGCTAAAAGTGTTGCAGGGCTTGCATTCGGCCCAGAGGACCAGTGCCAGTGCTGAGGTTCTGATGATGAACCAGAAGAACAAGCATGGGTGGCTTTAGGGATTGTGAGTAGAGTGATGAAGACTGTGTTTGGTTACTGATGAAGAAAACAGACTTCGTGTCATTTTTGACCCCCAGCTGTCTGTCTGCTCCACACGTCTCAGTGTTTTGTCCATTCTTACAGGCTCCGTCCTAACAGTGGGCGTGTCCAGCTGGCTGCAGGCAGGATGAGACGGTTAAGTGTTACCTTTCAGGACGCCCACGCAGCTCTGCAGTAGCTGCAGGTTACCCTGGAGACACAAGCAGACAAGTAGTCCATGAAAAACACAATCCAGTCTGTTGTGGCAGTGACAAAGGAAGGAAATAGAAATATCTATCTCATTTAACTACAAAACATCAGGGTTTTTCTCTTAGGGAACCCAAAACCAGACCAATAATGACCCTAATTCTAAGCCATGGCCTCTCCTCCCCTCTCTCTGCTGGAAGCTGACCCCACAGTGACATCGGTACCTTGGCATGTTTGAGCTCTAGTTCTGCCAGCTCCACCAGGTTCTTCCTGAACGCTGCCACTCTTCTTGTCTTGAAATCTATCAGCTCTACGTTGAGAAGGAGATGCATCGTTAGTTTCAAACAAAAGGACCAGTTCAAAATGTTCAGGTCTGTTTTAATATCACCTTTACAAATGACATCATAATGTTGCTTCTAAACTCAGTACATTTCTGATTTAATGTGTGCTAACAGCTTTTAATTTAAAAAAGCAAATATATATATATATATAGGCCTCTGGTAGAGGACCCGAGCTCAGAGGATAAGAACCACCCACGGTGGGTGAGAAGGAAATTTTTTATATATATATATATATATATATATATATATATATATATATATAATTTCCTTTTTAAATTGCCAAGTAAATTGCCATGTTTACAATATGAGCATGTTGTTCAGAGGTCATGAAAAGGTCAGATACAGGTTACATTAAGGTAAAAAAATAAAATAAAAATCTAATTTGGGTCACTTCAGGCTGCAGTGTGAAAGTGGTATAAATAGGTCTACTGCAGATGTGTTGGTGTGTTCTATCATAATGTTTTATAACAACTGTATAGCTGTCATAACATCAGCATACCAACAACAGGGTTTTGTTGTTGGTATGCTAAACTAACTCAGCCAGCAGTTTAATCAGAGGCTTCAACATCTCACACTACAGCAGTGACTGACCTTGCTTGGCAGTGACTGACCTTGCTTGGCAGTGACTGACCTTGCTTGGCAGTGACTGACCTTGCTTGGCAGTGACTGACCTTGCTTGGCAGTGACTGACCTTGCTTGGCAGTGACTGACCTTGCTTGGCAGTGACTGACCTTGCTTGGCAGACTCAGAGATCTTCTCAAACTTGTGGCAGCAAAGCTGCTGGTTAGTCTCTGCCTGTAAAACATCTCTGTTTTTAGCTCGTGCTTTATCCAGAGCTTTATTAGCGTTCTCATAGTCCACCAGACCCCGGCTCCTCCGGTACAGCAGGTCCTGTCCAGGGTGGCACATGAAAAATCAATATTTTCACTCAGCGAGCTCATTATTGGTGACTCGTCTGTCAGTATGTGTTCAGACCTTAGCAGCCTGTGACTCCCTAAGGTAATATTTGAGCAGGTCAGCCAGCTTCAGGTCTTCATCTGCTGCAACTCGAGCCTCAATTTTCTTTAAGACAAAAACCAAAATAGAAACCATCAGTTTCAGGAAAAAAGACTTTCAGATAAAGGTCCAGTTCACAGCAGCGCTTACCGCATATTCTGGGTTTAATTATTCTTGGAGTTCTTAGTGGCATTTAAAACTTCCTTCCCAGTAATGTTTCAGTGACTACCTCTACTGTTATTCTACAAATGAGTTAGAAAAGTACATTTTTTTGTTATTTGTTTGTCACCTCAAAAACAAAAGGTGAGTGTTGTGTAATGATCTTAAATATTTAGGGCTTAAATGAATTCAAATGTTTCAGAGGAGAAAAGCTAAAATAAGCCTGTCACAATAACACATTTTGCCATAAGATCAATTGTCCCAGAGCTTGTTTACAATAACATTGTTGTTTTGAGTAACAATAATGCAAGAACACAGCCTCAGAGATCAATAAACTTTACATTTTGATGAACATTTAAACATTGGAACTGGAAGACATTTTAAATATCCCAAATAAATAAACAAAACAACAGAAACAACAACTAAAACAAATTCTGAATTCTCTGTAGACAAAATTGTCTTTCAAAAAGGGATAATCAAAACCAAAACACCAGACTGAAGAGCAGTTTTGGTGAAGAGAGAGAGAAAAGAGAAAAATGATAAATCAAGCAAATGAAAATGATTGAGTTTGCTTTAGTTTTAGCATGCGATTAATTGATTAATTGTTTATTGTGACGGGCCTATTGCTATACACCACTGCCATGCTGATGACACCCAGCCTGCATCTGCCACTCCCACCCAACAACCACATGGCCTCAAATCACCTCCAACTAAACCTTTAGCAAACTCAACTTCTTGTCAACTGTAGTCAGGCTGACAAGTAGCCTCATCTAATCAGGATCATAAATGAGAGGACAGGAAGACACACTTACTCTAGTTTTCTCAAACAGCTCTGACACCTTCAGGAAAAACCTTAAGGAAAGAAAAACAGAGGGACGTTATGTGAAGGTACAGCAGGATATGATTTCATTGTGGAATTACAAAATTCATCTTCCATCCAAATGCACACATTTTTCTCTAGCAACAGAAAAAGGTTGAAAAATCAACTGGGTATGGATGCTTGTGTCTGTGATTTTATTAAAGCAGCTCAAGTTAAAGGAACAACACATAAGTGAACAATCGCCTGTGCAGTAGGCGTTCTGTTTAACTGCAAGAAGGCGTGTCATCAAAAACATTTAAAAACATCTTCACAGTGTTATATTTCTTTTGCATAATGAAAACTGAACACAAAGCTTGAAAAAATAATTAAACTGGGTTTTTTGGATCCTTTCTTCATGAGAGTTTAGGGCTGCAACTAAACTATTTTAGCAATTAATTAATCTATGGACTACAATCACATAAAACCTTTGGCACCGTCTGCACATTTATCCATTTAAGTCTTTTTTATTATTAGTAATACATTAAAAGATGCAAAATTCCTTTCTTAGATAAGAAAAACATTTTACTGCCTGTATGCACTAACGCAGCATTCCAGTAGTGAATATGAAGCAGGTGTTTTAGTTCTGGCTAAAACGCATTAACAGTCAGATGTGTTTTTATCTTCAATGCAAAATGTATGTATGTTTTGTCAAATTTGGACTTAATTACTGCTCTAAATATGTTGGGGAATGGGGGGAGGTCTCCAAATTGCCTTTTTTGATTAATCTGTTGACGATTATTTCAACAATGGATTAATCAGGATTAATCCAATTGATTGTTTGAGCCCTGAAATAGCTTTGTCCATACTTGCAGAGATCTGTGGAGTCCTGTGTTCCTAATGTGTACAGAGAGGAGGCGATTCTGTTCATGTCATCAGCAGCATCTAAACGGGCAGAGATACTCATCAGACAGCGATCACAGCACAAACCCACCAAAAGGAAAACAATGACAGCATTTCAACCTGCTCTCGCTGCCAGGAAAACATCTTCAATAAAACACTAATAGGTGTTTTTTTTAGGTGGGTGTTTCCACCATGGAGCTTACAGTTTCTTAATTGAAGCTGGTACTAACACCTAGTCATTATAAAGGTTTGATCCTCCTTCAGTTTGATTCTGTGTTTTTCTAAAGGCTGTTAGTGCCTGGACAATTTAACTACACAAATAATATTTATGTCAATAATCCTTTTTAACAGATCCCATAAAATAACCACCTCAGTTTTAGTTTGGCTCAATGTTTTCAAGGCTCGGGACAAACAAAGAGTTGGTGCTGTGAAGAACTGGTGGAAAAAACACATCAACACATTTCCAGGAGTCAGCAGAACCAAGGTGAGGACAAGAGAGTCATTTGGAAACATGAAGCATTCATCTAGAATGCTTCTAAATGACTACATGGTTTTGCATGGCTCGAGCTTACTTTTATGTGAGCGGATCATTCTGTCACATTTGGCCGAAGCGTCTTTGACTCTATTGTGATACTCTAGTAGAAACGTCTTTTCATGCTCAAAGAAATCATCCACGTCCTGAAAGACAAGCAGGAGATGAGACACTTCCATAAAAAGCCAAAATGAGAGCATGAAAGGCTCCCAAACATGAGTAGTGAGCTCTGCTTCTGGTTTTACCTTGACTCCAGCCACTAGAACACCATCAGCCGACTTCACAACGTTCTTAAAGAAATCCTCCAGTTTCTCCTTCTTGTTCTTTCCTCGTACACTCAGCTGTCAGGGACAACATGGTGGCGATCACACACACTGCATAACCATGGATTTCCTCAGCTATTCCTGACATATTAGTATCTATTAAGACTCAGAGTATTCACTGTACAAGCTGTGCCTGACACTCACATCCTGGTTGTACTCCAAGAAGACGTGGAAATTGAGGTCCTTCCTGAGGATGGGATGAGCAGCCACACGACAGAGGAAGACTTCATGCATGGCAACGGTCTTCTTAAAGATAGCCAGGTACTCTCTGGATGAAAACACACCAGTCAGGTTCACTCTTTTAAGGGCAGTGTTATGCATTTTCCAGGCACATTTTTCCATTTCATAATCACAATCAAGCTACTATGTTATATTCCATTGTTATAAAAATGCTGTATATATCAAATACATTTGAATGTAATCATGCATGAGAAAGCATGGGTGAAAGAATAAAGGCGACACTCCAGATATGTTTTTATGGGGGAATAACATTGTAACATTATATCAAGTTCAGAAAAGTTGATTTTTCTGAACTTGATTTTTTTAATACATATGACGATGCAGAGAAGGTTTGTGACTTACGCCTCCAGCTCTTGCTTCATCTTGGTGAACTCCTCCTTGGTCATGGATCCTTCTCCTTCCCCCAGCTTCTGCAGCTTTTCTCTGGATGCATCAAAGTCAGGTCTGGGAGGGGCTGGAGGGATCTGCCAAACACAAGACACTGACACTGATAAATAACTCCTGCTGCTACAATCAGTTAAAGTGGATGTTCAAACACTTTTTGAACAAAATCAGCGCCTCCATTTAAATGCGTGTGGTTCTTACGATGTATCCTGCATAGTCTTCATTTTCAACGAACGAGTCGTGTAGCCAGATGAACTCTTCATGTTGTCGGACCACAGAGAACTCGTTCTGTTTGAAATTGGGGAGCGTACTCTGTGGAAACATGGAGCGCAAGACTTGACATCCTGACACAACCTGGCAGCCACTGCAGGGGAGTGAAGGGGAGAGAATAAACTGATGTGTGTCTCACCTTGGTGTGGACAGTAAACTTCACCTTGTCCCTCTCACTGAGCGCATCAGAAATGTCCACCTGTAGCGTGGCGTCCATCTCCAGATCCACGTTTACCGCTCGCGGCTGCAGGACGACACAAAGCATACATCCCATAAGCCACCACTGTCAGAGATCAACAAATTACAAACAGTTTTTGGAGAAGAGAAACAAAAAAGAAATCAGATATTTCATTAAGTCCAGGCCAATATGCATTGCTTAAACAGATAAAAGAGTGTCTGAGCAGACTGTTGGAAATTAAGCTTTCATTTCACGTGTTTTAATGTAAATTCTGGACTATTAATTACTCTAGTACAGTTTTTATATGCTGCTGCAGTCAAAATAGTGAACTGACATATAGAATCAGACCACGTAAAAGCTCTTTTAATGCTCTTTCAGGGTAAATATTTACAACAAAAACTACACTATACAGCAGTAGTTCTCAAAGCTTGGATCAGGACCCCAAAGATATGGAAGAGCAAGAATATGATACGTTTTCAAATCTAATTTAAAAACATTGTTTAAAAAAAACTGCTCAGATATGTTATCGACTGCACATGTTTGCCAGTGATTAAGTCTGTATGTGTGTGTTTTTCTGTTTACTGTGATTAGAAAGCTACTTGTAGTGTTATATCTACTGTTAATTTTATCACTGTATTGTATATCCATTTTGGGGTCTTTCAAAGAGACTCCAAATGCAAATTAGCTTCAGTGTGTGAATGGTGACATTTATGTTCGAGCTGTATATGGTCCCTTTCTAAATAAAGTTTATTGCCAAAGATAACATATTAAGCAATCTGTTATTTTTATTTATTCAAGTTCTTTGTTATTTTTGACCTGATGATGTCTCAACTAAGAGTCAGGGGCAAGAGCCTCTTACTTTTTATTTTGTTGGTCAGAAGTTGGATCATTTGGAAGTTCTGCTTTAGTTCCCTAAAGATAGCAGCCAAACCCCACGTCTGCAGATCTACTTCACTAGAAAATGAATCCGTTCCCACAGTAGGTAATGTGTCTGGTGCACATTTTCCACTGTGTTGGACAAAGATGTTTAAAAGTAAACCAGAGATTACATATTAGGATCTTCTTTTAAGTAAAAAAAAAAAAAAGGCAGAAGAAACACAAAGAGGAGAGGTGTGTCAAATCATGTGACAGCCTGGTGAACAGGACAGCACAAACCGACAATGTCAGTTCAAAATAAAAAAAAGAACTGAACACCCAGCGAACTGTTAGCCATCTCTTTAGCTGTGTTAGCATGTAGAGCTAGAGGCCCATCAGCCACTGTCTTTATTTTGACTCTCGGCAGTGGTAACCAGTCTGACCACAACTGACAGACGGTAAACCAGTTAGCACGAAGCTAATATTAGCCTCGACGGCTAACAAGGCTAAAATGTATCAGTTAAAATTCAGTGGTTGAGCTGAGTTGAACAAGAACAAGAACTCTATCAAAGGGCGTGCTGGAACATATGGCAGGGCAGGGGAACAGACTCATTGGTATACAGACAGACAGACAGACAAGCAGAAGGAGGGCACTCACTCCCCGGTCCTCTTCGGAGAGGAAGTCGGGTCCGTCGTCCAGCCCTTCCTGCTGCAGAGACACAAACACACAGTTACTTTCACCGGAGCTCGAGCAGAGAGGAATCGCTGCAAGTGTCTTTCATGGCGCGGGCCACCACCAAGCTGAAAAAAACACACAAAAACAAGAAAGAGGGCGAGGAAAAGAAGAAACCCACCATCATGGCTGCGAACGGCTGGTGACAGGAAGTGGACGCGGCTGCCAAATCTCGTGAGAAGAAGAAAAAAAAATCATGGAAACGTCGGAAACGTAGGAGTCGGTCATTTTTAAAAAGAGGAACAGTGAACTCCTAAACACTATGACACTAAAAACTATTATTTTTAATTTCATTATTTTAAAACTGAAGACAGGGATCGTTGTGTGGAGACTGACTTCATGAAGGAGCTGCCATCTGTTTTCTTTAAACTATTTATGTAATAATCACCTTTGTTGTGGAGCATTTAACTCATCTACAGGCTGATGTATTGTTCCTCTTTATTGGATTCCCAACTTTGTGGCTCTTATTTCTCACATAGTAAAAAAACATAGAAGATGGATCAACTTGCTCTTGGAGAGAGACACATTTTTATCTCATTTTTTTCATTCTGCCTAGATAAATCTCACTCTAATCAAGAAAGATAAAAAAATAAAAAATAAAGAACCTTGTCCCAAGTTACATGATACTATTTTTCACACTGCTGTTAGGGATTTTATTAGAATGGTGTTTTTTGGCCCTCATAGGCCTTTAGGGACCATACATTTGCTATGGATGGATGTTGCCCATGGTTGTTTATTGAGCCACATGTTCAAGCTATAAGACAAGGGCCATGTTTACAAACCATAACAATAAGGAGTTCAGAAAAAATCATATGCCTCTATGCTGATGATGTACTGGTGAGTCAGGAGCTCCCAGATTGATAAAACTGTTGCAAACATACAGTGACTTGTTCTAAAATTATTTCCTTTCTTCTTCTACAATATCAACAAAAACACACTGTATACTACAAATACCAGAAGGACTACACTGAACTCTTTTCTTTATTTTCACATTTTATTTTGTGTCCATGTTTGTTCATTTAATCTTAACACCTGTATCTATTTATATCACTAAAAAGGAAATGCATAACCCATTTAGTAGTTGTTTTTAAAGCTCATCAAAGGTCTTGTTCTTGGTTTTGTTGAGTTATTTTTGTTTTGTTTTCTTAACTAAATTTTTTGCTTCTCTTTCTTATTTTGCAATATAAGAAGTCTTTCAGCAATAAATCAGTGATCTATCAGGGTTTATTGGTTTTAAAGTGGACCCAAATCCAGAGAGGCAGAGGCAGCAAGTAGATGAAAGTTTAATAAAAAAAAAATTATGAATAAAATCTTACAAAAATCACAGGAAACCCAGAGACCTGAGTGAAGTTGGCCCCCAAGCTTTCTTCAAATCAGACAAAATTGGTGTCAATCGAGTCGACTACATTTGTGCAGCAAAAAAATTTGTTTGTGCTGCTTTGGCTTTGAAGATATTAATGAAAGTTTAAAGGTCATTTTGATTTTGTAAAAGTGAGCAAGGGCTGGTTGATCTTCAAAGCCGAAGCAGCACAAACAATGCATTTTGCTGCACACAGTCTAGTTGATTGCCATAAATTTTGCCTGATTTGAAGAAGACAGACCAACAACAACAGGGTGATCCAGGGATGTAACGTGATACAAAAGGTGAAACACCAAGGAATGAGAGCAGGAGATGTGTTCAAATACTGCGATGGTAAAACTGGAACAATAGACCTGAGCTGGTCAGCGAACTGGTTGCAGGTGTGAGGGGAGAGAGAGTGGTAGTTAGGGGCGAGGGAGAGCAAATAAGAAAACTATGAGAATATATCTTAACATAACAATGAATCACTAGAAACAAAGAATAATAAACTAGAATCACTAAGAATAACAGAACTAAGACAAAACAGAAACTAGTTTCAACAAATCAAACCCAAATCTAATCATTTTTTTCATCAGTTTGAACAGGGTTGTTTTTGCTATATTTAATTAATAATAATGTGTGTGTTGTTCTTCTTCTATATTAGTTTTTCTCTTATTTCCAGGAAAGAAGCTGCATACTTTGAAACCATTTTTGTTTTTGTTTTTTGAGAAATAAACTCAAAAAACCAAATAAAACATGAACTGTTTAGAGACCAAGTTATTGTCAGTATTAACTCATACATTTTTTAAAAAGGTTTTATCGGTTCAAGTGGCCTTTATTTCAGTCAGGAAAGTGGGTTGAGTCAGGGGGAAGATGTGCAATAAAGGTCATCAGGGTGGAATTGGAACCTGTGACCATCAGGAATACCAACTGCCTCCTCTATAGTCAGTTTGTTGAAGCTGGGAGTAACCTCAAAGATTTAAAGTACAATAAATTTACTTTATGAAAATACCAAATATGATGGGTAGAAAAAAAAAAAATACCAGGAGACATTTTGTCTGCCACAGGCTTTTATTGCAAAGTGGCTTCCTGTGATCTCAGAAACAATGTTTCACTTTAAGGCTCCAGATGATGATGATGAAGATGATGATGATGTTGTGGGGAGGGGTCATCTCTCACTGTTGGGGAAGGTAGAGGGTGGGGAGTGGTGAGTGGGCTTAAACCTGTTTCCTGTAGAGCTTTCTTTACAAAACAAAAGTGCACTCCAACTCTGGTGTGACGGTTACATTCAAACTGAAATAAGGCGACAAGCAAACAGCTAATGATGGTCAGTCATACAAGAATGAGAACTGAGGTAAACAGATCTTCACTTGGAAACAAAAAACAAACAAAACAAAACAAAACGGAATTTAACACCAGGAACTTCAGTCTCAACCTGTAGTGTTCAAATGAAAAGTGCTGGACAATAATCTAATGCATAGTCTAACACGACGTGTCAGCCTGGTTGAATGAAATGGAGGACACAAAAGATTACAATAATAAATATTTATGTAAAAAGCTTCATGAGTGCAACCCGTGTACAGCAGGAGGCAGTGCTTTGTGGTGCTCTCGTCACACAACAGTGGCTGCTTCCTTCATATCAACTTTTTTTTGGCAAAACTCTGGCTGTGTGTGAGGGAGAGGGAGAAAGAGGGGGATGGAGGGAGAGAGAGAAAGAGAGAACCTTGGTGGGGTTTGGTAGTGTTGTTTTATTTCCGCCATGTAAGCAAAGGTCACATGACAAACTGGGAGGTGTTTGCATATCATTATGTTAATGAGATCTCCATGTTTAGGAAAAATAAAAGAAAAAAAGAAAGCAATAAGAACCAAGACAAAAAAAAAATAGAAACAAAAGAAGCCTAAAGACACTAACACCTTCAGGACATGGATATAGACAGAGCAAGCTTCTGGGTGAAGTGACGGTGTTCAGGTGGGGTTGGTTGCTTCGGTCCTGATGGCACGGCGGTTGGCTTGACTCCGCTCGACTTGCCGCCGCCGCATCACAGCGGCTTGCCCTCCAGAGACACCACCACGTTACCGCCCAGCTTCTCGGCCAGCGTCCGGCGGTCCTGAATGTCGTCCAGGCCGTTCACCTGCCACTCGTGCTTGATACCTGAGAAGACGTTCACAGAGTCAACGCCCGAGCATTCACTGACTCACGCCAAACCAACACACACACACACACACACACACACACACACACACACGAGCTGGGCAGGTCTACACACACACACACACACACACACACACACGAGCTGGGCAGGTCTGACCAATCACAGAACTTGTTTTCTAACCAAACAGTCATGAATGAGCCTAAAACCCAGACAAAAGCATCGCCACCACAGAACTAACAGGAAGCCGTCTAGATCAATCTTCTGCTTCAACAAAGCCGTTAAGAAAACAAGAACACTTCACCCTGAGATGAAGAGTGTTTGTCATAAGCTGAGTGTTTATGGCTCTTCTGCCGCTGAGCTGACTGGTTTCTCCAGAAACAGCAAAGTTAAACACCAGGCTTTAAGATCAATCTCTTCCTAACCTGATCAACCTTTAATGTTGCACATCTAGTAATATGTATGTAAACAACATATTGTTAGACATGAAATGTAAAAGAAAAAAAAAGTGACAACGACATGATTACACACCTCATGCAAACTTACATCTAACTGAGTTCCTGCTATCAATTCCAACCTGATGAAGCTGAAATCCAGGTCAGATTTCCAGGTGATTTCCAGACTTACGGTTTTTAGACAAAACTATAAGTCACAGGGAAGTCACAGGGAAGTCCCAAAGGACAACAATGCCTCTTTGCAAGTATCAGTCAGCAGAAAGGGACAATTCCCCAACAAATCAACATACTGAAAACATGAGATATTAGAACTAAAACTGGACAATTGTCCAATATTTTTAAATATGGCCAACATGGATTGAACAGCTTTGTTAACTTCCTCTGCTGACATGACTAAAACTGTAGGATGACTACAATATTAACAGAGCAGAAAATCTCATTTCTTCACCTTCTGTTCCCTGGTTGAGCTGGTAGAAAATCTAGCGGAGGGAATCAAAGTGAAGTGCAGAAAGCCCAAACTGAGCTGTGAAGTCAGTGTATTCTGGATAAAGGTTGTCACCAGTCGTCCACCAACGTCAGTCACTTGGCAACAGATGGCAAACCAGCTAGAGCATTTCTACTGACCAAGTTAACATGAGTGGAACGGAAAAGTGAAAGGATGGAAAAAAGAGAGCAAGGAAAAGCCAAAAACTGGAGGCCTATTTTGTTCCTTGTCTTGGAGATGAGCTGGACTTTTGCTGGCAGTGATTCAGATCCACCAAAACTGCCAGCCCAGTGAAAGAGCCAGACTAGTTACAGACAGCAACTCTGACATTATCCACAAAGTCTGAGTTAACTGTAGACTGATTGTAAAGAGCATCAGCCCAGCTGCCTAGCTTACATCCCCTTTTCTCTCTGTCAGTGGTACAGTGGTGAAATTGATAAAGTGTAAAATGATCCGATCGCTCTCAGTAGTTCTGAACTGATTTGAATTTGTCGTTTCATCATTAGTGACCAGCAGCCTGATGTTTCTGTTGTTCTCTTGGTTTGTTGTACGTCATGTCAGAAGGATTCAGGATGACAGTCGCTCTCTGTGGTGCTGGAACTTGTCAGTTCTGGTGTTGCAGTCATGCCCAAGTTAAATTATTATGAGCTTTACTATTTAGGTATAAAGGGCCTGGTCATTAGCCCCGCCCCCTGGCCCAACTCTTGACTTGTTCCGCAAGTGGATGAATGAAAAAATAAAATAAAAAACCAGTTACACAAAAGTGTTTCACTGTAAAGACGGTTTGTAGTGTGTTTTGTTTCAACACAATGCGTTTGATGGCCTTATTATCAAGTTCAGAAAGATTGGATGGAGTTCACAAACAGTACAACTGGCCAGTTAAAGGGAAAGAATGGTTTTAATACTTTCTACAGCCAAAAATTACAATAACATCTGCTCTGGAGATCATTCATGTTGCTGCAGGAACTCTGTAACCAAGTCCTCACCTGTAAACTTCTTTTTGATGGCGTCTTTAGAGCTGGCGTAGATCATCTTGCTCTTCAGCGGAGCGCTCTCTGGGGCCCTGAGGAGGAAAAGAAGTTAAAATGATCATTAAAAGCCGAAAGCTTTTAATACTTTTTATTTAATTTACTTTAACGAGTCAACTGATAAAGCGCTTTATATCGGTTCAATGATTACACATAGAAGCATGAATGCAGAGGGCTGCTTTCATGCAGTGTATTTATTAGCAGTTCATGCATTCATGCAGTGTATTTATTAGCAGTTAGTCATTTTTAGGGCTGTGCTGATCGCAGTTTTCAGGTCAATCGCCGATCTGTGAAAACTCTGACCTTCTGATTCTGATTCTGGCCAAAACCGATGTTTTTAGGAAAATCTTTAGCTTTTATATATATATTTTATAACCCTTTCAACACAGTATGACCACCCCACTGACTCCACTACTTAAGTTAAGCTTCCCACAATGCATCTCTGGAACATGACCAACCATCAGACGACCAACAAGATAGGGGACAAAAATGATTGGACGTTAATATGGGCCCAGTTTTAGAATCCGATGGCAAGTTAAAGTGTTTTATACTGTGCTTAATTTTTACTAGATATATTAGAATGAATACATCTCACTCATAACACTAAGCTACTACAACTGTGAGTAAAGGAATGGCCGCCAGACAGAACACATCTGTAGAGCTGACATGTTTTTATTTTTACGGTTTTAATCGGCAGATTCAGACTTTAATTTTGGCATCAGTGAGGAATTTAGGTAAGTGATTATGACATCGTACTTGAGATGAGTTATCACAGCTGGAAACTTAAATAGGGGGAAAAATGAAAGCAGCACAGTATCATTTTAGACTGAGACAAAGGCTGAACCAACGTCTGAAAAATGCTAAAAACGTATTGCTGAAATCCAACAGTTGACATGAATTAGGCATTTTGGAACGGTGAGCAGAAAAAAGTCAAAGCAAGTCTGAAAGCAGCCTGACAAAAAACAAGGATTTGTTAATGTAGTGCTCTAAAAACAGGCCATTTAAAGACATCACAGTGTGATCATGTTCTTCTGCCAGCAACCATCAAATAATCCCTAAAACAACAATAATGTCTGAATTATTATCCACAGCTGTGCAATAACTGCTTCTGAATGGAGGAATACAGAAGCAGGAATAACTGCTCTGCTGCTGCTAAACCTGCAGCACACATTTCATACTAGACTGACCACAGAGCTTTCTATGAATATTAGCATCAGTAAAAGTGGAGCAGAAAAAGCAGAACTGAGCAATAAGAACTCAGTTCTGCTTCCAGAAGAGGATTTGCTCCAGGTGAGTCTCTGGCGGTCGTTCATGTGAGCCAATCAGAACAGCAGCCATGCAGGGCAGGTGTGGCTTTCCCCCGAGTCGATGGGACAGAACGTAATCCCAACCAGGCTGAGGATTACGTTCCTCTTAAAGCGCCGCACGGCTGTGAGGAAAGGAAACCTGAATGCCGGGTTAACCTGTTGCCCGTCACTTCGCTTTGATTGGCGTTTTCTTCCAGCGTGTGAGTATGCAGCCGCATGACCCAACCATGACGTCAAACAATAAAAAATCACTACGTTAGCCTATCGCAACAAACAATAAATGAAGGAATGAAAACAAGCTGGACGATTTCAATTTGCAGGATCGTTTTCTGCTCAAGAGAAACAATCTTCTGCACATGATAAAACTCTGCAGTCTGGTGCTTTGGCCTCAACCAAACCTTTCTTTGTTTACAGGCATTTCTTTCATAATTCATTTATTTGTTGTGTCTATTTTGTTTATTTTGGATATTTGAAATGTCTTCTAGTTCCAGAGTTAAATGATCTTTCGGATTTAAAGTTTTTTGATGTTTAAGAGTGTGTTCTTACAGCATTATACCATCCTCTCTATATATTGCTTGAAAATTGTTTCAAAACAACAATATTATCGTTTATCGCAATAACTTCTGGCACAATTTATTGTCCAGCAAAATGTTATAGTGACAGGCAGAAATACTATGGTATCCTGTTTCTAAAGAATTGATAGTAAGTTTTCTCAAAAGGCTCAATGAGAAAAAAAAAACAACCAAAAACAACAGAAAATGATTTCAGTCAGTTAAAAGTTCAGCTTGGAATTAATAACCCTGTTTCAAACATATCATGTTCCCCCATCACCACGCCACCAGTACCGTACCAGAAGATGAAGACCAGGTCCTCCTTCTTTGACTCCCTGGTTTCGTAGGTGGCGTCGTACAGCGCGTATCTACAGTCATTGGAGGGGAGGAGCTTGACGAAGCAGCCGTAGGGGTCTTCCACGGTTTCGCCGATGTCTCCCACCAGGATCTGCTTCCCCTCTTCCACAATGATCTTCTTCCTGTCCTCGCTCAGACAAAACAGCACGGCCTTCTTCCTCTTCCTCACCTCTTCCTGAGTTGAAGACTTCCTCACCTTCATGTCATTGAAAACCCTGATGACTTCATCGTTTACTGTCACACCTGATGCCTGCGGGGGGGAGGTGGGAAGGGGAGGCATTCAGGGATCATACCGACACATTCATGGCTCTGCTGTGGTCAGCACTGTTTTTTCCTGTTTAAACAGTCACCATTTTACAGCAACACTTAACTCTGAAGTCCTAAATCATCTGATGATTCTTTAGTTCTCTCACATTACCTCTAGTGAGGTGCAGACAGAAACCAAACACCAAGTCCCAGAGAATGACAGAAGCACCAAGAAGCTGAAGACTTTAGGAAGCCATTATTCTATCGATTAATCAGATGACAAATATTGGCACATCCTAGACATTTTTTATTTAACCACTGAAGTAATTTTATAATACATCACTAAAACATTAAAAGGTGCCAATAAATAATTAAATTCCACCTTTATTGGCTAAAGTAGTTGTTTTAGTTGCTAAGCAATAAGGCAATCTAACCAGTCTTGGACAAGACAAAAATTGTTTTTCCATAAAATACTCTTACTCTCATCCATCAGCATAATTACACAACAAGGTCCGTGGATTTTCTCAATATGCATTTTCTCAAACAAACCTTTCATGAGTGAATAAATGAACTTAAAAAAACAATACAAAAAAACAAAACAAACGAACTGTGTCATCTGGATATCTGGTCTGGGTGGACTGGCTGAGTAACTGCTGCATGCTAAAGGCAAGATTGTGCAATTAATAAAAGTTTTAAAATGCTGCAGTGTGTTGCTAGCTTAAAGGTTAGCTTAAAGGCTTAAAAGATGGTGAAGTTTGAAACTTCCAGATCACCGTTTTATTCTCAGCCATGAATGTTCAGGTGAGTCACTGACAGGAAGGGAGGAGCTGAGTGTGTGACTGCTGGGTTGCTGTCCAAAGAAGGACAATACGTCGAGACAGAAATGGGTCAGATTGGACTGTTACGCAAATCAGCATTTGAATAATTAGTTTATTAATACTGTCTAAATATTAAGTACAACCTTATTAGTTCATTTGATTTTTTATTTTCATTTTAGAAAATGTTCATTTTGGCTAGAATGGTAGCAACACCCAATCATAACATCTTGACTAACAGTAATATTTTAATTGGTACAACACATACAATGGTGTTATAAGCATGCTAAAGGAAAAAAAAATATTAACCACCAAGTTTGCTTTAGCTATTAGGCTAATTTCAGCAATTTAGTTTCCAAATTGAGTAAGTTCAACGTTAGCCAAAATTAGCATTTTACCTGACATTAACATTTCAGCAACTTGTTGCATGTAACCACAGTAGTAGTATCCACACTAGTAGAAATAAATCAATGTTACTCAACAAGGTAGCTTTAACAAGCTAATATTAGCATCTTAACTCATTTTTAGCTATTAAGCTAAAAATGAGAAGCTAGCATCTGCCAACCTGCTACTGACAGTATTTTAGCTAATTCTTCCCAAACGGCTCTGATCTCAGTATATGGTGCAAGCTAAGATTAACCAGCATGCTAGAGTTAGCCAACATGGTCATTTAAATGCTTAACATTACACTGGTTGACTTTAACATATCTTTTAATTGGTATGGTAGGTGGAATAAATTGGCTAACTAGCACCATGTCATCTAACAGTATTTTTGCTAATAACAGCACACATCCTATAAGGTTCAGCTCAGACCCTTTGACATGACAGCTCAGATTTTTTGGTAGATGGTTTAACAATCAACCATACTTAACATGTCTGCACAGCTTCGCTTTAGTTCAGCTCTTTACATCAAACAGTTCAACTTCCATCACAAATCAGTAGTTTCTTTTTTTTAGTAATATTCATCTACTTTTTAAAATACGGTGACTTCCTTTACTGCAGCAGGACAGCTGTTTGCCAAGTCTTTGTAATAATCTTCAGCAATTTTAATCAAGAGGACATACAGCATGCACTGATTTATTATTTTTTTTGGACAATTCTATTTTTAAAATAGTAAATCAAATTTAACATCTTGTGATGTTTTGTTCAGAGGAGAACATTTTGAGCTATTCTCCTGTCTTGTAAAGGAGTCATTTAAATTTGCTGCAATTCTTTTTTTTTTTTAATCTGGGTTCATTTGTATCGATACCCCTGTTCAATAACTGCTGAGGTAGAGAGAGAGACTGTTCCAGAAACATCAGCGTATCTTTAAATATGCCTTATCAAGACGGTTCAGCACGTCAATATGTGAATAGGTGAAATAGAACTGTGTTATAGTCTTATAACAAGTAAATCACAGGTTACAACTTTACAAATAGTGATGGGAAATCACAGTGCACCTGTAGTTTGAAGACATTTTTGGTCATAGGATTTATGCCTTTTTAAGGTGAGACTTTTAATCTGATAAAAGTGATTCCTGACATATAACCATTCATGTTTGATTTGAAGGTGTGGCTCTGGTAAGGTCAGAGTGATTATCTAGACAAGATAAGAAGGCAGGCAGAGGTTTTCTAGAACCGTACAGACTTGAATCAACGCCTCCATTCAACTCTTATGTGAAATTTCAATCATAAAGTTCCAAATCACTTAAACCTGCTGCTATTAAGTAAATCACCAAATATCAATGTATGCTTCACAATCGAGCCTCTGAATTATAGTCTTTAACGAATGATTCAGTAGTTTCATGTCTCATTATGTTTTCAAGAAAATAAAAGGTGTGTCAGAAAAACTAGATTAGCTGGATTAGATTAAAATACTCTACAACAATAAACCTTGTGATTAAAATGCCCCACCCTCCTCCTCCTCCTCACAGAGTGCAACTAACTGAAACCAACTTTAAAATGAACAGATTAACTGACAACTTGTAAAGGAATTAAGCATAAATTAATTCCAGTCGTTTCTGTGTCCATTAAATGCCTCTCTCTGATTAAATGTTCCGTTCCTGCGAGGAGTGGAGCCCTCCCGGGCCTCCACACGGTCTGCACCGTCACTGTGTGACTCAGCCTGGAGGAGAGTCGGCCTCACAGCCTCACAGCCACGGTTCGATCAGTTCGGCTGGGCCTGGATCAGCCCGGGACAGCTGGGTGCGGGTTGGTCGGCCGAGCAGCACCACAGCAGATAAGATGGCCGCCCGACGCTCCACGCCACGGCCACAGGGCAGGGCCGGCCCAGACTGTCACAGTGGGTACCGGCTTCGACGCCACAGCGTTGAATTCATATGAAAAGTATGGAATTCCATTAAGAACAGAAGGAAGAGTCTCGGTACCAGAACCGTTTCTTGGCGACGCACACACCCGACAGAGGCAGAATTTTGCGGACTAAGAGCGGCGGCAGCCATGCTAGCTAACAACACGTTACCCACCGACTCGCTCCACCGTCTGCGGGAGACCCGCAGGGTTGATGCGGCGACCGGACCCGTTTCACACGCCTTTGTACATCAGGCGGAAAATCTCCAAATAGTACTTACCATTTTATTCCGGGATTTGTCCGCACTGCGTCGGAATCAGACTGAGGTTTCTCGGGGTGAAAGGTAGCAGGGAATGTAGCCGACTGACCGGAGGAGGAGGAAGGAGCAGGGATCCGAGAGGCGGGGCTACAACCGGTCTGCTCCTTTCTTCTTGGACTTTATTCCTTCTTTCTTTTTTTTTTTTTAAATGGAAACTTCCTCTTATGGAGAAACTGGTGAAATTGCGGTCTTGTTGGATTTACATAGGCATTTACTTCCAACTGTATGGAATTCAATCTCTTAGGCTGGTCTTTTGGAATACTTTGCCTCTTAAATTAGAAATCCACTCAAAAGGCATTTTGTGTCCACGTTACACCGTGTGGTTACCGGCATGAAAATTGAACCGATGTTCGAAAACGTTCTAACCTTGAAACACGTTCCAAAGATGTCCCGATTGATTGACAAGTGTTGGAGTCACTTTTAGTCAGTTTTAAACAGAAAAGATGAGCCCCCCCTCCCCCACCTCCATTATTCATCTGCACAAAAAAAAGAAAAAGAAAAAGCACTGCTCAGGATTTTTCTTGGCCGATACCAATTTCAGGTGTTTAGGTCCCACTTGGTATTTCTAAAATTGATCATTCCGATTTTTTCACTATAGAGTTCATAAAACTGAAAGACAAAAAAATGTGCTCCTAGTTTCCAGATGCATATAGAATTTTTAACACCAATAAAATAAAATAAAAAAATAGAGGTGTTGCATAATTACATATGCAGCTAAGCATATGGCTATCAGATTTAATTCAAGTTTAAACAGTGGGGAAGATGACTGCCTTTGTGGCATAAATAAAACCAGTGAATTATAGAGTTCCGTTTAAAATCTTTTAGCAGATAGTATTAAATTGTGATACTTTTAGTAAAGGGTATCCTGTATAGGAATCTCCTGTCTACTGGAGATTCATATGGTAATAAGAAAGAACACTTTCTATCCATCTTAGGGTCTAAAATGATTTAAATCCAACCTCAAGACAACAAAACCATACAACAAACCAACCGCTCAATATTATTTCTAAGTTTTTGCTATGCCAAGAGCATTGATTTTTCGTATTTTTACAATTCTTCAAAAACACACCATTGAGGACTGCACACAAATTTTCTATGAAACTGAGATCTGGGTTTTGTGCCTTTTTTTGCATTGGATTTCATCTAAGTCATATTTGATATATATAGCATTTTAATATCCGAATGTAACATTTACTTGATTATGCTACAAAACGGCACTGTGTGTCTGGAAAATGCATAATACTACTCAACAAAGACTTATAAACATTGAGGGTTCAGGAGTAGCAGTTTCAGTAAAAACTCACTTTATTTTTTACATCAGAACAACATCAGAAGTTGAGGGCAACTAGCAGTCATAAATAGCAGACGTAACAGAAGTGAAATGAATGCTTCAACTAAATAAATACAGAGCAGTGAGAGATGGCTGCAGTAGCTCCAGTGTAGTGTCCACAGCTGACACACCACCATCAGCATCAGGGAGTGGGAATGTAAAGGTAGCAGAACAAAAAACTACAAGCCCACTGCAGCAACTGGAGGTCTTAAAGGAACAATTCACAATTTTAGAACAAAATTGCCTTCTCTCTCTCAGCAAGACACTCAACTTTACACTCAAATTTTATAAAGGAATGTGAATAACAAAAATTTTAAATGTGTGAAGATGGAAATCAACAGGCATGTTTTTGAGACCTATATATCTGCGGAAACAAAAGTCATTAGCAGAACCGCTCTTCTTCCAGATTTTGTTTTCTGCCTGTAAGAACAGCTTGGTGTTCCTCTCAACTCTCAAACTTAAGTCTTTCATTTTGTTTTAAAGCAGCACCATTACTGCAGGCAGCTTGTGACTGCAGTGGCACGGGCGTCCACTCATATCTTATAGTTGTATACAGTGTTTAAAACAAAGAGTCTAACTTATAAGAAGACTTCAGACTGCTAAACATCCCAGTTCCATGTGAAACTCTGAGCCAATAACAGAACACCAATCCCTGAGAGGCGGGGCCAGTTGCCAGGATCTCAATCCATGTCCAACCTTTCCAGAAGGACAGACGTTTTCCTGACAGTCACTCTCCTTTCCTAACACTAAAAAGTGAATTGTGGTTTCTTCACTTTAAAAATCAGTAGTTGCTTACGGTTGACATAACTATTTTTAAATGTCTAGTATAATTCACTTTTTCAATGTCAAACAGGGGAAAAAAAAACTTTTAAGTCTGAATGTTTCAAAGGATCTGCATGTTGATACCCCATAAAAAACAAAAAAAACTGTTAGTCTAACAGCCAAATCAAAATGTTTCACAAACGCAATGTCTTTAAAATGTATGACATTTATTAATTTATTAGTAATTTTTATTTATTTGCAAAAAAAAAAAAAGATTTAGGATCTGATCTTTAAGGCATTTTAACAGACATCTTTCCATAATGTATGGCTTTCATTTTAATTTTCTTTATGTACACTTGAAAATGCTACATTGCTGCCAAAATAAAAAAAAAACTGATTAAAGTACAAAAAAAACAAAAACTTTTTTTTTTTTACACTGCAAACTGGCTTTGTATATTTATATATAGTGGTTTTCAATAGCTGACCTCAGAGCATCGAGGAAACCATGATAATATATGATCATGGTTCTGTGTGCTGGGAGAGAGGAACACAAATGACAGAAAAAAATACTGTCAGATTTTTTTTGTTCTTAAGTACTAAATATTTCCACAATTCCTTTTTTGGGGGTTGTAAGACTGTCCACTCATTTTTTGTTTAACAGTGACTATTTAATGAAGTATGAAAGAATTGTTTCAATGCAAACTATGCCATCTCTCATTCCCAATTAGGCCAGTTCACACCTATGTACATTTGATCATTTTGACTTTGGCAGCACCAGACTTCCATATACTTGAATGCTGAGCACCAGTGGCATAGCAAGAGTGAAAATTTGCTGCTTGATACAAACAAGTTTTCATTTACAATTAAGATTCTGTCCCTGAGCAAAACATAAGAAACCTCGTCCGAGTCTTACCGGTCAGTGCAAATGTTCCTCAGTGGTTTTTGCTTTTCAAAAGTTGGGGAACTAGCAGGGAGTCTACTGGCTCTAATGTCCTACAGCACCAAGTCTGTGTGTTCAACATGTCTGCTGAAACGGTCAGAGAAATTCTCCGCAGACCCAACTGCCTCAGGAAGGAACCCACAGCTTTCCTACTACGTTGTCGTCTCACAGCAGTCGTAACAGAAGTAACACCCCAGGTGAGCCAACGTAACCGGGGATAAACTCTGAGATAACTCCACCTTTGTGGAACATCTGCTCATCAACTTTTAAATTTGCACCGTTTTGAATGCCTTCTTTCATTTATTTCAACTCTTACAGCCTCTTGGCTGGATCCACCAGCTGATTTAGAATAATCTGGAAACATCAGTACTTTGTGAGAGTCAGTTTGTACATGTGGGCCCCGGAGCCAGCAGCAGGACATACGGTGGCGAGGTCACTGTCGGGAGCGTTTGGCAGGTGGAGCGGCGCATCGCTCTCTGAGGCCCAGACGGTTGAGCTCAGAGTGAAAAAACTGCTGCAGGCGCACGCCGGCCTTCGCCTCGTTAGTGTGGCGAGGATTGTACTGAAGACAGTTGGAGAACATCAACTCCACATCGGAGATGTAGTCGCCTGCAGACACCCAGAGGGAAAAGGCTTGATGAGCATCAGAACGCATTTACGGGCTTTGTTCACTTCAGTAACAAATGCAGATCTAGGGATAATAGACACTACGGCTGGATTTATTAACAATCAATTTGAATTGATTTTTCTTCGAGTGGCCCAATATTCATTTATAAAACACTTAAATTGAGCCTTTTATTATGATATGTCTTTTCCTGATCCTTAATGCCTTGTGACATCTCATGAGTATCATCACAAAACATGGCAGAAGCATTGAATGTTGGGGTGAACTGACCGATCACCGATCATTAAAATGGATCCACTCATCTCGGGCATTAATTTGGGAATTTTATCATATTTTTCAATCATTTTTTTAAACAATAACAAACATGTTCAATAAACTTAAGTAAGAAGTCATTTGAATGTTCAACAGGGATGAGTTCAAGGACAATCCAGAACTTTAATGTCAGTTCTATCCATTCCAAAACCCGACTGAATGTGTTTGGAATAATCATCTTGTTGGAAAATCCAATATTTTCTCATCTGATACCTTCAACGACAGGAAAAGAGAAGTGTTCACACCAAAAGTAAAACCTTCAGACACGTCTGATATTTGGAGACAACACTGCCTAGTGGAGAAGCGATTCAGAAAAACAAGAGACAAAGACTGGACCGTTTGATCATGACAAAAAGAATGTTGACGTTTTGATATTAGGAGTGCTGTTACTGTCAGCATGATGCTAAGAGTCTGTTTCGCTGTTAGTACAGCAGAGAGTGAAGGAAACCATGAAAGCAGCATCAGTCTTTAGTTTTTCCTCTTATCAGCATGGAAATTGTTGAAACCAAGTAAGAAAGGGCAATTACTGTTTTATCCATCCATCCATCCATCCATCCATCCATCCATCCATCCATCCATCCATCCATCCATCCATCCATCCATCCATCCATCCATCCATCCATCACACACACACACACACACACACACACACACACACACACACACACACACACACACACACACACACACACACACACACACACACACACACACACACACACACACACAGTGCTGTTTTTACACTTCACTCTGTCATAGTGAGTACACTTTCTCTGAATGCCTCTGTTTTTCAGTAGGGGTGGCTGTATAAAATATAGGTAAGAAACAGTTCTTATCATTTTTATCATTATTACAACAGTACCACAAAACATTGTGATAAAACTTTAAATCTATATCGTCCACCCTTTGTTTACAGCATTTAGGAACATTCTAAACAGAAATAGCATGTGCGATTTATGACAATGCTGGACAGCATTAATAAATGTCTGATTTTCCAAGGAAAATATTAGTAGTCACAGTGTCAGTTTAATTATGAGAGTCTCCAACTGATTTCTGACCACGCAGCCAGCAGAGCCTCGTGTGCAAGACTGATTTACATGTATTTGAATGTGTAAATGTTGGCCTCTACACACACCCAGTAAATGGTGTCAAGTCTCCTGTTAGGCTCGCCTGAAGGTGACTGAGTGCTACAAACTGAGTTTTCTCAGTACCAATGATGTTACCATTTATATTGATGTCATTTGAGATGAAGTTATTAAGTTCAGTGTAGAGCAACCCAACTACCTTCTCGGTGTTGAAATAACTGAGTTGGATCAAAATAGCAACATTTGTTACATTTTCACATGGTGTGGTTCACACTGCATTGTGTCCAGCCCTTTGGAAAACCATCTACCACCTCGCCTGTGGGCAAACCACTTAAAGAAACAAGATAAAAATCTCTGAAGAAGACAAGGAGCGCAACTTCCTTCACAAAATGTAAACAAAACTGGAGCGGAGTCATATTTTATTTAGCGGTAGGAGGACTTCTTTTTTGTCTTTGGCAAAGCACCATTAGTCAGTTCTCCCACTAGTGCTAAACTCACGTGTTTGTTTTGGTTGCATAAATGCTTCAAATACACAGTGTTGCTTTTTATCATTAAGCATTTGTGAGGCACGGTGGTGAATAACCGTGCCTCACGGTTGAATAACTTGAATAACTTGAGTGATTTATTTGCCAACAATCCTTGCTTAGCTCGTTGTGAGAGGTTGAGCAGCTAAAAGCCGTTCCTCTGCCTACATCCCCCAGTGTGCTGTGTGGTTCTGGATTGAAGTTCAGTGATTAGTTTATATACTGAATATTCTACCAGACATATTACCTATCGATATTAATCATGTGTCTACCGTGATATATATTATTGATTTATTGTCCAGCCTTACATATAAAACACTAAACTTAATTCTTCTGATACGCTCGGAATACATTCACAGCTTGTTAAACTGTTTAGACAGAACTTAATAAAGGTACTTCACATGTGCTGTGATCAGCAGCTGGTCCCACCTACTTTTGAGAAGCAGTGGAAAATGAAACCATATATTAACATAGAATGGAAAAGTGCCATTAGATGAGTCTGTGCTCAGCTGCGTCTGTTTCTATTGGCTGGCACAGTTTAGAAGGGATAACCTTTGGTCTGTCTGAGTAAGACAAACAGCATTATGTCATTGTGTACAGCAGTGACGTCACTTTGGTTTTTAATCACAAACCAAAACTATTTCTGAACTGAATGCAAGCCAAGAAGATTCAAGGTCTAATGAGCCATAGTTTTGTTCCTCACCTGCTGTCTGATATTCACAGTTGTTGACCTTCTCTCTGATGGTGCTCAGAGCGATGGGCTTCGTAATGATATCATAGTAGTCGGGAACCTGGAATCACACAAACATGGAGGAAACTTAGAACCACTACAGCTGTTATTTTATCACTCCACATCAAAGTTCTCACTTCTCACTAGGAAATAGTCAATGCTGGAGAAATTGCGGTGTCAGAATGCCCATCACTGTTATATTTTTTGGGAATGACATATTCTCCAAAAATAATGGATTGATATAAACAATGAAATTAACTATATCTTTCACATCTATACTCTGACAAATTTCAAAAACTGTTTTTGGGCTGCAAAAGCCTGTGTTTATATGCCATCAATATGATGATTTTCATTTTCAGAGGTTTTTTGCATAGATGATTCTTTCCCTTCGTCTACCTTAATGTTTTTCTTGTCTAATGAACGCGCAGTGCCTCCCAGGGATGCAGTTTCAGACACCCATCTACCTATAACTTATGTTTGTTTTCTGTTCTTTAAATAGGCTGTGCTGAAATGTCAATTTCCTTCCTGGGGATAAATAAAATATATACATTTTTCCATTAATTTATTCATTACGCAATCAACAGATGGACAACTTTGGGAAACACTTATAGCAACTGGAAAAAATACAAAGAACTGGATGGTACAGAGAGAACCAACTGCACAAGTATTGGCTCAGGTACTAACAGATATTTACAATATTGGGAAAAGTAGCCTTCACTGTCAATTTAAAGATACTTATCTTTCAAACATTGGAATAAATGGAAAAAATATATTAAAGATATCAGAAATTATTTAGAATGCTTATGAGTAATGAGTAATAACATTTTGAAAGGATGCCACTTCATTTAAAGCTGCAGTATGGAACAACTATAAAAAATATTGTTTGAACCTGTAACTAAGTCGTGACAGTATGTTATGAGACAGATAATTTGGAAAAATCTACTCCTTTTCCCAGGGCTATCTAGCAACAACCAATCAGAGCCAGGAGGAGGGTCAATAACTCCTCTATGTGGCACTGCTCAATGCCCTCTCCTCTCTGCTGCGCTACACATAGCACAGACTGTCATGAATGCTAAGGCTAGTGAGAAACACTCAGAGAAACCTGATGTCTGGGTTTCAGAACTGAACTACAATAGTGCTGCTCAGCACCAATCAGGATTTTATATTTGTTCAGGAGTGAATGAAGAATCGTTTTTACTATGGTTTGCCTCTTATGGCTCACTGCAGTGCCAGAAACAAACTCCATCCTTCTCAGGAGCTGCTGAGTGAAAGTGGTGGGAGGGTGTGGGGATACATCTGTGGCCGAATGCCTCATTATCTGCCTCCATACCCAGCCAGTTAAAAATCCTCCATAGTGAAGGATTGTATACCTGAGTCTTGGACACCAGCTTCATGAAAGGCCAGCTGTCTTCATGCCTGACCAGCTCCACAGTCAGCTGCTCACAGGCTGACAGCTCGTGGACACCCTGCTTCCTCCCAGAGGTGCGTCGCCTGGAGGACAAAGACGTTGCTGGGAGAACTGGGAGGACGGTTTTTGATGGTTTGGGAGGTGTAGCTTCTGTGGGAGGAAAGGGGGACACAACATTTCAGAAGGATTAGCTGCATGGATGATATGATTATGTGTTGCAGTGACATGGAGGATGCTTGTCGTTTTGTAACAGGAAATCTCAAGAACACAGTTTGATCTTGGAGCCCATTTTTGGTTTAAGCGGAAATGTAGGCACATGCTAGTAAAAGTCTCTCAGTGTCAGGCACCTTTGTGTGTGTGTGTGTGTGTGTGTGTGTGTGCGTGCGTGCGTGCGTGCGTGCGTGCGTGCGTGCGTGCGTGCGTGCGTGTGTGTGTGAGCTGTGACTTGGGTCCTTAGTCACAGCTCAGAAATGTGTTTCTAAGCGATAGACATTGCTGTGGAACGTCCAGGGTTCCTGTCCAGTTCTCATAACAAACTTAAATTACTTCATCAAATGCTAATTTCTTAAGATCTTAAGTTGTGAAGACTATACCACAAATTTATGGTAGATAATCAGGAAAGAAATGTAATTCCAGACTTTCCTTGAAAAGATTTAAAAGTTGCAGACAGGAAGGAAGTGGTGCACCAATAACCACAACATCCTTAGCAGACTGCAGACATCCTCCTTAAAAGGGGCAGTGCTATGTATTTTACAGGCACACATTGCCATTCTACAGCACAATCAGGTAACAATGTTAACTTCAGTTATCATAAAATGTTATTTATATAAAGTACGGGTTAAATTAAATAGGACTTTGTAATTTAACACCTCCTTCTGAAACTTCACAAACTCTTTAGAATAGAAAATTCAGAAAGTCATCACAACATGGCTCCTCTATTAACCCCTTATCAACGTTTTTACCTGCACTGCTTTGAGAAGTAGCTCCTATAATGAATTAATGTGCAGCTCCTATAATGAATTAATGTGCTGGTAATCGCAGCTGGCTAGTCTGAAGGAGCTGAGTGGGGGAGGGCTGCTCTGTGAGGCGGAAGCTCAGAAACCTAGAACCTGCAGCTCTGAGGAGAATCTGCGCCTCGGAGGGGGAGCTAGGTCCACTCAGACGTTTTGCACAGCTGAATGGTTGCCATGGGAGATTCAAGGCTTTCTCAAACATGCATTAAAAATTTTTTGTTTAAAAAAAAAAAAAAAAGAAAGAAAAAAATCAAGGAAACACTCCTGGTATGTTTTTGATGAGGGGAATAACATGACATGATGCAAAGCTCAAAAAAAGCGGTTTGTTTTAACTTTCCTGGTTTTATGCCTTATGGCTGCTGTGGTTTACGTGTGGTGAGGTCATCCGTTTCTCTACCTGATGAGGGCTTCTTGCTGACTTCCCTCTGACCAGGTGAGGTTTTCACGTTGCTCTTTGGGGCAGGAATCTCGTGGCTCAGGCGGGTGCTGGCACGCTGTCCTGAGCGAGACGGCGCTCTGTCGCTCGGTGTCGTGTTTGCTTTGGACGAGGACGCCGCAGCTTTCTTCCCTGAGGTTCTGTTTGGGAACAGATGTTACTGAGCGAAAAACTACTGTAAACAAGAGTCGGCATTTTTCCAAAAATAAAACAACAACAACAAAAAAACAATACACACTTGGAGGCTGAAGAGTTTTTCCCTGACGATGTAGAGCTGCTCTTGGGCGGAGCTTGTTGGCCTTTGGGCGTGGCGAGTTGACCTTTGGGCGTGGCGGTTTGACCTTTGGGCGTGGTTTGTTGTGTTCTGGGCGTGGTTTGTTGTGTTTTGGGCGTGGTTTGTTGTGTTTTGGGCGTGGTTTGTTGTGGTTTGCCTTTCGGAGGAGCAGCCTGGCTCTTTTTGGCACTGCAGAGTGGAAAGTGTTACTTTGGGTTGACTACTATAAAACTGAACAAACGTGAACCGGTCCATGCTCACCTCACAGCTGCCTCCTCCTCCTCTTCGTCTTCCTCATCATCATCATCTTCCTCCTCTTCCGACTCTTCTTCCTCTTCAGAGTCATCTTCTTCCCCATTCTCTTCATCCTCTTCCTCCTCCTCCTCGTCTATGGAGGAGCGCTGTCTGGATGGAAGGCGGCTGGATCTCTGTTTGGGTCGGCAGTCTGGACAGAACCAGCTGCCCTCTGGAACATACTGAAGGAGAGTCGGATCATTTTCCTCATTACTTAATAAATATAATTGGTGGAAGGACAGCTACGTCAGTCATGGATGACGGTGGCTTGCCTTGAGGCGGGGCCTCAGACAGTGGGTGTGGTGTCCTCGGTCACAGCCGTCACACAGCAGCATGCTGTCTGCGTCTCCTTTGCGTCTGCAGACGCGACAGCGGGCGTTGAGGACTGAGCGGGACCAGAGGACGCTGCGCTCCAGACTGGACAGGTGAACAAACACCTGAATGGATTTGACACAAAGTACAGCGATGTGTTCACACAACCAGCTTGGATGTCTAGACGTCGGCTACGATGACGTCGAGTTAGAGAAAGTGACCTGAGACGAGCTTGAACAGGCATGTAGTGACTCCCTCCATCGGTCCAGCACCGTCCTACCGACCCGACTGCCGTCACTGCTGCCATCTATCAAAGAAACAAGAAGCAGTAGTAGCATCTTACTTGGAAGTAGCTGTAAAGAAACAGACCTCTGTTCAGTTGTCTAGAGTTCTTTTTTCAGACGAAGGTAAAGTTTGCATTTTAATTGAAAATCAAGGCGCTAGAGTCGGGAGGAAGAGAAGAGAGGGACAAAATCCATGTTGCTTTACAACTCTAACTGTTATCATGACACTGATATCTTCATGGACTAACATGGAAGCAATTTGAGGAGGACAGTTAATGGTTTAGATAGAAAGGTTTAGAATCCACAGAGAAGTTTCCACAGTCTATGACGCTTTGGAAGCTGCTGCAGTAACTGGTCCTGATGGGCAAGCAAAGACTCTGACCTTTAACCCCATAGAATATTTGTGAGCTATTGGCAAGAGGATGATGAGATGCACCAGATCCAACAAGGCAGACGACCTGAGTGTAGCTGTCAGAGTATGTAAATCTCACGCGCAATTGATGCAGTGATTTATGCAAAAGGAGCCCCAACCAAGTACTGAGTAAATAGAAACATAAAGTGTTTCTATTTACAGAACAGCGTCATTTCTGTTTAAAGCATCCCTTTTAATGAGTTGAAGTCCTACCATCAGATGCTTGGTCTTCGTCTTTCTTCTTGTTTTTCTTTACTTTCTGGTCCTTTTTTGAGTCTTCGTCACCTGAAAGTATGGGATTGGCAAACGGTGAAAGCAACACTCAGACAACCACACACAGTTTGTTACAGTTAAGAGATGCAGATGATTGAAACGATTCAAACTGGATCAGCGAAAACAAAGACAGAAAAGACAAGCCACATAACTTGAAGAATTTTGCTGTATAATCAGTTTTTAACAGAGAAACGTTGCTGCAATAATATTTGGTCAGTTCAACATTTTATTTAAAGGGGCAGTACCATGTGTTTTCCAGGCACATAGTTCCCGTTTATAGCATAATCAAGTAACTATGTTACCTTCGATTATAAAAATGCTACACAATGTAGAAGGAAATTTGACATTGTAATTTAATGTCTTGAAATAGAGCCTGTTGCCTTAAACTCCTGCTCTTTCTGAAACAGGAAGTCATCACAACATGGCTCCTCTACAAACTCTTTAGAATAGAATATACTTTATTGATCCCCAAGGGGAAATTGCCTATTTGTTGACAACCTCTCCTCCTGAGGTATTAAATATGAATAATACAACTATAACCATATGAGACAAAAGTTTAAAAAAATTTACATATACTCTTATACCTAAGAGTGATAAATAAATAAATTACAAGCATGCACAACGTTTTCACCAGCATTACTCTGTTAAGTAGCTCCTATAATGTGCTCAGCTGATACACAGTGCCGCCAGATGTTTGCCAAGGAGTTGAGTAGCGGAGATGTGGGGGAGGGCTGCTCTTTGTGTTTGGAAACTGCAGAAGTCAGCATATGACCACTGAACAAGGCTTGCAGACTCACCCAGTGGAGGTTTGAGGAAGCGTCTCTCGATCCCTTGCTCAATATGACCAAGGGCCTGAGCCAGAACACGAACCGAGCTGCTGATCACCTGAGGAGTCTCATTGCCGCTGGTCCTCCCAGTGGCTTCGGACTTCAACTCCTGCAGCCTGACACACAGACACACACGCACCTCCCATCAGAAAAACTGAGTTCATTCCATCACATAAGCTTGCAGCAAGCCCTGCTGAGAGCACAGACTACCTGTCACTGCCTCTGTCTCTAGTTTTTATGTGGCCAGAGTTCACCTCCATGGGCTCCACCTGTCCATTTATCACGCCGTTTTCTTTGCTCTCAGACGCAAGAAGCTCGTAGTTTCCCTCTTCCAGCGCAGAGCGCCACACATGCCTGTCCATCACCTTAGCAACACCAAAACAAAAGCTGAGCACAGCATCTCTTAGAGGCTACGGGTCATTTGTCATTGTAAGCAGTTGAGCCTACTTTCAGGGTTCCCAGGGACCCCTGGTGGATGCGGTCCTCCAGGTCCAGTAGCAGGTCTCTTAACCTGACCTCCATCCGGGACTCAGCTGATGCAGGGCAGGGTGAACGCTCCGCTTCACCTGGACACACAAACAGCTGCTGTCTTAGAGATAACTAGAGGCACTGATCTCATTTTAATGTGACGATATTGAAAAAAATATTGTAGCTTAGTTATCAGTGACAATGTGTCCAATCCATAGGGCAGATCTATTCAGTCTAACTCTATGCTTTGTGCAACATCATGTTTTATTATTCATTACACATTTTATTTAGAATTCCTAATTGCACTTTATGAACCATTTGAAATATGGTTTGCTAAGGTTTATTTTTACATGTTTGACCAAAATAGTCAACCTATGGTTTTGTCTGAAACTTGTTTTTACATGTTTTAGCAGCTGGTGAAACTGACGCTGTGTTTCAGTGAGCTGTACTGATGCAGAGTTGGCAATGAATTTATAATTCAGTACATTTATGTCTGTGTTTTAAAAAAGTTTTTTTTAGCCATGCAAATTACAGCGGAAAGTATTTTAAGAAAATATTTTTTTTTACTTCAAATTTAATTAGTAAATTTTTTCCTTGTATTCGTTTTTATCTTTTTTAATTTGTACCCGTTTTTAATGGTAAAAATTTTTCATAAAGCACTTTGAATTGTACTGTACATGATAGTGCTATACAAATACATTTGTCTTGCCCAAGTCAATTCAGCAATTTTTCTGCGTCAGAGTGGTATCGGCCAATATGACACCTCAGATATTGGTATCAGTAGAGAAAAAGTGGGTCAGTGCTTCTCTAGAGATAACAGTGCTGATTTATATAGCTGGTCTCGTCACATGTGGACAGAAAGGTCGACTCACTGTTGTCTGGCTGCGTGGTGAGGAGTATGTATTTGCTCTGGTCACAGCTCTGGAGCAGCAGCTGGAGCTTGTCTCTGTCCTGCAGCAGCGCCTCCCGCAGGCCGCTCTCTCTGTGACCACGAGGGTTTAGTGCCTCGATCAGCTGATCCACCTCCTCTATGGAGCTGTAGAAGTACCACTGGTTGGGACGGTTCACTGGTACTCCATGTGCACTGTGGCTGGAACCAGCACTGTCAGGTTATGAAAGCAGAAAATCACAATTAGGAAGCTCTTTAAGCTTTAAGCTCTCAAGAGATCTTTGATGAATACCCACTTTTCTCCAGCTTGATCAGGCTCAGCTTTTGTGTCCTCCATATTATCTGCAGCGCCTTCAGAAGGTTTGGGGCATGGCAGCAGCATGTCCTCCGTCAGGCCAAAGAAGTCCTCCTCCACAAACAGAGCGCAGGCTGAGGGGATGAGCCAGTACCTGCGGAACAGCCGGTCTTTACCCAGAGGAAGCAGGCAGGTGCAGGCGGCCGCCTTCTGGATTCGCTGCAGCAACTCTTGAACCTGCCAGGAAGACACAGATCTCATAAGCACAACATACACACTAGCAGACTTTCCATTATATGTGAACGTGAAAGTTTGTTGACACTCAAATAATGTCAAGAGAACTAAATTTTGCAATTAATTTAGAAATTTAGTTCATGTGAAACTTATTTGCGTATTGTTAGGTCATTAAAAGACACAATAAATCATTAAAATCATTCTGCGGCTTGAACCTCCTACCACTTCCTGTCGCCTTCTTTGTCTTTTCTGCCAGAAACAGAGACTCGTGATGTGAAAAATGTCTTCATTGCAGTTTTATAAAATGCACTGATTTAGAGGCAGTAGGGAAAAAAAATCCCTCAACCTATCGAAAAACATTTTATCGCGAAACACAAATTCTCTCAAAATTGCCGTGTTTCCAATAACTGTATTTGTTTTCATGACGTCCACTTGGCTAAGTTTTAAGGTAAATGGAAACACAGCTAGCGGCAGCCTTCATCATGTCACTGCGTCATGCTCGTCCTTTCTCCTTAAAAAAAAAATCTGACCTTTTCCTGCTCTTTCTCCAGCTCCTCTGGGCTCAGGTTGGAGGAAAGGCTGCAGGGTTTGGAATCAGAATGCATTTGCTCCTGTTGCCCATCTTCATCTTGGCTCCCTTTACCTGGAGAACAACAGGACAAACTAAATGAACACATATTTCATCTTGGGACAAATCAAATGATATCTTTTCAGTTTAGTTGTCCTGTTTGCTTGCGCTGAAAACGTCTACCAATTCATGCAGTATGTTGACTCAAAGATGGGGATCAGGTGTTACCTGTTTTCAGGATCCTGGATGGACCATTTTCTTTAGCGTTCTTATTGCTCTGTTCTCCCACAGCCTCAGCAGCCGTCTCACTGAGGACAGAGGAAACAGGACTTCAGAATACCACTCACATCCACCCTTAAGAGCTTTAATGCTACAAGCCCTTCTCCAGAAGTGATTCAATTCCCAGCCAGCTGAAAGCATTGAGTGTCATTCCCAGAAGCAGTTTTCAGTGTTTACTTTAATATAATCACCAGGAGAAGAAAAAGGTGACATGCTGTATTCTGCAAACGCACCCAGTTTTAAAAACAATTCCACAGAAGCAGACAGAAAATCCACACAAAGTGAAGGGAATGCTTATCCAACAGTAGGACATGAAGCAGCTCTGTGAGGATTGTGCAGAGAAGCAATGCAGCTTCCTCATTCTTGGTGAAGACTTCCTTCCATACCCATTAGCTTGCACTCTTTCCTTCAGTCTCTCCTTTTTCTCCCTCAGTCTCAGCTCCTGCTCCCTCAGCTTTTCCTCTTTTCGAACACGAGCCCTAAAAACAAAAATGTCAAGTACATCAAATGGAAAACTTAAAATGTCTTGATTTAAGTTGTTAGCGTTACAAAGCAGAGGTCAGAGATCAACTGATATTTACAACCAGGTTGTGTGTTCTCTACCTTAGAGCGATCTCCTCCCTCTTTCGGCGGTGTTGTTCTGCTCTGATCTCTCTCAGCTCTTGTCTGGCTGCCTTTTGTTCATCAACACAGTCCTCTACCAGATCTCTGCAGGATGCCAAAGTCAACAGCTTCCCCACCAGAGCATGAAGAATCTTCAGTTTTTCCGCTGCAAACAAAAATATAATCAATTTTTCTTTGATTTTTTTTTTTTTTTTTACTTTGAATTATATTTGAATGATCTCTATAAACTGAAGGGTGGGCTGACTACTGAAAGGAACATAAAGGGATGACTATTTTATAAGGAATTGATTACTGCCATTAATAAAAACTGACTTAATATTGACACATATAAACATAGAGAGAGAAACAACTCCTCGTTAACATCAGTGATAATTTGCAACAAGCGTCAGATTTTCAGAGGCAAAGACTTTTCTTTCAGTCTGTTTGTGTTGTAGATTCTATCTGGATGTAAGAACAGTTTGGTCTTTACTGATCATGCTCCCTGTAAAATCGTCTCATCTATCCTGCCTTAAGACTTCCTGCTGAGTTACTGACCTGGTGTGAGGTCATATACTGGAGTGCAGGACAACCTCTTCAGCAGCGCTGGGTCAGACAATCGCAGTTCCACACATGGGTCATCCATGACCGTGAAACCACCTTGTTTCTGGTAGCGGAACTTCGCGTTGCTATGGTTACAATCGGCGCCGGAGGCTAGGATGTAGAGGCGCAGGATTTCGGAGAGCGTGCAGCTGTCCAGGTCCAGCTGTTTGAGCCCTGAGCCCTGATGCAGCTGAGGCCAGGCTGCAGCCAATGAGGCGACAGCAGTCAGAGCCGACTGAGTGGGATCAGAGTCGTCATCCAAAGCCTCCCACAGGTCTGCAAGGAGGAAGTAGAGAAACATCAGGGGCTGATTTTTAAAAATATTCTAGGGGGCACTGTGGAGGAATTAGGCCACGCCCACCAAATATTGCACTAGATTCCTGTCAAGGGGTGGACAAGGATCGATCTCAGAGAGTTTGGTCCAGCTCAGTCGACATAACCTGTCACTTCGCCACGCCGTCACGGCCAAGCCCTCCACTGAAAACTCTTGGAGCTTTAAAGCAAGTGAGACCAACTTATCTGTCATCTGACACAAGATTATCTTGATTAGGTCAAGAGAGCCAGAGATGGAGCTTCAAGTAAAAAAAAAAGTCACATACTTTTCTGAGAGGGGGGCTCAGATGACGTCAGACTACAACAACATAGGATCGTTAGGGATCCAACCAGGTTCACTCATACCAAGTTTGATGCCAAATTACCTTTTTATGCAAAAGTTACAATGTTTCGTTTGTTTTGGCGAGTAAGCCACGTTCGCCGCTCTGCCACAACCCCTGAACATATACAAAAAGTCAATTTTTTTGATAACTTTTAAAGCCCCATGCCTTAACTGCATTCTGACCAAGAATGAAGCCGATAGGTTGGAATCTCTAGGAGTATTTTGTTAAAGTTTGACATGAGTAAAAGTGATAAATGGCCAAAATCTCACCTTCGACCCAAAATGGCCGCCTCTCTGTGCATTTTAGGGGGTACCTCCAAGAGACTTTTTCTTGAATCAGTGAGATCTACCTACGTACCGAGTTTCAGATCTCTACGACCTACAGTTTCCCCCATCTCATGTCAGCGGGTGCTGTAGAGCAGTTTGCCAGGCCCATTTGCAATTCCACCAGAATTTGAAAATTTTCCGCAGGGATCAAGTTTGGTGAGTTTTTGAACATGTCAAAGGCCCCAAACAGCCGCACAACATGGCAGAAAAATAAATAATAATAATAATAAAAAGAAAAAAATTCGGCAAATTCAATAGGCCTTCGCCAGCGTTTCGCTGCTCGGGCCACGCCCCCATATCAAAATTTACATTCACATGAAAAAGCGGCTGCAAACAAATGCGCAATTATACAACTGTCCATCTTTGAAAAGCAGTAGTGGAACCTCCTGAACAACCAGCAAGAATGCAGCAAGTGGTTTCTGGATGGTAAATGCACAACAAAACACTTGCGAATCCAGTGGAAAAACCAGCTGAGCAAATGGACCAGAGCTCAGTTCGGGTTGCTAAGTGACAGACTGGACATCGCTGGGGTTGCCAGGTGAGAAACTCCAGCAATATCAGGGCATTCCAGACATTGTGATGTTACATTGTCAACATTTCTTTAACTGCTTTCTTTAGAGACATAAATTAAACATTAAATTATTGCCAAAAACCAGCTTGGTGATTGGTTAAAGCATTTGTGTTTTTTTTTTTTTTTTTTTAAAAAGCAATAGAGATCCAAATGGAAACACAAAAACATGCAAAGGAGACCTATTATGAATTTTGCATAACAGAACCCCTTTAATTTAAACCTAAACACAAGAAAGGATGGCATCAAGAACCGGTACTACTGTAGGAGTCATAGTGGACTGATAAGTGTGTGTCCCACCCTCAGCCTGATCTTTGGCCACCTCCTCCTGCTCCTCATCCAGAGCTTGAAAGATGGCCGTCAAGAAGAAGAAAAGCAGCTCACACAAAGGACCTTCTGGGTCAGTGCCGACCAGAGCCTCTTCCAGAACCTCTGTGGCAGGACAAAAATCTGGTTAGACAGACCATTTTATCTGGAAATAAAGACTTACAGCTGGGATCAAAACTCCATTTCATGAAAAAAATTATTTTTGTTATTAATGCAAACACTAAAAGCCCCATCGGGCAATTCAATACACAGTCATATAATGTATAGCAATAGTGAAAAGAAGGTGCACCCTTTAAGGTTTTTACACATGAACAAATGAAAAAAGATGATTGGGAGAGTAAAAAATATCATTCCAAAATGGAACAACCTGCATGTGTAGGTTTGCATTCATAAACATTTTCAGAGCAGTACTTACGAATACTCACCCAGAGTAATTCCCTCAGGGAATTCATCTTTCAGGTCAAAGGCCTCACCAAAAGCTCGCAGGAACTCTAGAACCATCAGAGCTTCTCCAAAAAGCTTGGAAGGAAGACGGGTTCTCACTGGCATTGGGCTGGGTAACTCCTGTTAGAACAAACAGATATTCTACATTTGATTAAAGGGAATTCAGGAAATTAAGCCTTTCTTCAACTTCCATGTCCCTTACTCACAGGTGAGTGTGTGGGTTACAATTTCACTTTTGGTTTTTATTATGTTGAACTATGAAAGAGTGATATGGACTTGAAGTTTCATCATGATATTTTGTGGTACTATTGTGATAGTAAAAGTAATGATATGAACTATTTTTTAATCTTTTTTTAAAACTGACTGCATGGCACACCATCCACTTCTCTTTAAAAACAGTCCAATTTGTAATATGTTTCTTTAGGACATGAGTTACATAAAGTAGTATCATTTGTATCACTAAACTCCACACATAGTTTTAAATTTATTGGTATTTATTTACACTCTCATTGAAAAAACAAAGGAATGCTTTTAACATATTTTGTATGATCAGAGATGGTCAACATCCAGCAACGGTCTGCCTTCTAATTTATTATTTTCCTTCTGTGCTAGAAATGATTAAGTATTAATATTTAAATTACATTTTTCTTTAAGTGAAGTGAAGAACAACAGAGCATCTGGTTGTTTTTTTCATCTTTGATTGGCTGATATTTTTCCATTTACAAGTAGTTCAATGACCATATTGGCTAATATCTGTTGGCCTAACCTCCACTCTGAAGCTGCTGCATTCACTGACCTTTAAGTCTTCACACTCCATGTCCTCTCTGGGTTTGTTCCACAGCTTCAGCCGCTGAGCATATTTTTTTTTTTCCTCCTTCAGCTTCTCCCGTTCCTGTCAATCAGATGGTAAAATTGCGGATCAAAGTTCTCCTCCAAAACTGGAAGTGTCCTTGACGTTTCCAGTTACTCACTCTGTCTTTCTCCAGTTTCCTACGCTCCCTCTCTTCTCTCTTCCTCTGCTTCTCCTCCTCAAACCTTTGCCTCTGCTCCTCTCTCAGCCTGTCCTTCCCCTCTCGCTCTCTCCTTCTGGCCTCCTGCACCTCCTCCTTCTCCCTCTTCAGCCGGGCCTTCTCATAGCCTGCAGCAGCCATCTCTCCCCGCCTCTGCAGCAGCATCAGCTTCTCCTCCAGCACATTTATTGACGATGCCTGGAAAGCAAGTTCACTCAATAAGGCCTTAAATAGACTGGAAATATTCCACCTTAACATTTCGGACTGAATGAATGACAAAATATCCTCCATTAGCTTTTTTTCTGATGACTAACAAAGTTTAGATAGCCTCAAGCTTTTTGTTTTGGACTTTGGAAAGTTCTCGTCAAAAAACTGAACTGAATTAGTGAGTTATATAGCTCACTAATTCAGACCTTTGGTTATGTGAGCAGAAAAGTTCATTATCGTCTGCTGGTTATAACTATGATTAGCTTTTGTTTTCTAGAAAAGCTCATTTGACAGATTAAATGTACCTTTTCAAAATAAACTTTCAGCAAGTATTGAGCATATTTTTTATGTTACGTTTTTTTATTGGTCTGATGTAATAGTCTAATTTTAAATGTCATATTTTCATTAGCTGCAAGCTTTTAACATATTTTGTATGATCAGATCGTCATCCCTAATGACGATCTTTAATTAAAGGAGTAATATTATGTGTTCTATAAAATGGGGCTGGAGAACAATCAAGTAACTATGCTACCTTCAGTTACTATAAAAACACTATACCAAATATGACTTCAAATAAATTAGACTTTGTAATTTAACAACCTGAAAATGGGCCTATGTCTCTTTAAAAACTCCTGCTCTTTCTGAAACTCCTCCTTCAGGAAGTCGTCACAACATGGCTCGATTAGCCCTGAGAAGTAGCTCAAAATGAACTCAGCAGGTGTTTGCTAATTTCTGTTGACTAGTCTGAAGGAGCTGAGTGGGGGAGTCACGGGCCAGGGCTGCTTTGGGTGTTTAGAAACTTGAAGGCGGTGCTCGGTCCACCAGGCGTTCTGCATAGCTGAATGGTGCCATGGAGATGAAATGGTTTCTCAAATTCTCAAACATACATGACAGAATCAATGCAACACTCCAGGTATGTTTTTGATGAGGGATTAACATTATAACTTTAAGCAAAGCTTAAGTTGAATTTAGATAATACTATCCCTTTAACAGAAACTGAGTGACACCAGTTTATGAGTAATTAATATATATATATGTATGCAACATGTTTCACTTACTGGTAAAGTTCATGGCAAATTGACTTTTCAGTAACATTGTATTTTATTAAATGGGTGTGTGTGTGTGTTGGTCTTTTATTGCTTATAATCCTGAGCTTTAAGAAATCACATATCTTGAATACTTTTCTTAGATCTCATTACTTGCTGTAATGTTAGCCACCATAAAATTTGACGAGACTGAATTCCAATGTGTGCCTAATACAGTTCTGGTAATTAAATGCATTTACGATTTTATAGAAACATTAGCCAACGTTGTGAAGAAGTTATTGCTGACAGCACACTGACATTATTTGTCAATATAGTAAGATAACAAATGTGATCATCTGACTCAGACAGCTTTAACGGTTTAGATCTGATGTTAAAATCTACTAGTATCTGAGTGAATCAGGGCATGTTGATGCAAACTCCGAACAGGGAAGATTAAACCAAGACTTGATAGCCTCATGTACAGCATGAACCTAGAAAAAATGTCTGAAAATAGATAGTGTTTTACCAAGCAGTAATAACTGCTAAATTAGAAAGACTCGACCAACAAGAAAAGGTAGACATAATATTCAGCTTTGTCTTGCCAATGAAAATTCCAGATTTTTTTGAGGTCTTATTATTATTAGAAATGAACATTGCCTCTCATCAACCTGCATGGTCTACATACCTGTCCAGGGGAGCCATTAGAATGGAGGCTGAAGGGGAAAATGGGGGGATCATCAGGGAAGAACTGAGAGAAGCTCTGTTCAGACAGCCTGTACTTCTTCACTGTAGAAGGCTAAAAAACAAAAGGACACCGCTGTGAGTCAAGAGGATCTACAGTCATTTGCAGTGTAGCAGGTAACACTAATGGAGCTCCTACCTTTAGAACAATGCATCCCCTATGAGGCTCACAATGCTGCTTGAAGAGGAGTTTCAGTCTCTCTCTGGATAGGATCGTTTTCTTTCGACTAAGAAAAACAACAGAGTAACAGCTAGTTTAGAATCGGAACCAGTGGTTTCAAACTCCGGTCCTCCAGAGTGGGTCTCCTGCAACCTTCTGTCTGCTTCCAATATCCAATTTCAGCTCGTTAGCGCAGCTGTACTGTATGCAAGTGAGTCAGTTTAACCACCACTGCTCAGAACTAATGACGATCTTTAAGGTTTGTGCGAAAAAAATCTCCCAGAGATCAGTTTAAAAATTATTCCAGCAAACTCTGCTCCTCCAGATTAACCAGCTAAACCATAGTAACTCCGAACAGAAACGTGGACACTGTTCAGCTGAACAAAACAGCATCCAAAGAGACATAACATTATGATTCACTAACAAACATGTTCAGTTTGAGTCGTTTCAGGTGCTAAAGTTATGTAAAAACTGATTGCTTGAAGCTAATTCTAATTTTACAGAATCTTACTTCAAAAAGTCAAAGACAACCCTTTAAGTAAAATAAACAGGTCAAATAAAACTCAACTACTTAAGACGGAACTGCCTTTCCTCAGGCATGTTAAGACATTCATGAGGTAGAAGCTGATGGGTGTACATCATGTTTGATCCTGTTATGGAACAGGCTGGATTTGGAAATGTGTCCGTTCTGGAATTCTCAGAGTAAACATCGTCAATCAGTTTACAAAAACAAATTATGAGATTAGACTCTTACCTGATTTGACTGTGTTTGACTGTGAAAGGTTCGCCATTTTCATCCTTGACAATCCTTACTCTGTAGTTAAATGATGATGGACTCAAGGGCTTCTTTCCACTAAGACACAAAACAAACACTTTATGAGAAAGGAATGTTCATTGTGTCTACACACTCTGCCTTGCTCCAGTGCCATTCTATATTATTTAACCTTTTATGTCCTATCCGACTGATTTGTTAGGCAGACATGTAAAGACACTGTTGCAGTAACCAAGGCGACGAAAGATAAAATCATAGACGAGTTTCTCTAGATCTCGCTGAGACATTAGTCCAACTTCTGCAGATGATAAAAGGCCGACTTCGTAACTGTTTGTATGTGGCTCTGAAGGTTCAGGTCAGAGTTCATCACTACTCTGGCCTGACGCTGGTTTTTAGCTGTAATAAATGAAGTTGTGACTTTAGATGGTTCCTCTTTAGGTCCACAGATAATAACTTCAGTAGTGTTTACGTTCAGCGGGAGAAAATTTCAGCACATCCACATATTTATCTGTTCTAGGCATCTATCTAGTTTCACTCCCTTTATGTTTCTCCTAATGCTCCTCTGGTCTGGCATACTGTTTAGCTGTGGGTAGTTCCTGGAGGAGGCCATTGTGTGACATAATGATGCCATCACCTAATCGTTCTCCCTCTCCTGCTATTCACTTTTTACTAACACAGAAAGTTAATAAAAAGTTTTTTGTGTCTCTGCTCTGTCTTCTCAAACCTCCAGTCAGCCGTGTTAGATGGCTGCTTATACTGACCCAGGTTCTGGTTAATTGGAGGTTTCTTCCTGTTAAATAGGAGTTTATCATCTCCACTGTCATTACCTGCATGCTCAGAATGAGGGACTGCTGTAAAATCAACAACTCCATGCCAGTGACTGTCTACCATTGCCCCCTGCTGGTTCAGGGGGAGTGAATGCTGCAAATCAATGACTGGTTGCAATCTGCTGGGTTTACTTAGAAACCTTTCAAACTAATTAAAATACTGAACTCTTACACTCTTTAATAACTAGCATCAGTTGGAATGTATGTATATTAATTGTTTATAAATTGCCTAGAGAAGACATTTGTTGTTAATTTTTGTTATATTAATTATCTGAATTGACCTAATTGGCATAAGTACACAAATGTGAGGGTTTTTTTTACATTTTAGAAGCAGGAAATCTCCACAGCTCCACTACGCAACAGAAGTAACATCAGAAGAGTGACACAGGAAGCTCATCACACACAAAGCCCTTACTGCATTGGAAACAAGGCCAACCTCCTGTTTTAACTGGCTGGAGCCATGGTTCTACTGCAGATCTGGATCAAATCCATTAACCCCGTCCTGCCTGTCCATAACTCCAATAATGCCAGCTCAATTTTTTGCATTCATCAGTTTCAGGAATTGTGTTCCAAAGTGGTTTGTGATCTACTAACCCATTAAGATGTGCTGTGGTGCTTTGGAAGACGTCACTCTCATCGTCGCTGTCACTAATCACAATGGTGTCGCTGTCTGCTGCCTTGCTTTGCCGGGTAGTGAGTGGCGCTCCGTTAGCACAAGCGTAAAGTGACAGCACCTGCACGATCTTGCACACACGCCTGAAATACACACAGTATTTGCACTTGGGAAAGCTGAGGATAGTCCAGTAGGACTCACCTACAGATTTTTTTGAAATGTTACTATAAATCAACAAGTCAGGCATGAACTGAACACTGAAAAATTTCATAAGGTGATGGGAAATGGCTATTTAGAATGAAGACTAATAACCTGACATGAAATATCCCTATTGAAACTCTTCGATAATTAGCTTCTCCTACAGGACAGCAGGCAGCTGTAAGCTAAGGTTATGAAGGTTATGTGAACAGGACTAACAGGAAGAGTGTTCAGAACCGCAACTCAAACCAAAAGTAGAGAAGAACATTGCCTCTAATGATCAAAAGCTTTCCACTACAAATGGGCACAAAACTTTTTTGAAATTCCACTGTTTAAAAAAATAAAAAATAAAAATATGTCACAATTGCAGTGTTTCCATTAAAAAAGAAATTAAATTAAGGTTACACACGAGTAAAATTGTTTAAAGGTTAACTCATTAAAAAACATGCAGTCCTGTCATCCTAATACCACTTCCTGTCATTTTTACCAGTAGTAATATATGGGTGTTGGTCACATGATGTGAAAAAAGGAGTTTATGTTGAAGTTTTGTGAAATGCTTCAATTCTGAGCGCTGCTCAGAGGCTGCTTCTTCTCCACTGGTTTCTATGTGGCTGTAAAACCGTCTCATCCTCGCGCTAACACTCATCAAGAAACATGAGGTCTTTTTTTTTTATTATTGGCATGTTTCCATTAGCAATTTAATTTTCATAAAACCAATTTGCACAGTTTTATGGTCAGTGGAAACGTAGCTATAGATCTCCTTGATGGTGACTCCCCGAGCCTGAAGATGAACATTAAAACTAGGTTACTGGTGCGTACCTAGTTCCGTTGCGTCCGCTCACATCCACTATCTCTCCTGGGAAGAAACGATCCTTGACGAAGCCGTAGACGTCCTCGCAGAGCTCCGACAGCCTGCAGTGGCGGCTCAGAGCAGCCAGGTGGAGCATCGGCACCACCAGGGCCTGAGGGAAGCTCTCTAGGCTTTGCTTCGCCCGCCGCTCGCTCTCCACGGCCTCCAGGTAAGTGAGGCCGGCTCGGCCCGTCAGAGCACAGCTCCACACCAAACTGTTGCAAAGGATGGTCCTCTCAAAGAACTCACTGTGGGAGGGAGGTTCAGAAAAACAGCTGACACAAACTTCATGCACTATGTTGCAATTTTTAGATACAAATAGCACACAGGCTAATGGGAATTTTGACTCCAACAGAGAAATGTCCAGGAGCTTGATGAGCTGATGATTAAGTCTAATAACTTAGAAGTGTAAAACATAGATTTGCAGGTAACACTCTACAACAGCTTGTAGAGTGTTGTCTATCTTGATCTTTTCTCTTTAATGTCAGCTGAGATCTAAGAAAAAAAAAAAAAACAACTCCTGTCCTTGGCATCATTTTTTTTCCATTGATACCAAGAACATGTATGTAAATATTTGGATGCTGAATGGCTTAAAAAATATATAAATAAGGATCAAATTCGAGCATTTCTGTAGGTAATCTTTATACTTATTCCAAGAAACAATCAAAAACTAGAGCAGAAATTAACCACTGGCCCACTTGTTAAGCTGCCTTTTATTTTGGTCTCCATGTATATTTTTGTCACTTGATATTTACGGAAGCTGTCAATAACCACACATTTAACATGTCAATTTCACAATGCACATTTTGAAGAAGAATATGACTCATAACTGTGTAATATAACATATATTTTTAGGGAATTATATTAAACAGTGGTTCTCAAATGTGTTATAATCTGTGGCACTTCAGTGAATAATTGACTTTCCCAACCACCATTTTTTTCAGGAATTTTAGACAGCATTACCACACAAGTTTCAGTTTCTTATGGCATGTAAGAGCAAAACAGAAATTAAAAAAATGTATATCCCCGGAATGTTTAGTTAATGATGCAAACTGATTATGCCCCGGATTTTAATTCAGATATTGACGCTTTTAAGATTGTAACTGGAGGAATGAACAGAAAGGTCCCTGAGAATCAAACCTGTCAGCAGGAAAGTCATAGGTTTCTCACAAGGATTTTACCCAACATCCAATATGGCTGCCTTGTGACAGTAACAGTTAAAAACTGTTTATTTGCACTTTTAACAAAGTTGATTCTCATTAAATCGTTTCCACAAACTGTACCATATAGCCTAATCGAATGAAAATGAGCGACAATGTCTGAAAGAACAAAATATATCAGACGATGTGATTATGTTTAATGACAGTGGTGGTTAGCCTGATCACAATTATTAGGAAATCCTACTAGTTCCCGAATTTTATGACTAAATTAAGTTTTATGTCATTCCTACATCCAACTTCTGACTTCAGAAGTTAGCGGGTCACAACATGTGTCAAATATTTCGTATTTATAGGTTTTTGTTTGTTTAAAAACCCTCCTAGATGACGTGAATGAGTGGACTGTTTATATGGGCTAAACTCTCAAAGCTAAGCTCTGGTAGCTCCCAAGCTAACAGTCACTTTAGCTAGCCAACCGTACACCTGTCCCGCTCCTACTGACCTTTTACTACCCGCTTTAACCCGCTTCCTACTGTCCTTGGGGCTCTCGCACCTCAATAAAAAAAATAACCTACATATATCATTTTATTTTAATTTACAATAAAGTTTGCTTTTATGTTTTGTGTGAAAGTTTTTCTCAATGATAGAACATCCCAAACTTACTTTAAGCGTTTTTTTTTTAGAGTTAAGGCAGCTACTTACTCATAGGTCCTGAAGATTTCATGCGTGATTTTACAGAGAAACACTTCTTCGTCCGGTCGAAGATCAGCCGGAGGTTTCTGTCGGGTAAAGGGCTTTCTGTGGAGTAGCGGCATCTCTTCGCTCCGCTTCCACTCTGAAAGAAAGGGGAGCGAAACCGGGTCACTCGTCTTCACCGAATAAAACACGAAAACTCAAGTGAAACGCCTCAACTAAAAGCCCGGAGCCGAAGCAGAGCCCCGGTTAGAATGTGGCAGAAGCTCGACGGAATAGCAGGAGTGAGGAGGAGGTGGTGAGCGGGTCTTTTGTTACACGCGCCGATAATCCAGCCCGCATGGAAGTGCTCCTCTTCATTATCTCCCAGCCGACACGCTAAACTCAGAGCCAATTCAGCTCAAAGCTCACAACTTCAGTCCCCCGACACTCGGTACGCTAAAACAGACAAAGAAACCGATAAAAACGGCCGGTCTTTACCAAGTTGTGAAACGATGAAGCGATAACAGGCGGTCCGAAATGAGGAGGAAGAACTCCGGGCTAAGCCGTCTCACTGGCGGCTTGTTGACGAAGTTTTCATCCACTTCACGGTCAGCTGGGAAATTTCACTACTTCGCCTGTGTTTGTTTCTTGAGTGAGAACTGGAATATGTCAGTGACCGCGAAGGGTGCATTTTTTAAGAATAAAGTGTTCGGAGGATCTTTTAAACATATTAAAACATCTTAGTCAAAAATGTACACACCCAAAAAATATTTGCATACTTTTATTGATAGGTTATCTCCTTTAGTTAGGTTCAGATTCAGTCATCTCGATAAAGTAACTGAGAGATGGAGGAAAAGAAGTAAAGAAACTGAATCCAGCCGAAGATAGCAATGATCGACATGGCCTACTCAAAGTAAAATGAAGCCATAAGCAGAATAAAAAATTTGGGCACTCTTCCATTTAGCCCATCACCACCATTGACCTTTATTTGTCCATGGCTGGAAATGTTTTCCATTTTGCATTTAAAGCTATTTGTTTTGCAGTTTTCCTGGAAGCTTTCTTTAAATGCAAAATGGAACATAATATTTTGGTCCCATTGCATTATTTATCAAACAAATAGTACTTCAGGTAAAGATTTTAAATAGTAATAATATAAAACAATTCTCAAAGTAACTATGAAGTTGAGCTTAAACAGGGTAAAATAAGACAGGTAAAGTACCTCCATAATTTCCTTCTTTTTAAGCAGTTTTATTGGCAATTCAAATAATTTTGTCCTTCTGGATTTTTTCTTAGCTTGTTCAGATCATTTGAAGTTGGTAAAGGTGACATTTGATAACTTTCTTCAGGTGTTTCCAGAATGAGAAGCCATTTTAGAAAAAAATGTCATACGGCACTACACTATCTGATGATTTTCGCCAGCAGAGTCTGTGGCCTGCTTAATAATGTGGATCATCCTTCTTAAGTAGATTTCCTTTAATTGAGTTCACCAGACAAACTAATCAACCAGCTCTGAAATTAATTATAGTGATTCAAAGAGCCCTGACACACAATATCATCTATAAATTTAATAACGCAACAAAATTTGTTATCTTTATGACACTTAAATCCAATTTGCATAATAATTCGGAATACAGTGCAAGTTCTTTTGGGGACCCCAGAGATAACTTCCAGTCAGCAGGGGGCTGCAATCAATCACAGAAAGGTGGGCCTGTGCTGATCATAACTCAGCATAAAATCAGAATCAAAGCAAACATCTTGAAATCGAATTGTCTCATCTATTCAAATTTTAAATGAAAATTAAAAATGTGCAAAGGTGATTCGACTTTGTTCAATGCTTTATTTATTTTCCTCTCTCTCGGTCTGTAGGAAACATTCTGTTTCAACAGTAGAAGCAATGATAGATAAACACCACACTGACGCAAAATCCCGTGAAATAGTATTTATACCCTTTGAACTCTTTCAGTTTTTATCATATCACAACCTAAATACATTTTATTAGGACTTCATTTGATGGAGAAAAAATATTACTTGGAAGCAAAATAAAACAAGTGTAAAAAACACAGAAAACTGGTGTGTATTGAACCCCCTATGCCTCTAATAAAAAGCCAGAGCAAATCACCTGTATATGAATAAAGTCCAGCTGGGTGTAAACGCAGCTGTTCTGTTTCTGGACTCAGAAGTTTGCAAGAGAAAGTTAGAAAACACAGCAGGTAGGTCTGGGAGGATGAAGAATAAATAAATAATAATATAAAAATTTAAAAAACAACCTTTTTTGCTTAATATCATGTTGTAATGTTATTCACTCTTTGAAAAGAAACCTGATTCTTTTATGCATGTTTGAGGAATGCTTAAGTTTCCCATGGCAACCATTCGGGGGAGCCCAAACACTTCGCCTATTTTCACACAGCTCCTTCTTTAAGTTGCAGCTCAGCTCCTCTAGACTAGTGGCAGCAGCAATTAGCAAACACCTGTTGGAACTGCGCATCTGCCAACTTCATCATAGGAACTACTTCTCAGTGCAAAGTTGGTAAAAACAGTTAACACCTTAATGTTGTGATGTCATGCTGAAGCTGGAGTTCCATAAGGAGCCATAGTTTCTTAAAGACAAAGAAGCCAATTTAAATGTGGCAAATTGCAAAGTCAAACTTTTTTAGGTTATTTTTGACAGGCACCACATTTCTATAAGAATTGTTATCTGATTTATGAAACAGTACTTGATTGTGCTATAAAATAAGACTATGTACTTGGAAAATAAATAATACTCCCTCTTTAAAACTTAAACAGAGTACAAAGAGGTCTATGTTGCCTCTGTTTAGTTCTGGTCCTGAAATCACTATGATAACAGTTCACTATAAGGATTTAGTGACAGACCATGTGGGTGATAATAGCATTTTCTTGTTTTTGATATGTTCTGAAGTTTTCTTCACATCAGGTCTAGTTGAGTTTGATTTTTAAAGTCTCCTATTTGTGCACATCTTCAGTGAGATTCATCAGGATAAGACTTTTAAAAAGGATTCATTACCATGCAACATGTCATAATACACAACTTAAAACACAAAATATATAATTAGGGAGACAAAAATCAACCCCTGTCTATAACATCAAGTAAACAAACACTAGACAATGCTGTTATCTTTTGTATTTTGTAATGTATCCGATTTTACAAAACAGAAACTTAGAAAGATAACAATAACACAAAAAGCTTATTCTCCATGATGGATAAAAGCAAGCTGTAAAGTAAATATACAAATGAAGCATAATTAACAGTTTGACTTATTATTAACACCAATGTGCAATAATCTATTGCACATTGATTACTCTGGTTCTGCAAGATTTGGACCCGTGGTAGTTTGAGGAGGTAAAGAACCTCTGACTTGTGACGTTCACATTCTGACTTAAGTTGATCTTGGACTTCAGAAAGTCTGAACTCTGAGTGCAAATGAAGACTTTCGGTAAAGCAGATGCAGTCCAGCATAATTCCCCACCTATTTAAACCACTTCCAATAAGATCTGGAACCACCTGGATCACAAAGCTGCATCACCTCCTGACAGGTGGAGAAATGTGCTTGGATGATTGAGAACAGCCGTTTCATTCTGCAGTCACTTGATCCACTACAGGGCACTTTGTCTCCAGTCACTTGACCTTGTCCAGCTGGATCTGTTTGTAGTCATACGTTCAGCTCTGTTTGCAGTCACATGACTCTGTAGGGCAGTTTCTGTCCGCAGTCACCTGACTTCATCCTGGTGGAGCTGCCAGCATCAGACGACCCGGTACAGATGAATCTGTCTGAGCTCCTCAGGGTCTGCATTTCGGCCCAGGTAAACATTGTAGTCTACAGGAAGCTCCTCCACCCAGCCTGGTGGTAGTGGCACCTGAAGGAAGTGAACCGTAATATATGTAGATGGAGACAGGTTGCAATAAACAGAAGTCAATACATAATAACATGGGATAGATATTCCAATTCCTACAGGCTGCTTTTCTGGCTGTGCAAAACTAAACTAGTTCTGTTTTCTGTGTTGGAAGAAATACAACGTTCTGGTGTTTTCCAGGTACCTGCAGAGCATCCAGACTCTCTTGCAAACTGGGAACAGTAACCAGCAGGGCTCCTCTCCTCCTGAAGGCCTGCATGATGAACTTCCAGGCTCTGAAAACACAGAGAGCAAACGTTCCTTCAGAGCATGCAGGTCACAGTTGGTGTTTTCTGGATATTTCCTGCACAGTCTCAGAAGAACTACCCAATTTGTTCGGTGGGCTCCAAGAAGTACTCAAAAACATTGTTCATGATCAGAACATCCGCGCCCTGCAGCAGAACCTCCTGAGTGCAGACGTTCGCATGGAGAACCTGGGCAGGTGTGGGGGGGAGTTTTCATTAAAGGTGTGTGAGAGTGTGTGTATGAGAAGGGATGAAGGACGATCAGAGACACCAACCTGAACTCGATCAGACAGACCGTATTTGTGCAGCATGTCGTTCTGCAGCCTCACAAAGTCTTCACTGAGCTCCAGTCCAATGAGGCGAGAGGCTGAACTGTACATGTAGCCCTGAACACACGATATGTTCATCACAATATGATACAACAATGATTAACATGGTTTTCAAGTCTCTCCCAATGATTTCAATAGCACGTTTCTAAAACAGATTTGAAACATTTCAAGATTTGAAAGAAAAGGGTTTAACATTAAAAGGGGCAGTGTTATGTACTTGACTGTGCTTATTTTATAGCACAATCAAGTAACTATGTTCCCTTCTGTTAGAAAAATGCTAATGTTATGTTATATATTTATGTACAAAAATATGCAGCATATTTCTGTACATAAATTAGATCAGTGTGTGTTGGAAGATGTTGGAGAGTGACGGAGAATCTGAGTAATGTGCTAACAGGGTGAATGTTATGTTAGGAACACTGGCAGTAAGCTTGTGTCTGTTTCTTATGTGCTTTTATTCCAGTCCTTATTATCACAACGCCTGTATCTGCTTGTAGTTTGGTAATAATGTCAATAATGGTCCATGTCTTCTAAATGCACTTCTTGATTTGCTGATATTCACTGAAAACAAACAAACAAACTGATCTACGCACAAAATCTACTAAACGTGATTTAACTCAGCTGACCTTGTTTTGGACATTATGACCTTTTTTTTTTAGACTAAAACAAGATAAAAAATAGTAGTCTGCATTATATGCTTACTAATTTACTCCAGACATACACTGAAATTCCTCCCCTGAAATCCAAAACCTTGACACACAAAGATGTCCTTGAACTCATCAAAACATCCACTAAGAACTTTATACAGCAAATATTTACTTAAAGAGGAATGCTGATTAATTTTGGGGAAGAACACAAAGTCCCACCACATGACTGAGCAACATGTTCTGATCATTTTGATCACATCTGATCATTTCGATCATACTTCACCTTGCACCATCTGAAACAAGGTTTCTATAACAACTATCACTAGCATTGATACATTTCTGGATCTGTGAGGGTTTCACAAAGGTCAAGACAAACTCTGACCCCATAAAGAACTGCTCCCAGTCGGGAACCAACATCCACCACAGTCCGACCACTGAGGTCCGGCAGAACGTTCTGGAAGAGGAACTGAAGGTCGAACACTGAGAACGAGTGTGAGATGAAATCTGCAGGAGAAGAAGAGAACAGGAGTAAACATCCATGTTCATAAGTACGATACTTATGACACTCAGTCTGTGTGGGCCTGTCACAATAACCAATAAATCAATTATGATAAACTCAATAATTTCAATTGGTATGTAATCCGTGGTCTCAACTAGTTCCTTTTATAAAAGGACAATTTCATTTAGAGAAACTTCATGATTCATTTGATTTCTTTATTTTGGATATTTAAAATGTCTTCCAGTTCCAGGGTCAAATGTTGATGAGAATTTAAAGTTTATTAATCTTTGAGAACGTGTTCTTGTATTATTATGACATCACCATCATGTTACTTGAAAATAGTCCCAAAGCAGCAATGTTATCATTTATCATAATGAATCATGTCAATTCATTGTGATAAATGAATCGTCCCAGTTGGATCAATTCACTTATTGTTTCAATTAGATGGAATAACTAGCTGTGTCTCTTTCTCCACCTCTTCATCTTTACCTCCTGTCTCAGTTTAATAACTGACTTTAAGAATGGAAAGCAAGGATGTTTGGTTTTTGCTTTGATTGACAATAATTTAAAGTCATTTTTTTTATGATTTGGTTCTGGTCTACTGTAAGGAAACATGGCTGTTTAACCCATAAGGATCTACGAGCAGGCAGGCCGTCAGTCATTTGGTTTGAGTTGGGATGACCATCTGTTGAACAGCAAAAGACTTGGATCTAACAGGGATCAGAGCCACAACATTCAGATAACATCAGAACAAAATTATAACTGCAGCAGGCAACTTTTATAAGCAACATGTTTTTCACATAATTCTTAAAACTGTCACCATGTCATAATAGTTCATCTGAGACAAATAATCAGTGAAAAACCCATTGGAGTATCTGCTGCGCCATCGTCGTGTGTGTGGAGGCAGAAGGCAGAGCCATGTTCCTACCGAGGGGGGCGGTCCTGAACGATCCACAGCTGAGACAGTAGTTCCTGCTCATGGCCCCCTCCTCACACAGAGCGTCCACTTGGTCCTCGCTGTACAGGAAGCTGTCCACATGAACCGTGGGCCGCTGCTGCTGCTGCATCTACAAGACAGAACGACATCAGTAGTGTAATTAGCTCAGCTTATGTACATTTCCACCAGGTGTTTGCTAATTGCTGCTGGATAGTCTTGAGAAGTTGAGCTGGGGAGTTGTAGGGGAAGGCTGCTCTGTGAGGCAGAAGCTCGATGGCAGAGGTGTCAAACTCCCTTCCTCAAGGACCACTGGGTGTCCTGCAACTTTTAGATAATAATAATTAGCAGGACTCTGGAGAACTGGACTGTACTTATGAGGTGAGTCAGCTGTGTTGGACCAGGGAGAAACCCAAGAGTTGCAGGACACTGGCCCTTGAGGACCAGGATTGCCCACCCCTGGCTTAGAAACTGCAGTTCTGAGGAGGAGCTGCACCTCTAAGGCGGGGTTAGGTCCACCCAGGACCTAACTCGCCTTAGAGGGGTTAGGTGTTTTGCACAGCTCAATAGTTACTATGGAGATTAAAGGAGTTCTCAAGAAGTGAATAAAAGAGTCAAAGCAACACTGCAGGCACATTTTTGATCAACATAATGTGAAGCTCACATAATGTGAAGCTAAAAAAAAATCAACTTTTTTGAGCTTCATTCACATTATGTGAAGACAGTCTTAGTGTCTTAGAAGACACTAAGACTGTCTTCTCGACATCATTTGTGTGCAGATTACTGGAGAACATGACATCATGTAATCACATTACACCACAATGACAACCTGAGCCAGACAGGGTCAGACAGACCAATGAAAACACCTCATTCATTCATGCATGCACCATTTAAATCCATGTAGATGAATGCGAGCACGGTCATGTTAACGTCTGAATGCAGACTGCACCCTTTCAGGATTATTGTGGTTGTTTATCCACATCAGAAACAGACAAGTGGAGCTCAGTAATGAGACGCTTTGAGATGAAACCGTGGAGGAACCTTGTGTTGTGCAGCAGTCTCAGACGGCAGCATGGCATCGACCGGCAGTCTGGCTCTCAAGTCTTCTGCAATGCTCTGCAGGATCAACTTGTTGTTGTCAAGCAGCAGCTGATCCAGCTCATCTACAGAAGGACACACACACACACACACACACACACACACACACACACACACACACACACACACACACACACACACACACACACACACATTACTGAGATTTTGGTTCTTTAGGAAACAACATCAGAGTTTCTACCAGAAACCTGGATAACAGTATCAGGTGGATTTTTCTACCTAAGAATGACAGCAAAGGTGAAGTACAGAAGACAATGCTGAACTGACTTAAAATGTTTCTTTAAAAAGGAAAAAAGTTAAAAAACAAAAACAAGGCATAAATGTACAGAATTACAAATTTATTTGTCAAGTCATCACTGATTTCTGCTCCCAAAATGTGGCAGATTGTATTTAATAATAATACAATAGATTTTATTAAAATGCCCTTCATATCTTGAGATTTGAAGGGCATGAAGGGCTTACATGCCAAGTCCTCTCAGAACTTCTGCTACTTGCAAAACATTTTTCATTAAACTGTTTCTTTTTCTGTCACATAACAACAAACGATAATGTATTTTATCTAACAGACTAAAACAAAATAACGAAGGGAAAACAATGTATATCTTTATATATTTTAGATTGGATGAAGAGCATCTATGAATGTCAATTTAAATCTTGCCCCAGATGTTTTGACTTAAATAAGATCTAGACTTTGACTAGGCCAATCAAATACATGAAGCTCTGGAAAAGTAGAATTTCTGTAAATTATTTTCAGTGTTCTAAAGTACTGAACTGAGAGTTGTGTGTGTTCGTCACTTGGTAACAGATGATTCCTGTGGTCAGAACCACGTTATACTCAAAGTCAGGCTGGCCGGAATGAAGTATCGCGAGAAGAGGGAGGGGACATGCGTGCAGGTGTTCACCTGAGTTTTTGATCCAGTCCAGTAACTTTGGGAGCTCAGAGGGATTCACCTGGCCCAGCAGCTCGCGCAGCTTCAGCCTGGCCTCATCGGCGTTCATGTTGACCCGGGAGAAGCTTCGAGAACAGGCCGAGAATCCCGCCTCTCTCCGGGTCCGGGTCCGGAAAACACGTGCTGGATTGTGGAGGGGAGCCGGGGGGACTTACTTCATCATCACTACTATTATTTTTACTCTTCTTCGCCGCTCCAAACAGCATCGGATACAAGTGACGTTTTCTTCTTCTTCTATAGCGTTTTCTAGCATCTAAAACATTGCGCATTACCGCCACCAACTGGACGGAGATGGAATTCAGAATTCCTACCACGTTATTTATTTTATCTTTAATAATTACTTTTATTTCTGCTCTACCACAATTACAACATTTTAACTTGGTTCCTTCAGAACATTTCTCATACTCATGTTCCCCTCCACAGTTGGCACACCTGGCTTTAGCTCTGCAAGCAGCAGCAATATATCCAAACCTTTGACATTTGTAGCATCTGGTTGGTGGAGGAATGTGTTGCCTTATTGTATAACTGCCATACTCAATCATTACTTTGTCAGGTAATCCATCCTCTTTTAGGACTAACAAAACTGACTTACTAGGACTTTTAACTTCTTGTAACAAACAGGCGCTTCACTTTCAGCTCCGTTTACATGACCTTTAATCTCTTCCTCCGTCAGATCAATTGATACTCCAGATATTACTCCCATTACTTTTCCTCTGTCCTGCCATATTTGTGGCTTAATTGTTTTTCCCAATAATGTTTTGTATTTCATTAGTCCCTGCACCTGATCTCTGTGTCTGCAGAACACCAATAGATAGATTACCATCTCTTAGTGTTTTGACTGCTTTCACCTACTATTTTATATATTGCCTCACTTATTTTCAAAGGATCCAAAGCACATGGGTTCTGGAATCTAAGAATCACTTTAATTTCATTTCTTTTATCTTCCTCTCTGTTTTCTTCTTCAGAATCAAATCCTTTCCTTTTCTTATTTCCTGGGTTCACTGTTTGCCAGTCTCCGGTTTTTACACTTCCTTTACAATAATCACTATTCATACTACAATTATCTGAATCATCTAAGTCTTCACATTCATCCATCGCACTTCCTTGTTTAAAGCAATCTACAAATTAACTCCAAATTCCACCTCTAAACTTTTACCAGCAGCCGCTGCAGCTCCGCCCCGCAGCCCTTAGAAGTGACTTACTGACACCTTGTGGATAAATGTAATTACTGCAGGATCCGATCTGCGCTAACTGATGAGAGTTGGAGCATTTACACTTTTACCAGCTTCTTCTATGACTTTTCTGGATAGACAAACAAATGCTGACTCCTGTTTTATGTTTTTTTTTTTTTTTTTTTAACATTTACATTACAGATGATATATGATTTATTCCCCAACATATTGTTTTTGGATCCCAACTGATTTGGATTTTGCTTAGCAGCTACTGAACCTGGGCAACTTAAATCTGATGAAACTTAAAACTGAAGTTTAGTGTAAGGAATGATGAGTTAACATTTAGACATAAAACTGTGAAAAATCAATAGCAAAACATCTTGTTATTGCTGCTAAAGTGCTGCATGCAGTTTCTTTTCATGCCTTTATATGTTGAAGTCTGGGTTTGCAGGATGCTGTGCTTTCTGGACAAAATCTATTTTTCTAATTATGAATACTAGGCATCAGAAATCTCTTTGCTTGCTTGGAAACAGTGTATGTTTTTAATGTGTCATTTTTCACAGAATGCAATACATAAGTGCACAGTGTGTTACAGATACAGACGAGAGTCACGTTCACCTCTTGCACAACGGGTAAAATGAGACCAAAGAAGAAGAGAACGACTCCTATTTGTTAGTTCATCAGTTTCAGTAACAGATCACAGCTGGAGGGATTTCCATGTTTCCTGCCCAGCCTTGTGTTGGCCACTCACCTCTGATGTAAGGCAGATTTTTTTCGAACAAGGCGCATAAAAATGAGAGCAGCTTCTGTTTATCGCTGAGCCAACGTTCACAGATCGTTTTAGAAGAAAAAACATTTAGCCCCAAAGTGTCCCCTCGTCTGGAGAAACCACCATCTAACAATGTTTTCCAACATTTTTAAAAATCTAAAAATCTGCTCTACTCTTCATGTAAGCGTAGGATGGCCAACTGTAAGATCAAGAGGTGCGAGGCAGCATTTATGCCAATTGAGAATAGAAAATATAAGTGAGAAAATCATCCTAAAGGTTGGTGTTCATGTTTATATTTGGCAAGTTTTGCAAAGGGGGCCCCTGCCCAGAAGCTGATGCAGTTTGGGGGGCCGCAGCAAGGAAAAGTTTGGGAATCCCTGCAGACAACAGAAGTCACAATGTGTCACAACAATAACTCTGCTCTGATTCAGTGCTCCGAACATAAAGGAAATGCAAACACTAAACGTTTTCCTCTAACCAGCGTGAGGAAGCCTGATGAGTGCGGCCTGGCCGGGGCCGAGCCGCAGCTCTGCCAGGTCCACGCTGCTGCCTTCAGGGAGGGCGCTGCTGTTGGTGCTGAGGGCGACCACCGCATGCCGAGGCAGCGCCGCTTCGCTCGTCTGCAGCACCGCCTCCTCCTCCGGCCCCCAGTTGAAGGCAGCCAGGTAACGATCGTTCTGATCCCAGACCCGCAGGTACGCCAGAGATGAGGACGAGTTGGAGAGGAGGAGGAAGTCTCCGTGAAGGAGGGAGCGCTGTTTGGCCCGCAGATCGCTCACAGAGCGGAAGAAGTTGCGGAGGGACAGCCTGTCGGTCTGATCCTCCTGGAGACGGAGAAACACGGAGAGGAGACGTCAGGGTTCAGGTCGGACCAGAGGGCCATTTTAAGGGCCTAAAATATTCTCAAGGCCCCCTCTAAATAATGTTGTTGATTTTTTTTACTGCAAAAAAAACAAAAAAAAAAACCCCAATAAATTCAATTTACTGTGGCCAGAATATGAATAGAATATTTTTAAAGTATAAAAGCTATTTTTCTGCTTTCACTGCTGTTTGAGAAGTGTACTCGCCTGCTGGGTTTTCTCAGATCCTGTTCCTCCTCTGGGGGGGCTATGGCCCCCTTGTAATCAACAACTAGTGAAACTCCTGGGTGTGTTTACAGGATATTCCCTATAATCTATGAAAAATTGTGCCGCAACCTTCCTCAATCACAAACAAGCCTACAGTAAGTTATGTTTAAAACTGCAAAAGATGCAGGAATTTTATCAGCAACAAATTCCCAGATTTGAGTGACTCCACTGATGTGTGTGTAGTTTTTCTATTTTTATTACAGGTACAGTATGTCCCAGAGTTTTTCACCTGCAGTTTCCTAGACAGACACTAAAGTTACCCTGAAGGGATAAGAGAAAAACTACATCATCATAAAGACTCTGTGCAGCATGTGAGCATTGCATCCTGGTGACAGATTACCTGCAGAGTTCCATTCAGTTCCTCTTCAAAGTCCCAAAGCATCTTGGGAAACTTGGATTCCTAATTCAAACATAAAAAGATTAGAAAAAAAAACCACACAAACAAACCAGTTGGACAGTTTCTAATTCAAAACTAGTCAGAAATGAATCAGATACAAATTTTACTAATAGAATTTCAGGATTTATTTTCTGTTGAGCAAAATCTGAGATCAGGTCTGCTGCCAGCTGAGCGTCTCTCACCCCGTCCATCAGGCCGATCTCGTCTCCGTAGTTGAAGACAGGCGTCCCTGGCAGCGTCAGCAGCAGCAGCTGGTACAGTTTGACATGAGCTGGAGGAACGACTGAGGCCAGGTGACCGTCGCCTCGGCCCCCCAGGTTCCAGGCCAGCTTGGTCTGCGTGTGGTTGGAGTACAGCCTCTGGACGGTGCGGGCGTAGCGGGCAGGGTCCGGGCCGCCGGCTGTCAGAACTCTGGACATGAGGAGGTCCACTCCAGTGGAGGACAGAAGAGCAGACACGTCGTCAGCAGAGGAGCTGTCTGTGACGCCCAGCAGGAGTCTGAAAGACACAGACATGGATTCAACCCACAACTCGCAGGAAGCTGCTCGTTTCTGATACCAGAGGATTTTTCAAAACCCAGACATTAAGCCAGTTTTTAAAAATGCTCGTTTTTAGAAACATTTAGCATTGTTTCTAAAAACATGCTAAAACAATAAAAAGGTTCATCAAGACAAAGACAAGAACAAGGAAATGAAACATCCGTCCTTCTCTAAAGCTTGAAGGAGTTTTAAGTTTTAAGCCTGTTGCTATCAGAGGTCAGAGGTTACAGACGAACCCCGCACCTTTCTGACCCGCCTCTCAGCTCCTGGTCCGTCCCGTTCTGGACGATGGCCCGGATGTCGGCCCAGAGAGCCGGGACCTTGCTGGCCAGCTGCTCCAGTCCAGACAGCTGGACTCCGTCCACTCCTTCACTCAGCCAGAACACCAGGGCAGACTGGAACCACGGGGACACGCGTCACTCACTGTTCATCTGACCAAACACTTCCAGTTTCTCTTCACAAGTCTCTATGCTGAACCCAAAACAAAATCTGTAGGAGACCATGCGTGACTTAAATGTGCAATTTAACTTTCATTTTGATCCGGCAGCCCATATATAGAAAGCTATAAAAAATAATATATTATTCATATCTCTCAACTTCTGTCACATGGTGATTCTACCACAAACTTCACTGTTTAAACATTGCGATTATAAAACATACTGCAGCTTCTGGCCGTACCTTAACTAAATATGACAAAGTTCAAGCAAAGTAAAACTTAAAACTTGTCATTTCTTACAGGACCCAGTAAAAAGTTAAAGTCCATTTCATTACATATGATGTGCTGCAGCGCATCATAACTTTGGCGGATTGTCTTAACTCTCTTCTACCTCATGATGACTTCCTGTGCGTTTAGCTCATGTCGGTTTCCAGCTAGAAACAAGTCGGTCATTACCTTCAGTCTCTCTGCTACATTTGTTACGCTGCTTCTGGAGAACCAGGGTCCAGATGAACCCCGGTAGTTTGGAGTCAAATCCAAAACCACACAAATACCTACGAAAGAGGAAAAAAAAATAAAAATAGAAAAGCTGTTTACATATTGTGTATAAAAGACACATCACTTTTTTTCCTCTCAGTCTGACATGAAATCATTCGAAACATTTTCCGTTTTAGATCACCTTTTCGGCGAGCCGCCCTGATGACGCCTTTAAACTGCTCCAGGTTTCCGGCTTCAGGTGAAACTTCCTCAAACCTCAAGCTCATGGCTTCATCAGGTGGAGCAACGTGAATCGGTCCAAGCACTAAACCTTTCACCTTCAGCTGGGACAAGCTGGCCATCTTCTGCTCTACACCTTCCAGGATGGAAAGTCAGGGAGGATCTTTAACTATTCATCCGTTTACAAATCAGCTATCAAGTCAGTAAAACTGAGAAACCGGAGCAAGCAGAATGTTTTGGTGGCGCTCGCATGGAGCAGGGAAAAATAAAACCTGCGAAACGATTCATCTGATTTACATCACATGAGTGTGTGTGTGTGTGTGCGCGTGTGTGTGTGTGCACATGGAGGTGGGTGGACAGATGGAGAGCAGTTCACCCTTCAGGTTGTGTGCGTCGGTGAAGGCGTGGATGTTTCCGATCTGGTACAGTGGGCCTTCGTTCCACCAGCTGGTGGCCGGCAGCTCCCTGCAGCGAGGGGCCTGCAGCAGGATGAGGACGGCTCCCACCAACATCCCCAGCCAGGCGAGCCAGAACATCAGCAGGAGAGCCCAGCGGGTCCTCACCCAACTGGGGAGAGAAGGAAACGAGTCCAGAGGACTTTCAATAAACATAAACCTCCAAAATCTTCCAGTTGAAATGATCCCTGCTGAGTCTTTTGAACAAAACTGTTTTGCTGCTAAGCTAACCCAGCTAATGTTAATGTTCCCCAATAGCACAGGGGCCTGCAGCATGTGGCTCTGTGGGCCCCTGGACCTTCCAGGCCCCTGGACCTTCCAGAATGACTCTTAAAAAATTTGACTAAAAATGATTAAAAAAACAAAAAAAACAACTAGATATAACAAATACAGGTTTTTTTATGGAATCATTTAATTTCATGTTTACAGTAGAATGACACTAAAAGTATCAGTCGTTTTTATTTAGATCTAGTTTTCTTGTTTGCCTGGATGAAATTAAAACATACGAGATACAAAAATGTTCTCATCTTGTTTTCAAAATGTTTCTCTTTATCCTAACACATAAAATGGGAACAACACAGTAACTTTTTTTTTAATAATTACAGTAGATTTCCTGTATTTAATCAATTTAATAATAAATAATCGAAAATGATTCTGTCTATTGTTCTTGAGCTCATGTGATGTTTTTTTTTTTCAGCTGGACTGAATCTTTACAAATGATCAGCATAAAGAACTGAAGCTGCAACACAAACACAGTGTGTCCCTGAACTGCAGGGGTCCCCAAAGTGGGTCCCCGAGGGCCGGCATCCTGCATGGTTTAGTTCTCTCCCTGATTTAACGCACCTGGATCCAGTGATGGATCATCAACACTGACATTCAGAAAAGCTCGTCACCAGGGAGAGAACCGAGCATGCAGGCTGTTGGCCCTCGAGGACCCACTTTGGGGACCCCTGCTGTACAGCAGATCAATACTGCAGGATGTTTTCTGAATAATAGCTCTCTAGTTGACGTGATATTTCACATTAAAAAAATAAATACATTTTATAGCCCGCAGGTTGCCAAGCATCAGAAAGCTGAACGGCGCGTCCTCCTCACCCAGGAGTCCCCGCCACCCGCAGCAGCTCCTCCTTGTTCAGGCCGGTGAACGTCTCCTCCTCCTCCTGCGCCCCGTCCAGGATCTTCAGTTTCACGGAGCCGTTCTTCTCCGCGTCCACCTCCTCCCTGTCCTCAGCAGGGGCCTCCTGGGGCCGGTCTCCATCGGCGGTCATCGGCTCCTTCTCCTGGTCCTCCTGGTCCAGGTCGGCCTCGCTCACATCAGCCTCGGTAGCGTCAGCATCCACAGCGGCCCGGGCCGCATCAGGGGCCGCATCTGGGGCCGCATCCAGAGCCGCATCTGGGGCCGCATCCAGAGCCGCATCCGGGCCGTCCTTCTGCTCCGCGCTGATGCTCTGAGCATCCTTCATCTCCACATTGGTTTCCTCTGTGTTCATCCCGTTTCCAGCTCTCTGTCTTTTATAATTTCAGGATGAGGTTTGCTGTACACGGTTTGTCTGCTGCTGAGCTTGGAAAAGCCAGTCTGCGTCCGCCAGGCTCGCTCTGTCTGCTGCCTTCAAGTGCAGTAGGAAATACTCAGCTCCACTCCATAGCTGACGATCTGAAAAGATGGGTCTCCTTCTAGCAGAGGCGGCCCGAGGCAGAGGGGGCCCGAGGCAGAGGGGCAGAGTCGAGTTAAGTGGCTGCTGGGAACCCCAAGAACACCAAGTATATCTTTATAAGCCAAATAACATTGGAAAAAAAAAAAAAACAACCCAAAAAACTAAAGAAAAAAAGAAAAAAAGGCTTTTACACATCAAAAAACAATTTGTATATAATTTTTTACAGTTTAAAAAAAACAGTTGGTGGATTTTCTTCCTGCTGTTTGCTGCTGCCACCGCTGGGGAAACATAAACTGACAAACTCATTCCCTGAATTAGACTTTCAGCATCACTTTGGCTGGTGGACGAAGTCGGCTGCAGACTTGGTTTGAGCCTTTCCTCTTACCGTAGAGTCAGTGAGGGAATCTGGTGTGAAGCTTGGTTGCTATAGCGCCTAGAGGACTGATAATTTAGCCTGATATCCAATATTAATATTGATGTCACGGCTAAAGACTGATACTTATCAATATGTTGGTATCAGTTATATAAGTATATATTTCGCAACCTTTTCAACAACCTTTCAAAACAACCACCATACTGCAGACTTCATCAGTTTAACTCCCCACAATCCTTTGCTGCATCCCTATCACTGTCACATGACTGAACAAATAGCAACCTGTGACCATTACTCTGTGACAGCACACACAGGGTTGGTTGGTGGTGTTATAACCATGGCGGTGTTATAACCATGGCGGTGTTATAACCATGGCGGTGTTATAATCAATGCGGTTGTGGAACAGCTTATTTTGATTCATTAGAGTCAATCAGATGATGCAGATCCAGACTTCTGGCTTCATTCTCTTCATCTTCTGAACTTTTTGTCCTACTACTATTAGAACACTTTGAGTTAGCTGTAGATGATCTTACAGTCTCATATAGTTTCATGTCAGTAAAGATTCTCTTCTATTATTATTGTCACTTGTTTCACATGTGGTGAAGGCAAAGGGATGGAACCTGAGCTCGACTTCCACACGGACCCTGTGTTCTGCGGCTAACCGTGTTCCTGCTTGGTTGCATTGGGAAGTGACGGTTCAAACGCTAAGAGAGATGGGATTCTGCTTATTCGGAGAAATCGAATGGAAATTGGGAACAAAAAATGGCATTCCAACTAATGTGGTAGAACAAAAATGACCCCAGACACTTTCTACAGATATTTGAAAAAAATAATTGTTAGATGTTATTGTTTTATATTGGAGAACAGCAATAATTCCAAGTTTCTTTGTCTTTTTTGTTTTTTACAGACTAATAGAGTCTAAGAGCCAACGCTCTGCTCTGACTGCTGTCTCAGTAGAGATGACAGAGATTCTTTCTAAATAAAATCTTATTGACAAAAAAAAAAATAGTCCCATGACATTTAAATATATAAAAAAACTGAAATATACAAAACTCAGGTCCATCCAGGCACTGATTTGGGTTTTTCTGCAAGAAAGTTTCTTTCCAGTATAACCATGCTTGTAATTTGTATTTTGGTAGAAAATGTAAAAAATAAAAACTATTTTATTTTAGTATCAGTCCGCTTCATCTAAAAAGCAGTTAAACAAAAAGTAATATGCTAAAAAAAATATTAATAAAGCACTCAACATAAACACCAGGAGATATATGTTTAAATGAAAGCATGTTTTGTGCTACTCCTTACAATATTATAACTGTTCTTTAATTTGTCAGAAAAAAATAACAGCAATGAAAAAAAATCCCAGTTTTTCACATCAACATACTGTAGGTGATAAAGTGGAAATAAACTGAAGTTGTAATACATCACAAACAGAAGACAGAAATCCACAACAGTTGAGACAAGAAGTAGGTCAGAGAAGTTAAGCAGAAATGCTTTGATTTTTACAACAAAGCTGAAACCAGATTTTTCCTCTCAGGAGTTTTTCAGTTGAAATGTTCAAACTCTAACATTAAAAGTTGTTTGATTGTCTGATGTTGATCTGTTGTGGTTTCTCCACATTAGGATCTTCTTCCATCACAGTCTCTCTCTTTGGCGGCTTGTTTGGCAAGTTGTGAGCTCTCTAGTCCTCCGTGTGGTTGTACAGTGCATCTGCAGTGGGGTTCTTACGATGGGCCGGAGGGACAAGGTGATTGGGCAGCTCGCTGGGCAGTTCGTAGCCCTCCAGCTTGATCTGAATGAGATGCTGAGCGAGGGCGAACTCCTCATCGTCAAGCATGCCATCCTGATCGCAGTCAGCCAGTTTCCAAATCTTTCCTAGGACAGTGTTGGGTAGCCGGGAATTCATCATCTCCTTCTTCGCGTTGACGCCTGTGATCTTACCATTGACAGGCATCAGTGTGTAGAAAATCTCATCGTAGCGGTGTTTGTCACGACTGACGATCCAGTCGTCCGCATCCGCGCCGGCACTAATACCCTCACCGTATCCCCGACCGAAAGGCCCGTCCTCAGAGCCCTCGAACGCCCCGCCGGACACCATAGCCGGAGGCAGCTTGGACTCCTCCTCTCGGATCATTGCCATCAGAACTGCAATCTTGGTCGCCAGCATCTTATCCACTGATTCAATCAGTTTCATTTTCAGAGACGGAAATTTACTGAAATCGTAGTGCTGCAGCATGTCCTGGAGGAGAACAGCAAGAGGCACAAGGTCAACAGAACTAATCTGTCATTGTATGCAAGACATGTTTACATCTGCCTTTAACATCCTATGGCTTGAATGACGTATTGATCCCAGCGGGACTGCTAACTAGAAAATTAGTTGCACTAACAGTTAAGCGCTACATCAACATGATATTTAACAAAAACTAATGATAAAGCGCTAACTTCAATTCAAATTATATCTGCTCTTGAAAGATTACAACCCTTGAGCAGCAATTTAATTTTGACCTTATAATTTACATGTTCTGTAATCCATACATATATTGTATTTATGTTTCTATCCTTTTCTGTTCTGTGCATGTTCCTTTGTTCCTGTATAATTCTTGTTTGAAATAAAGTTAATGGAAAGAAACAGAGAACACAAAGAGAGGAAACAGAACTGCTGTGTAAACAGTCTTCACTCATTTCAAAATAAGAGCATGAAAATAAATGTAACCACTAGACAGTCTCAAATATATGTTTTAGTGTTGGGCAAGGTTGAAAGCAGTAAAAATTGTGATAAGCAGTTTGATTGTGTGAGTATTACAAGTTATCTGTAATCTGTAACGTAAAATTGAAGGAAAACAAGAAAAGTGTTTGGCTGCAGAGTTTTTAACCTCACATCTGTGTGGATTTACAACATTAAGGAGAGTTTTGTTTTGTGTCACAGTAACAGAGCTGAACATCACACTGCCAGCTGTTTGCAGCTGGACACAGCATCCCTTCTGACCACTGTGCAACACCAAAGCCTGTGTGTCAGTGTTGTATGTTCAGGACCAGTCTTTTTTTTAATCATTTTTCTTGGCTCTGATGGCCTGTATTTCTTTGAAAGTAGCTGACAGGAAAGAGGGAACGGAAAAAGGTGAAGACATGCTGCAAATGTTGCCGGAGTTGGGAATTGCACCAGCGACGGCCGCGTCGAGGACTAAGGCCTCCACACGTGGGTTGTGCCAAACCACTACACCACCACAGTGCGCAAGAAGGAAGATTTATAAAGAGGAAGAGCATTTAAAAAAACTTCAGACCATAGTTGTGTCTGTTGTTGTCCCTGGAGACTCTCAAACATCCACCAACAGCCAACTATTTGAGTGCAACTTGGGAAATCACACACCCACTATCAGTGTCTCCCTACAGGAATCAGAGACCAGCTGCAGCAGAGTTCAATCTTCAATCTGTCCTAAGTGTCAAAAGCCTCTTTAGCACTTAGGGGACACACACACACACACACACACACACACACACACACACACACACACACACACACACACGGTTATACTTCAAAATGAAGCTTCCAGCTTCTCCATTTTTTTGTCATTATGGAGTAACAACATCTCAACAGTTTTCATCAACAGTGAGACAAACTGACTTAGCGGCAGTGAAATGTCAGGATCTGGTTTGTTTTCATTTCCTTACTAACCAGATGTAGAGCCTGTAATGTAGAAAATACAGGCCCTGCTGTGTGATGAGCAGTGTTTGAATCAACCACCAGTCATTTGCATATTGGCTTTTTTTAAATGGAGGAGGAATTCTGCTTGTACCTGCATCTTGGTGACGTTGGGGAAGTCTCCAGGGCTGATGTGATGCTCCCTCTGCAGGGTGACGTAGATCTCCGGTAGCCTCATGATCAGCTCTTCCTTCTTCTTTTCCCGCCCAAAAAGAGAAGGCATCTCCTTCTTCAGGTAGCTGATGATGTAAGCATGCACCTAAGGGACAAGACCAGGAGATTTTATAAGGTGTCATTGGTGAATTAAGATATTTATACACATTGCAACAAACATAACTGTAAAATCAGACTACTGTTTTAATTCAGATTCATTAGGATTACCAAAGTGATTTCTATTTGCTGAAAAATGGGAAGAAAAGAGTGGCCTCATTTGTTTTCCTTTATTATAATGTTGAAAAAAAAGGAAAAAAAGAAAGTTGAAAAAAAAAAAAGTCCTTATATTCGGTATAAGCCCTCAAGATAGCAAGGCCAATATCCACTCTTCCTGACAGGACTGGGTCAGTTCTGCTCTGCTCACACATTTTCAAGGAGTCTGAGAACAAGACTTTGTGATGACCACATCAAAACACTGACTTTCCTGTCAAAACATCAACTTTCTTGTCATTTATTCAGGTCACACACTTAGGCTCATGGTCCACTTGGAAGACCCACTTCAACTTCCTGTCTGATGTCTTGAAATATTGCTTCTGTATTTTCACATAATAATCTTTCCAAGGATGAACCAGACTCGCTGCGGTGCAGAGTTCTCTTCCTGGGATCTTGGCTGATTTCTTACATTTCATCAATGATGCCACACATGGAAGCAGTGTGTTTGAGCTGCTCCTCCATCCACAGGTGTGTCTACCTTCTCTCAAGTCCAGTGTTGCAGATTAATCTATGAGAAGCTAACAACATCATGACATCGTCATCTGGACTTACTCTCGTTTGTTTAAAGGAGTGTACAATCCTAAATGTTAAAGAACGTAATACGAAAAACATGAAACTGGTATTTAGGAAATCGAAATTACTTTGTTAACCCAAGCAGAACTAAACAGGAAAGGTTTAGTCTAATTTCATTTCAAACAGTCAGAAAAAAATAATTCTATCTCTTCATGTTGTATGTGTAAATAGCTGGTCTTTAATGCATGTGTCGGTTTTTACTCCAGTCTGATTTTCAAATGTGGCTCATCTTACACAAAATTCAGACTTCTTAATACTTTATCATTAACTTGTACAATGCTTTCAGACATTCTATTGAGAAAATATTTAAACGTGTTAATGTAACATTTGCATAATTTACTTAAAAAAAAAAAAAAAAACTAATGCATTGGCTTAACCCCACCCACCACAACCATTTAGGCTTTTACAGCCAGCTATGTTGTTTTGAAACACTAAAAGTGCAAAATTTTCTCTTTGTCTTGGGATTCTGAGCTACATTTCTTAGAACTCCCATGATTCTCAGAGCATCAGAACATGCAGATTCTTTTGTCACCTTGGCAAGCCTCGCTCTCTTAATGAGGTCGTTGAGTTTACGGAGAGCAGCATTCCTTGGAAGACTCTGAATGTCCCGAAAGAGATCCTGAGACTCGGCCTCGAACAGACGTCTGCAGACGAGCACAAATGAGTGAATGAGGGGACACTCGACAGGGAAAAACAACAGCATGTAAACTGTCCATCAGGTTGGAATGAGCGAATGAATGGATTTGTGAGTGAGACCTGTTCTCTGTGTTCTGCAGTGGTTTGGCCCAGAAGGAACCCAGATACACTCTCACCACCTCTGGGGTGTTAATCACCTTCCCCAGTGACCACATGAGGGCGCCGTACACCCGCATCAGCTGCTGGGTGTCCACCTACACACAGAGGGGAAAGGCAGGTGTTCAACATGAACTCTGCTCTCTAGAATCCCTCAGTCTGTCCCACCTGGTCAGCCTTGTTGAGGACCACCCGGATCTTGTCGTCTTGTCCCTTAAAGGCTTTTATGGCTTCAGAGAACTCATCAGAAATATCCAGCTTGTGGGCATCGAACAGCAGGATGATTCTGTCCACCCGCTCCCCAAACCAGCGCAGAACCTCTGCAAAGTCGTAACCTGAAGGCGAGAGGAAAAGCAGAAAAAGAGAGTTTTTAAAAAAGTTCATTTAAAGCTGCAGGGCGTAACTTTTATATATAAAAAATATATCTTTTTACATATTTGTTGAAACTGTCAGCATGTTGTGACAAAATAATATGAGAAAAATAATCAAATCTGAAAAATATAGAATTCCTAAGCATTCACCCAGTGCTAACAACCAATCAGAGGCAGGAGGCGGGTTTTAGCACTGTCAATCACTCCTTTGTGTGCCTCGTTTTCCCGGAAGGTGATTTGTTTCTCCGCCATTAGCATATGAGCAGCATGTTCACAAAAGTGATTGAAAGCACTAAGCTCCTCCTCCTAGTTCTGATTGGTTGTCTTTAGACAGTAATACCAGCTCAGAGAGGAAGTGAAGGAGGTTGATCTTCTTACAGATCATCTGTCTCATATTGTACTGTCATGACATGGTGATAAATGTTTTAAAAAACATTAAGTAAAAGTTACATACCGCAGATTTAAGCGCAGTATGTAGAAGATGTGTTTATAAGGCATGCTTACTGAGCTACCATGGCAACGGTTCATTTTTTTAAATGTGTCAAACACGAAGAATCTGCACTCCACTGCAGACCAGCAAACAAAGCTTATCCAAAATGGTCCAAGATAGCAGAAAGCTATTGACTTATTGGCAGCCTTTCAGGCTCAGCACATACAGTTGCTGCAGCTATTCTCTGGCAGAACACACAGTTTTAGAGGTGATGGACAAGCTGTGGGGGCACGCTTGCTGAACTTTTGTGCCTTTTATGTGTTTAAAGTGAGCTGTGGCAGTGAGGGTGTGGCTGTTTGGATAGCAGTGAGCTCAGACCTGGAAACTCAATCCAGGCAAAGATTAAACGGAAATTTACAGCAATAGCTCCTAGTATATGAACTATCTCCACTGTCCTTTACTGTTACAGTCACTCTGGATCTCTGCTGGGAGTAGAAATACAGATTTATCCAGTTCTTTCAAGATACATTTTGTCTAATTAATGAGGTCGTTTTATACATCCCTGTTGAGATTGGTGGAATATTCCCAGGCTGGAGGTTCTCATGAATAAGTGAGGGTGTTGCCACTGGCAACAGAACGACGTCCCCATCCTCCTCCTACGTCAGGACTCGGGTTACACCGGAGGCTTCAGGTGTTGGCTCAGGACCAGCCCAGGGGACATGATGCCGAACAATAACTACTGTCATCAGCAAGGACACTTCCTGCACCTCTGAGACACATTTCAGCCGACAGCAATCACACAACAGCATCGCAGAGAGGAAGCAAAACTCCAGCAGGTCTAAAAACCAAGGAAATTCCTCTGATATGAGGTGTAGTTACCCTCTGCTTCCATAACAGGGTGACTGATTACTTTATATGTTCCACTTCCCTTGAAAAGGGAAACGCCTTTACCCTAACAATACTACTTCCCCTGCAGTGCTTTCACATATTCAGAGTTCAACATTGAGATGAAACAGTGGAGAGTTCTGAAATATGTTCCACACACGGATTTCACCACTTCATGCATCAAGAGCAGGAAGGAGGCCAGCAACAAACCACCCCGTTCCCAAATAACACACTGATGCTGCTGGCTTCTGCAACTTATATAGTCAGTCAGTGAAAGGTTTGGACACCGGTCCCTGAAGGGGAAGAGCTCAGGGAACCAGCAGGTCAGGTCGGGTGACCGGGTTGTACGGTCAGTATCAGCGAACGATCAGCTGCATCTCTTGAGAGAACTCTCATTGTTTGCTTGGTGAGTTCCTGCTCCTCCAGTCTGGACTGAAATTCCAGAGTGTAAACAGCAGGCGCTACCGGAACAGTTTACTCCTGGCTGCTGTTCTCTGTTTAAACACCTCAGTTATATCTTTGAATTACTTTGTCCAATGAGTAAACCTGTCACAGGATAAATTAAAACAAACTCAATAATTTTCTCTTCTCTCTCTTTCTACCAAAAACTGGACGACCAACGTCTGCAGCCTGATGCTTTGGTCTCAACCCTCTTTATGAAGGAGAATCTTGTTTTCAAAGACTCCAGTTTCCATTTTATATGTTGTTGTTTTGTTTATTTGAAATATTTTCAAATTCCAGTGTGAAATGTTCATTAGAATTTACAGTTTGTTGATCTTTGAGAGGATTACCATTATCTTACTTGAAAATTGTCGCAAAACAATATTATCGCAATAACTTTTGGAACAATTTATCATCCAACAAAATGTGTTATCATTACAGGCCTTTGAAATAATTCTTTAGTTTACTTATATATATTTTTTTAAAGGTTAAATTTATTTTAAGTCATTTGACAGCATTTGAAAAATAACTCAAGCTACTTAAGGTTACCTGATAGTGCCATTTATAGCACTATGTACTAAAATGAAATACAAAATAAACATGTTGGATGAATTTATTTTTACTTAGGATGTTACTTTTGTAATTTGTAAATAGCATTCTCCAAAAAAGCTCATTATGCTAAATAGACAAACATATCTATTGAAACAACAGACTGTCCTGTAGTTTGTGTGTCATCTGCATGTAAAAGAAGAAAATATGGTGTATAGAATGCCATTCATATGTCAGAATACAGTTTTTGTTTTGGAGACAAATCACTTCACTTTTCTGATTCAGTTAGCTTAGTGAGTTCCTGCTCCAGTTATCCACAATTATCTTTTATCAAAAAAAAAGGACATTGTAGATTTTAGAGATAATTTTTCATCAAACAAGAAAGCACTCATTTTATTACTAGTAGTGCACATTATTAAAATGATCTTCAAAATACAACATTTTCAGTCTCAGACATTTCTAAATTAACAGTAATTGTGGAAAAATCTAAAATGAAGAGTTCCACAGTTGAAACCTTGTCCGGTTGTTAACGGAGTGCGGCTCCACCCTCTGATGATGAGAGTGGCAGGAGATGTTGTGTGAGCATTTGGAGCAGAGCCTAGTGGGCAAACCGAGGCCCCACCCTGCAGACGAGCCGCAGCCCAACATGCAACTGGAATTTTCCACGCAGCTTTAAATCCCTCACAGCAAAACGAACACCGCGTGGGACGGAATAGACAATTTATGGTTACACTACAAACAAAGTGGACGCAACACACTCGGCGTTTTGCACAGCTCTGCCTGCTCAGATACTGTTTCCATTACAGGATCCTGAGCAGAAAATTACCATACAGAAAATCTCAAAGGACTGGAAGCATCTGTGCTGCATAAGAGGAAAGACATTCCTAGTCACCAGCTAAAACCTTTTAGGCCCCTTTTTGTCTCATTTATATTCAGTAATTAAAACCCCACCCAGTGGAATCCATTATTCACAATAGAACAGTGATATCAAATCTATTTCAGCACAGCAAGTGCTGATGAGCTGCAATAGCCTCCCAAACCAGCAGTAAGTCCCACAGATTCAGATCCAAAGTGTCTTGTTCCTGATTCCTGACGATGAACCAGGATTTCACCTGCACACACCCAGAGTAATGACCTCGTTCCCACTGCTAAGTCATCATGGACTGCCACCGGTCTTGCAAAATTGTTACTACCTGATCTTTGTATTAAGCTTTCCTGAGGCAATACTGCATTAAATCAGGTTTCACTGCACAGCCAGCACACAGTTCTCATTATAAGTAACTCTTTGTTGCTGAGCCAGACCCTCATCATGTTTGTGCTTTCTGCTCATATTTCCTTAGTGCTAAAACAACAATATTCAACAAGCAGTGTCTTTAGAGTCAAACTCATACAGTTTTAATTTGAATAATTTCCTTCAAATCTGACCTCTCCTGGAGCTCATCAAAAACTGCTCTTGTAGTACAATTATATATATATATATATATATATATATATATATATATATATATATATATATATATATATATATATAATTTTAAATAGATATATTTTTTGTATCTGGCTTAAGGGCCATATTGCATTATATTTTTGACATAATATAATGCAATATGGCTTGGACAGAACGGGAGGCAAAATGAGCATGAAAAAAATTCTCAAGTCTAGCACAGTTGCTTTATATATATACTTTAAAAATTCAACAAGACCCTTGACAAAACACTGAAAAACAACAACGAACTCAGCGAGATCTCAACCTCTGGGTGGTGGAATCGTATCTGTCAGTAACGTTGAATTATTTTGCATTGGTGCTGCATAGCAGCTGGCCTGTCAAACATCTCAAGGAGGAATTTTACATCAGCTGAAAGCTCTAAATATTTCCAGATGGAGGGAGAGCTCTCGGTTCCTCCCCTTCCTCGTTCCGCCCTCCATGTTCTGTCCTTCACCCAGCAAGCCGGGGCCTTTAGCCTGATGCTGTCATTCGCCTAGACTGACTCAATGCCGGGGCAACAGAGTCAGCGTAGAGCAACCAGAAACAGAAGATGGTTCTGGAGCGAAAAGCAAAAACACATCAGCTTCTGTCAAGTTTTCCGTTTTTAAATATCTGATAATATTTCATTAAATACATCAACCATGTACTCAGAGAAAAGTTGCAAATAACCCATATTTCATCATTACCACTTCTAACATCTGCAGGAGATCTGTGTCTTATAATCTGTACTGTTTATGGGAAGTAATATGCTGCACTGCCTATAAACATGAAGTGACTTCATAAGTATTCATAGCTCTTGAACTTTTCATGTTCTCATGCCATAAACAAAAACATTCATATCGTTTGGCTTTTTTTGTCATAGTCCAAGACAAAGCAGAGGAGAATTGTAAAGTGAAAGAAAATTACATTGTTTTCAATATTTGATGACAAAACTACAAAGTGTGGTGTGCATTTATGTACATCTCCTTTGAGACAGTGCTTAGATCACTAATTATAGCAATAAGAGATGAAGATATTTTGTGGCATCTCAGATTTGCATATTTATCCTTAGAACATTTTTTGCCTGATCTCAGTAAAACAGCTCATGCTTTCCATGCAGTCAGACTGCATGGAAAGTGTCTGTTAACAACAATGTCCAAGTGATTCCACAGACTCCAGGACTGGACTCTGAGCCATTCTTAGAATCAATACAAGTTGCTATGGCAATAGGAAGTAAAGATCTGCTACAGTCAGAATCAGAGTGAAGACACTGTTATTGTGAAGAGGATGTTCTGAGTTCTCCACCATGTTCTTCACCTTATGTAAAATCCAGCAGAGATAATTAAAGTGAACATATTATGCGTTTTCCAGGCACATAGTGCTACTTTATAGCACAATGAAGTAGCTATGTTAATTTTAGTTTATATGAGAATGTATGTGTCAAATATGACAAAAAATACTTTTTTTAATGACTTGAAATTGGGCCTCCATTGCTTTAAAAACTCCTACTCTTTCTTAAACTCCGCCTTCAGGAAATCATCACAACATGGCTACTCTATTAGCCTTTAACAACATTTTTAAACAGCGCTGCACTGAAAAGCAGCTCCAACTGAGCACATATCTGCACACAGCAGATATGCAGTTACATCAGGTATTTGCCACTAGCTGCTGGCTAGTCTGAAGGAGCTGCAGGGGAAGGCTGCTCTGCAATGCTGAAGCTCTGAAGTGGAATGCCACACTTTTCAGATTTTCCAAGCAAACATTTTTTTTAGCCACTTCAAATTACACTATGTTGAGTTTGTCTGCTACTTAAAATCTGAAATGACTACCATCATTGCAATATGTAATGTCAGACTGCAACAAAGTAGCACCACGTGACAAAATTCAGGAAGAAGGAATATATTTATAGTACTGTAACACTGATAGACTTTTGCCAGTTCAACTCAACCTGTTGTACCAGCTGGAAAAACAGACCCTGAAGCTGTCCACAGTGCTGACGTGGATCCGCTCTGAAAACACAACAGGGACAGCTTTTCAGCATCGGCTGCGTTTTACATCTACACTCACTGAGATTCTCACCCAGAACAGCGGATGGGATTTGAACGTAAATAATGTCCACATGCAGACCAGAGATGAGCTATTAAATTATTTGATTTGCAAGTAGCTCGTACATGTGCGCAAGATCATAAAGTCATTTCTAATTTCATAGCCGAGTCTATTTACAGATTCTTATAAATGACATAATGTCGAGTCTTGGAAGCTCCCAAGAGAAACCACATTAGCATCTGGGATGCAAAAACACAGACAGATGACTGGATTCAATTTCTGTTCGTAAGCATGTTAAATGAACCAGAACAACCGTGCAAAGCAGCAGTTACTGCAAGCAGAGCGCGTCAATACAGGAGCTACAAATATTGACAATGGACACACCTGTTGCTGCAGCTGGTACTGCGGATGCTGGGTTTGAACATCTTCTTACTGTCATCACAAGCCCCGATTTTGGAGCCTGGCAAGATTTGGTGTCTCACAAATGTGATTTAAGACATGTAGACAAATAAAAATCAAAAGATCCAGTTGTTTTGCCGTTTGAACTGATGAAATCAGCAGCTGCTACATTTTTTTTAATGGTGTCATAATTAAATGCAGACAGTTATACAGTTTTGTTGTAATTACTGCAATGAGTGAGCTGTTCTTTCAGCAAACAGCATTTATTCAAGTCTGTACTTCAGTTAGCATTAATCAGAAACTAAATTAGTTGACGATTATTTCATTAAACGATTCGTCATGATTAATTCGACTAATTTGTTTCAGCCCTACTTAGTACAAGTGGAGAAAAAAAGAACCATCAATTATAGGACTATTTATCCCATTAATGAATTTCTGCATTTTATATAACGAATTACCAAGTATAGTAAAACATGCTCTGTAGACTGCATTCTCTATAATGCACAGAAAAAGTCTATTCAAATCTAACATGGCTCAGAGACCTCAACGTAACTCTGGGCCTTTTCAGCTACTTCTGTGTTGTATTTTCCTACCACTTACTTTCTTTTGGCAGATTTGACCTCACAATACCCTTGTTATGAAATCTGTGTGCCAACGGAAAAGCTATTCTCTCAAATGATCTCAAATAGATGGCTTTAACACTGACACAACTTTACAAATCTTTAAAACCTATCCACACGCTATGAAAATATACAGCAAGAAGGTCCTGGGTTCGATTCCCAGCCCGGGGTCTTTCTGCACAGAGTTTGCATGTTCTCCCTGTGCGTGCGTGGGTTCTCTCCGGGTTCTCCGGCTTCCTCCCACAGTCCAAAAACATGACTGTCAGGTTGATTGGGCTTTCCAGATTCTCCTTAGGTGTGAGTGTGTGTGTGTGTGGTTGTTTGTCCTGTTTGTCTTTGTGTTGCCCTGTGACAGACTGGCGACCTGTCCAGTCTTGCCCGGAACGCAGCTGGAAATAGGCACCAGCACCTTCCGACCCCGTTAGGGAGAAGGGTGACCAGAAAATGGATGGATGGATGGGTTTGTTGTGTGAAGTTGTGTTGTGCAACAGCTCCCATTGTGCTGTGAGTTCATCAGTTCCTGCATTGTAGCTACAGAAGGAAACAAACAGGAATTGAACTCAACTGCCTGCAGAAAAGAAACAAACAGGAACTGAACTCTGCACGCATTGCAATACATGCAATACGGGCTGACGTATTGCACATATTGCACCTATGTGCAGTACGTAGGTGCATGTAGGTGCAATACACCTATGACTCGAGAACAGAAGAAGCAGCAACGCTATATAATTAACTCAAGACAACCGAATAAGCTATATAACTCAGGACCTCCCTGAGGAAATAAAAAGAAAGGTGCAGCAGAGCGTGCTTTAGAACGGTAGGAGATTGTAACTGAAGCACGCTCCTGTCCGTTCTCCTTGCAAGTCAATCTAAAAACTCTCTTGCCTTTTTCCTATTTGTGTGATGTTTGAACCTGTCAAGAATCCTTCTGAAACCTGTGCTGTTCCCATCGCAGAACTGCGCTGTTTAGCAAAGCAAAGATCTTTAGAAAACAACAGCCAAATTATATCCTACCACACAAAGACTGAGCCTTAGACTTGTCATCATCACAAATATGGGCTGGGCCCTCTGTTTACTGGCAATCATGATGGTAATATATGCTAAGCATAATACTTGTCCCTCTGAAAGATAAATTACCAGTCAAACATTAATTAGATATTTCTAAAACATGTATTATTAGATCCTAATTATATGAAAACAGCAACATTCTTGAATTTCAAGACGAGGAAAAGCTGCACTTCACTGAATGTGAATTCACTTATTGAGTTATGATTACAATTCATATGTCCTGAGAATCTCTCATCTTCTCTGGGGATTGTGTCATAGTTCTCATATATACATGTTCTATGATTCCAACAGCAGTAACTCAGCTTAACAATTAAAAAAAGAAAGAAAGAGCCCCAAGAGGAATAATAATTGAGATAATTTTCCAAAAGCTGTCCTATTTTGTCTCAAGGTTAAAATACAAAACAAAAACAAAACAAACAAACAAAATAAATAAATAAATCAAAGCATGTAAATATTAAACTGCCACCGTGTGTAGACATGACAGTTGCTAACAGTGTGGGGGAATCCTTCCTAAGAATCGAATCCTGCCTAAGAATCGAATCCTGCCATGGTGTCCTTTGGTTTCAGATCTGCATTTCTAACCTCTGTGGTTTGAGATCAGCAGTATTGATTCATCACAGGAAACAGATGGTGAGATAAAACAGGATGTAAAAAAGTGAATACAAGAAATCTTCTTCTTGCACTCATTTGGGGAAATGCCTGTTAGGGGCAAAAGAGCACAGGCCTCGTGCATAAAAGAGTGCATAGTTTTCACACTAAAACTTGGCGTACGGAAAAATTTAGAAAAGTGCGGCACACAAAAAAAGAATCGGATGTATAAAGTAAAAAAGTACTATTTACATTCAAGCGAGGTTTTCACATGCTTTTATTTTTATTTTCTTTATTTTGTATTTGTGTTACCTTATTGTATGAGGATAAATGCGGTTCAGTTTCATCGTTTATGTTTAAACAATAAAATATTAAAGTCAGGAAAAACATCGGGTTTGATGCTTTTTGGTCTAGATAACACAAATGTAGTCAGATTTCAGTGTTTTTTGTTGAGTTTTGACACTTTGTAGTTCAATTTTGCCCACAGAAAAAGTTTGCGTGCCGGACGCATATTTTCATGCCAGCGAAAAAGTATGCGTATATTTACGCAAACTTTGAGGCAAAGTTCATTTTTATACATGCCGACATCTGCGTAAAATATGGCACCGCACATTTTATGCATGAAGCCCCACATGTTCTAAATGCCCCAAATTAGTTTGTTCACAATTTTTAAAAATCACCATAAAATGTTTCCTTCTCCTGATATCCACATACAACATCAACATGTTCTTTACAGGCATTTAGACAGTGACAAAGAAAAAAAACACTATAATAAAAATGATAAAAAGCAGAAAAATATCTCACATTCCTCCTCCCCCATTTGTTTTTATAAAAAAAGTGGGTCTACATGGCTTATCAGTTTATAATAAACATGCTGTAAAACATATTGTTTAAAAAGAACATCCTGAGCATGGCTAGAGATCATCCCATGTTCATGTTTTCCTTCCAATTTACTTTTGCCTGTCAGTCCTTTTACATCTTGAACTCAGATTTAAAGCCAGATATTTAAATACACCATAAAAAGGCAGATAAATATTTTAATTTTTACCGTCCAACATTAAACCAGACTTAACTTTTCTGGTTAAGTCTGGTTTAACCAGACTTTTTATTTTGTAAAAATATATATATATATATATATATATATATATATATATATATATATATATATATATTACAAAAAAAAATATTTCTATTTAACTAAACTGGCAAAGCCCACACAGTGATGCCATAGGTTTAAAAGTTTAAGGTTAATTCAGAACATTTGAGTGAACTGCAGGCATCATAACCACACTGCTTCCTTGTGTGACATCATGGGAAAATCAAATCACACCATGAACAGAATGGCTGACCTCCACAAGTCTGAGTCCTGTGGTCTGAAACTAAAACCGCTGTGCTGGGCCACTGGCAGGGTAAACTGGAACGTCCCAACTGGGGAGTATGGGAGTGGGAGCAACATGTTATGGGATTGTTTTGCTCATGGAAGTAACTATTCAAATTTGTCAATAATTCCTATTGCTCACTCACAGCAGCTTGTATAGTCACACACTCTAACACATCCAATTATCTGCATTTAGGCTTAAACCAGGCACTTTTCCTAACTCTAACCATAACTAGTCTATTTCTAACATTAACCTTAACCAAAACTTAGTTAAGGTTAAGTTTGGTTACATACCACCATATGTAAACATACCACCATATGCTTACATTTAACTAACAGAGCGCAGACAAACTGAAGAAAATAAACCAAGACCGGAAAAATGCCCTCACTGTCCTCCTTTTGTTGATGAACATTGTGAAGATGGTCCTCTGCATGTGGGATATATAAGCACATGCACGCATACACACAAACATACACACATGCATAAAGAGAGACTTCACACCTCTGCTGATTCGCTGTTTCTCTCCAGATAGAATACCAGGCGTATCGATGATGCTGATGCTCTGAAGAACCTGGTTGGGCATCTGAGAGCAGATAAACCTGTCAAACACACACACACAAACAAACACACACACACATTTTATTCACTGATTAATTAAAAAAGTGTCATTGTTTTACTAGTTTGGCTTTTAATTGTCCATCTTGGTTTTTTTTGTTGACTAGGGATAAAAATGTGATGATGCTACAAGTTAAAACAGGAATGCGTCTTACAATGATTTTCTAATCAACAGTTAAACCTGTTTGAGTACAAGCTAATGGAGAGGGCTGCAGCTCTTTGCAGGAATCTGCACCGTCATCACAAACTGAAGGACAACACTAAAACCTCATGTCTCAATGACCTGAAGGCTGCTGAGTTCAGCATCCTAATTATGGGATTTGGGTTTTTTTGACAGTGACATTATGGTCCCACCTGAAACTCAACTCCTAGAGTAGATTGCTTGTTGACTGTATATTGAATAACCAGTAAGATATGCCATCCGGTAGTTTTTAACACTTGTTGGAGCAGCATATAAAAATTCACCTGAAGATTCTATGATTTAGACAGAAAAATGTTGCCTTTAAAAAAACAAAAGGGAAGGATATGGAAAAGTGCAGATCTCAGACATTAGTGGTAAGTAAATAAATTCAATAATAATTATTTTACTTTATTACAAAGTTACCTTATCCAGCTGGTGGTGGTCAGAAGCCCAGTGGTGCCAACTGAGTGTAAGCTGTGACTGCCACACAGCTTACAACCATCAGTGTGGGAGTGTGTGTATGACTGAATGTAGGTGTTTGTGCTAGTGCTTTGGAGTCCTCTGACTTGATAGTGCTATACAAATGCAGGCCATTTACCGTTTACTGTATTTTATTGTGATTTGTCCCATTAAAATGTACCAGCAAACCTGCATCCAGACTGGCGGTTCTCCTTTTAATGTTTCCTTCTTTGAAACTCTTAACTGTGTTTGCTTTTTCCATATCCTTTTCACTAGTGGGTCTGACAGATCACCTAAGATTGCATTCACAGCTTCCTGAAGAGATAAACTTAGCAGCAGACCATAATAAATTATTTTGCAGGGCCGGAGCCTAAGACTGGCAGCGGGGAAAAAACAAACCTATGCAGCCGGTACGTGGTGACGCAAAAACACTTCCCCTCGGGAAACGGCTAATTATCGTGGAGGGGTTCTATGTCACATCAGGACACGAAGGAATTCCTAAAATAAGGGGTGCTTCAGGTATTCATCTACACACACTGCCAAGAGGTCAAGTGTCCTTCCACTTCCTCACTGGACACAGGAAATGTGGCTGAACCAGAATAAGGGTTGAGCTAAATTTACAATGTCGGTACAAACTCTGGTGTGTCTTCGATTTAACAGCTTTCAGTGCATGTCTGTCCAGGGTGAGCAGGGGGTCACTTCCCATGATGAAAATGCTTTGACAGGATTGGGAGTGGAATAAGGGCTATTTATGTGGAAAGGAGGTAGAGGTCATATTACAGCCTAATGCAATGTGTCATAAAGTTAAACCTTTATTCTTGTTAACCACAACATACCTAGTAAGTACAATAACTGATGTAACTCACTAAGACTGCAGTAATGGGTGTCTAATGAACTGACTTTACTCTGGGTGAGTTCCACAGTCATTTTCCCTGAATCTCAAATCAGATTTTATTTTTAGCACTTTAGGTATCAAACACCCAGCAGGAAATATTTGGCAGACAGGAAGTCTGTGGACTGAAAATAGCAGCTACAGAACAACTCAATGCTAGTTTGATTCCCTCTTTAAAATGCTATATGTGAATAGATGTTATCAGTGTTCAATTAGTAGTTGAACTTAGTCATACTCTGACAGACTTTCTGTCCAAACTGTTGTTCCAGCAGCTTTTAGTGAATATAATCGGAGTGTTTCTTTACCTGTTGAGGAAGGAATTTCCAAATGCATTGAGTTTCCTGAAGGGTTTCTTCGGGTCCACCACCAGAGCGTTGCCAGGGACAACTCCTTCAGTTTCTCCATGCATTACCGCAATAAAGCCGTCAGTGGTTGGTTCTGGACCAATGCGCATCCCAGGAAAATCCTGCTCCAACAGATACCTGGGAAACAAACGTAGATTAAGTCATTTTAGACTTGAAATACTTGAAACCGACAGAAAACAAAGAATAACTATATCTGTGTTCAAATAACAATGCAATAGATGGATTTTACTTTTTAAAAGTCACCATTTCAAAACTAAAATCCTCTTCCTCAAGTGTTTGAAGTTTAAAACTGATTGCAGTTTTCTGGCTGATCACCGACTATCAATCTTGAAAAGAAACTTGACCTGCCTATTTCAGTTGTGTGTAATAACTAGCTGACACTGGCAGGTCACAACATAAGGTCACGTGAAGTCACTTCCCTGAGTCAGGATCACCGAAACCTGGTTGCTCTTTATAGTAGAAACATAATTTGACTGTGGTATGGCAGCGGGCTCCAAACATTTTGGCCTCAAGGGCTAAAATTTACAAATTTATCATTCACATGGACCACAACATTCACTAAAATAAAAGTGCAACAATTAGTTTATTGGGATTTTTTTTAAAGTTATCTATAAATTCTTAAAGATCTAAAACATTTTAAAAAACGTATTCCATCATTAAAAGAGAAACAGGGTCATCAGTTGTCTATTTGGTTGGCAACAATTTTTTCAGTTTTTTTGGCCCATCGCTGATTAATGATTTTTAAAAAATATGATCTGCCGATTTGGTTTTTGGCCAATATCAATATTTGTCTGAAATTTGACTAAATATAGAAAGAAAGCCACTGAGTTGGCGACAGTGGGGTGACTGTTAACAGGCAGACATGACCTGGTCAGTCAGTCAAACCTCTCTAAAGGCAGAGCAGAAGAGGACAGTGGCTGATTTTCTCAAAATTAAGGAAATCAGCACCAATAAGTCAGTTTACTCCAGATTATAATAAACTTTCATTTTAATATTCATTGTTGCGCAAAACCCAGACCACCACGTATGAGCTGCTGACAGTATTTGCATGTTTTTTCAATTGAATTAATTTTATAGAATTTTTTTTTAAGTCAACCTAGGTTAGGGAAGCAGTTAACCATGATGTATTTGACTGTAAGGAAAACAGGGATTTAGGAGAAGTTGCATTCACCAATGAATTAGTTAAGACAAAATGGAGTAGATTTTCCAAACAGTTATATCAGGAACTATTAGATTTATTCACTTTTAAGCCATATGATGCTTAAACAGACTAATTACAAACGATGTTTTAGCTGAATAACAGCTTGTTGCAGCTGCAGACTGAAAGATAACTTGAAGTCAGCAGTCCCTCTTCAGTCATGTTACTAAACCTCCAAATAAAAGCTGTGTTTGCAACCGTCAAAAAGTTTTCCCTTCCCCTCACCATTAACCCATCACCCTCTCACACAGTTTTCTTGTGAAAGGAAAGTGTGACAGGAAGACCCAATGGCTGCAGAGAGTCTGCCCTCTCTCTTCCTGCCATTCATGACAGCCTGAACATCAAAGAGGATAACGGAGAGTTCAGATGACTGCCATGAGGAAAATCTAAGTGATCAATGGTTACTAATGCTACTTTTATATTCAAAAGGAAGAAACGGTATTCACCGAACTGCATGCATTCAACAATGGTAGCAACATTACTTATGAAGAGGTGGCACAGCAGTGTGGAGCCTGGCATTCACACATCGAGAACTTTTCAAAATCTCTCAACACTAAGCAGTTGATGACGAAAATGGAAGGAAAATTGTAATTAGTAATGTAATTAGTTGATAAGTCGTTACAATGCGGTGTAGAGCAACAATTCTGTAGTGTGTTCAGAATCAGGAGGAAGAAGAAGGAAAAAAGGAGAAGGAGGTGAAGAAGAATTCGTTGACTCTGCACTTTTCTGGCAAGATGTTGCAGTGATTCAAAGCCTTCCTCAGGACAGGGAGTTGCCTCAGAGTCTTTGGTGCTGCACAGATACTCTTACAAAGACAATGTATTAGTTTCCTCTTATTGAATATACCCTAACACAGACCTCAACTCCAATATGCAGCATTTCAAATTCTGAAGCATTGCACCTCCCTGGGGCCTCGGCCCCCTGTAAGACCACCGATCCCAAGAACACAGAGAGCAAGAGAACAGGAACACACACCAGCTCGGCTGTCCATCCACTGTTTGCTGACAAAAATTATAATTGTTGTACTCAACATGTGAATGTGCAGAAACACATACACACACCCTGCAGGCATGATATTTGCATGCTGAACTGGAAATGCACACCATGTGCCTGCAGAGTACAAGTTTCCTTCAACCTCTATTATGCCTCTTCTCTTTCAACATTGCTTTCCTGGGTTTAATAAACCATCCATCTTCTTATTAAAAAAAAAAAAAATCAGTTGAGTAACTTTTAGCTCTGAGAGCTAAAGTTACAGTTTCATTGATTGTACACACATTACAATCAGTAAAATATGCTCCAGCAATCAATCCAGAATTGCTTTAACCTGGGCATGACTGAAGCTGACGTAGTGTTCCCAGCTGCCCTCTCCCTCTCTCTCACACACACACACACACACACACACACACACACACACACACACACACACACACACACACACACACACACACACACACACACACACACACACACACATACCACTAGTCACAGCATGTCTTGCTCTCCCTTTAGCTCACAACTGATTGAGAAATTCTCATAGACACTTCATGCAATTATCTAACTAGGTGTCTACTAAATATTGTGGCTTTTGCAAGCCAGTGGGTGTGGCAGTCACCAAAACCTACAGTTGTTCAGCACTTTGCAGCCACTAATACCAACTTAAAACTATTGGAACAAATGTGACTGGAGCTGTGGAAAACGCCCTGGTTCTGTATGATGTGATGACGGGACAAAGGGGAGGAATTATAGAGAGCAACAAGTTAGCTTTAACTTTGTTTCAATGGAGACAAAACAAAGGAGGCATATATATCTCATTATTATCCAAATGTTTTTTTGTTTTATTTTTTTTTAAAAACATTTGCTGTTGTCTGATATATGGTGTATGACCACTATAAAAAAAGAGTGATGGAATGAGACAGGGAATACACAGAAATAAAACAGTGCTTTTAACACAACATCTAGACATAGTTTGTACTGTAATCACAAACTTCAAACTACTAAAGTCAAGAAAGCATCCAGCTTCCAAAGCCTGCTACAATAAAATCATTTACCAGCAATATTTTGTAGTTTACACCAATTATGAATTCTGAAGCTTCAAGGAACCCAATGTGTCTGGGGTAAGCTGCAGTGCTTAATTTTTTATTGAAAAAATACATGGTTTTAAAATATTTGTTAAAATTATCATTATGTTATGACACTATAATATGAGACACATAATCTGTGAAAATAATCTCCCAGTGCTCCCAGTACCGGCTCAAGAAATGACTGACACAACTGACTAGTTGTGTCAGTCAAACACAAACAATTGGAGCCAAGAGGAGGGTCTTAGCGCTGTCAATCACTCTTGCGCTCACCCACTTACAATCGGACAGAAAATTTATGGAAGCCATTAAAGATGATTAAAGTAATATGCCCTGAAGCGTTAAACAGCACACCATGAGAAAATTGGCAATGGAAACCATAATTAATAATTTTTTAAACTTTCGAGCTCCTGACATGAACATCAGTATTGCAAATATAAACATATCATCTAAACACATGAAACATTTCTTGGTAAAGAAAAGAAAAAACATGCAAATCCCCCAACCAGACAGTTCAATTAGTCTATTTTTCTAAACAGTCCTTTAAAAGCCCATATGAACTTTTTAAGATGGGCTTTGCTTCTCTGTTACATTTTAATCACAAAGTCAACATGTTTTTTTTCATTATGTCAAACCAAACTGTTTCTTGAAATAGTTAGTGTCAGACAATCAACAAATTTAGTTCAAACGTAACAGCAGTTAAGAAGCTCTATGGTCTCAGTGACAATGTCCTGCTGAACCCTGTATGTGTGTGTGTGTGTGTGTGTGTGTGTGCGCGCATGTATTTCTGTGTGTAAAGTAGGAGAAATGTGTTTTCAAATGTTTCCAGTGAACAGGAAATGGGGCAGTAAAACACAGAGCCTATGCAGACTGCTTATTATTACAGCTCTCTTTTTACCACCTCATCCTCTCATTTCCTCTGACCTAAAACCCTGAATGACAGTTACATCAACATGACACTTCAAAGACGAGTAACAGAATACTGAGCAGTGTTTGTTTAGCTTAATCTGCATTCTGCATCAAGGAAACTGCTGCAGATTAATTTATATATATATATATATATATATATATATATATATATATATATATATATATATATATATATATATATATATATATATATATAAAACCGAACTGAATGGATTTCAAAGGAAGTAAAGCTAGCAGTGTTTCTCAATTCCAGTCCTCAGGTCGCCCTGCTCTGCATGTTTTAGATCTGCCTCTATTTCAGAACAGCTGATCCAAATGATTGCATTACCTCTTCCGCAGACATCAAGTGCTACTGAAGCCTTGATGAATCTGTTAATCATCCACAGATTCAGTCCAGGAGTGTGGCAGCAGGGAAACACCTAAAACATGCAGGGCAGGGGGGCCTGAAGACCGGAACTGAGAAGCACTGCGCCAGTCTGTCATTCAGAAGACATATTAGAGAGATTACTGACAGGTTTTCTATATCTTGTGTCATTGTGTGTGTCTATGACAGACTGTGTATGTAGTGTCTCAGGAATGGAGTTTTTCCCCAGAGGCTGTAAACAAATTCTACAGCTGCTTGGAAACTTTCTCATCCAGGAAGTCACACACTTCAAGATCTTCATACACCCGTCTCATTAAAACATGCTGTAAGGGCAAATAACACAAATACCTAGAGTACTCTCCTTCACTGGAAATAAAACTCGTCATCAAAACGAGTTTTATTTATTAGGATATAATAAAAACATTATCTGCATCACTTCTCTCCTTCAGTTCATCCTGCGCTGCTTCGCCAACCTTATCCTTTTCCAGAAACATGAATGACAAGATAGAAATCAGTGTCGGTTTTTAATATTGGTACAGTTTCATTCATCGGACAGATAGAGGGATGTTAAAAAATTAACATCAGCTGATTCCGATACATTGTGCATCAGTCGTTACATTTCTTACTAAAAATCTATGTTTGGCAAACGTTTTTCTTCAGGTAGATTTTCTCAAACGTCAAATAAAATGACATGTATTTCATTACAAAACAGAAGCCAGATCTGCTTCTGGCAGACCTGGCTACAACCTGCTGCTACTTTTATATCCTCACAAATTTTTCAAAATAGCACAATTGCTCAAAACAAGAATCTGTAAAACTAGATCTAAGCAGAGACACACGATCACAAAGCAAAAGAAACCAGAGCTGGTTGGATATTTGGGAGATATGATGAATAAAAGTAACAATGCATATTTCCTTCTGTAGATCTTCATCTGTGAAACTTGCAGCCTCCTGATGAAAAGGCCTCAGTGCAAGATAAACCCAGACTGTAAAACATTAGAGTGGAAGTTAATATAATAAGTCTTAGTAGTTTTACCTTAGAAATGTTGCATTTGACTAAGTGACACCAAAAATACTTTTTTTATTTTCGAATCTATTTTTCTTCTTTTTCTTCTTATTAAATTGGACACTATGCCCTCCTCAAATAACACCCAATGAAATAAATGTATCAATCCTGTTTTTGCAAATGTTATTTTTTTTATTTGTTCTATAACCTAAAAATAAAACCAAAATAAAAAAATTTTTTTTTAAAAAAATTAAAAAAAATTGATAAGACATTTGCAGCTCTAAACAGGTTTTGTCTAGCTATAATATGTACCTCTTACCACTGTAAAGGTTTCAGACGCTGATCTGTCACATTTACACAAAACAGTTTCAGTCATAATCCTATGAAGATAAGCTATTTTGAGGCCCCTCAGGGTAATCACATGCAAGACCAAGATTTCCCAGAACACTCTTCTTGAAGAACTGATTCCTGAGTCTTGTTTATACTTTAAAATCCTCTGACTGTCTTGCCTGCACAAAACCACACGTCACTACACCAATCCTTTGACCTGGGAATCCGACTTGCCCCTAAACAGGTCAGCTGATGCAACCCTGTGACTTCCTCACTAGACGAGACAGGGGCGACCCAGAGGCAGGGTGACCTCATACCCCAGGCACCTATGGGTCCTTCTAGAAATAACAGAGATAGCAAAAATGTGCCGCATTCCCGCCCTGAGGAGTTTGTTGTACAAAATGGAGGAATACATTGGATTGAGTAGATCATAATGAAGCAAAAAAAATACAGAACTTTTCAGACAGTTTACACAACAGACAAAAGATCTGAAAAGCTTGTTACACTTTTAAACTAAATCCCATAACATCCAGTTGGAGTTTTGCCTTGTGGAACAACTTGCAGACTAATGTAAACAAAGACTTTACACTCATTCATTTGTTCTGCTCTTCCTGAGTGATCAGGGTGTTAGAACTAGTTCAGGTTTCTTTCTCTGTCTTTCTTTAGGCTATCAGAATGCTGGCAGCTGAAGCTGAAATTCTTCTGCCTTTTCTGATCAGATTCCAATAAATTCAATAAGTCGACTTCCCAGCCAAACGTTGTCTGAGGACAATCTCGGATTTCTTTTTAAATCCTATTTTTCAACAAAAATTAATTTTCACAACTTTGTTGTTCTTACTAACAATAGTATATGAGAATGTCATTCTTTCATTGACTTATGTTGTTCAATTTTACAGCATTTTACATCAAAATAGATTTAAGTAGAAATATTTAATACTTTTGGAATAAAGTTACTTGTAGTACAATAACAAAGTTCATTTGAGCACATGAAATAGCCCCTCCATCTCCCCCAGCGGTTCGGCCTCTGACAGAGCGGTCAGTACCTGATGAAGGTGGTCTTCCCGGTGGAGTACTGCCCCACCAGCAGCACCATGGGCTTACTCTGGAAGTCGGCCCCCTCAAGGGCTGGAGAGTGGAAGTCATGGAAGAGGTAGGTCTCCTCCAGCGGCAGCAGCTTCTTGGTGTAGAGCGTTTGGAGTCCCTCCGTGACCGTCTGGTACATCTCTCCTTCCTTGTTGCGGCCACCTTGCTCCTGTTTCACCCAGCTGAACATACTTCTCTCAAATACAAACTATCCAACTTCCCTTTTTTCGAGGTTTCCAAACGTTCCGGGTGTTTCCACGTCCCTTCCTGCTCGGTCCGCAGCGCGAGAGAAAGCTGGTTTAGCTCCGAGGAGTCTCCTTGACGTCTGGACACAGAGCCGCGTCTGTCTGCAGCTGTTCGTGTTGTGGACTTAGCTGATGATGTGGGTACCTGGGGGCGCCGCCCTTCACCGGTGACGCTGCTGTTTCCCCTGGGCGGGGAGGGAGGTGGGAAACCTCAGAGGAGAGGAGATGTTCGCAGCGGTTACCTCTGGGAAAGTTCTTCAATTTTATCAGCCAATATTACATTATAAAAAATACTCTGAAAAATCGAACTAATTTATTCTTGTGGGGATAGTAGGTTCATTCGCATGAAGATAATATGAAAGCAGAAATAATTCACCTGTTTTCAGGCGCCGGTGACCTTCATTCAACAGTAACTGGACAGGAAACGGGGAGGACAGAGAAGGGAAGACATGGAGCAAAAGGCCCGAATGGAGCGCATGCCAAGTGCGTCAGCACTAGGCAAATAGTGCGCGCGCTCTGCCAACTGACCAACTGCGCTCACGATCTACTTATTTGGGCAAATTCAAAGTCACAGAGAAATTTGCGTTTGTTGTTGTATTCTTGTCAGGTTTTTCCTGCAAAACTGCAAAACCACAGTTATTTTACACCTTTTAGGGCATCCACACACACACACACACAAAAAAAAATCCAAAACAATTTGACTTACAAAACACGCTGAAAACCAAACAAAACTAAACAAAACACCCGTCTAAAATGTAATGGCGACAGTTCTGAAGCCAGCCACAACTGTAAAGACCCGATATCCTCTTGAGCTTCAGCTGGTGCAGTCAACTGGAGCTGGTCATCCAATCCAAAAAAAATCTTTAACCAGCTTTACTTATTAATCCGGAGAATGTGGTACTTAATTGAACGACTGTCAGAAACGACTCTGTCATTTGGCTGCTGTTCTCGCTCCTGACGCAAGGGGGAGCAGAATGTTTTCAGTCGGACAGAAACTTTCGGAAACGGAAATGGGTTTCCCTTGTTTTGAAAGAGGGAAATTTAAAAGTGGACATTGTTAAGAGTAAACAGACGAGCGAGAAAAAAAATGAACTTACAAAAGAAGAGTGAAATATGAATGCAGAATAAAAATATTCATCTGGGGTAAGGTAGACTAAAGGAAGAACATTTCTTCGTTTTCACTGTGACGGAGGGTTTGGCTCTTCACTATCTCGAATAGGCAGGTCGACAAAGGTGGGCGAGAAAACTTCGCTTACATTTGAGAGAATCTGTTTGATGTGCAGGTCTTTACGTTTGATTTGACAAGATATAGCTGAAGATTTTGTTTTAATTTTAGCTAGGTTTTTCGGTTTAAGGCAGTTTTTTTTTTTTTTTTTTAGCATCTTCAGTGTTTTTTTTCCCTCAGTGATTTAATCACTGGAAACAACGTATGAGGATAATCTTGGAATTCCTTTATTTTCTGCTGAACCACTGTTCATTAAAAGAACTTGCAGCAGAGCTCGGGTTGGGTCATGAAAAGCCTCATCGGTGGATCACTAACAGTGTCTCGGTTTATTACCTTACAATTTATGTGCAACAAAATAAGAAGTTCTGTTAGAAAATTCTAGATTTTCTACACATTAGTCACAGTACAATTATAATTATCAAGGTATATCAAATTTGGAACATGTTACCAGATGAAAAGCATCAATAATGTCTTGACCAAATAGGAAGTTGTTCTAGAAACTAAAGCTTTATGGATCTGGAAATGTTTATGATTGTTCTGCTGCTTCGTTTTACACAAACAATTTCAAAGAAACTTATTTACTAAGTTTAGTTGAGTTGCTCATGTTTTTTGCCTGATTTGAGAAACTGCTTGGTGAGTCTATTATTATATAAAGCAATCAAGATGCAAAGAGTTTGAGGTTTGTTCACAGTCATTGCTGCTCACAAGTAACCGTGCTATCAGTTTTAATTTTGTTTTTATGTTATCAGCAGCCTAATGCACCATCTATTGTATGGTAATTGTGTAGTGTGGTAATTGTTCACTAAATGTCATCAGTGCCCATCATGTCCCCACAGGTTGGACAGAAGTCATGAGGAAGAAGTCAAGAAGGTTAAGGGACGCTGACAAGTCCATCAAGCAGGAAGATTGTATGTGATTTATAATCATAAAAGCCACTGTTTCCACTAACACTGAGTTAGCTGTGTATAAATCAGTGTTTCCCTGTAAAACTGCAGGTGAAGTAACAGAAAATGTATCACTTATTGTGAGAAATGCCTGATCATTCCAATTAATGATCTCAAATTTTTTCCAAAACTGTCCATATTTTCAGGATTGTTTGTTTTGCTATTTCCTCCACTGTATTTTCACTAAAGATATAAATAAATATCAATACACTTCTTTATGTGACTGGCATCCTAAAGAAACACATTACAAATGGGACTGTTTTTCAAGAGCAATCTTTGTGTTTGTGGGGCTGTAATTGTTGTGACACACAACTACTACTTTTATAGTTACCAACAAAGTAGTAATAAATAATTCTTAATGTAACTTTTAGATTAGAAATATTGTGATTCAGGTCCACATTGCTCATGGGGAGAGGAAGTCTGAGGCAAAGTATGACGGAAGAGTTTGGTCAAAGATGTGCGGTTGTAAAATTGTGTATCTATCTGCAGCTTTCTTCGTGCATAATGTAGATGTGAGCGTAGATGTGGTAATCATTGAGGTGGCTACAGCTCATTTGCATAAAAGTGACAGAGCATTGAAACATCTTTAGGGCCTTTATAGTGGTCACCTGCCACCTAGGAAACACATAATTTTAGTTTTTCAGTGGGAAAACTACTTTCTGAATAGAAGTCATACAAAAAATGTTTGTATGAATTAATGAGACTTTGTTCATAGTCCAGTATTAACTGGAAACAGATCAAAACTGGAAATGTGTGAATGTGTGATTTGAATCTGAATATGCTAGAATTTTAATTTTGTGTGTTTCTAGGCTGTGCTCTGTGCAGATGCAGTGATGATGACCCGGCCTTATTTGGGGAAAAGGTCAAACTCGAAGAGCACAAATTCTCTGTCCATTACTTCTGTTTGGTGAGTTTTCATCAACTTTATATGTACGTGATTCAATGTTAACATATACAACTGAAACTACAACTTTATACACACCGATATGTACTCCTGTACTTACTGATTCTAGATAAATCAATAAGTTAATAGCTGACATTCTTTTTATCAATATTGTGACTTTCAGCTAATAGAAATTAGATGGTAATTCTAATTGACCTAAAACAAGATAAGTTTGGACCTCACACCATGTTTTGTGAGAAAAAGAATTTGTTTGTTTTTTTATTTGGTGAATGTAAATTTCTGGTTTCAAATGTCTGTGGGATGAAATCCCAGTTGCCCAGTCAGAGCAGCAGCATCTGTGGCTTGTCTGTCTTCTGTAGATTCATCTGCTGTTTATTTATTACAGTCGAGCTTTTCATTCTTCTCTTCAATATATCGGCACCAACATTAGCATCAGACAGTATTAGTCAATTTTTTAGCATATCATATCGGTCCAGTGACTAAAACTGGGCATATATTCCATTGATATTAATATTCCTCTTACATATAAATGTAATCGTCCTAAAGATTGACTCCCAAAAGAGGAGGAGCCTGAGGCAAAGCCAGAACATATGACTGAGATCAGCAGCCCACACCTAACACAAGATGAGTCTAAGCCAGGATATATTCTAGACAATTTATTACGGGACAAGTACAATCTGTGCAGCACCTTCAACTGTAGCAGGCTATGTCTAATTTAAACTGAAGAAGAGTGGTTTCTTGAGATTGCGGCCTGCCAGGCTGTATCAGTGAAATACAATATCTGTAATATTGGTTAATTTTTTCTTGTTGTCAAAGAGCTTTCTCTTGTCTTCTGTAGCTGACATCTAGCGGAGTTTACCAGCGAGGTGAAGAGAACGAGGGTGTGTTTGGTTTCCTGGTGGATGACATCAAACAGGAGGTCAGGAGGGCAGCTCGGATGGTGAGTGCTAAATAGGGTGGACACATATCAGTTGTTTCGTCTGAAAGATTCTAAAAAATCACAAAATTAAATTTGAGACAGTTGGAAAATTGGTTATTTAACATTTAAAATTGATTTTGATGGAGAAATCCTTTAATTTGTGTGTTGTTCATGTGCTTCAGAAATGCTATGGTTGTAAGAAGAAGGGCGCATGTGTTGGCTGCAATGTCAGTAACTGCAGGAGGGTGGTGCACTTCCCCTGTGGGAGGAAGCTGATGTTCATCACACAGTACAACGAAATATTCCCGTAAGCTCAAACATACACAATCAAAATGACCTCCCACTCTGCACATTACATTTGTTGTTAGACTGCAGTAAACAAGACTAAAAAGATATGTTTAATTTGCTCCATAAAACTAATATTACAGCTGATTTGTCCAGATTCCACGCTTTAAATGACGTCTGGAATTATTGAGCTTCTTCATGACAAGTGAAAATAAAGGCTTTAAATTGATCTTCTATTCATTTTAAAAAATGTAAGTTTGCCTCAAATTTGTTAATCTCAGGTCTTAAATTTACTTGTGGAAAGATGTAGCTTAGTATGTAGTTTAGTTTTTCATCTCGCTGGACTTTTCCATCAGACAATAGTTTGAGTCTTTATAGTAGTTTGTGACTCAAGGCAGCTGGTAACTAGCTGCTAATACATCCTTGCTAGCTAAATAGCTTCTTTGGCATTCATCATGAGTTAGTGCAAATGTATCACCAACTCATATGAGCCAGCAGAATTCCCCTATCATTCCCTCTATTTATAGTTTTTTTTTCGGGGGGGTGGGAGGGGCATTAAAAGGATCTTAATTGAGCAAATTTGAATTGCTTAAATTTGAAGGCCTTTCTGACTTATTTTGGCAGTTCCGTGGTCTTTGGATACATCACCAATAAGTATGACTGGGCAATTTGGCTTAAAAATAAAATCTCTAATTTTTTTGTGTTCAAATCCAATTTCTGATTTTAATTGATTTCTCCCCCCTAATTTCTCCAGATATTTGAGGTGTCCCATGACGCAACTAATGAAGCTCATGATAAATGTATTTGTGTAAGATCACACCTGATTTGCAAGGGTGAGAAGACTTTTGCCAATGACCAGGAAATGGGGAATAAGTCAACATGAATGTAACTTATTTATAAACTGCTGCAGTAAAGTGTATAAAGATTGTGCAAACAACATACAGTACATATCCATTCTTGTATAGAATATTAGGGTTAAAATGCCTTTAAAGCAAACTCACATTTGTGGTCAATTCAGAATAGTGAAAAATAATCCAGATTAAATTAGATGTTTCAGGGTTGGAAAACTCAGGTGTAGAACAGGAAACACGTGGAACTTAGATGGAACAAACAGCTGAATTCAAAATTGAATCTCTTAAGAAAAAGCTTGCTTGCAATGTGAAAAACTGTAACAATATTTACCCGAATGTGTGTTTTCATCTGCAGATCTTACTGTCAGGATCACAGTCCAACCCAGTCTCTCTGCATAGACTCAGACTTCAGTCTTCCTCAGTCCTGCTCAATATGTCTAGACTCTATTGAGCCTGTCTTGTCCTACTCTGTCCTCAAGTGTCCCTCCTGCCATGCCAGCTGGTTCCACAGAGACTGTGTGCAGGTAATATACGGCCCAACAGTCTGACAGTTGCTTTAGCAATTTAGCGTTAACACACATCTGAAAGGCTTTTAATTGGAAATGTGACCTACTTAATAGGAGTGTAGCAGTTGCAGTTTTGTGGCTTTTTAAAAAAATCTGACCTGCTGATTGTGAATTAGGCAGATTTTTTTCCTTCTTTTTTTCTGAAAGGTTTTGTAGCACAATACTCAGGAGAATACAGTCCTCTGGCCTGCTGCACGCCCTGATGCTTTATTCTTCTCGTCAGCTCGAAACTCTTACCTTTAAGTTCAGAAAGCTGTTCTTTCAGTTTATGTAAACCCAGCATCAGCATTCCGATGCAAAGTGATGACGCCTGTTCAGCTTTCTTCAGAGGAAACTATGGCCAACACCAGAACTCTAGGAGTTCAGTACATCTGCTCCTTTTGCTTGCTGATTAGATTGACAGTGATTTATTGACTCATTCACAGCTTCACCTGCTGCAAGTTAAAAAGTTGCTGCATATGAGCATCCTGCAAAAAATGCTGAAAACTCTAAATATCACAGGACATTTAAATAAAGGAAACAGGCAGCTTGAGACTGTTTCCTTAAAATTAGTGGCACTCACTAATTTTAGATTATCTTTCATTTATTTTATTGTGTTGTACATGCTGTCTTAATGTTACTCTTCTTCTGTTTCCTACCTTCCTAATCCTTCTTAAGACTTTTTAGACCACTCCTAAATAAATTCCAAAGGATTTTCTGATTGTTTTTCTGTGTGTAGCATCAGGCTCACAGCGCGGGACTCTACTTCTTCAGATGTACTCTCTGTAACAACAAGGAGAACTTCCAGCAGGAGATGGTCAGAATGGGGATATACATCCCAGAAAGGTAACACAATTATATCTAGATTATAGATATAATAGCTATATATTATATCTGACGTAAACAAGAACCTGTTTTATAGCTTAAATATTACAATATTTTACACTCCCCCCCCCCTTAAAATATGTACATATTTCTCCATTACCCCCTGTGAGTTTAAAGATCTAAGACACTGAAAATGTAGATGAGCTTTGAGCACAGAGGGCAGTTTATCTTGTTGGTCAGCTGCATCACGCATGTGTGCATGACACATAGAATATAGAAACCTACAAAATACTGAGTCTAAGCAACCCTTTGTAACTGCACTTACTGCATTCACTAATCTGTTTGCGCTAAATATTTAAGGTTGTTTGATATTAATTTTTTTTTTTTTATGTATTTCTTCTTTTTTTTTTTGTTCTGTGCAGAGATGCATCGTGGGAACTGGAGGCAAATGCATACTCTGATCTTCTGGAGGTTTACAATCACTGTGACTCTGTTACCTGCCTCTGCAACAAGGGGCGCACATACTCTAAGAAAGGGTACATCATGTTGTGGTTGATCTGTAAACATAAAAACATTGACACTGAAAATGAAAGTGTATATTTCGTAATTATATGAAAATAAAATCACCAGTGTCCTGGTGTCCTTGTGATATTTGGGACTAAACAGGAATGGTGTATTTCTGTAGAATTACACCATTCCTGTTCACAAATAACCAATCAGAGCCAGGAAGAGGGTCTTGGCACTCTCAATCATGCTTGTGTTTGCACTGCTCATAGTCCACACCTTGCTCTTTATTACAGCTAGTTCACAGCATACTCCTCTGTGAATGCTAAGGCTAGTTAGCATGACCGCCTATGATGGCAGATAAACAGTTTTTCTGCGACAGTAAGTTGACTGGAAAAACTGCAGCGTGATTGACAGCGCGAGGTCAGTCCTCCTGCCTCTTATTCCTGCACATGATAGTAGGACCTCAGGAAAGAGGAGCTCATTTTTTTCACAGATTATCTGTTAGTATTATACTGTCATAATATGGTGAAAGTTTTAAAAATATGTAAAAAGAAAACCTCACATTGTTTATGAAAGTTAATTTCTGCAGCTTTATTTAGATTAGTCCTGTTACCAGTTGCGTTCAAATTTTTACTGTGCAAGCTGAGACGACTATGCAGTGTTAAGTGGTGAAGGGGACTGATCTCAGACAGAGATCAGAAATGCTGACAGAAACTCTGCAGCTTCAGTGTCCAATGTGTTTCCAGGTGGTTCGAGGTGATCCGATGCTGCCTTTGTGGATCCAGAGGAACCCACAGGAAATGTTCAAATCTGAAGCTGGACACCACAGACTGGGCCTGCGTCGACTGCATAAATGCAACGGATGGGAAAGGTCGGTTCTTTGTGATTTATGTCTGCATACATCTGTATGTCGTCTCCTCTGCTATGGTTAATGATAGAAGATTCCTGGTGCAGCAGTTTTGAACCTCGAGTTTTTGTCTGCGCCAGCTTCTCTGGTTGCATCACCTCAGAACCGCCAGAAGAGAAGCTTACTGTCCAAGCGCCATGTGACTCCCATGCCCTCCCCCCTTGGCTGTAAAAGGTGCACACATGAAACTCTTCAAAGCTCCGCCTCCACTTGCACAATTTATTATTGCTCTTTAATCTTTGTTTGTCTTTCTTTTCTGTTTTTCTTTAGACCGTGTACTCGTGTAAGACCTGAGTCACCTGAGGAGATCCTACGGTCTTTACTTCCTCACTCTTGTCCTGTCAGCGCCCAGGTGGAGGTCCATAGAGACCAGGCTCTATTGGCTGGCCTGGACCTGGTCAGAAGGACTGACTTTGACCCCACACACTCGCTGTCTGTCAGGTAAACATGCGTTCTTAACCTCAGATGTGTTCTGCAGTTTCTTCTCTTCATCCGCCAACTCTCTGTCTCCAGGTTCAAAGATGAACAGCTCCTGACCCTGCCCAGCACTCACTGGGCTGGAGACGCAACCAGAAAGTACTTCCTGAATCTGCTGATGCAGCAGATCCAGAACTCTGTGGTGTTTGAGGGCCCAAGCGGATCCAAAAACCTGTCGCTGGACTCCCAGGGTGAGCTTTATCTGGAATGTGTCATGCAAGATGACAAAAGCTGTTGCTTTTATGCATTTTGGAAACAAATGACAGCCATAAATGAAGTGTGTGTGTGTGTGTGTGTGTGTGTGTGTGTGTGTGTGTGTGTGTGTGTGTGTGTGTGTGTGTGTGTGTGTGTGTGTGTGTGTGTGTGTGTGTGTGTGTGTGTGTGTTTTATTTAGCTCTGCGTGAGGATCTGTACTTTGACATAGGCTCTCTGTTGGCTCTCTGTCTGGTCCACGGTGGTCCACCTATTGGCTTTTTCTCCTACGGTCTCTACCAGTGTCTGTTTAACTACCCATCCAACTGCCCCCTCAGTTTGAGCCACATGACCCCTGAAACACACTTCACCCAGCAAGTCCACCGGGTGAGTGCAGGGCCAAGTCCGCCGCTCTGAGGCATCCCTCACAGAGGCCCCTGAAGGGAAGGCTGACCAGCTGGTGTGTGTCCATCTAGATTGCAGCAGCCAAGTCTCTAGCTGAGCTGAAGGAAGTGATGAAAGCGAACTGGGAGTTCCTGGAGCTGGCAGGCTGTAACAGACCGGTCAGCAGTCTGGATGAGAGAGAGGCTCTGGTGGAAGATCTGGTCAACTTCACCATGATCACCAGGATGCAGCTGCCTCTGCAGAGGTGAGGAAAATACGCCGAGATGGAGGTGAAGCTGAACCGTCATGAGTACACCTGTCACAACAACAAATAGTTTTAGGCAAATTTCCTCAGTAAATATTGCAATAAAGGATAATTGTTTTGAGACCATTTTCAAGTAAAGTATTGATAATGGCATGAAAATACAAGTTTGCTCTCTTAACAATTAGTACATTTTCGTATTCTATAAAACAGTTCGCGTTGAAACCTGAAGATATTTTAAATATGCAAAATAAAACAAATAAAAAGAAAATTAAAACTACATAAAACCAAAAGCAGAAATAAAATGGATTATGAAGTCAAAATTGCCCTTCAAAAATTCAAATTTCCTGTAATAACTTTACGGGGTTTTTTTGTTTGTTTTTTTCCCTGCAGGTTACGAGAAGGCCTGCACACACTGGGTGTATTTGATCAGGTGATTTAAGGCTGACTTTCATTACAATAGTCGAAACCCATATGTTAAACAGCACCAGCATTTAACAAAGACTTCACAAACAGGAGTTAGACTGAGAAAATCTGAACTTCTGTTTGATCTGATCCAGGTTCAGCTCTTCCCGTCCGTCTTCTTCAGTGTTTTCTGTGATGGCAGAGAAGCGTTGACAGCCGAGATGCTCGGCCGGCTCTTCACCATGAACTTCTCCGAACAGCAGGAGACACGGAACCTAGAGACGCCTATTGTCTCCTTCTGGAGACACCTCCTGCTGGAGTGTGAGGGTAGGATGTTCAACTAACTTTGCATCCTGAATCAATATCAATACTCCAGATTCAAAACAAGCTTAAACATAGTTAATCTTGTAGATTATTTCAGTAAAAAAACCTTTAAAACATGGTGTCCATGTCCTCAGTTGGAAGGAGCTCCATCTCCCTTCAGGACATCCTTCGCTTTGTCACTGGAGCAGATGAGCTTCCAGCAGTGGGCCTCCGCCCACCTCCCACCATTTCCTTCCTTCACCATGTCAAGCCAGAGGAGCAGATGGAGAACACAGGCGAAAGGTGGGACGGCGGGCTTTTCCCTCAGAGCAAACCAGCAACCAACCACCTTCTCTTGCCTGTTACTTCCACCTACAAGGCCTTTAAAAGCTCCATGGAGCAGGCCATCAGCCATCATGTGCACCTGTTCCCTTCAGACTCTTAGGTGTGGACAAGGAGATGAGACGATCTGTTTTTCATGACAGCTTCTGTGGAGTGAACTTTTCACTGATCAATATACTATATTATTTTCTAAAGTTGTTCAATTTTTTTCCCATCAGTGTCCCAGAGACACTGCATATAATCTTTAGCATGTTGATCATATTTTGGTTCAAAACAAACAAAAAAATCCTTTCAGATTTGATCAGCTTAAACTCAGTTTGAGGAGGTTTTAAATCTGAGTCGGAGTGGGTTCATGGTCATGTTTCTCCATCTTCTGTCAATTCAACTTTCTTTCAATATCAAGAAAACATGATATTGCAGTAATTATGTGAAATATTGTGATGACAGTAACAGTTGTGATTAACCTTCTCTCTAAGATCTGTTCCACAGAGGGTGTTAAAAAATATATAATATAGCCTGCCAAATGCAGAATCCAAGCAACCTTTTGGGATTGCAAGCTTGTACTCACTAGTATTGCTATGAATGCTGTTTTTTAATATATTATGCATCTCAAGTCAAAACATGGAATTATGTCTCTTAATCCTGTTTGACACTCCCAAAGCTCTCTAGTTTCAGGTTAAACTAGTGTGTACAGAAGTAATAGTGCAAACTCATTAATGTGTTATGGGACCAGTTATTGGCTCCAACTGGAAAACTGTTTTCTGTCAACAGACAACCCTCATCTGAAAAATGGTTTTAGTTTTGTTTTTATTTTTGTTAAAATTAGAGTAGAACCTGACATCCATTACTCTGGTATGGTTGTCAGGAAGCTGTTTTTAAAACTAGATGCAGTAAAAAAAAAAACCTTCACAAACATCTAGGGATTTATTGCAAAAAAAGTTCTTAGAGCTGTTTTTTTATGTAATGATGTTCCCTCAAACTTAAGATTTGTTCAAAATAAGGTGTTTTCATAGCATTAATGAACTGATTTAACTTTTAAAACTGAATTTACTGTTTCAGTTGTACTGCATGAGCAGCAATACGGAACAGAGGACTGGATTTTATCACCATCTCCCACCATCTATTTTTGGATTTTTGTGCTTCCACCTCTGAATCATGTCATGTTACAGATTTTAATTCTGTTAGTTTTGGGGGTTTTTATATGTTTTTGCAAAACTTTTTTGCTCTTGTGATTTGTACAGTGCTTACTTTATATATGCTTTAAAATTAGGTGCTAGTTTCCTTGTGTTTATTTTTCTGCTTTTCATAAAATCGAATTCTTGCTCTGTGTTTCATTCTGCTTCTCTGATCTTTGGGAGGATGTTTGAACTTTGAAAAAGATGAGAATTGGAGCTAAAAATGAAGCAATTCATCTTCTTTGAGTAAACTTTTAGTGACTTCAAGTGCCATTTTTTTCAACAGTTACCTGATAAAAATATTTATCAGTAACAAACATAAAATTACAAAAATGCTTTCTCCCTCAGCCATAAGGAAAAGTAGTAATGAAACTTTGTCTCTACAAATTCTAAGTAAATGCCGCATCTTAAGATGCGCCATCTACAGAACTTTATAAAAAATATATTGGGAAGAATAGTTTTCTCAGAAAGTAAAACTTGTATTTAGATTACATGTAGAATGGAATATTTCAAGCCTCAAACTTTGCTGTTGATAATTATGACTCACCAATAAAACAATTCCATCAGAATATTTAAATATGACATAAAAAAGGGGCAAATTCTAAAAAGACATGTCAGAATTTTGAGAATTCTGACATGTCAGTTATACCAGTTTTTTATATACCACAGTTTTTCCTTCTGCTCAACTTTCTATGAAGATACTTGGATGAAGCACAGATGTTTACAGATGTGATTAGCTGATTAGGCTGTGACACCATGAGTCTCCAGTATTCATCCTAATTTTCTGAGACACTGAATTTTGATTTTTCATTATCTGTAAGCCACAATTCATCAAAATTACAGGAAATAAAGGATTGAAATATAAATGGACAACTTGGCTACATTCACCTTTTTATGCTCACAAATGTGAACAAAGTAATAATCAAATCAGTAGGAAATTTGGGGAACAGTGCCTTGCTCAGGGGCACATCATCATGAGACAGGAGGAAGTTGGAATTAAAATAGTACTAAAATAACATTTTGCTGTGTATTTATATAAATAATACATAACATACTTTGTTAGGAAACTTCATGTTGAATCATATAAGATATAATTCATGTTTATTTGATTCAACTGATTTAGTACATTCCAATTCAGTGTAGTCAATAGTGAAGGGAAATGACATACTGTAGTTTAGTTATGATACAGTAAAGTCAAATACGTGGGACCTTAAAAGTAGTTTAATAGAAATAGTGGGTTAATAAAAAAAAAAACTTTATTGGTTTGATGTCTTTTGAGAAACTGAACGTAGCCTTTTAATTTAATGCAAATCATGCGTTTAACTTGAGAAAAATAAACACTTTACTTTGCACTTTACGATGCAAATTACAACGTACCAATGAAGAGCGAGTGATGAATCGAGCCAACACAATAAAGTTTCCAGGAAAAGAACCAGAGTGATACCTCTTCGCTATCCACTAATCTCTAAAGGAGGGCTACGTCCGTCCGGGCTGCTGCCACGTCAATGGTTTCGTCATCACTATCAACATAAAACATGGCGACATCTGTCCGAGAAAAGCAAACAGGTGAGCGAAAGTATTTATTTTTTCTTCTGGTAGGAACTGCTGTGCGCCAGGACGGCTGCCAAATTACTGGCAAGCTGCTCTGAAAAGCCCGGGTCAGAACCTGGACCTCTGTAGCTGCGTGTCAGCCTCCGAACCGGCTCACAGCCCGCCTGCTTCACAAGCTAGCCGCCGGTCGAGTCCCTTCCCGCGGCACCGGCTTTTACGGGAGAAACTGCCTTAGCTTATCTGCCACTTACATCAAATTCCTAATAACGAAAGAGTCTCTGGCAGTGGCAGTGTGTCAGCTGTTTGGAGTGAATGATTTCAGGCGGAAGAACTAAGTGGTCCTAGCCTGCTGCTAACGCTGAAGGCTTCATGTATTTCAAACACAAGTCTTCACGTGAAACTCCTGGATCTACAATGAAATGCATCCATATATAATGTTGCCGCGAAAATACAACACACACACACACACACACACACACACACACACACACACACACAATTATGCAGTTGGTGTCAGGCTCCGATGAATGTTCCATTTCTTCCAGTATTTGTTGTATTTATAAGTGGCAAGTCTTAATGAAAAGGTCAGTCTCTCCATTGCGTTTCCGGAGGAGCTTTTTTCATGTTTTCTCTGGTATTTTGACAGTTTATCTCTGAGCTGGAAGGCCTCATTCCCATCACCCTAATCTTTAGATCCCTTTACAGGGAGCTAAAGTCAGATTGATGCTCTCACTCTGGATGGACCGCTTCAGAACATGAATACTGCCGTTCAAAAGAAAGATTTTGGTGAAATGAAAAGATTACTTCCAACCTCACACGGGATTTGTACAAAGTGGTGCTAATTGTGATTCTGGAACATTTTGGCTCTTTAAATCTGTTCTTAAATTTTGAGTTGTTACTTTTTCTAGTTTTTTTTTTAAAAGACAGCAAAATACTGCTGTTTTTGGTTCCTCTTTGGAATTTCTGTCGGAATAGAATTAGAAAATTGCAGACCCACGGCAATTACATGTGAGGTTCCATATGTCCCAAAGGTTTCTCTACAAACCAAAACCTGTCCTCTATGTACCTTATTTACCAAGAATAGCATCTGATTGATGTATTTCTTCAGTTCAAGATATTTATGATGAGAAGATGCTCATCTGAGGACTTATTGAGAGAGTAAATGGTGTCTTTGTGTTTCTGCAGTCGCCTTAAAGCGAATGTTGAACTTCAACACTCCTCCTCTGAAGAATGCAGCAGCTGAGCCAGTATGGAAGGTAACACTTTGGTCTCTGGGCCACTCATTTCTCCTTTGCTGGGTCAATTAAAGTCACAAACTGGGGGACAAAAAGTTAGTAGGGTGGTATCATTCACACACATATTAAGGGATTTTATGAACACAGAGGCCAAATGGATCTGTCCCTAAATAAATAATGAAATATTCCTCCAGTTTTCTGGCCGAACACCAGTCTTTAAAAAGCCTGGTCTGCCGATTCCAATTTTGGCTGATGCTGATTTTTTTTTTTATCTGAAACATTACTAATACAGCAAGAAAGTTGCTGAGGTGGCAACAGCGGGGTGACTATTGTTAACTGCAAATGTGCAGACATGACCTGGGGAGGCGGTCTGTCAGTCAAACGTCTCTCACAGCAGAGCAGAAGAGGTCACTGACTGATATTTAGACCTTTGGTGAGGAAGATAAGAGCCGTGTATAAGATCGGCTTCAGAGGAAAGTATCTCAGTCAGTTAGCTTAAGGACATGCTTTGTCTAGAAACAGTGTTATGCTTTTTAAGGAACATGAACAAACCCTCCAAACTAACTTTGCCCACAGATCTAGGATCAAGCTGGTGAAGAACAACCCTGACCCACAGAGTGTCTGTGTTCAGGTGGCAAAAAGTGAGAAGAGAAGAGAAACAAAGCCAAAAATTGTAGCAAAGTCGAGCAATGACAAGCAGAATGGATCGTTCTAAATCAATATTTAACCCCCGAGCTCATATGCCATATCCCATGGTGTAAATGTGGAATTTTTTCAGAATAAAAGCCTTTCATAGATGAGAAGTCTGTGTCAAACTTCTGTAGGCAGCAGAGTTTAAAAAAAACAAGATGGATGTTAGTTTCAAACCCTTAGCCACAGTCGTACAGTACAATTGTTTTCTACAAACCAACAAGCCACCACCACATTTTGGGCTCCCAAGCAGCAGAACAAAGGAGAAGCATAACACAGGCCGACTCATGTTTACATGTTTGATTTTCTGCAGGTGTTAATATACGACAGATTTGGTCAAGATATCATCTCTCCACTGCTGTCGGTTAAAGAGCTGCGAGACATGGGCATCACTCTTCATCTGTAAGAAACATACTGTTGTATTTTTATTATTTGGACTTGTACCTTCTACAATACTGACTTGCCTCTATATGGAAGCTAACAACTCCAGTTTTATAAAATGATCCACTTTTTGTCTGATTCTTCTTCATCACTGCTAGGATTCAGGGAGAGGGCTTTAGAGATGATTAATTTGCATGAGGCAACATGGCTGCTAATACAGCTGCAGTGATGAGGGTTTTAAAGCCAGGTTCCACCTGCTCAAGGTATTTCAGTCAGTCTTATTGGTTTATATAGCCTGGCACAAAACAGTCAGCCAAGCTTTAGCAATATTGCTAAAAAAACGAACAAAAAGACAAAAAACAAAGAAAAAATGTAAATGTTTGAAATCTGTAATAAAACGTTATAAAGCTACAGAGTATTAAAATCCTTTCTGAATAAATGATTTGTGTTTCATTGCTGCTCTCAATGTGTTCTTTTCAGCATTTGACCTTTTTTGAGTCTCCTTGCTCCAGTTAATGATTAATAGATTATTAAATTAGAATATTTCAATATTTGATTTATCCTATTTATATGGTTAATCCTTTTAGCAGCAATTTAGTTTATTCAAATTTACAACTATCCATTGTTTTTTTGCTAATAATTAGTTGAAGACTTAGATCAACTGCAGCTGTCGCGCTCTTATTATAAATTAGAAAAGGCTAACTTCATTTTTCACACACAGCTTCTCAATTTGTTTCAGAAAAATAATATCCTAGCAACTATTATGTCTTTAAATTGTAAATAGAAAAACATTTTTAATGCTTTTAGGTTTGTTAAAAAGCAAAAATGAAAATTGGTGTTTGGATTTTGAAGGGACAAAAGAAACCAACCTGCTGGTTAAACTATATGAGCAGTAATACAAAGTTATGTTTTTTGTTGCATTTATGTAAACAGTGTTCTGCTACACCTTCTTTTTGTATGTGTAGGCTTCTTCACTCGGACAGAGATCCTATTCCCGACGTTCCTGCCATCTATTTCCTAATGCCCACAGAGGAGAACATCGACAGGATCTGTCAGGTGCTCCCACATTTTAGCTGTCTAATACCTAGAAACATGACTCAGCTTGATGATTAACTCTTAAGTGAAGACGATGTTTCAGCCTTCGTCAGGCAAGATACTGACTGGTTCTGGGACATATTTTGGAACTATATTTGAGAGAAAGAGGTCTTTTGTGTACATAGAGCTTTGAGTTCAGTTAATGCCCATAGGGAGAAAACAGCTGAAAAATAGTTTTACGGTTAGAATTTTGCTGAGTATATTTTATCAATTTCTGAACCACATTGGTTTTAATGGCTAAATAACACTGTGTGACATATTGGCATTTTGTGTATAACTTTGTGTGTGTAGGATCTGAGGAGCCAGCTGTATGAGTCATACTTCCTGAACTTCATCTCTGCCATCAGTCGGAGTAAACTGGAGGACATTGCCAGTGCTGCTCTGGCTGCTAATGCAGTCAGCCAAGTCACCAAGGTAACTGTGCTTAGAGTTAGGCTTTGTTAGAGTTCAGTTTGTTTCTGTTAAAAATGTTGTAGACACAATGAACATCTTAATAGTAGTGAACTGATTTCTGAAGGACACTGTGGTTAAACAACCACCACCGCAGTGTTTAACCCAGAACTCAGAAGAACTCTTCTGAATTTAGAACAACTCAGTCCGAGTTCTTCTAAAAACTTTGAGTTATTTAATATCATCCCAGTGGCAGGCCTGCATTTCCACCACCCAGATATTGCAATATCAGAGAGGTTGACGGGGTAACAGTGACGATGTTCCCAATCCATAAGGGCAGATCTACTCAGTCTAATTCTATGCTTTGTGCTCTTACCAAAATCATGCTTGATTATTATTTTTTTATATTCACTTTAGATTTCCTAATTGCATGTTCTGAATTATTTGAAAGGTTTATTGCAGTATTTTTTTTTAACATGTTTGCCCAAGGAAGCCAACCATTTGTTTTTCCTGTTTCTTTATTATGTATTTTACATTGGCTGTTCTACTCCTAATTGCACTAACTGAACAAATGCAAGTTCTAAGTCAATTCAACTCATATTTTTTTCTATCAGATTGGCATCGACCGATACTCAGCATCAGATGTTGGTATCGGTATCTGAAGTGAAGAAAGTGAATTGGTGCATTCCTGTTTACAAACATATAATTTACCAATCATTACTATGAGGATGTAATGAGACCTGGTATTACAGCGGTCCAGTTCAGCCCAGGCATCAACATTCGTATAGAGGGACCACATGGATCCAGATCTCACTGACTGCTGTATGCAAATGAACACAGAGAAGACAGCTAGAAAACATTCTTACAGATGTTTCCTTCTGAATTTTAGTTTTTAACTTCCATGCTATGGTGTGCATCTGACTACACCCACTAGCTTTAAAAAGAAAATACGAAGTGGACATATCTAGATATGAACATATCTAGACTCCAGTTTTCTATAAGGTGCAGATGACATGAGTATTAAGCCATGTTACAGGTTTTCCTACATTTTCAGTGGTTTGATATTAATAGTGTTTATTTTGCAGGTTTTTGATCAGTACCTGAACTTCATCACCCTGGAAGATGATATGTTCATCCTCTGCCACCAAAACAAAGAGCACATCTCTTACCATGGTAATGTATATTGATATACATCTTTTCTTGTTATTTCTCTTTGTAACCTCAGCAATGACTCCACTTTTCTCACTTGTAACCTGCTTCCTGCCATAGCTCTGACATAGTTATTTCCCTCTGGGATAGCATGGATTTTTCAGCACTGTAACTGGAACAATGGCTGGAAGCTGTCTGTAGGACTTGGGGTTTCTAAGTTGTACTGGATTAACCAGACTTTGATCATTCATCCCCTACAATTTTCAGTTTCCTTAGAGCTGACTTGCAAATTCTTATTTTTACCACTTCTGTTTTTTTCCTCAAAGAATGTGACACATAATAGAGAAAAACATGCGCTGCAGTTTCTTTCATTGACTTAGAGGCTTTCTATCCAAAAGAAAAGGAAGGAATTTCAAGAGTTTTCCCGTACATCAAAGCATCTGTCCCTAACCACTGTCTGATTTTTATTTAAGCTAAAAAGTAAAAGTACTTTACTTGTAAATGTTGAGGTGTTTTTAAGGAAAAAAACCCCAATACAAACAAAAAAACTGTGATTTTTATTTTTGATGCATTTATTTAATGAGAAAAACAGTCTTAATCAAAACAGTCAAAGAAAATTGGTCAATTTTGATATTTGGTCAATTGCTGTTGCATCAATGCTGAACTGAATGTTCGTCTTGGTGAGGTCTCCACCGAGAGAGTCAATGTGTATTCAAGGGATAACGACATCGCATTCTTCATGATGGAGGGACTAATAAAAACCTGAAGAGATGTGATGAGTCTTAAATGTTTTCCAGCGCTCAGGTCCAGTGGTGTGACTGTTGTCAGCAACCATCACTCAGTCATATGAGTGTTTTATGTGTTATTTAAACACCATTTAGATTAGGTCATAAACAACCATTGTGTGCTTTAAAGGAAATGTTAATTTTTCAGACTTCTCATAGCTGCTCCATTTTTCCTGAACAACGTTCTAAAAAACATACACAACTGAGTTACAGTTCTGGCATAGTTAATGTAAACTGTCTCTGCATTTCTTCCCTGTGCAGCCATCAACAGAGCAGACATCCAAGACACAGACATGGAGGCCATAATGGACACCATCGTAGACAGCCTCTTTTGTTTCTTTGTTACTCTGGGTGAGTACCATTAGCTACTGTAAAAGATGAAGAATGGCTTACACAATGCACAGCGATCACCTGCGACTGCACAGATATGCGGTTTATTTTGAAAAGGAGATGTAAGAAATTGAAAGCATTGAAATCGATTTGCATAGGCATTTAATTTTGCAAATTGAAAGAAGATGTAAGGATTGCACTGATTGCAGGTTTTTTTTTTTGGCTGATCAAAGTTCTTTAAAAAGCCTTATCTTCCAAATCTGATGTTGGCTGATATTGACTTTTTTCAAAGTTGCTAAGTTGGTAATAGACAGGTGACTATTATCCTTCATACAGACATGACCTAGTGGGTCCGTCAGTCAGTTTCTGTCACAGCATTTCATACGGATAGTGGCTGATTTTTCTACTTAAACTTAAGTACTACTAATAAAACTAATTATATATTGTTAAATTGTTTGAGCTGTAGTTATCTGTACATAGAGTCAGTGATTTCTCAAATCAGTTTCCCGTTTTGCTGTAAATGTTCCTTTCCCTTTGAGATCTAACATGGAAGCTGAGGTTCCTCCGTGTTGCATAATGGTTAGATGTTATGTTCACCTTTACCAAAGCATTTTCTTATTTAGATGCAGGGTAAAAATAATTGACTTTATGAAATTTCTGAAACTTAATCAGTGTGTGACATTGTGATTCAGGTGCAGTGCCAATCATCCGATGCCCCAGGGGAAATGCTGCAGAGATGGTGGCTGTGGTAAGTTGTCAGACAGAAGCTGGAAACCTCTGACACTTTTGGAGGAAGTTTTTTAAGTGTTGTGAAGGGAGAAAGTTAAGCATTTCCAATTCCATCCCTGATATGTTCCAATATGCCTAATTTATTTATTTTTTTTAAATCATATGAATTTATCAGTTAAACCAAAAGTATTCTCAGCTTTGAATATGAATAGATGGGTTAAAGAGAGATTGTTTGGTGTTTCTGTCTTTTATTATCTTTATAAAAGTGTTTGAACAGACCAGGAAGCTCAGGATATTCTGGAATGAAGCATTTGCAGTGACTCTCTTCCGCTTTTAGTTTCCATTTTTATTTTATGTTCTTATCTTTGTCTGCAGTTAAGTTCTCCATTTTCAAAGGATATTGTAGCCTCTTCAGCAGTATACTTTTGATTTTGTTTTGTAAGAATTTCCAACAGATCGATGTCTTTTGTGTATATTGTGTTGTGTGTACAGAAGCTGGATAAAAAGCTCCGTGAGAACCTGCGGGACGCCAGAAATAGTCTGTTTACCGGAGACAGTATGAGTGCCGGACAGTTCAGGTCGGTGAACAGTAGAATGTTTTTTATGTTAAGCTAGATTTTAATCAATCATTACAATCGTTGAGTTGCTCAAATTAATGACGATGCAGCTAATGTGACTTTTTAACTTTTTATTAAAGTTTAGCATTACATTGTAAATTACAGAAAATATCTTTAAAAACTTACTATTATTTAAATTTTTCAATCTGTGGGTTGACCTGAATTTTTAGTCTGATTTTCCAAAAGTTCAATTCTCCAAAACAGAAAAATGTATTCATTGCCCAGCACTAGGTTGATTTTAACAACAGTGTACAACTAATGATATGAATATTTGAGCAAAAAATACAAGCTGCTGGAAAAAAAACTTTGTTTGATTGAATCTGAAACTTGAAAATACTAAAGATGTTTAGCAGAAAGAGATGATATGATGTTCTGTAACAGGTCAGCCATGTTGCTCCGTGATCTCCATAACCCATGATCGATTTTGTCCTTGCCAGTTTCCAGAGACCCCTTCTGGTTCTAGCAGACCGCAACATGGACATGGCCACGCCCCTTCACCACACCTGGACCTATCAGGCCCTGATCCATGATGTCCTGGTGAGTAAGCCTGTCTGAGTAAAGTGTTCCATGTTGCAGTGCATCTGTAATGCAGAAGAAACTGCATTACATTTACATTTACAGATGGATCAGTAATCAGTGATTTCTTTTAATGCAGGACCATTTTATACTAAAACCTTTTAGAGGGTCTCAGCTCTTGGTAGACATGCAGACAAAACATGAGTTGTTTTCTGTGTCCATCAGGACTTCCACCTGAACAGGGTGATGATGGAGGAGGGAGGGGGGTCCGATCCATCACACGCTGGCGCCAGACCAAAGAAAAAGACCAAGAAGACGTATGACCTCACTGCTGCTGATAAGTTCTGGCAGAAGCACAAGGGCAGGTCAGTTCCTGAGCAACATGTTTCACAAACATCACCAGGAGCTTTAACCACCACTTTCTAAATCAAGTTTAGAATAATTTGACTTTAAACGTCACATAGCTTGTAGCTTAATGTCTAGATGAAACTAGATGATTCTGTTCTGTCCTGAAGTTCATCAGTGATTTATTTTTTTTTCTGTATATCTGAGGCCATTAAAGGGACAGTATCATGTAAAACTGAGTATTAGGAAATATTATAATGTTACTCCCTCATCAAAAACACACCTGGAGTGTTGCCTTGATTTTTTTTTTGCAGATGTTTGATAAATCCTTTACTCTCCATTCAGCTGTGCAAAACACCTGGGTGGATCTAGCTCCGCCTGCGAGACACAGCTCCTCCTCAGAGCTGCAGTTTCTGAGCTACCCAGCTTCTGCCTCACAGAGCAGCCCTACTCCTTCAGACTAGCCAGCAGCAATTAGCAAACATGTGGTGAAACTGCTCATCTGCTGAGTTATAGGAGTTAGCTCTCAGTACAATACTGATTGTACTGCTGTTACAGGGTTACAGCGTAACAGTGTACAATGTGTATAACAAAAATAACATATATCTAATTTTTGAACTATATAGAATTTTTTTTAACAACTGAAGTTAACATAGTTGCTTGATTGTGCTTTGAAATAGCACCGCCTGCCTGGAAAGCACATAATACTGCCCCTTTAACTAGTGAGTTTTCTGACACTGTTTGGTTTCTATACCTTATTTAAATAAAGAAATAAAAAAAACACCTGTTGTCTGTCTGTTGCCACGTTGCTGTTTTTCTAACAGTCCATTCCCAGAGGTGGCAGAGTCAGTCCAGGAAGAGCTTGATGCCTACAGAGCCCAGGAAGACGAGGTCAAACGTCTGAAAAGCATCATGGTCAGCTTCACACAAACACACACGCAACACCTAAAAACTACTCTTTATTCACATTTTTCACACTCATTGAGGTTTACTAACGACAGATGTGTTGCTTCTTCAGGGTTTGGACGGCGAGGATGAAGGAGCCATCAGCATGCTGTCAGACAACACAGCCAAGCTCACCTCAGCTGTCAGGTGAGGAGAAACAGAGAGTAGGAGAGCAATGCTTTAAGCAATGCTTTAAGCAATGCTTGGATCTCCGTCTATATTCATGTTCCTTTAATGCTTTAATAGAAGCATCATAGAATGAGTAGAAACAGGAAATTAAGTTTAGCACATTTATAAAAATGTTATGTTATTAACATTTCTTGATTGTTAATAAGCCCTGGATTTCTTTATTTTTTTATTTTTTATTTTTTTTCTTCCTCCGAAGAGGTTTTGCAGCGCTAGTGGCTCGTATTTTTTACAGTAGGCAGACAGGAAAGAGGGCGAGGAGAGGGGGGAAGACATGCGGCAAAGGTCGCCGGGACCGGGAGTCGATCCCGCGACGTCCGCGTCGAGGACTGAGGCCTCCAAACGTGGGGCGTGCTTAACCCCTGCGCCACCACAGCACAGCCCTGGATTTCTTGATTGTTTTGTGTGATTTATTTTTTGTAATTTATTTTTAGCATTAATGTTTTGTTCCTTTGTCCTGTTGTCTCCAGCTCTCTGCCTGAGCTGCTGGAGAAGAAAAGACTGATTGATCTTCACACAAACGTTGCCACTGCTGTCCTCGACCACATTAAGGTACTGCAGGCCGTCCGTCCGGCTGGCCGTCCATCCAGCAGGCCGTCCGTCCGGCTGGCCGTCCATCCGTCCGGCTGAAACCTGAACATACCAACACATGCCCTGGTTTTGGGATCTTTCATTTCTAAAGTTTTTTTTGCAGAAACACCAAAATCTTACCAAGTATTTTTTTTATCTAGTTTTTAGGTCAAATATCTTAATACATTTGAAATGAAATGAAACTAACATACAAGGATCTTTTCTGAATGCTTGTTTTTAGAAAATAATTCTTGACAATAGGTAAAAAGTACTTGATCCATTGGCTGATTTTTAGTTTATAAAAAGAGATTTTTTTCCCTTGTGATAGGTGAAAAGTCTGCTAGCATTTTTAAGCCATATTAAGGAATTATTGACTTAAAACAATCTCCTACGTCTTTCTTTAAATGTACTTGTCAATTAGTTTTGTCTAATTTCAGGTAGACTAAGATATTTTCACCATAATCTAAACATAAGGTGTGAGATCTGTTCCTTCACACTGACTTCATTCTGTTTGTGTCATCAGAGTCGTAAATTGGATGTTTACTTTGAATATGAAGAGAAGCTGATGAGCAAATCAACCATAGACAAGTCACTGCTGGACGTCATCGGTGACCCAGATGGTACACACACACACACACACACACACACACACACACACACACACACACACACACACACACACACACACACACACACACACACACACACACACACACACACACACACACACACACACTCTCCTTACAGTTGCTTATATATGTTGTATGTTAATGATGTGTGTGGGTGTTTCTGGGGGACAGCGGGGACTCCAGAGGATAAAATGAGACTCTTCCTCATCTACTACATCACAGCTCAGCAGGCTCCTTCAGAGGTAACACACTCCGTCCAACACACTCCGTCCAACACACTCCGTCCAACACACTGGCCTTTGATCACACACTTAGCATTAAAGCTGCACTATGTAACTTTTATAAATTATATGTTTTTGTTTTGTTTTGTTTTTTTAACATATTTGTTAAAACTGTCACTGTGTTGTGTTAGTCTAACATGAGACAGAGAATCAGAGAAGAAATGGAGATCCTCTGCCTTTTCCTGTGGTCCTGCTGCCGTCTGCAGAAAAGCAGTCAAAAATAACCAATCACAGCCAGGAGGCGGGTCTTGGCACTGTCATTCATCCTCAATGCTCTCTGTTATGCTACAGTTAGTTAACCATAACAGAACCTGTCCTGAATGCTCGAGCTAGTTACCATGGCCACCAGCGGTGGCGGAAGAACGGTTTTCCTGGAACAGGAAGATGTTCTGACGATGCCAAGACCTTTAAATTGTGTCGTAAGGTTCTAAAGCTGTGAAATCCTAACGCTCATGTATGTTAGTAACTTTTTGTGTTTTTGTAGACTGATTTGGAGCAGTACAGGAAGGCTTTGTTGGACGCAGGCTGTGACCTTTCACCTCTGAACTACATCAAACAGTGGAAGTAAGTCCTGAGCTTCTCTCTATCTGTTAATTTGATGTTTAACTTTTGAATATTGTTTGAGTTGCCATGAAGTCACTATACAAAGGGGAAAATAAATTCATTTCATAAAGATAAATTCTCCAAACAGTTTGAACACAAATTGGCTGTTAGTGGTGGTTATGGTTTAAATATTGGTTTATGAATCACAAATGGTTCTCAAATGCGTTGAGTCGGCGCCAACAAAGTTATTCACACTGCACAAAAACCCAGACCTGTTTATCTGCCCCACTGCTGCACACAACCTTCATGTTTCTCTGAAACCAGAACTGCTGTTATTTGAACCCTGCAGCTCTGGCAGACGGAAGACATTTTCCTCTTCTTGTGGAGTATGACGGGATCTTCAATCCGCATCTCCTGAACTTTGTGACAAACGGCAATAAAAATGTTCTTTGTGTTTCTTTGTTTCACTGGTGGAACATTAAAAGTAAAGTTGGTTGTATTGGTTGCTCACTTTGTGTTTTTGGGTTTCTCCTCAGGGCGTTTACCAAAATGGCTTCCGGCCCAGCTAACTACGGCAACAGTGGAGTTAAACCGATGGGGTAACCCACCTTCACTCATTCTTACAGTGTTTTGCTAAGCCAGCCTGTTTCATGTTCTGATGAGGGGTTTACTTTGGACAATATATTGCAAGTCTTTCCAAGGTTTCTTATTCTTGTTGGTATATAGTTTTTGATTAAAATAGGTTTAATTACGGATCCTGCAATTACTTGATTAAAAGTTTTACAGACACAGCACAACCTTTCACCTTTATTTGACTATATTTCATAAAAGAAGGCTCTCGAAATAATACCGTAGTACCTGGACTATTGAGCTCACATGAATATGAGCCGTAACCACTGACTTTAAGAAGGAAAACTTTCTGAACAGTGTCTGTAACACGGCTGCTGTTTTTCGTTTGAGTGTTTTTCTTGAGGAAAGCTTAAGTCTTCATGTATTCGATGTTCTTGCTGCCTGATTGAAGCTCATTAGAGGAAGTGCGTTAGCGTAACGCTGTCCTCCTCTGCTGCTCCAGGCTGTTCTCCAGAGTCATGAACACTGGCTCTCAGTTCGTCATGGAGGGAGTGAAGAACCTGGTGCTCAAACAGCATGTGAGTCAAATGTGTTTAGTTACTTAAAGACCAGCAGAAGAAAACTGTCATCAGACGGCAGGAAGTCATTAAGACTTGTTTACGTCAGTCTTCATTTCTTTATTTCAAAACAAAATTCAGTCTGGTGTTTCTCATGTTTTGGGATTTACTGAAATCTAGCTTTTGTTTTTTTTTTTACTTGCTTTATTTGTAATATGAAAATTTCAACTTTGAGTTGATAAAATCCAGCAGTGCTGTTTGTATACGTGTACAAAAACTTAAACAACTTGTTATTTCCAGAACCTTCCAGTCACTCGGATTGTGGACAACCTGATGGAAATGAAATCTCATCCTGTGAGTTTTAGTTGCTTCGCTAAAGATGAAAAATAAATATTGGTTGTTCATTTTGGCCCAGTTTTATGTTTTGGACTGATACCAAAACATATCAGTTTTGGTATCAAACCGGGATCAGTTACACATTGTTCGTCCCGAGTTCAAAATGTAGGTTGTGTGCAGCTGCAGCGTTTTCATAATTGTCATCTCTCTGTTCATTATGTTTTTTTGTTTTTCTTTTCAGGAAACTGATGATTATCGCTACTTTGACCCGAAGATGCTGCGGGGTAGCGAGAGGTAGGACAAGAATCAGCAACTGCCTGAACAGATGAACAGAAACAGACGGGCTCTGAGCAGACTGTCTCATCATCTCACTGACTTGTTTTTCAGCTCCATTCCCAGGAACAAAAATCCATTTCAGGAGGTACGTTTAGTGTCTGGAACAATGATGGATTCCTTTTCATTCCCACAGCAAGATGGGTTTATACTCAGATTTAGTGAAAAGGGTCAGTTAGATGGTAAATCATCTCCATCAATGTTATTTTAAAGTTAGTAGCATATTACAGAAAAGCAGTACAGATCAGAATTATTGATTGTCTGTAGTTTGATCCTATTTTAGTGTAAACTTTGGACACAACAGATCACAACCCTCTGATGCTGACTGTTTCATCCTTTTTACATGAACTGTTTGTTGTGCTGTATGTGTCTGACTGTTTCATCCTTTTTACATGAACTGTTTGTTGTGCTGTGTGTTGGATGTGATCGTGTGTTGGATGTGATCCTGTGTTGGATGTGATCCTGTGTTGGATGTGATCGTGTGTTGGATGTGATCGTGTGTTGGATGTGATCCTGTGTTGGATGTGATCCTGTGTTGGATGTGATCGTGTGTTGGATGTGATCGTGTGTTGGATGTGATCGTGTGTTGGATGTGATCGTGTGTTGGATGTGATCGTGTGTTGGATGTGATCGTGTGTTGGACGTGATCGTGTGTTGGACGTGATCCTGTGTTGGATGTGATCCTGTGTTGGACGTGATCGTGTGTTGGATGTGGTCCTGTGTTGGATGTGATCGTTTGTTGGACGTGATCGTGTGTTGGACGTGATCCTGTGTTGGACGTGATCGTGTGTTGGACGTGATCGTGTGTTGGACGTGATCGTGTGTTGGACGTGATCGTGTGTTGGACGTGATCGTGTGTTGGACGTGATCGTGTGTTGGACGTGATCGTGTGTTGGACGTGATCCTGTGTTGGACGTGATCCTGTGTTGGACGTGATCGTGCGTTGGACGTGATCCTGTGTTGGATGTGATCCTGTGTTGGATGTGATCGTGTGTTGGACGTGATCCTGTGTTGGATGTGATCCTGTGTTGTTTTCCTCTGTGCCTCAGTGAGATCTTGTGTGTTTCAGGCCATCGTGTTTGTGGTTGGAGGAGGAAACTACATCGAGTACCAGAACCTGGTGGACTACGCTAAGGTTAGCTGCATTAGCAGAGCTAAGATTCTTGTTTAACAAAATTAATGTTTCTTGAAGCTAACGTTTTGGTTAGCTATCTTCACAATCAGCTATTTGTAGCTATCGACAATTAAAGTCGTTATTGTAGCTATCTACAATTAGCTGATTTGTAGTTTAAACATTCTCCATTAAAGCCATTTTGAAAAATTTCCACCAGAACAAGGAAACACATAACCAAAAATATAAACATGATTTCTATCATTCAAAATATGTTGCTATGATTTGACACCGAACATCTAATTGGCCTTTTCAGTGCAGAAACATTTTTTTCCATGACAACAGTGACCATCTGGAAATATCAAAACGTGGTTTCTGGGCTCCAGTTATGTAAGATTCAACACCACCGTGGAAAATGGCCGCCATTTTTCAGTGGCTATTTATTTATTTGCTTTTGTAAAATAATTCCCTAGGAATATCTGTGCCAAGTTATGTTCTTGTCCATGCAGTTACCTGCTGCTCTGTAACTCCTAGGGGAGCAAATCCTTCATCACAGCTCTGTATGTCAGGTTATCAGTAGTTCTGTAAGGTAAAAAAAAAATAGTCATCTTAGCAAAACCATGACTAGGCCAGAATTCCCAGAGTCAGAACCAGGCCCAAACATCAACCTGAAGATGAAGAGGCTCCATTCCTGTCTAGGTTCCTCTTCTGTTACATTTTATCAGCTGTGATAAAAATGTTCAGAAAACTCTGTGGATTCATTTCCTGTTTCGATGTTTTGCTCTCTAACCACGTAAAAATCCTCTTGGTCTTTTCTTATTTTTCAGTCCAAACCCGGGAGGAAGGTGGTTTACGGATGCAGTGAGCTCTTCAACGCAGCTCAGTTCATGAAGCAGGTCAGAACACACACCTCTACCATTCACCTACTGCATGACTGTGGTGTGTGTGTTGTTGCCCCCTGCTGACGGCCTCTTTCTTCTTTTTCTCAGCTCTCTCAACTTGGACAGAAGTGACCAAAGCACCAATAAAACCGATCCTCCTGTTTCCTAGCTAACGTCTGTTTTATATCAGCTCTCTTCTGTAAATGGACTAAATATTTCTGTCTTTGTAAATCTGCTCCATCCACTCATGCCTAATAAACCTGAACAGTCTGAAGTCACTGCTGCCTCCAAGTCCTCAGAGTAAACCAGCAGTTTTTCTCCGAGCAGCAAACTGGACTCTGGCTTTTAGTGTGGAAAAGGTAAAAACCAGAAACTTACTGAATCATTTCAGAGAAATGAGTAAATACACAATCAGCAAGGAAAACGGAAACTTCTGGAACTTTTCTTAGCGTTCTGATGGAGCGCAGTAATAGTCTCCACACAAGAAGTGAAGCAGCAAACTGTACAGGTACAACATTTATTACTCATAATAGACATTTGATATACTTTAACAACTGCTGTATTCTGCTCTGTGGTACAGTTCTGAAAAACGGTTCAGTTTATAAAAAAAAAAAAAAACAACCTAAACTGCATTTTTCTTGTTTTCATGGGAAGACTACAAAAAATATTTTATTGGATTAACCATGCTTCAGACACACAGAGTTAAAAAGTTGATCTTAGTCTTATTTAAAACAAAAGCATTTATTTGGACTTGTGATCAACCAGAAGCCACTCAGGTTAGGAACTCTTCAAACAAACAAAAAGTCAAACTGTGCATCAGAACAAAGCACAACAATGAAGTCACATCCTAAAAGATGGCTACTCAAAGACCACTTTTCCTAGGAGCTCCAATGGGCTGCTTTCTGTTAAACACACTCTAGATGTGTGTGTCTGTGTCTGTGTGTGAGGTCAGTAACATCTGCAGAAACACACACAGGAGCCAAACACTGACGGAGGTGATGTGAGGACGAGGAGTCGGTCGGCCCTGAAGAACCACAGCTGAGCGGGTCACTAAACGTCTCATCACTGGAAAACGACTTCAGTCGGATCAGCGACACCAGAAATAAAGACCCAGTGGTTCAGACCAGGGGGTCCAAACCTCTAAATGTAATCATAGGCCAAGAAATAAAAAAAATAAACACTACAATCCAACAAATAAAGTGGTCAGATCCCCCCAGGATTTAACACGTTTGCTATATTATGACATCAGCTTTCCAATTCTTTGGGCTTTGGACAAATTTATCAAACATGGATTTTTGTCCCTTTCAAAACGCTTGTCAATATTTAATCAAGTTTCATAAATAAAGATAATTTGGGTTCAGCGTGAAGTAAAAGTCTCTGGATAGACGCGGTTCTGCTTATTATACAAGCTTGGTTGAAAAATGAATATTTTATATTGCACTTTACATTTTCCATTGTAAGAAAATTATGTTCATTTTAACTTGATTTAAAAAAAACAACAAAAAACCCCCCATAAAAGCTCAATCCACATGAAAATCAGTCTAAGGACCACAAATGGCACCGGGGCCACTCTTTGGACACCCCTGATTTCGACATTGGGTTTACAGTTTGGATCCATATTTCAGACATTTTTTATGTGAAAAGTCAGAAGAAATGTCATTCTATTATTAGATCAGGTATTTTAGGCTTGTTTGCCATTTTTCCAGCTTCAGAGGGAGAATCTCAGGAGAGCAGAGGGATTTAGTTTCTAAAGCTTTGACTCGACACTCATTTTATCCGATTTCTTTCTGAGCTATGAGAACAGATTATTTCTGGCTCTGCTGCTGTAATCGGCCGGTAACAGCAGTGAGAGAGCAGCTGCTGTCTAACAGCATAACATGGTGCTGACCTGTGTCTGTTCTTGACATACCTGATTTCAATAACATTTAGGTTCTTATTAAACCATCCATCCAGTGCGTTTCATCTGAACCGTTCTCCTTTCCTCTGTGACTTCAGCTCTTTAATCTGTGGCAGTGAAGTTAGAGTCACCGAGCGACAGGACAGCTCCTCCGCTCCAGTAACAATATTTTTATAAAAAGGATTATAAAAACTAGACCTTTTTTTTTTCTTTCACACAAACAAAAATACTCAGCTTTAGAGGCAGGGCTGCGCTCGGCGGTCCGAGCGGCTCCACCCTCGTCAGATTTACACGCCATCAGACATTTCACCAGCCGTGATCGCTCGGCAGGTTTTTCCAACACATAAACTCACTCATGTTGGGTTTTTTTTTTTTTTTTTTTTTCCCCATTTCTTAATTTAAATTTCTTCAAAACTGTACAGCTGCTAAAACATTTTCCTGGCAACATCAGCACATTTAAATATTTTTCTTTTTTTTTTTTTTTTTAAAAAAAGGAGAGAAATCAGAGATCAAACATCAGATGTTCACTTCAGTCCAGACTTCGTCTCTGTAGGGTTAAAGGAAAAATCCCCCGTTTGTCTGTCGGGTTCAGTGATTCTCAGGCTGAGCGTCAGAAAGCTGAATGGAAAATAATTACCCAAACTTTTAGATATGAACATTAAACAAACTGGCTTTATTTGTTGATTAGTTCAGATCATGTAGCGCTTCTGCTTCTTAAGTGTCCTGATAGATGTTAGCACCCCCTGCTGGCTCCTCTACACACTGCTGATGCACTTTAATGCTTACCACTGTGAAGGCAAATGTTCGGTCCCAGATTACTGACAAAAGACAAAAAAAGGATTTTTAGTATTTTTTCTCTCAGATAACTTCTTTAAACTGAACCTCCACACCAGTAGGGGCAGCAGCAACTCAACCTGTCCGTTCCGGCCTGAGTTTTCCTAGTGTCCTCATACGAACAGGAAGCAGCACATGAACTTAAAGTGTTTCATAAAGATGTCAATAACATGTGAAGCAGAAAACAAACATCTGCTTTTTGAAGTGGGGTTATGTTGAGAGTAGTCAATATCTTCCCTGCAGTGGAGAACGTTCAGTATCTCGTTCTGCAGTTTCTGTTGCAGCTTCATAAACTGCAGAATAAACGGTATGAAATCTTGATGTAGAATCAGGACGTGTCTTTACTTTTCCTGTGATGCCGCCATCTTGTTCTTTGTTTTCTTTTAAACAGCCCGACTGAAGGCTGAATGTAAATGATTTTAGTCAAAAATGTGTCAGCTGATTAGCTTAATCAGAATCTGTCTGTTCTGCGTTGCATGATGTTCATTCATATTACTGAGTCACTGTCAGTCAGCTAACATTTCAGTGTTAGCTGACTGAACTGGGCAGCAGTGTGTCTGAAGATGAGGAAACACAGTTTGATTGGGAATCGCATTTCACTAATCGATGTTCACTGCTGTCTAGTTGCTGTTTGTGTTTCAGGAGAAACGCAGCAATGAGGCAATTGGCCACATTCAGTCATGTGACAGTGAAGCAGTGCAGGACTGTGTGGAGTTTAGTTAGAGCAGCGTCACAGTGACTGTGTAGTTACTTTTACACTGGATTGAAACATTTAGAAAAAAAAAATATATATATATATATATATATATATATATATATATATATATACATGTAAATATATTATTGGTCCCTACTCTCTACAGAAACCCATTTCAAAACTTCAGATCCGTCTCCCTACACGATGCCTGCTGTCAGAGACTTTGGTTCTACAGGCTGAATGAAAATTCAGCAGAAGGTTCTGTTAGAAGCGTTCAGGGTGAAATACTGAGTTTCTACATTCCAAGTTATGAAAAACTGATAAAACCAGAAGTAACAGTTTAATTCTTGCTGCATCACTAAACCAGATCTGACCCTGGCGTCGGTCTGATCAGACACGTTTCCTCTTCATTTCTCTGTTCTTGATGAGCTCTGACTATCTGAAGATGGATCTTCAGTAAACGTAGCTGCACTGTAAAGCCTCCTGAGGCTGAATGGGTCTGGAAAACAGTGAGAACTTCATCCTTCACTCAGAAATAACATGAAAGCAGTGATACTTAATGTCAGACTTGATTCTTCCAAGAGAAACTTTGTAACTACGGAAAACTTAAAGGACCAAAAAGGTCATTTTGACTGCAGACATCTAACTGCAGCCACTTGTACTGTAACAGAGAAGAATTCATCCTTTGAACTTGATAACATTTAAGATGATGAAGAGACAGGTCACTGTCAAACACTCTCACTAATTTACCGATGGTTTAAAACCTAAAAACCCATAATGCAATGTTTGACCATGGCACATGGCGACCGTGATGGAGACCGACCCAAAGAGTTGATGGGATGGACAGAATCTGTCAGCAGACAGGAGCAGCGCCACCCATCTGCTGCATTTGGGGGGATTTTTCCTTTAATGTTCCTACATCTGCATGTGGAGATTGCACTAGAGTTCAACATGACGAGGAGGCCGGGCCGGGCCGGGCCACGGTCAGCCTGCTGGATACCGCTTTAGAGAGGAAACTGACTGGCCAGATCAGATGTGCTGCATTCAGTAGGCGAAGGCAGCGGCGGCGGCGCGGGGCGGCTGCGTGTGTGTGGGCGTCTCAGTCTGCTGCTGCCTTCAGATGGATGTGAACAGACCTGAATCCTGGCTACGCCTGACTCGGAGCCCGCGGTGCGGTGCGGTGCGGTGCGGTGCGGCGCGGCGCAGCACTGCACCGCTCCTCTCCTCTCTTCTATACATAGACCCTGGCCAGGGCGTCGGCTCCGGCGGAGGCGATGTAGGCTTTGGATGGGTGAAAGGTCACGTCGTAGATGGCCTCTTCACTCTTCTTACGGTGAGCCGTGATCTCCTGCACGCACGTTTTACTGTCCAGGTTCCAGAGCCGCAGGGAGCAGTCGTGACCTGAGGCGGAGAAGAGGAGACATGTTGGTGAACCAAACTGCCGCTTCACTCCGCATGGTTCCAGTTCCAGATGCACCAATCCTCTGACTTCACTACTGATACCCCTACGTTTAGTATCGGTTGATACCGATCCCATACAGAAAAACTGCTGAATCAACTTAAAATATTTCTTTTTTTAAACAGCAGTTGATTTAGACAATACATGTTGATTTGTTAATGAACCCTGCTGGGCCCAACCATTTCAAAAAGACACTGTTATAAACAGTTTGACACCTGGAATCACTCTGAGCTTTATGAGACGTTAGGAGACTTACTGCCAGAGATCAAGTAGATCCCGTTAGGATCCACGGCCAGACTGGTCACTGCGTCCAGATGGGCCACCATGGCGTGGATCATTTTACCTGCACAGAGGACAAACTCCTTCAGATGGGGCTGAAAAGTCATCTACGCAACATTATAGCAATTCACCTCACAAGTTTGAGTAAAACCTATTTATTCTGGAGACATATCGATCACAGTCTGAAAGTTCATTCCTTCCTCCTTCCAGCAGCTGGCCTGAAAGCTGCCGCAGATCGCATCTCTTCAACATGTAATAATAATGATAGTAATAATAATAAACCTATGAAAACCCAAGAGTGTCCTCTTTATGAGAGAATTATTAAATAACAGTGTCTTCTGTCAGAAGCCTCTTTAGATACAATGCGACACAGGCCGCTACAGGACATCCTTCCTGCACACAAGAAGGATCTATGATAGACATTACATCTTCTGTCTAGTTGGTATTAATAATGTAATTTTACATTTGAAGTCCTGTTGAGTTCATTAAATCTGTTATGTTCTTTATATTAGGAGGAGGAACGTGAGACATATCTATATTAGTGACTGATATCACTGGTAATGATTCATTAATATTCTCCATCAGTCAAACGATGATGTTTCTTTCCATCTTGTTGTCATTTCTTTCTGATGGAGGAAGAGAAAAGGGCTGGTCATGTGACAGTGAGCGTTGGTGCGTTTACAGACTGTGGGGAATTTTCAGGGTTTTTTTAATAAACGGTGACGTTCTGTTCCTCTCTCCTGCAGCTGTTCCACTTTATAAATTTACAAAAGACGAGAGCAATAATATTGTTAAAAGTCATAATAATAGAACAATCAATATAATAAGACAAAATAACAGAAATGATAAAAAATAAAACTAAATCAATAAAATCCCCTCTGTTTGTGTTGGTCCAGGTGGAACCCGGCGGTCAGCAGACTGACCTGACTTGTTATCGAAGAACTTGATGTGGCGATCCTCGTGAGCCGTGATGGTGACGGGCAGCGTGGGGTGACTCACCACTTTATTGATGTGATTCAAACCCGGGACGGCTGAGCGGGGCAGGAGAGGTAAGGTCAGAGGTGACAGGTTATGGAGATGAGTGTCAGTGACCAGAGTGAACCTTACTGATGTCTCCTTGACCCTTCAGCACCAGTGCAGTCTGGGACGTTTCCAGGTCGTATATCGCCACGTCTCCGTTGTTAAAGGACGCCACCATGTGGGCGGGGTCACAACCGTTGAAGTCTACCGCTGTGGGGATTCCATGCTCTGCAGACAGGGAGGTAAGGCAGGAAGTTCTGCTCAGTTACTTCCTGCTCCGGTCTGCTGAACTCATAATTAATCTGGTATAATCTAAAGATGTACCGATCCAATATCAATATCTGTATCGTTCCTGATCTAGAAAAAATTCCAGATGGGTATCGTGGCAATGTTTCAGATCCATAAGGCAGATCTACTCACTCAAATTCTATGCTTTGTGCTCTGAGTGATGTAATGATTTATTACATATTAGACATTATATTTAGACTTCATAATTGCTCTTTCTGGTTTGTTTCAGTTTATTTTCACATGTATGGCCAAAATAGTCAACCTATTGTTTTTATCAGTTTCAGTTTCTTTGTTTCTTATTTTCCATTGGCTGTTCTTCTCCTAACTGCAATGACTGAACAAATTAAAGTTGTTTTTCCATGTTTGACCAGCGAGGGAAGCTGTTATTGTATTTAGCTGTTCTGGTGCAGAGTTAGCAAATTCATTTGTAATGTAGAACACATGTTTAAAAAAAGAAGAACCATTTTAAGTCAATGGAGCCATTTTTCTGTATCGGATCGGTGCAGATCCAATTCGATACGGATCGGACCAATACTGAGATTTAGTATTGGCCGAAACAAAATCTCAGGTATCGGTATCGGAAGTGGATCGGTGTGTCTTGAGTGTAATCTGGTGTAATCTGCCTCTCACCATGGTTTGTGTTGAAAGTGCTGATGCAGGGGTCTTTCTCCACGGGGTTCCACAGCTTGACGGTTCCGTCAGCGGAACAGGACAGGAGGCGGTTCTTGATGCCGCTGTAAGCCAATCCCCACACGGCGTCGGTGTGACCCAGCAGCGACCCCGCCAGGACGCTGCAATCTGCCAGCAGCACAACAGGAAACTATAAGAGGGATTTTTCTTTGCTACAGCGTAACTTCTGATTTAAGCTCGCTGTAAGTCACCATCTGAACCGTTTCTTCATTGATTCCACTAATTAAAGAATAGAGTTCATCCAAGAACCAATGAATCAATGTGTCTGTAGAAAACAACGTAATAAAAAGCTACAGATTTAAGCTGGGAGGATTTTATACACAGAGCTGTAGATTGGTCCTGCTGATCCTTCATTAACCATTCATGATCCAATCAGGCTCAGCGATTAAATGGATCAATCATGATGAATTGATTATGAAATAATTGTCATCTACTTTAGTAATCATTTTTAGCTTTACCTGTTTCAAATCCTGTAAAAATAAATATCCTATTAAAGATTCCCTTTTGCTGTCCAGTTAGTAATCAATCATTAGCTGCTGAGTCATCCTTTGATATAAATGATCAAGAGTTCACTTAAGGAATATCATTATTACATTTTAGCCAGTAAAATAATTCTTTTTTGAAATAGGAGTTTATTTATCGCCACATTTTAATGTAAAAGACGTAATAAAGAAAATCTCCAGAATGTAGCAACTTTTTAAATCCGATTTTATCAGAATAATTGATTACTTAAATCCAGAAGTAATCGTTAGCTGTTGTGTTTAGTTCATCTAAAGACTCAGAAAGCAGCTTGAAGAAGATCAAACCAATCAGAAGTGTTTTCTAAGACGGCAGACTCTGCTGCTGAAAGTCAAACTTTTCACTCAGAAATCCAAAGTTTCTGATTGAAATGTGAAAGAGCAGAGAACAGGGAGCTTATCAGCAGCGATCCAGTGGATCATGTCAGTACCGTAGGTGTCATAGGGATCGACGTTAGAGCTGGGGATGTTCCACCACTGGATGGTGGAGTCGATGCCTCCACTGAAACACTGCTCACCGCTGGACGTCATGGCCAAGGACAGAACCGGGCCGCTGGAAGGAAAAGACAGAAATAAATTCAAATATTCTTTCAGGAAATAATCACTATCAGTAACAAATGTTTCCAAGACAAAATATTTAACATAAATGGACACCATCACTGAAACAACACAGTTTCCCCAGTAAAAAGCGGAGATGGCAGCATCATGCTCTGGAACTTGATAAAGTTCCTGAAATAGGCAGAATTATTATTTGTTTATTTTAGGGTCAATATTGAAGGAGGAATAAAAAAAGTTCTCTGTGAACTTATTGCAGATATTCCTACTGAGAACTGGCTGGATGGATGCTGATGAGTGGACCTGGAATAAAGTCACAAACATGATGTTCTAGACTTCAGCTTTCTTTCTCCATCGTAACCCACACCTTGAAAACCAACTCCAAACCTTCTCCAGACTGTGGATCAACTTTATTTTCTTCAGCAGGAGCTACTGAGTGAAGTGGAAGAATTTAGAAAGGCTGGCTTGTCAACACTTCAACGCTGTAGAAAATGAATAACTCTACCTTCAGGCACTAATCAAACCGTTTATGAGGACCGAAATCAGCGATTCTTCATCTGAGCCTCTGAAAAGGCGTGTGTGTGTGTGTGTGTGTGTGTGTGTGTGTGTGTGTGTGTGTGTGTGTGTGTGTGTGTGTGTGTGTGTGTGTGTGTGTGTAGGAATGAGGATACTTACATGTGACCCCTGAATGTGTAGATGGGCTCCACATCAAAAGAGGCACTTCTAAAACAGAGAGAAGATCCAGGTTGGTGTTCAGCTCATCATGGCTGCAGTTCTCCTTTTCTTAAAGGAGCTTTTAAAGCTGCACTACTTCTATTTAAAAAATATGGTGTTTACATATTTGCTCAAACTGAAACTGACTAGAGATGCAGTTTGTTCACAGTTTGGTCATCCAATATGAATGGATGAAGGAAAACATGATAATGATAAAAACATTATCACTAAGCACAAGGAGTCTGTGAGTTTAGATTAAATGACTGAAATGAATGAACTTTGAAATGAATGAATGATTCTCCTGTACTGAGTTATGTTATAGAAGGAGTGTATTTGACGTAACTATGGACGACGGCAGAGCCGATGTGTTGTGCTGAATCAGCGTACTTTTTGGCTGGAACGGTCTTGGTCAGGTTCCAGAGCTTCAGGGTGTGGTCTTCAGACACGGTGACCAGGCAGGGCTCCACGGGGTGGAAAGCCAGCGCCCTGACGCCATCAAAGTGGCTCCGCAACGTGTACTTAGGGTTCCACGTCTTCCTGAACGTAGATTCTTTACTGGACGACAGCTGGTGGGGACACACAGGGACGCAGGGGAACAGTGGGATTTTGTCCATTACATTTTCCCTCCCAGTACAACCTCAACAGGTTTTCTTACGTCGTAGCCGAAGTCCGTCTCGTCGTTGGTGACGGTGAGGTCCGCCAGGTCCCCCAAACCCAACACACTTTCCAGCACGTCGTCCGGCCCTCCCAGCAGGAAGGACTTCCCCCCACCGGAGGGGAACGGTAGCGGTTCCGCTGCAAAGAGAAAACCGATTCAACAAGAGTTGAAACTAAAGTCGCTTCCTTCCAGGATGACAGGGAGCGTCTGAAACATTCAGCATGTTCAGACGGATACAGACCAAATAAAACTTCTGCTGCAGACAAAATGAAGCCATTACATATTCATTACCAGGTTTAACGTGGTTGTAGTTAAGAGCATTGTTATGAAGTGGAAGGGAAATGATAAACTTTCTTTTTTTTTTAAATCTAAAAAATAAACCATGCACATATTGAACATCAGCCGAACTATAAACATAGTCTGAAGCTGTCTGAAGGCTCAGCAGTCTGCTGTGGATGCTCCTCTGAGCTCCAGTCAAACAGATGAAACCGAGCATAGCTAGGACTTCTGAAGAACTTCCTGATTAGCAGACCTGAGAGAAACTACAGGACCAGCCTTCAAGACACTGAAGCCAATAATACATGAAGGTCTGAAGAACAGTCTTTCTAGATTCTTTACAAGATTAGTTGATTTGGGCATCTAAACTGTTAATCAGAGTTTCCTACAGGTCTCACCCCACTCCGTCCCGTCTCCAGAGCTGCGAGCTTCTCCAGCTCCCTCTCCGTCCTCTGCTGTCACCAAGAAGTCAAACTCCTTCAGGGCTTCCTCTGTGTCTGCGTCGTCCTCTGATGCCAGGCCCTCGTTCCCTATCTGCACCATGAGAGGCAGGGAAAGAAAGGAAGGAGGCAGGGTCAGGTAAATACAATGACCAGGAGAGATAGGAAAAAAAACGGAGTACATTTCTGCTAAAAATCTCTGAAATTTTCTAGAAAAAAACTTAGAAGGCTGACACCCAAACCGCGCCGCAAGCTCCAAAACACAAAATCAATGGAAAAATGCTGCTGAAAAAAAGTTGCAATCTCATAAAATAGAAGCAAAGAGCCATGCTTTACATAACAAATACACATAAAAATGCTGCAAACACAGAAAAACTGAAGATAGAAAAAATCATGGAAGAATAAATGTGTGCCTTAAAACAGAAATTTTCTAGAACAAGAAAACTTCTGAGTTTGAAGAAACAAAAATTAGCTGGGAAAACTCAAAATTTTGAGAGAAATCTCAGTTTCTAGAAAATGAAATCATGACGTCCCTTATTTACCTTAAACATGTGGAAGTCTATGGTGAAGTCTATGGATTATTTGTTTGACTCCCTCTAGTGGAGTTGAGTTTTGCAGTGGAGCGAATTTGCAGCATTTCATACTAAAAATTGTTTTTTCTAGGTGCAGCATTTTCCTCCTTGCTCCTATTTCCTGTGATTGCAGCATTTTGTTTATGGTAGCAGCATTTTTCATTTGCATTTGTTTTGATGATTGTAGATTTTTGCTTTTATTTTCTGTGATTGCAGCGTTTTTCTTTGCATTCGTTTTGTCTGTCAGTGTGTTTAGCCGCTGGTGCGATGCAGCGGGTAACGCTGTGGCCATCATAGGAACCACATCCAGGAGAAATGATGTGTCATGAAGTCCAACTGGAGGAAGTTCGGCTGCCTTACGTTAGGCTTGTGTTTTTTAGGTCGGTGTTGTTTGTCAGAGCTGATGTCATCCATCAGGTCTCCTTCCTCGTCCTCCTCCTCATCGCTGTCCTCTGCGTTTTCCAGGAAGTTGAACGTCTCCAGATTGTCATTTGGAATCCTGCACAGAGCAAACATTTTGACCACTCATGCGCTGTGTACCAGGTGAGGATGGATGATTGGTGCAAGAGGGCATGGTTGAGGTGTGTGTGTGTGTGTGTGTGTGTGTGTGTGTGTGTGTGTGTGTGTGTGTGTGTGTGTGTGTGTGTGTGTGTGTGTGTGTGTGCGTGTGCGTGTATGTGTGTACCTCTTGGGGTCTTTGCAGCGCTCCGTTCCATTGATCAGGTGCTGCAGGTTCTTATTCTCCATCGATCCGTTCTGCTCAGAACCCGACAGGCCGAGCAGAGAGCGAACCCTCTGAGTGCGAACGTCCAAGATGGTGTCTGTGTATCCCACTTCCTGAAGGTACCTGAACACAACACATGACATCACAGTGGATTATGAGCTGAACTAATGATTAATTTAGTAATTAATGATTCTGGTAATTAATCGGATAAAAAATTGGCACAATTTACACAGTTTTAATTTAGGAACTAAAACACTCCCTTGACAATATCGGAAATACAAAATGCAAATTCAATTTCAGTTCATTGACTCATTGTGGTGTAGACATTGTCATATAGTTTCTCTACAAATGCTCTCATGGTCTTTGGTTCTAAGCTGAAGGGCGGGGCTTACTGCCTGAGGAGCTGCCGGCCTTGTTTCCACATTAGCTGACTGTTGGCCGGGACAGCAGAGACCTCCGACTCTTTGGTGTCTTCAAGGAGAGAAGAGAGACAAGCTGAGTCTTCCAGTCAGGTTCACAGCTGGAAATGATCTTCCTGCAGCACCTACCTGACTCAAAGATTGGCATCTTCATGTCTCCTTGGTTTAACTCTGTTCCGTATTTTAACTTGTGGTATTTCGCTCTGAGGAGGAGAAACAAACAATAACGTTAATTAATCTGTCATGTTACTGTCACACACACTGATTACAGATTATATTTCCACATAGATATAGATATACTCCCATATTAGTAGCAATATGAGTAATAGTAAGACTGGCACCCGGGGAAAAGTGAACAGAACATTAAGGCCCGTTTCTTACCTTTCCTGCTTTAAAGCATATTCTAACATTTTGATTCTCCTGACCAGGTCGTTCTTCAGGTTCTCCTGGCCCTTCCTCTCCCCCTGCAGGAATGCTATCCTGGCCTGGAGAGAAACACACGCACAACACAGAGTTCAAACCTGCACTAGATTATTATACAGAAATAGCTCAATATTTGCAACCTAGTTTGTGATTTGTGAAACATTTATTTGATTTGACAGTTCTACAAAATACATTTAAAATAATCAGGCTAAACTAGATGAGTTCAACAGATCAGTGTTAGCTCTGCCTTCTGCTCTGACGGATGAGTCTGGCAGATAAAAATATAGCATTGTGGAAAAATGTATGGCAGGAACAGGAAGCATGAAATGATATGCATTCAATTAATTATCTGCATCGGCTTTTACAGTTTTGCATTTTAATGATTCAATGATATCTAATAAAATGTCTATCAAATAAATTACTTAAACATTTTATTTATTTCAGGGTACATTTAATTATTGATTAACAATTTTTATATTTAATTTTATCCATTTTGGCCCTCCATAGCAGCGTGAGCCTTCAGCTAGTTCAAGGAGCTGCTGGAAGCTTGGAAAGAAGGATGCTAATGTAACTATGCTGATATACCACCATGCATCAGCACTGACATCGGTTTCGGTTGATTTTTAATTTTGACAGTGATGCAGTGAAGCATTGTGGGAAGACTAACTGAAGCACAGGTGAAAGTTGGTGTAGTCATTTTTTTAAAGGGTAATAAAATATAAATAATCTCAGTAAATATCGGCTATCAACCTTAATGGCAAGATTAATATCAGATAACATCTGCTCAAATTTTCATGTTGCAGAGACAGCTATGTTTCACACATGTAAAAATGATAATCAAAAACAATAAGTAAACTTTTAACAGGACATTTTGCTTCTTTTTATTTGTCTACCTGAGTATGTCACTGGAATTAACATCATTTTAAAGAAAAGTCTGACATTTTATATTAGAAAGAAATAATCAATGAATCAATGTAGACAAAGTGAAGTAAAGTAGTATATGTACGTCCTGCACGGATCTTTCAGCATAAGTTGGGACTTGCTTTGAAGGAAATCTGGTTCCGATGCTTTGAAGGAAATCTGGTTCCGATGCGTTTACCCAGATTGCTTTTCAATGGAAATCTGCAACTGAACACACAAAATTTCATCCACTCTAATTTACTCTGGACTTTCTCTTGTTGAGTCAAGGGAGAGAGAAACATTTCCACAGGAATACTGACAAAAACAACTTGAGGCTCCAGCTTGTTGTCTTAATAAGAACACGGATCCTGAAACTGGATCCCTACACAGAATTCTGGGAGAACATGGCAGCTGTTTGCTTTTGAAGAAGAAAAAGCTGATATGGCACTGATACTGAAATGAATAATTCACAAAGGTATCATTTGCAAAGGTGAGCTAGTATTACCATAGAAACGTTTGAAAGCACGTTAATCTGTGTGTGTGTGTGTGTGTGTGTGTGTGTGTGTGTGTTTGTGTGTGTGTGTGTGTGTGTGTGTGTGTGTGTGTGGACCACTGTGTGATGACAGCACAATGTAATAATGACTTGGAGCCTCATATTTCTGCTCACACTATGCAGTCATGCCAGCTGCTCCAGTGCAACACTCTGCAGAAATTAGTTCAACATTTTCCACCACTGAATAAACACAGTACCTCAGTTTCCATTCTGGTCCATTTTTCAGCCCTGGGTCAGGTTTCACTTCTGGGTCTGGCTCAGCTTTAAGGGAATGACTCTGCAGAGCTCTCTGGCACTCACCAAGATTAAAACCTGACCAGTGCCCTGCGTTTAGAGGGGTGAAGCACCCTCACAGCACAGGTAGGACCCAGGCATGACGAAGTAGTCCGTACATGTAGTGACCCATCTGTCCCAGATCCACCAGGCTGACAAATCAGAGCAGGCTATGTAAGGACATGAGTCATCAGGGACATTCCTCTGAACAACGCCATCATGAAAACACTCAAATACACACTTCAGTCCTTTTACAAGTTTTCAAGACTGAGGCAACGTCTGCCGAGCTCGATGTGAAACCGCAGAGGTGGAGCAGGACGAGCGGAGGATTACTGACCAGCGTCTGGTCTGAGTGAAGATGCCACACAGCTACGGTGGCCCATAGGGGCAGAGCAGGGGCAACAGAGGTTAGGTTCACACTAACCTGTGGGGTGTCATAGGTTTATCAAAAATATCATCGCAATACAATCAATTTTTAAAAAAACAATTATTCATAGTTAATCATTTGCTCAAAGTTGATATAGGTAAGGTTCCTTGTACAGCACATTTCAGCTGTAAAGTTAAATTGTAGCTTCTTTAAAGTGAGTGTGCTACATTTTGTCAAATGCCATCAAAATTCATCATCATAAAATGCTAGAATAAAGATTAAAATGAATCCATGTCCCAGTTATATTGGTCAAAAGATAGTTCTAAGGAAATGGATTTTAGTCTAGATTTAAAGAAACTGTATTTTGGCTGTTTTTCTGTTTTCTGGAAGTTAATTCCAGATTTGTGGTGCATAGAAGCTGAATGCTTCTGGATGCAGAGCAGAACCAGAACCAGAAGACCTGAGAGGTTCTGGAAGGTTGATACAAGCAGCAGATCTTTAAGCTCTTCAGTGATTTATAAATCACATCAGTATTTTAAAGTCTATCCTCTCAGTGAAGGACTGTAGAACTGGGTGATGTTTTCTATCTTCTGGGTTTCAGTCAGAACACCAGCAGCAGCGTTCTGGATCAGCTGCATTTGGAGGAGTCATTTATTAGGTTAACGTGTGCAGACACTGTGCAGTAATTGGTGACTAAAGATAAACACGTGGATGAGTTTCTCTAGTCCTTTAATATAGGAAATGTTCCTCAGGTGGTAGAAGGCCCAATTTGTAACTGTCTTTATGTGACTCTGAAGGTTCATCTTGTCTGATGATTTGCAAAAAAATGAATGTGACATTTATACGTTCTATATTTTCTCAAAATAAGGGCTAAATTCCCTCATACTTTTTGTTTTTGTCCTAGTTAAAGAAGTTAAACTATCATCATATTGATGTTTCAAAAACTACTGCTGCAGTATGAGTATTTTTCAACTTATTGACTTTGAAATTTATGTGGGCATGTCACCAAATGCTGGTTTTGATGATAACCTAAATATAGGTTTGTCCACAGTTTGAGAATGGAATACAATCATAATCAATAAATTGGAATATGCATTATGATTAGGCTGATCTGTCTGCTTAAATATGCCTTTAGAAAATGACCTTTCAGAAGGTTTCAAACATACTTTTCAAAAGCACCTTTCAAAGTTCTTTAGGGCAAGGTGTGACAAAAACTGTTCAAAGTTTTACTACAGTAAAAAGTGGTTTGAATCAAAATAACTATATATTTTTAATTAAACTTATCTTCCAATTTCCTTCTAATTTTATAGTAAACAAACAAACACTCAGGAACTTTTACTCTACAGGCGACTTGGGTACGCCATTTCATTAAACGATCCTCACCTCAAAACGCTAAATACAGCCAGCCTTCTAAAAGACAGAGTGTCCATATCGTGTTACTGCTGCTGGGAATAGACCACAGATACATTTATACACCTAGAAGATAACAATCTATGCTCCAAAATATTTAAGACGCTGTATGTCTTTCCTGAAATAAGGCAACGTGTGAGACCTGTTTTAGTTTTCAGATCCTACAATCATTTACAGATCCCTTTTCTGCAAACCCAGACTACTTTGTTTGCTGGGCAAAAAAAAAAAAAAAGAAGCAGGAGCTAAATTAAATTCGAATTATTTTTTTAAGTAAAAAATATTTTTACAACCTGCAAGTTGGTAGAAAGTTTGGACACTGTTATTTAAGGTATTTCTATGTGAGAGCATCTATGCATAAAACCTGGCAAACGCACAACTCTTCACACAGAACTCTTTTTGAAATAGTTCGACCTGGCCTGGTGTCGAGAAGTGGGGGTGATGTCTCTCTGAGAACAAGATGACGCAATTTTCATCAAGCGTCTATATCAAGCAATTTTCATCAAGCGTCTATATCATTGAGAGCCGACCGGAGCACCACAGGGCACTGTATTCTCGCCTTTGCTTTTCACTCTGTACACTTCAGACTTCCACCACAAGTCCGACTCCTGTCATCTACAGAAATACTCAAGACACGTCTGCAGTTGTTAGGTGAACCAGAGACGGACAAGAGTCTGAGTACCGAGAGCTGGTGGTCCACTTTGTACTACGGTTTGGATAAAATCATGTCATCTTGAATGTGAACAAAAAAAAATGGATTGTAGATTCCCAAAAGTCAAACATTATTTCCATCATGGGAAAAGAAGTGAAGGTGGTTGAGCTGTAAAAATACCTCAGTGTTCGTCTGGACAGATATTTGACAACTCAACAGTGAAGGATCTATAAGAAGAGGCAGAGCAGACTGGACTTCTTATGGAAAGTAAGCTCTGTCAAGGTTTGCAGCAAGATGCTGCAGATCTTCTAGAAGTCTGTTGTTGAGTATTATCTCTTCAGACATCATCTGCTGGGGCAGCTCAGGGTTTCCTCTAGAAAATCTGCTTCTCTGAGTGGTAGGGGTTCGAGGTCAGTCCATCAGCCGTCCGCCATGTTTAGTCTTAAAAACATTAAAAGTTACAAGAATTCAGAGGTACATGATTTGGCAACATAATTTGGAAATAATAGCTTAAGACACCAACTGGCAGGTAAAGCTACCACAAAACTGGAACACATCCCCACAACCAGCCAACTATAAACATAGCTTAATCCATCTGTACTGTCACTGTTATTGGTGCATCAATAACCATGTTTAAAATAAACAAGTGACTCTTAGTCTGGTGTGGGGCAAGTAAAGCCTGGCGGCCCGCCAGGCTTATAATACACAAGGGTAAACCCTGCAGCAGCCTGAGAGCCAGGAACATAAAAACACTCGATAGTCTGATAAATAAGGCTGGTTCTGGTCTGGTTCTGGTCTAGCTCTGATTCTGGACTGTGTAAACCCTGAAGATGATCATATAAAGAAGAATTCTTCTGAAATAATGGTCAATCCTGAGCATAGTCTTCATAAGTCTGAAGACTATGCTCAGGATCATAGGATTGGCGTACTAACAGAGTGCCTATTACAGGCTTCTTCAGACCTGCTTGAATTAACATTACAGCAACATTTCATTTTCCATTTGGGATTAAGAAGTACCTTTAATTTGTGTTAAAATAGAAATGGTCTATTAGAATGTTTTCAGATAAGATTTATACAAAATTAAATATGGGAATTGAGTGTTTCTATAACAATCAGTTATTCCGATAATTCATATGAATACTTAACAACTATGAAAGAAACTGGTTTTAATGTGTTGTAAAACTGGATTGTTAAAGGGTATGAAATTATTCTTCATTTTTGACTGAAATGAAATATTTTAACCCTTTTGAAAGGTAAGTTTTAACTCTGTTAAATGAGTGACTCAATTCATTTTTTGTCACTTTACTCATGTACGGTGAGATTAAAGTGTGACATGGTGGAATCTGGTTTTGTCCTCGAGGTTATATTTAAATCATTTGAGAACATTGTAAAGCTGAGATTACTTATAAAGTAAAACCCTAGAGATGACAGAGGGATACCTTCTTTTCCCATGACTGAATGCATAAGTTAGTTTGTAAGTTGTGCGTATTGCGGTTATTTTGGGCCGGTCTACTTATAGCGTTCAGCTGGGATCAGGCTGTCAGCACAGGGCCCAGTAGGCCAAGCTGTTTAATTACAGCCTCCTTTCACACAGACCCTGCCCCTTCTCCCAAAACATGGAGTCACTAATGGCGATTTTCCACTAGCAGCGGTTGGTGCTACAGTGGATCCTGTTCACAGTTAAATATTTGCAGATTTTTCTGTGGAACACAACTGCAATTTATTCATTTATTTATTTATTTATTTGCAACTAGAACATTCATAAGAAAATACAGCTTGAGAAGCTGAAATACAAAAATATTTGACATGTTGACTGGAGCCTGCAAAGTAACCTGCTCACTATAGGAGCACCAAGCGTTCCTCTGTCACATCAATGGACTTCCAGAATCGTAGAATCGACTGAAACCACGTTTATGAGGCAAGAGCACAAGACCAGAGACGCCACAGAATCATCTGTGGAATGAAGTAAACAAGGGTTTGAGTCACGTACAAATGTCAGATGGATGTATGTCTGCAACGAAACATTTACGTTTGGGTATGACAAACTTTATCTAAGTCACTCCCAATTTAATAAATCCTTAGAAATAACTGAAAATGCCATAAATCCTGATGCAAGTTCCCACTTTGAAAGATTTCCAAACTTCATCAGTTTGACTTCCAAATGAGGGTTTCTGGCCCTTCGCAAACCGACCCGATGCACACATTTCACGTTGAATGCTGTTTTTCGCTTTTCTCCAGTGGCCATCTTCATTAACGATGTATAGCAGGATGTGAGCTCCTGCTATGAAGCATTAGATGCTGCTTTAAAAATACTCTCAATTTGCCAGAAGTCTCCTAGCCATTAAATCCAGCTGTTCCATTCATGTCTATGGCCACATTTGCTTGCAGCAGTCTGCTCGGCACACAACCCGGGAGCTGCCGTGAAAGGAAACCACATGTGCAACAAGTCCAGCCATTACATTTCCTCACATCTACAATTCTTCACAGTCAGCTGTTAGTGGTATTAAAACACAGAAAGAGTGAGTGGGAACAACATCTCAGCCATCAAGTGGTGGGCCACGAATGAGGCACACAATCCTCTGGAACCACCGTCCAAAATCTCAGTGTTCCAAAACAGCTGAAACACTGAGTTCCTTTAAATCAAGGCTAGAAGCCCATCCGCATAGAGCTGCCTTTGATCAGAAGTAAACTGAACATTAGTCAACATATCTGACAAAATGTCATGTTTATTTCTCATTTCATTAGTGACTGTATGGTGTTTAGGATGTAAAGAACTTTGCACTGCCTTGTCGCTGAAATGTTTTGTACAAATGAACTGGAAGCTTTCTGCACAGGCAGACGCTGGAACTCTACACTTGATGTGGCCTTCAGATTAGCTCCAGAAGAGTGCATAGAGAGATTCATGACCCAACAGCTCAATCCAAGGACTACATCACCAAGTGCAATGCAAAACATCTGATGCAGCGGTCCAGCTCGTATCACCATGTCAGTGACAAATCACGCTTCTCTGTCTGCCAATCCAAGGAGCTGGTCTGGGTTTGGCAGGAGAAAAGAACTTGCCTGACTGCGAGTAAAGTTTGGTTCAGAGTGAATGTTAAAGCGACGGTATGGAACTTATTTATCATTTAGATATTTGAAACTGTAACTATGTCGACAGCGTATGGTATGAGACACAGTCTGTGAATTTTTTTTTAATCGCAACCCTCCACCTTCTCTCAGTGCCAACTAGAAACAACCAATCAGAGGCAGGAGAAGGGCCATAGCGCTGCCAAACACTCTACGTGTGGCGCTGCTCATTCCCCTGTCCCCACCTCCCTCTCTGCAGTGGTGCAGCTTCTTCCTGATAGCAAAGTAGTTAGCATGGCCACCAGTGATGGCAGATAAACAGTTTTTTGTAACAGTAAATTCTTTCTCCACCATTAGCACATTTAGCAGTGAGTACATGAAATTGATTGACAGTGCTAAGACCCTTTTCCTGGCTCTGATTTGTTGCTTTTGATTGAAGTGGTGCATTTCTTCAGGTGGCAATAGCAGCTCAGAGAGGAGGTGGAGATCAATCTTTTATCAGATTATCCGTCTCATAACATACTATCATAACATGGTAGAGGAGTACAGCTGATGTGGAGAAGCCTGGTTGTTCTTCACAGAGACCTGAACTCAATCCAACAGCGTTGGGAATAAAGGAGATTATGAGCCAGGCATTTTCGCCTTACATCAGGGTCTGATCTCAAAAAAGGGATATGAATGAATAGGAAAAAAATTAATAAATAAATAAAAAAAACACTCATGGAATGTCTTCCATGAAGAGTGTGAAAGAAATGTTCCCTTCAGAAGAGTTGATGGTGTCAGTGGTGGGACAGATGCTCTCTACTGTCAGGCAATTTTATCTCAAAACTATCACAGCGTGGAAGAGTGTGATCTTCAACTGCTTCCATTCACCACTGCTTTATTTTCACCACAAAGTGCAGCCTTGCTGTGATAGGAATGATCACAGAGATCTAACACTCTGGGAAAAAAACTGAGCACTGACATCAAAATGATTAAGGAAATCCCTGAAATGTGAGACGCAAAAAACAGACTTCTAATATCCCTCTGATGTTAATGTTAACATTATGAAATGCTGCAAGGTGAAACCGTAAACTACTGAGTTTCAGAGTTAGGCTGTGGCTGTCACCACTCAGCTGGAATGAAACATAAACAAGATGGAGTATAATTTGACTGAAATCTTTCTAACATGCTACTGAATGATAACTGACACTTTGTTATGTGGAGACATAACATTGTGACCTACACTGATTTATGTAGAAAAAGACCTAAACTTTTATTACAATAATTTGGGGGATTGTTACGACGATAAAAGCGAGTCGTAATTTTGTTGGCTACAAATGTATTCCTGCACACGGCCTCATAAAAAAAACAAAAAAAAACAAACACAGCTCCAACAAGAAAATCCTTTTCAAAGCAGCGATAACTGCATCCAATCGTGTTCTGAATTATAAATGTTGCAGTTATTGATGCTCTAGTGGAGTCAACAGAAGAAAAAACATATCCAAACAATACAGGGAATGATGAATTAACCCTCTCATAAGACTGTATTTAGAGGTTTAAGACATCCTCTATCATTGTTGTCACAGAATTAATCTCTCTCTTATGACCATCTTCCCTTGCAGCAGTAAGATGACTGCCTCTTACCTGGCAGCAGGTCCTTGATCTGATTACTCTAATAATCCCTGTAGCTATGAACTGAAAACTTCTTGACACCCGAAGCTGGCCTGGTTTAAGCTGTTGGTCTCCTACCAGCCCTAGAGATGTTTCAACATGACCACCACTGCCAGCTGTTCTGACCGGCCCAGATGGGCTGGTACCGGTATCAGGCCTCGTTCACCAGATACAACCTTCAGCTTGTCTCAGTTCAACTAAAGAACAGACAGGCAGCTTCACCGGGACAATAACACTTCACTGAGGCAAAGCTACAGTTAGCTAGACTGATCCATGGTGGGGATGCGATGCTAATGCTTAGCTCCAGTCAAGCAGCTGGTGTTTTTTCTAGTTTGCCAGCCCTCCGGCCGGCTTTCACACCTCCGTGACGGGCTGAGCGCTTCTCAAACCTCCCCTCCTATCACCACCTCAGCACAGGATGACCCGGAGCTGAGCGGATAGTCTGAGTTTAGCCTGGAAGGAGCTACGACGCTAACCTGGAGTTCGGCCCTCTCCACTTCCCAGTGTGCCCTCTCGATCTCGAACCGGGCCCACTCGTGTTGGATGTAGTGCAGGATCCCGGGAATAGTGTATTGCTGATGTGGCCGGGGCAATTCTTCGTTCTGCTGCGGGACCATGACTGCTCCGATAGGGGGACCGCCGCTGCTGCTGCTGCCCTGCTGGTGCTGCTGCGGTGAAGGCGGCTGTCGCGGGGCGGCCGCTCCTCCTCCTGCACCTCCTCCCGGGTGTTCGTCCATGTTTTAATGTTTTTGTTTGGAAGTAGGGTTTGTAAATTTGCTCGGTTTGAACGAAGAGTCCGCCGGGGACCTCCCGTGTGACTGCTGCGGTGTCACCGCGGCGGTGCGTGAGGCTGGCTGCCCCTCAGCGTTTCGGGGAGTCCGGCTTAATGGAAATGCTGTGTTTACGTGTAGCTCTAACCGGCCGCCATCTCTGCTCTCTGGAAGAACCCAGCGCGCTGCATGACGGTACATCCACCGGGATTCTCGTCTTCGTCTTTGACATTTTCCCTGGCTTTGGGCAACCAGAGAATAGGTTCCACACTGCCCCCTGCTGGAATGGAATGCACACCTGAACATTCCTTAATAAGTTAAGAAACATCTGCATTTCTGTGAGCATATTATTTTTGCTTTTACTCGAATGAATACTAAAGACTGGCAATTGATCTAATTTAATATTTACAAATATAAATTTCACCACCTTCATCTTTTTTCTAATTTTTATTATGGAAATATTTAGTACAGAAGTTTTTAACCACTATTTCACACAACAGTGAATAAATACTTAAGTCAGCCAAAAATGCTGTAAATACATACGAACGCTGTAATAAAAATATTTATTTCATGTAAAGTCAGCTTGTCTGTATCAAATGTATTCATTGCATGAAACCCAATAGGAAATTAAATGTTGTTGCTCATATTTTCCAGATTTCTTCAGAGTTTTTGTAGAGGCAGGAAGGATCTTCTGTAGCTGTCTGTACTACAGTGAAGCTGAAGAAGCCTCTGACTGAAGACACCGTTGTTGTCTAATGAAGAGGATCCTCAAGGCGTTTCTTAATATTCCTTGTTTAATGAAGAATCCTTCTTTGCATCATCATCTGCAGAGGTCCCACAGAACAGACCCTGAACACAACATACCTTCTTTATCAAGTTACCTGGTTTTTTCAAGTTCCTACATATGATAGCAACAGATGACAGCAGAAGATTACTCTTCAACAGCATAACACACAACCTGTGCCTTTAGGCCAGTGCTTCTTCACTTTGAACTGCCTTATTGCTGAAAGGTGTTATAGAAATAAACTTGATTGACAACACATGGATAGTCCTCAAAAATATAACACCATTTAAGAAAAAAAAAAAAAGCTTTATTATATATTGTATTATTATTGTAAAAAAAATAAAGAGAGAAATATACCAAATATACACGTCTTACCTCTTTGTGCTAATTCTCCAGCAGGAGCTTGCGCTCTCTAATTGTATTAAAAACATTTCCACCTATTTACTGATTATTTTTTTCTTAACTCCAATCCACTAGGTGACAGTACTGTACCTCTCAGCTGCGTTGTCATTGTTTATGTTTGAGGAAGGAAAACTGGTGAACTGTGTTAGGATGAGGCTGGTCTGTGGAAGGTGACAGGATGATTAAGTTTGTGCTAATGGTGAACCAGCAGGGTCAGACCAGACTGTCCAAATACTATGAGCCAGTGGAGCTGAGCAAGAGAGCGGCGCTGGAGGCGGTGGCTGTCCGCTGCTGCCTGAGCCGCGGGAAGCATCAGGTAAACTGCCTGCCAGCTCGGCTGCCTGCCTGCTCATGTCCGGAGAGTTTTCTGACACGAATGGTGAAACGATCGACAGAAATATGTGGCGATTAAACAGCTGGAAATCTTGTAATGGCGGCCATTGAATACAAATGCAGCACAGCTAGCAGCTTTGTACGGCAACAATGCCGCCATGTTTGTGGGGGCAGATTTCTCAAAATAAATTCTGTTAATAGAATATAACTGTTTACATTTAAATACACAGTCTATGCCCTTCCAAGAATTTACATGAACTAGTTATACTGCATGGAATGAAGCTTACATATTTCCAGAAGCCGTAATTGCCGGATTAGTGTTTTTAAATTTAATATATCAATTATTTCTACAGACTTTAGGAAAGATCAAACCAAACTAGAAACCAAAGAAACATTTGCTTCAAATTTGATGTTTTCCAGTACCAGAATGAAAGTAGATTTTTCCTCCAAAAATGCCCCATTAAATACTGAAATGTTTGCCTTGTATATTTTAATCATCTATATATGCAGAATCCTGTCAAGAGGTGGAAATAAGATTTGATAAGAAATGCTGGAATAGCATTAGCATTTTAATTTAAAACCAGTATTAAATCAAAACTGTGTAGTTTTAATTTAAAAACTAGACATTACTACTGAATCTAATCTGAGAAACAATTGTGCTGGGATTTAAGGAGGAGTAGTAAAAGCAAATGAGATGGATTAGCAGAGCTTGCTGGCATGAGATAGCAACAGTCTCTTTCGTCAGAGCCGTTGGAAGACTGAATGCTACAGGAGAGCCTTTCTGACCACAGCATCACCAACCACAGTGACTCTTTGAACATACTTGGATGAAATGAGTTACAGCAAAAATAAATTTCTCTTTGGGATAAAGAAAGTATTTTTGAACTTGAGAATGAAGAGGGTTGAGAATGAAAGAGCTTGAGAATGAAAATGAGACGTTATCAGATTGGCGGATTGTTTTTCAAGAAACAATCTTGTAAGTATTTAGACTGCATTCAGTACATATTAACCAAGGTCCCTTTTTAAAGGCACATCATAATTAAGCTAAGTTTGAGGAGTAAATTTTTTCAAATGTGTTCAAATTTTTCTGTGAAATAATCAAACATCTTGTATACTTTCATCATTTGTAGTTGTGCTCACTCGAAACAAAATCTCCATTTTTAACCAATCAAGGTTGAGCTGACTGGACCATACTTTAATTAAATGTTCCATTGGAGATTTACCAAAAACAAACAAACAAAAAAATCTGAATATTACTGTGGATGGATTTATATACTTGAACCTGCATGTATAGTTTTAACCCTGTTGATTCACATTGAATTATTGTTTTTAGAAGCTGATTGATGCAGAATCTTTCCACCCTGCATGGAAGGATTCAGTAAAATCACAGAGCGAACGTGATGGATGGATGTAAACATCTTGTATCTACTGTGCGCAGTATGTGCTTACAGTATGTCTGCCTCTTTCCAGTGTTCGTTTGTGGAGTACAAAGACTTTAAGCTGGTGTACCGCCAGTATGCAGCGCTGTATTTTGTGGTGGGGGTGACAGACAGTGAGGTAAAGCTGCAGAATCTGAAAACGCTCAGATTGTTGTCTGCTTGTCTAATTTGTGCTTCTTGGAATCCTCCTGCAGAATGAGTTATCCATCTATGAGCTGATCCAGAACTTTGTGGAGGTTTTAGATAAATACTTCAGCCGTGTGGTGAGTTCATCAGTGCTGAAAATCTTCAGATGACTGCAGGATGTCTCTAACTGTGTATTTTTCTGTCCGCAGAGCGAACTGGATGTATCCTTTATGATGGCAGGTTCCCAGGTCTGAGCTCATTAGGTTCTATTTTGTGGCGGTCCGACCAGTAAACCCAAGGACAAAGGTTTAAAAAAAACAACTATTTAATTTTTCAATAAAGCTTCACAAAAAATGTTACAATCAATCTCAAAGAAATATAAGAAAAATGGGCCCAAAAAGAAATCAACTAAGGCATACCAACGCAACAAACAAACTAACTGACTGTAACTGACTGACAGAACACACAGGGAATTTATCTACAAAGACTATCCTACACACACACACAAGGAGGGGCAAAAGAGCAAACAAACAAACAATACATAAACCTAAATAGCAAACTCAAATCCCAACATTTACTTCAACACAACTATAAAACAAAAGAAAATAACCTAACACCATAAACATTAACAATAGCGAAAGGAAGAATGTCAATAGCGCGAAAGGAGGAATCTTCTGCAGCAAACTCCCCACTTCCAGCAGCCTGATGGTTTGCTCCAATTACTGGTGAGACCCAGGACAATCAATCCTCCCAGCTAGTCCTTCAACTCAACAACAACAAAAACAAAGCAATTAGTGTTCTAAACAAACAAACAAAGTAAACAAACAAACAAACAAAGTGTTTACTAAAAAGTGTGCACCCAATCCAGTAAACACATAAGACAAAACTCCACCACCAAAGAAGAAGAAAGAGAAGAAAAAGAAATATTAAATACAAAACAATACTAACACAGTGAAGAGGGAGGAACCGCCACACACTCCCCCTCCTCTGGAAACTCCATAGGCCAGCGTGACAGGTAGTCGGCAGTAGTGTTCAGCTTCCCCGGAATGTGGTGAATGTCAAACCGGAACGGTTGCATCGCCAGGTACCAGCGGGTTATCCTGCTGTTTGAGTCTTTCATCCTTTCAAGCCACTGTAGAGCCTTATGGTCCATTTCTAGAATGAATCTTGTCCCCAATAAATAATATTTAAGTGAGTCTAAAGCCCACTTCACAGCAAGGCACTCCTTTTCTATGGTGGAGTATCGCGTTTCTCTTGGGTAGAGCTTTCTGCTTATAAAAGCAATAGGACGACGTCCCCCTGGAGGTCCTTGAAGCAGCACTGCACCCAACCCACGCCCAGATGCGTCAGTCTGCAAAATAAATGGCTGGTCAAAGTTAGGGCAGTGTAATGTTGAAGGTCCACTCAAAGCACCTTGGATGTCCTTAAAAGCTCGGTCCGCTTCCTCCGACCACTGAAGCTGATTAGGTTTCTTGGGACTGATCATATCGGTAAGGACAGCAGCTCTGGTAGAAAAATTAGGAATGAACTTATGGTACCAACCCGACATCCCGAGAAAGGACTGTAGCTGTGTCCTAGTCTGCGGTCGAGGACATGACTGAATTGCTTGAACCTTCTGGATCTGAGGTTTAATGACTCCATTGCCAATAATATGTCCAAGGTACTGAACTTCCTTTTTGGCAAGGGTACATTTAGCTGCATTAACCGTCAAGCCTGCAGCATGAAGAGACTCAAAAACAGCCTTAAGATGTTGGAGATGATCCTCCCAGCTGTCACTGTAGATGACAATATCATCTAAATAAGCAGATGCGAAATTTGAGCAGCCTTCCAGTACCTTATCCATAAGTCTCTGGAAGGTTGCAGGTGCTCCATGGAGCCCAAAAGGCATGACAGTGAACTGATGGAGACCCCAAGGTGTCCGGAAAGCCGTCATCTCACGAGACCTGGTGGAAAGGGGAACTTGCCAATAACCTTTAGAGAGATCAATCGTAGTGAGATATTTTGCTTTCCCAAGACAGCAAATCAAATCATCAATACGGGGAGTTGGATACGAGTCAAACTTGGAAACAGAGTTCAAATAACGGAAGTCTATACAGAATCTCATAGTGCCATCCTTTTTTTGGTACAAGGACAATAGGATTACACCAGTCACTATGAGAAGGCTCAATGATACCCAGAGAAAGCATTAATTCAATCTCCTCTTTTAAAGGGCCAAGGAGACGCTCAGGGATCCTGTAGCTCCTTCGCTTCACTACTGCATCCTCTTTTAAACGAATCTCATGTTCAATATAGTCCGTACGTCCAGGATTATCCTGAAACACCTTGATGTTACAAAGGGCTCTCACTTGTAACTGCTGCTCTGGGTTTAGATGACTCAGGTCAAGCACAGAAGCTGATGGTAGGGGGCAGGTATTGTTCCTCTACCTCCTCATCTGATACACTTCTAATAAAAAAATACATCTTGCTTCTCCTCTGGCCTTGAGACCCATTCTTTTAGCAGGTTAATGTGAAGAACTCTAGTACTGCGTCTCTGATCTGGAGTACTGACTTTATAAGTGGTAGGACCCAGTTTTTGAACAACCTCATATGGACCTTTCCACTGAGCCAAAAAACTTACTATCATCAGTTGGGAGGAGTACCAACACCTTTTGACCTGGCTCAAAACTTCTTTCCTGAGTAGTCTGATCATACCAGGCTTTTTGCTTTTGTTGGGAGGCACGCATATACTCCTGAGCCAACAAGGTCATCTTTTCTAATTTCTCTCTCATCTGGAGGACATAAGAAATCGTATTAACAGATTCCTTTGCAGGTTTCTCCCCCTCCCACCTTTCCTTCAAAAGGGCCAATGGACCTCGGACCTCATGCCCAAAAAGCAGCTCAAAGGGGGAGAACCCGGTCGAAGCTTAGGGGCACCTCCCGATATGCAAACAAGAGGTAAGGGAGCCACTGATCCCAATCAGACCCAGTTTCATTGATGAACTTACGAAGCATATTCTTAAGAGTCTGATTAAATCTCTCTGTAAGTCCATCAGTTTGCGGGTGATATGGGGGTGGTTCTCAGTCCCTTAATGCCAATCAGTTTATATACATCGTTCAGTAATTTGGACATAAAATTAGTCCCTTGATCAGTCAATATTTCTTTAGGGAACCCCACTCGTGAAAAAAACTGTACTAAGCAAAAAGCAACAGTTTTAGCCTTAACAGATTTCAGAGGGAACACCTCCGGATACTTTGTGGCATAATCAGTAATAACCAACATAAATCGGTTACCTGATTTGCTCTTCTCCACTGGACCCACAACATCCATGCCCAAACGGTCAAATGGTGTAGTTATAATAGGAAGGGGGCTGCAGAGGAGCCCTCGATGCAAATCTGGTGGATGTTCTCTGGCATTGAGGACAACTCCTGCAAAAACTGGCGACATCTTTGTGTAACCCAGGCCAGTAGAAACACCGTTGGATTCGGGCTATGGTTTTATGTTTCCCCCAGGTGGCCAGCCCAGGGAATTGCATGACCCAACATTAATACTGTTTTCCTAACCTTTCTGGGCAACACCAGCTGTTGTATTTCTCCCTGTCTCCTATAGAGGATGCCATTTTGCATATGAAATTCCTTTGCATCTCCTCCTTCCTCAACCCTTTTGATAAGGTTGGTCAGACTTCCATCCTGGTGCTGCAGCTCACTAATATTATCAGGAATGTCAAAGTCCAACTGCACCTCAGGCTCAGGTAACACAGGAAGGGCTGTGGTATGTTTGAATTTTTCTCGCTTGCGCTGTGCACGAGATTTATATTCCTTTGTTTGACCTACTTCAATCTCAGCCCCAAAAAATGGCAAGGCTCTTAAACTGAACTCATCTTCCCCAGAGATCTTTGCTTGCGATCGTGTCAATACAACATTACACATTTTAGAAGCACTGATTAGATCAGGGAGAATTGGAAGATCATTTCCCAAGACCACAGGAAAGGGTAAGGCATCCATTACACCCACCTTTAACAGGTAGTCATGCCCTTGCACTCTCATGTATATATCTGCGGTTGGATATTGTTTTTCATCCCCATGGACACAGCAGATAGGTATAGTTTCAGAGGTGCAAATAATATGCGGTGGGACATACCTGCGACACACCAATGTCTGGGTGCTTCCTGTGTCAATCAGGGCTTTGACCCTTTGCCCCCCTATATCCACCATAGTCTCCATCAGTGGCTGACTTTGTCGGTTCAATACATGGTTCTCTCTGGGTACGAAACACATCTGAGAGAGATTTGCCGGATTTTGAGGACACCTAGGCTTTGTGTGGCCCTCCTGGCCACACAAATAGCAGATGAGTTTTTTCAAAGTTTTCGTTTGACTAGGGAAAAAGTCCTTTTCTTTTCCAAACTGCTTACTCACATTTTCAGTTCGACCGGGGTTACTTGAAGTTGGAGTAAACTCCCTTTTTACATTTCTAAAAGCCCACGGTTGAATCTTCCTACGTGCGGCCACAAAGGCATCTGCAAGTGAAACTGCCTCTGCTGCATTTTTAGGATTTCGTTCCTTAATCCAAACTTGGAGTTCTGGGGACAACATTCGGAAATACTGTTCTAGGATTATGACGTCATTAATCTCTTCAACAGTCTTACCTCGAGGCTGAACCCATTTGCCATACAGTTCTTTAAGTCTCACATAAAGTTCCTTGGGAGATTCATTCGGCTCCACATGAAGAGAGCGGAACCTCTGACGATAAGTCTCGCTGTTAATTTCATATTTCTGTAAAATAGCAGCTTTAACGTTATCATAGTTCATTGATTCCTCCAAGTCCATATGTACATATGCACTCCTGGCTTTACCAGTCAATAATGGAATCAATTGAAATGCCCAGTCACTTTTTGGCCATCGGCAAACACACGCTATCCTTTCAAAAGTTATGAGGAAATGTTCAATGTCATCATCATCACTTAACTTTTGTAGTTTTGGTTCTTTATAGAAGTGTGTAGAACTTGAGTCACCTGGCTTAACAGCTGACAAGGCCGGTTCTGGTGATGAAGCATCCCCATCAGGTTTCAATCCCACAGACGAGGAGGCGTGGTCTTGCCCAATAGGCCTCAAGCCTGCAGAAGACTGGGCCTGCAACTCCTCCTGGAATAAACTGAACTGGCGTTGCAGAGCTTCAAACCTGTAATCTTGACGCGAAATTTCTTGCTCCCACTTTGCCTCTCGATCTTTCTGTTGCCCCATGTAGGCCTGCAGGATCCCTGCCAAGTCGGATATGGTTGGCTCTTTCCCTTCTTCATCCGACTCCTCCTCTTCACAAACTGCGCCACACCCTTCATGCTCTGTTTGTGCTTCTTTGTCTGATGGAACTGTCTTGACTTTACCACCTCCACTTCTGGCTCCTCTCATGGTTTAGAGTTTCAGGTTTCAAAAATAAAAAAAATAAACCTTTGTCCTTAACTGGAAATCCCACTCCTGACACCAACTGTGGCGGTCCGACCAGTAAACCCAAGGACAAAGGTTTAAAAAAAACAACTATTTAATTTTTCAATAAAGCTTCACAAAAAATGTTACAATCAATCTCAAAGAAATATAAGAAAAATGGGCCCAAAAAGAAATCAACTAAGGCATACCAACGCAACAAACAAACTAACTGACTGTAACTGACTGACAGAACACACAGGGAATTTATCTACAAAGACTATCCTACACACACACACAAGGAGGGGCAAAAGAGCAAACAAACAAACAATACATAAACCTAAATAGCAAACTCAAATCCCAACATTTACTTCAACACAACTATAAAACAAAAGAAAATAACCTAACACCATAAACATTAACAATAGCGAAAGGAAGAATGTCAATAGCGCGAAAGGAGGAATCTTCTGCAGCAAACTCCCCACTTCCAGCAGCCTGATGGTTTGCTCCAATTACTGGTGAGACCCAGGACAATCAATCCTCCCAGCTAGTCCTTCAACTCAACAACAACAAAAACAAAGCAATTAGTGTTCTAAACAAACAAACAAACAAACAAAGTAAACAAACAAACAAAGTGTTTACTAAAAAGTGTGCACCCAATCCAGTAAACACATAAGACAAAACTCCACCACCAAAGAAGAAGAAAGAGAAGAAAAAGAAATATTAAATACAAAACAATACTAACACAGTGAAGAGGGAGGAACCGCCACATATTTGTAGCGCCACAGTAGTTTTGAAGTTATGTATGTTTATTGTCAGAAAAAAACAGCCAGGAATGTATGAGCTGTGATATGAAAAAGTATTTTCCACATTAGTCTTCCTCTTTGCCTTTTTTATTGCATCAAAATGTTTCCTATCATTACCATCAGGCAAAGACAAAAATCTAGTTTTCAAAGATGATTTTATTCATTAAAGCTGCAGCATAAGACATTTTTTTACATATTTGTTGAAGCTCTCGTTTGTCAGACAGCATAATATGAGCCAGACTGTGAAAAAATAGAGCTCGGTTATGTTTCAGTTCCGCCATCTTGTCTGCTGCCTGCTGGTTTCTCCTTGACCTTGAGATGTCATCAGATCATGTTTAATCTGGACTCCGTTCACATCATCCTGGACGAGATGATCCAAAACGGCCACATCGTGGAAACGAACAAGAGCCGCATCCTCGCTCCACTCACCACCATCGACAAAATGGCGGACGGGTGAAGCAAGCAGGAAATGATGTCACAGACTATTGGAGAACTCTGGGAAATATTGGACTGGTGTTTGTTAGGGGTGCACTGATAAATCGGTCCTGGTTTCCTTAATGTTGGGTGATCAACCAAAACTCGCATGAGAAACAGATTTTATCTTCCTCTGCAAAGGTCTGAAACCACGCCTGACATGCCGCACACCGGGTTGCCAGGTCACATCTGCATCTGTGCAGTTGACAACAGTCACTCCATTGTTGCCAGCTTAGCAACTTTGCCGCCATATTTAACAAAATTCAAAATCAGCAGGTCAGGCATTTTGAAGATCAGCGATTGGCCATAAAACTGCAATCGGTGCACCCCTCATGTTTGTAGAGCAAACTGCTGCCAAGGGTCCATGAGGCGCTAATGTACCAGTGTGTGCATCTCCCAGCAACGCTTAACAGTAGAGAATACTGCTGACAGGTTGCAACTGTGAGTGAAGTCATAATGTTTGTGGCTCGGTCAGCTGATAATACATGGTGAAACCTTGTTTTGTCATTTCAGTGTTTTGAGTGTTCTCTTTTTGTGCCAAATCACTTTAGATTGGGGCATCTTAGTCCTGATGGTCTAATTATTCTATTCAGGTGTGAAGCAGCAGAGGCACAGCTAAAAGTTGCAGGGCCGTAGCCCTCCAGCACTGGAGTTCGACACCTCTGCGTTAAAGGGTCAATAGAGGAGCCATACTGTGACAACTTGGAGCTTCAGAAAGAACAGTTTTTAAAGAGACAGAGGCCCAATTTCAAGGAGTTAATTATAGTCAAATTTCTTTAAAGTGATTTTAAACAGTTACTTTATTTTGCTTTATTATGGCACCATGTGCCTTGAAAATAAATACTGCCCCTTCAAACCATTTTTGTGCCACTCAGCTCTTCAGATCTATTGCAGAGCAGCTTCTAAATTTTACCCGTCCCTGAAATGAATCTTTGGGATCTGGGAGATGAAGTCCTCACAGCTGTTTGAACAGTTTCTAGAGAGTTTCTGTAGAGAGCACCTGTGGATCTCTGCAGCTCCTCCAGAGTTACCATGAACCTCTTGGCTGCTTCTCTAATTAGTCTTTTTATTACTTGGTGGGCAGAGCTTGATCTTTAAATTCAACAGTCACTAAGTTAAAAAACAATTTATGTAATTTTGTGTTTCTAAGATGCTGAAAGAAAAAAATAAATCTACAAACCACACAACTAAATTTTTACTTCATACTTTGCAAACAATTTATTGATCATCTTTTGGAGCATACACATTTGAAAATATTTGTTTACCTGAAACTGCAACTTCAGTACTTCAGTTAAATAAATGTTTACAATATACAAAGAAAATACAGGGAGCAGAGTTTTTTAGATGTGCATCAAACACAATCAGTGTTTTTTTTCTCTTTAGCTTAATCAGAGAGGAAACAGCAAAAACTGAACTCTGACCTTTTCATCAGGTCTGAAACAAACCAAACTGATGCACACACACACTCACACACAAGCTGAATGGAAAGGAAGAAAAACTAAAAAGATGAAAACGAGAAATGAGCCTGAACCTCTAATGAAGGAACCAGGCACTGAACTGAACGGACGAGAGGAGGGGGCCTGTGTGCGAACGCGAACACTCTCACACACACCAGCCTGCAGCCTTGGCCCTGGATGCTGACGTGGTTGTCAGGAGGGAAACGTGAAACATGTGGGTTGGAGATGTTCAGTCAGAATCCTGCACTGTGAGCCTCTGTGTGTCTGTCAGTCACGCGGCTGGATGTTCTGGCAATATGGACAGATGGTTTGGGCGCATGCTCAGTGTAACCGTGGTGACGCTCGGAGGTCAGTTCAGGTGAAAGCCCTTTTCCATAGTGGCAGCTAACAAACGCTCCCTCATGATGTCTTCAGATGAATACTCTGGGAGCTTCAGGTAGTGGACACAAGTGTTTACTGATGGATAGCTGGAGTCTGTTGCATCCACCTGGAGGGGGCGGGGCAAAAGGGGAACAGCAGCCAATCAGCTCACAGTCAGACTTTTAAAGATGCCTGAAGAAGATCTGAACCTACCTTTCTGACTACGGTGAGGCGTGGGTGAAGGTTGGCCAGGCCACCAGGGGGCAGCGTGGAGCAGCCAGTGGTGAACTGCAGGAAGGCTTTCCTCTCATCAGATGACATTCCACATAAAACCCTGACAAAGCGCTGAAAGCCAGGACTGCAGAGGAGCAGACACAATGAAACAGGATCAGCTTTTAGCCTCAAACATCAACCCTCTCTCTCTCTGTGTGTGTGTGTGTGTGTGTGTGCTTGTCTGCTCCCATACCTGTCTCTGGTGTAACCAAGCTTTGGTTCGGTGTAGTTGATGATGTCATCAGCATTCCAGGAAGGAGACTGGTTACCACAGAGAACCATCTGTACTTCCTTGTGGCTAAAGGAGCTCAGCTTCTCCATAGGGAACACCTGATTAAATCCCTCTGAGGAGAGCAGACAGGATGAGCCCACACCGGCCAGTCACATCCATCCATTATTCAAATGACCTACTCATTTAGTAACACAAAGTCTAAAAATACTACAACAATATCTATACATTTTGCGCTTAAGAGTAGAAACAACAAAAACCTTTTAAAATCTGTCCTACCAAGAACTCCTTAGTTTTAGCTTCACTGCAAGAAAACAAAAACTGAAGCACCTTTTGCTCTCCAATTATTAATTGCATTTGTTAGCTGCAGATGATCCTTTACTATAAATGATCAAGCATTCACTACAGCATGCTGCTTTTGACTCTCGGGTAACAAAATGTTTATTTTTTTACATAAATTTATTAATTGTACATTTGCACCTCAATGTACACGTGTTCCAAATCATTGTGCAAATTGGATTTAAGTGTCAAAGATTACATTTTTTGTTGTGCCATCAAGTTTGTAGATGGTATTATGAGTCAGGGCTCTTTGAATCACTATAATGAATTTCAGAGCTGGTTGATTAGTTTGTCTGGTGAGCTCAGTTAAAGGAGATCTACTTAAGAAGGATGATCATTTTAGAAAATCTGAGAAAATATCACTTGCATAATAATTTGGAACACGGTGTATTTCTAATATTGTACAAAAAAGTATCAGTGGTTAAATAAAAAATGTGCAGAATGAGCCTTTTTTTGTTGTTTTTTTTAAATCAGATTTTTCTTGTCTAGTTCTGTCTTACTAACTGCTCTGTGTTGTTCTTTTGGCAAATGGCCTTTTAAGTTGGAATGCTCCAGTTAAGAATTAAGCAATGACTAAATTAGTTAATCAATTCATCACTATTAATCCAATTAATTGTTTCAGCCCTACTTATAACAATAAACATCTCAACAGCTTGGTGTCTCAGAGAAACTGTTGATCTGTGATGTTGGGTACTAACTATGAAGGTTTTGGGGAGTGCCTGGAATGAAAATAATAATAACTCCATTACTCTGATTGGTGCCTGAGCTGTGAGTGAATTTGTCTAATTGTGATGTGTGTGTTCACCTTTGAAGGCCTCCATCTGTTTCTGGATGCCAGTGTGCATACAAAAATCGAACATCAGCTCCACATACTCCTCTGCATTCTCCACAGTCACCATCTGTCCTCCCACAATCACACACAGGGAGAAAAGCAGGTTTAGTGGGACACACACACACACACACACACACACACACACACACACACACACACACACACACACACACACACACACACACACACACACACACACACACACACACACACACCATCCTGTGACCGGAGCAGCAGCTGGGTGGATGCGTGCTGTTACCTCGTCATCTCCGTTTGATTTCAGGTCTACTGCGGAGAAGCCATGAACCTTTGATGATGGACAGAATTGAAAGTTTAACCTGAAAACAGAAATGTCACATTTAGAGCAGCAGCAGGTACAGAAACACTGTACTTATTATTTCTATACAGTATCTTCATTTTAATACAGTTTTATGAAACTGTTACAGGCTGCTGAGGCTGTGTCCTTTTTTTCTTTTTAATACTCCAGCACTTATACGAACAATGTGTGAGATCATGTTTCTTGGGATTATCCTGCACTGAAGCAGGCATCAAGTTTAAAAACCAAATGTTTGCTCTGCTTGAAAATATGATTTAATATATAGTTGTGTTTTTAAAGGTTCTTGTTGAGCGCAGAGAGAACAGAGCGGAAGGTGTGGCGTGTGGGTTTAAGTCTCACACAGTCGCTCGATACGTTTTCTGACAGCGCCTGGCTGGCTGTTGCAACTTGATGAAGTTTATGAAAATGTCTTCTTCATTCACAGTATTCCTAGAAAATACTGCATTCACATAAATAAATAACCAGCAAATCAAAATACTGCAGCAAAGCTGCAGATATTACCAAACAACAAAAACTTAATACAAGGAATGCTTCAATTTTGCACCTTGAGAATATTTAGTTAAGGATACAGATAATTATTAAATGTTTTAGGTGATTTTCTCTCTATTTATTTTGAATTGTGACCAGGGCTGGCTCAAAATTTTGTGGAGACTTGAGCAGCATATGATGGCCCCCCCAGTCCTGAAATTCACTTCAGGACTGAAGTGAATTTGTGAACAAACCGAACTCCAACACAATTAAACTCTGTGTTAAAATGTTAGTATTTATTGGGCCCCTGAATGTCTGGGGGACATTAAGCAGCTGTTTAGTTCCTTTATGCCTTGGGCCAGCATTACCTTGTTTGATGATCTATTATGATTACTTAATTAGGATTTAACTAAAGTGCAAAATTGTGATATTAGTTTAATTTATATTTTTTGTGTTTGTCTTTTTTCTCTTGTTGTGTTCAGGTATTGACTCAGCAGGTATTCTGGGTAAAACCCTCACTATGTCATGGCCTCAAACAGAAGAGCTGACTCAGCTCTTCTTGCAGCAGGTCAAGCTGAGTCTGAGATTTTACCCAAGGTCCTCGATGCTGAGTGGGGGCCCGGAGCCCAGGGGGTTCCTCAGCATCAGGTCCTGCAGTCTGGTGTTTTTCTCGTCTTCAGACAGACTCTTGCTGCCCAGGATCTGTCTCCTCTTCACAGCCAGCTCTTTCACCTCTTTTAGGAAGGTTGCTCTAGAAGGGGTAGGGGGGGATCATTTTCTAAATGAGTCAGTGTTTTAACTACCAAACTAAAAAAGGAAATTCTGAACCGAAAGACCTGCTGACCTGTGTGGGTTGACCAACTGGAAATCATCCCAGATCAGGATGCCGTGGTACCAGGCGGGGGGCTTCCGTTTGGGCGGGTCCATGATGAACTCGGACTTGGAATCCTCGTCAAAGCTGCCCACCGAGTACGTCTCTTGGCTCTCCTCGGTGGACGCCTCTGACTGCACCTCGGACAGCAGCGCCTGCAGGTGTGCGCGCTCAGGGCCGTGGCCCGGCGGCGAGCCGCGCGACTGGTACAGCAGCTTGCTCATGTTGGACTTTATGTCACCCATGCAGAGCAGTTTGAAGAAGGGCTGGGACACGGGCAGGTCCACCAGCCGGTTGTCCTGGATGCACTTGGCCAGGAAAATCCCCAGGAAGTGGAAGAGCTTGGTGATGCGCTCCAGCTCCTCGCTGTCCTGCGGGAACGGAGCAGGGAACAGGCCGCAGGACCGCTGCACATAGAAACCGGGCGGCTTCAGACCCCCGCCCAAGTCCACCTGCAGAAGACAGGGGAACACACACGGTCAGCAGTGTCGCCATGGAGACCGAAGTCAAACTGGTGCAAATCAACCACAACAAAGCATTGTCCTGGTTCCTGTTCACTGGGTGAATACTCATCATAAATCTGGTGCAATCTTCTCACACCTCCAGGTCTACTGGTTAATGATACATCCATCCATTGAACATGGAGGTGCTCAAAAACACAACAGATTTTCTGCTTGTGTGTGATTCTGGGAATTTATGCATCAACTTAAACCAAGGAAATATACAGGACTGATATCACCGATTGTTTATTTTAAAAAATCATTGATTAATTTGGTGAGTCATAATATCATGAGAATAAGTCATTATGAAAATAAACTCATAATATTATGAGAATAAAGTCGTAATATACTGACTGTTCTCATAATATGACTTTATTCTCATCTTATTATGGTCATGGCTCTAATACTTTGTTGTAAAATCAGCTGAAGTCAGATTCCAATTAATTTGTTATTGAAAAACTCCATGATGAAGATTTTTTTTCTGAAATTTATATGAGGCGGAGAACATTCTAGTCATTTCAGTAAAGCATATATTATATAATCTGTAAGTAAAATGCATCATCAATTATTATTTTTCAGATTATAAGCAGCTACATTTTTCCCGCGCTTTGAATCATGCAGCTTACAGCCTGGTGCGGCTTTTCTGTGGATTTTCTGCCACAGGGCTGTTTAGCAAGAAGTGATGATGCCGCTTTTAAGTTGATGGCTATTGATGGGAAATAGAGCTGCTGCATGTGAACTCAGCATGAACGAATCCATGGTTCAGTGTTGGAGATGAAGGGCTGCGTCCTTGATAAATCCAGCAGATTTATGAAAAATCGAGAGCAGCGGAGCTATCAGCGGCTTATAGCCTGCTGCAGCTTATATATGTACATTTTCAGTTTTTTAAAAGAAACTTAATGGATGAGGCTTACAGTGAGGTGCGCTCTATAGTCCGGAAAATATAGTACATAACCCTGAAGTGTGTGTGCAGAGCAGTTTAGTCTGTCAGTTTCACACATCATGACACAGAATGCTGAAATGGGCCTCAGACTGTGATAGAGCTCTACTTCAAATCCTCTTAGCAGTTTCTCATGAGTTCATGGGTCGCCGGTTGCTAGGTGACTGACCTGTCGGGACTCGTCGTCAGGGAAATCGTCGTCACACAGCCAGATACCCAGGGACGTTCTCTGGAACTCTGCAGCCACCAGAGCGTAGAACTCCAGGGTGGGACCCAGACCAGTTCCCTCTTCACCCTGGAACTCCACCTGAACACACACACACACACACACACACACACACACACACACACACACACACACACACACACACACACACACACACACACACACACACACACACACACACACGATTCAGTTTCAGAAGGTACTTGCAGCACAGATGAGACAGAGCTTCCAACACGCGTTCACTTCTTCTCCCACCTCCAGTACGGACTTCCTGTCAGCGTGGATCTGCATGACTGACTCCGCCCACTCCATCATGGCATCTCCTCTGGGAACTTTGACCCTCTCATGTTTGAGCCGGCCCACCCTGAACTCTCCAGGGTCATCCCGTCGCACCGTGGTGGACGGCCGCGATCGCTCCATGGTAGCCTCACGCCGGTTCTGGAGCCACACAATGGCCCTGTGTGGGAGCACAGGGGTCAAAGGTCAGGACATGGAAAGGACAGAAGTCAAACTGGATGAAACTGCCAGCAACGTTTTTCATCTCTAGGCATTAGTTTGAGGGCGAGCAGATCTGGTCCTGTTGCCCCAGATCGCTGGTGGCCCTCCTGGTGGTTGCTATGGCGCCTGTCAGACTCACCTGGATGCTCCAAAGGCGGTGCAGGTGAAGTACAGCTGTCTGGTCTCAAAGGGGATGAGGAAGGGACATTTGGACGTGAGCTGTTCACACCAGTCAGGCAGCGCTCCGCTGGCCACAGCCAGAGGCTCCTGGCAACAAAACGTCGATAGCATTCAGTTAGCTTAGCTTCATTTGTAGTTTGCTTCAGAAGTCAGCATTATGACAGATACAACCTAGTTAATACCACATTAATGTTCTATAGAACTATAAACATAAAAGGGGGATAAATGACCATTAAAATCACAAGTTAATCTCACAAACATTTAGTACATTTACATAAATAATCCTAGAAGAGAAGCTGACCTCTATCTGCTGGAGGATCTTGGTAGTGATCTTCTTGCTGGTGAACTCCTCTGGTGATGCGTTGAACTGAAGCTCCTCAACATCTGGAAATTACAGGCAAAAAAACAAAAACAAACAAAAAAAAACATGAGGAAGACGTGCAAATGCACATGCAGAATATTCCTTTTCCAACACTGAAACCTGTTCTAGCCTTTTTGCTGTATTTCTAAAAATTCTCCATAGTTTAGAATCAGTCAGCTCATTCCACATGATGGAAATGCAAAACTGTGATATAGGATGAAATGACCCGTCCAGCAGGGAGGCGTGAATGTGTGGCCGTCGTACCTTCCTGCAGCGTGCGCACGTTGGAGACCGAGTCACTCCCGATGATGTAGAGGATGCGCAGCAGCTGCAGGACGTCCTCCATGCCGCATGCGTTTTGGCTGCAGCCGGCCTTGGCCTGCGCTGCCTCCCTGACCCAGCCCAGGATCTCACTGCTCTGACTGACTGACAGCGAGCTCGGACTGAGCCCCCCGCAGCGACCCCCGACCCCTGTGCCCTGGTCCAAGAACTCCTGCAGACAAAAGCAGACCAGAGGGTCAGCATCACCTTCCTCGTTTACGGTTCCAATTCTGTCCAAAGTGTAAAGGAAAGAGTTGGACTTGCCATCTTCCCGCTGTCCTTCTCTTTATCAGAGTCTTTCAGCTCCCGGTACATTATCCTGCAGGGGGACACAGAAAAGACTGAAACATGTACAGTGTGAACACGTGACGTGAGCTGTAGTCAGGTTCTGGGGGTCTCCTCTCTTACGTGTAGGTGGGCTCCCAGATGCGCCGCAGCTTATCCGTCTTCACAGAGCCGTTGCAGGAGAGCTGCAGAAGCCGTTGTACATAGTAGAAGATGGTCAACTTGTAGCTGGACAGAGGAAGCTCAACCTCTCTAGTTGTACCAAGGCCGGGAACCTGGACACACACAAATATATTTAAGAATCTCAATTCACATTTACAACAATTGATTTAACATGTTCCAAAAATAGGTGTAAATTAAAAATGTGGCTTATATTGTCTATACTTGGTTTTCAAATAAATTTAAGTAATTGATTACAGAACCAATAATTAATTATATTAACATTTTTAATGGAGTCCCACCGTGACTATAGAAAGCTAACAGAAACATTGGACGTCCTGGAGAGGTGGGAAGAGAATTTCACTCAAGAGTAATGATACTTCATAACAGCAAAAGTAAAAAGTACAGCACAATAAAAATACTCCTAAAAGTAAATGTTTTCCAAAAAATGCTCCAGTAAATGTGAGTAAATGTAGCTGCTCACTTGTCTTCATGACTAACCTTTAGAGTCAGAGCGAGGTGAGGAGAAGGAGCACACTCCACCTCCTCCCGGGCCTCGGACCGAGGCGTTCCTGCACCAAAACAGAACCAGCTCCAGTCAAATATTCAGTTCTCTGTATTCAACACAGACTGACATAATCTTACATGGAGATGCAGGACCCAAAAGAATAAATGCATCATATGTTCCAACATTTTTGTCTGCTTGTATATAGTTGATGGAACCAGTACTGCTTTTTAAATTCTTCATCTTACTTTGACTCATTTCAATACGATTACCAAACAGTTATGACAATTTTACTTATGACAATTTGCAGTTATTTTTAAAATATTTACTAAAGCTAAAGTTAGTTAGATGAAAAATTCCAGCTAGCTTTAGATTTGCTACATCAGGTGTCTGTAGCAGCGTACCAGGGGAGGGGATCTCAAGGTCGGTGGTCTGTTGAACATTAGTTCTTCCAGGTCGGGGGTCAAATGCAGGGACCAAAGCAGAAAACTGCCTTTTGAGTACAAAATCATCGTCCCACGTTCTCCTGCGTCCTCCTTTTGTCTCATACTCTTCCTCTTCCTACAACAGAAAATACATTCGTTCCACAGTCTGACATCAACACAGCAGCAGCAAAAACAAAACTACTACAGGAACAAACAAAACTTCTTTTACATACCAGGACCTCCTCATACTCCTGGTCCTCCTGATTGTCATCTTCATTTTCGTCATCATCGTCGTCGGGCTCAGGGAGGTCCTCCTCATCATCCAGCTCTGCCAGCAGCGTGTTGGCACGGCAACTGTCCAGGAAGTCTGCAGGTCGACAGAAACACAGCTGGCATGATTCCAGCAAGAGGACGGAGTGAAGACCCTCCCTGATCCTGATGACGGCTCCGCTGGGCCGAAGGCCAGCCGGCTGCTGAACATCAAGCAGCGCTAAAAACTCCAACTTGTTCTGAGAATGTAGCTTGGCTTTGGCTCTTTGCATGGTTTGAAGTTCTGTGCACCTGGAGTTATCCATGTTCTGCAGAGCACCATCTGCTCCAGCACATTGGATCTATTCTTGTTGCATGTGTAACATAGCACCTACCTGGCTTCATTCACATCGCATATGATCATGTAACCTTCACCTCTACATCTATACCCCACACTACAACGGAAGTTCCTTGCAGGGAATACTGAACATGCAGCATCACATTCCCTCTGATGCCGCTTCCTGCTGCTCTGCAGCTTTTAGCTTGTAGATTTGAGCAAATCTTCCGTCAGAATTTAACACCGATCCACTTTTTTTCACTTCCGATATCAATATCAGTGGTTTAGCATAGGGTGACCCCAATAGACCTTTTTCACGCTTCCGGGTTTTAAAGCCGATGTTGGGTTGGACAACTTCCGGTGGCTATAGCGCTAGCATTAAAAGGCTAGGAAAATGGCTCAGTCTCGGGGCAGTTGTTTTTGTTCAGTCCCTGCTTGTTCATGTGGGGCAAGAAAACAGCCATACCTGTCCTATCATGCGTTCCCGACGGACCCGGACCAACGGAGGCAGTGGATCCAGGCGATCCGAAGAGATGAAGGTCCCGACTTTGGCATAAAGACGGGGAGCACTTTCGTATGTAGCTGCCACTTCACACCGGAGGATTTTTTTAGCGGATCCACCAGCAGCCGCCTTAGAAGTGGAGCTGTTCCTTCCCTGTTTGCCTGGAATAACTTCACTGCACCGGCAATGAGAGAGTCTGCTCTGGAGAGGGCTAAGAAACGGCAGTTTGTCCTCTCAGAAAGCTAGCAGGCTAAAGATGCTACTGCGGACCATGACTATATGGCACATCCACCCGCAGGTAAACATCTAATTAAGATAGTACATTGTATATATTTTCCATGTAAGATAATTTCAGTGAAACATAGCTGTTACTATAATAATATTATTATTATGACCACATAATTATGAAATTCTGTGGTTATGTATTTTGTGGAGAGATTATGCTGTTTTTCACAAACTGTACTGGCAAATACATTTCAGAATGCAATCAGAATATAACTGAAAAGTTTAAATTATGTCTCCAATATTCCACGTAATTTAGCAAACTAAGTTAAGCTTCATTACGATGTTTGTGTAGTTCATATACTGTAGCTAGCGGTTAGCTCGCTAAGCTACGTCTTTTCTTAACTTGATAGCAGTAGATATATTTTTTGTGGAACAACTTGTATCCTTTCACACGTTTGTTGGTGGATGAAATAGCCGCTGCGATTTCCTCCGCATCAGTGAAAGAAAGGGCTGGCAAATTAAGTAAGGAAGATGAAAAGGACCGGAGGAGAGCCATTTTTCAGAGTACTTGAATTACAGTCACCAAAACAGAAAGGGCCACAGCCCTTTCAGATACTACTTCCGGTTGCCGTGAAAAAGGTCTATACAGAAAAATAGCTGACTTAAAAACTTTTTTTTAACAGACCTAAATGTACTGAATTACTAATTTATTTGCCAACTCTGCACCGGTCGAGCACACTGAAATACACTAATGGCTTCACTTGCTTGGTCAACATGGAAAAACAACTTGAATTTGTTCAGTCAGAATAATTAGAAGTAGAACAACTAATGGATTATAATAATAAATAAACTGAAACTGATATAAACAATAGGTTGACTATTTTGGTCAAACATGTAAAAATAAACAAAAACATTCTTTCAAATGGTTCAAGAGCAATCATATAAGAATTTGAATATAATGTAAAATAAATGATGTCACTAAGAGCAAAAAGCATAGAATTAGAGTGAATAGATCTGCCCTTATGAATCGGGCACATTAAACCGATACCACATCTAGATTTTTCGTTAATATCAGAATCGATACAGATATTGATATCAGATCAGTGGATCTCTAGTTGGAACGTTGATGAGTTAAGTTAGGCAGCCAAGCAGCTATAACAGGTCAAACATGCTGTTACATGATGTTGGGTCTGTGTGTGTGTGTGTGTGTGTCTGTGTGTGTGTGTGTTGGTGGTGGTGGTGGTGGTGGGGGGGGGAGGGGGGCACTGACCATAGAGAGAGAACTCAGCTTCCTGTCCTGTGTCACTCTCACTGGACGTGGACGTCAGGCTTGTTGTCAAAGTGTTACTTAGCAACTGGCCAACTGAAAGCCCCGTTGTGGCTGTGGCTACGTTATTGCCGCTGGTTACTATGGAAGTTGACATGGTAACTGTGGAGTTGGTGCCAGTGGTGGTGAGGTTAGGAAAGCTCTGAGCGCCCATGAGAGGAGAAGCTGCAAACAAAAACAAGTAGCAGTTAGTCTGAAACCAAAGACACAGCAGTATACAGGTTGGTTATGCTGCAGTCAGCTGCCAGCACACACACACACACTGGACGCCTGAAGGAAGGGAACTCATGCTCTTCTCTAAATAACCATTATGGTTCATTTTTTGTCTAGAATGTTCCCCTTGGACACGTCAAGCAGTCTAATATGGAGCACAAGTGTTCAGAGCTCAGCGTAGTGCCTGGAGAAACGTTTTAACTACAGCAACACTTTGCTTTCCTCACACCTAAACATTTCCACCACAAACAACCATAAGCTCCAGATCTTATGGGAGTTTTGATTTAAAATAGTTTTGGTGTGCGAAAAGCACAGACATGTTCAGGGTTTTCTGCTTCGTTACATCACACTGTCACACCGGATCAAAACTATCAGCATTCATTTGCTTAGTGGCAACAGTTTTTTCCAGCTGTTGAGTCTGAGGTGGAGGAAGAAAATGAATGGTATGTGTATGGCTGCATAATGTTAGGAGAAACATGAGTTTCTCTGATAATGTCACTGGACAATATGGCTGATAAACATGTCATGATATAGGCATTAAATATTAGTAAATATTAACAATTACTGATTAGTTTTGTTTTAAAAACCTGAAATATTGCCACACAGGTGGGGTGACATTTTATGTTTTATCCACAGTTTTCACTCAATATGAGGCACTGCTAGGTACTCAACAAGTTGTTGCTAGGTAACACAAAAAACTGAACAGATTGTTGCTAGACAGCCAAAAAGTGAGTTTGCTAATTGATGCCACCCACCAACCTTAGAGGTTTAAGCTAAAGGTCAACCTACAGAATGGAATTTGTAAAGTGCTTTGAGATGACATTTATTGGGAAGTGGTGCTACAGAAATAAACTGAATTGAAATTAAATTCAGTTTACTTAAACTGAAATATCATACTGCGCTTGATATCATCACAGAAATATTTACCAATTTTATTGACAATGAAAGGGTTCATAACATGGTGCAGCCCTAATGAGTACTAGTTTTGTCGGTGGAGCTTCAGTGTTGAAGTGGTGCCTCATTCCTGTAGCATTAGCATGCTAGCAGTGTGGTACTCACTTGCGGCGCTCATGACGTTGCGGCCCAGGGTGTTTGTGTTGTTGTCGCTGCTGCTGCGGCTCAGATTCATGTTGTTGGTGGCATTGGTGCGGGACATGTTGGGTGCACGGCGGACAAAGGACTCCATGAGGCTGGCCTCCCGTGACGACAGATTGGGGACGCTGGCGCTGGAACTCATTGGGGCCCCAGCGGCCAGCAGGGAGCTGACCGACAGGCGCGTATTGGTGGCGGAGCACAGCGGCCTCTGAGAATGTGTGTCTTTGCTGGACGACTCGGACACAGAGCTGACGTCGGGAGAGCTCACGCTCACCAGACCCATGGAGATGGCCGTGGCCGGGTCGGTGCCGGCTGCCGCCGCGGTGGGTGAATGGTGCTCGTCTCCGGTCACAGACGTGTCAGCGGTGAGCGTGCCTGAGCTGGACCCTGACCCACATCCAGCCTCTGCGGCGGAGGACAAAACCACGATGGGCTCCTGTTGGTGGCCATCACATCCCAGGCTGCCGGTGACCCCTCCAGGCCCCGCGCCTTGGTCCAGCAGCAGGCCCTCTGCTCTCCTCTCCAGCTGCAGGGCCCCGCCGCCGGGCATCCCGGCGGAGGAGCTGAGGCTGATGTCAGAGGACGAGGCCACGCTGCAGACGGAGCTGCTGCTGCCCTTCCGGCTGGAGGAGCTGGCCCCACTTTTGTCGGGACAGTTATTTTTCACCAGGCTGCTCCAGGAGGGCTGCTGGGAAGACGACGAGGTTGAGGACAACGACGCCAACGTGGTGGTGGTTCCGCCAACAGCTGTTGATGTCACAGAGGGTCCCACCGTGGATGAGGCGGGACCTGAAACAGTGGATGAGACAGGTTTGGGTGTTGGCGCTGTGGCAGCCGACTCAGGGTCATACCCTGGAGCAAGCTTGAGGTCAAACTTCCCTTCAGCGCCCATACGGTAAGAGTTAGAGCATCCGCTAGCATCCCAGGTTACATCAATCCAGCCTGGATGGACAGAGAGATAGGAGGGAGACGGACAGATGGATGTCAGAGAGGCGGCAGAGAGGGAAACAGGGCGAGAGCGGCAGAGGAAGGCAGACAGCGGACAAGCAGCTTACAGTCCTAACAGCTCCACACAGTGACAGAATATTACTTCCAACTTCGATGCACATGTCAAACAACAACATCCTGCAGGAACATTCAGGGCGACGTTTATTTATTAGAGGAGTGATTTGGTCAAACTTCCCAGCTAGTTACTGATTTGATATTGACTGGCTGCCTCAACCAGCTCTACCTGCGCCTTCCTGGACGCAGGTAGAGCTGCTGCCTCTGTTCATAGAAAACCTGCTACCAGGCCTGTCACAATAAGCAATCCATCAATTAATCGTACAATCCATTAAAATGACATCCATAAATGCCATTTCCATGATTCATTGTTTTTCTCTCTTCCTACCAAAACTGGACGACAAAAGTCTTCAGTCTGGTGCTTCGGTCTCAACTGGCCCTTTTTTGAAGGACAACTTTGTTTACAGAGACTTTAATATCGGCTTTATTTGTTGTGTGTTTGTTTATTTATTTTTGATATTCAAAATATCATTATCGTTCATCACAATAACTTCTGGGACAATTTATCATCCAGCAATTAATTGAGTGATTAATTTTATTGCTCATTGAAATTCATTTATTTAACTCAATTCATTGCTTATCCCGACAGGCCTTCCTGTGACATTTTAAAGGCAGGTTTTGTTTAATAAGATCAAACAGAAATGAGCCAGAGAGGCAGAACCTGCTGCTAAAGAAACAGCTGGTTAAATTTCTATTTATGAGTCACATTTATCTAATTTAACAGATGAATGCCAACAGAAACATCCAAACAGTCTTTATACCAGGAAATAGATTATTAGTTGGAATGCATTTATTACTGCATCTTTTTCCTTTATAAATATAACAAATGTTATAGCTTCTTGTGGTTCGAATTCTGTGAAAAAATATTTTAAAAATCTCAAGAGTACGCACCTTTTGCTATCAAATTATTGTACTGTATCAGTTTTTTTTAGCTGTATATGAATCCTTTGCTAAAATAATCAAGTGCTCACAAAAGGAATACATTTTAGGCAATTACATGTTTATTTACTTGTTTAAAAAGAAAATTTGTTTGCATTTTTTCATATATTTGTAACACTGTAAAATAAGCCTTTTTGTGCTCCAATAAAAAATCTGCACAATGTGCCAATTGTCAGAAAAATTAATTTCTAAAATAATAGTTAGCTGCTGCTCTACTACAATCTCCTTTAATATATTTTGAAGTATATTGACACAAAACCTATCTAAAGCAGTTTTGCTTTTATTCTGAAAGTGTTTCATTTCTGCTCTATGGGCTTTATTTAGAATCTACCACCTAACAGAAATGGTTTGCCCTGACAAAACATTTTGTTGCTCCGATTATGTTATAGATTATAAAAGAAGGCTTCTATCACTAGTGGAGTGACTAGAGCACAATGTGACAGGTACAAAAACAGAAAATAAAAGCAGGGGAAAATATACAATAAATCATTACAGTAAAAAGAGAGAAATTACAATCAAACAGTAATGATCCCATTTATGGTGCTAAAAATATGAGATGTGGAACAAATGGAAGAGAACACAGAGGCAGGTGAAGTTCTCATCATCCCAGTATACATTGAGATCAGAGATTCTGCAGTAACAACAGCAATAATACCAGTTTCATGAGCTGTTCAAGGTCCTAGTTGACTTTAAAATCAATCTGTCTGTCCCTAAATACAGACAGTCTCAGAAGTCACAAATTCTCTATGCAACACTTTGGAAAATGATTGCAGGCTGCTGCCATTTCTACTCTGAGAAAACAAAGGATCTTGCTCCACCCTAACTTCTAATAACGAAAAAAAAAAAAAAGAAAGAAAGAGACTAGTGAATGTCTGTCAACATTAGGCAGTAGCAGAGAAAAAAAAAAGACAAGCCAATCTCTGACATCAGACTTGTTGAAGGTAATGCAGGTAGGGAATGAGGAGAAATTTTTTCAGAATGATTTCTCTCCAGCTGGTTGATTAAAGAGGAATAAACCAGACACTGGCTGGAGGTAGACTGGAAACAGGATGTTTGAGGAGAAAGCTGGAAGGAAACCAGTGCAGGAAAGGAAACGAGTTCAAGTGTTTACTGGGATAAACATCTGCCCACATTCACTTCTCAGGACAGATATGACTGATGGCAGGCACATCGCCACTCCTCAACAAAAACCTTCAGACAAAAAATGGCCAATCCTGAGGTCTAGACAGAGGGTTTGGAAATGAGAGCATGTTCTTCTAGCTGTCGGTCAAATGGACACCAACTCACCATTGTGAGCCTCTCCCGTGACAGTGCCCTCTCCTGGCGGATTTCCATCCTGCTCCCGCCATTTCCAGTCAATACCACGAACAACCCGCGCTCCTGGGACGATGTACTTCATTACCTGAGAGCGGAAAATTCTGCGCTGGCGACGGAGGTTTGCCTCTGCCTCCTTCACAGCTTTACCTGCGTTGGGACAGGGACAGAGGGACACGCCACTTAGTGGAAACACTTAGGTAAAAAAATGAGTTGTAAATATAAACTTGTTGCTTTTCCTCTAACAGACATTCAGTCTCTCCCCAATGAACTATTAAACTAACAAGGTGAGTACAGGGCTAGAAAGATCAATCAGATTTATCCTAATAAATTATAAACTGATTATTGAAATAATCATCCACTACTTTAGAATTGATTAATTGTTAACTGGAGTATACGAACTCAAAAATAAACTGCTGCTACTATGAGCAGAGGGGCTCACCTAGCTGGTCCTCACAGACCGCTGTGACTGTGCCGTACAGCTCCAGCCCAGACAGAGACAAGTAGTGTGTCTGACCACTGGCATTCTTCCCCATTTGTTTGATCCTTATGTGCCTCCAACCCTGCTTCTCGTCTTTGGACGGGTCTAGAGGCCAGGTGGCCGTTGACCTGTGGAGACACAGACTAGTGTTAGTATTCACCAAGAGGCGCGGCTCCCTTCTGACTGCAAACGGAGGAGTTTAAGGGAAGGTCGTACCCTGGTTCATTGAGGCTGCCATCGTCTATGTGTGTGTATAAAGTGGACCAGTTCTGACCATCTTTTGAGACCTGAAAGACCCAGTTTCGCAGCGCAGAGCGCCCATAACCCCTAAAGGAAGAAGGAAAGCACAAACCTGTTTTTAAAAATGACTGTTTTTCTGAAAAAATGCACCTTTCACACAGAAATTCTGTATTTCTAGCATTTGTCTCAGTGTTTGACTGCAGAGCCTGGCTGCAGGCTGTAGGGGGTTCCTTACCTGGCGTGCCTCAGAGTGTACGCTGATGGAATGACCCACAGGCCCAGGTCAATAGCAAACCAGGCGTTCTTGTCGTCATTAGTGTGGCAGTTGAGAGCAGAGCTGTCCCGACTCAGAATGTCCTCCAGCCGGCCGTAAGGAAGGTTACGACCCTCTGAGGACGTCACTACTACCAGCCCATAAGCTGCAGGGTTCACCCATTCATACGCCGTCCTGACGAGAAAAGATTGGTGATCATAAGCTTAATGTCCCGACTAACATCTAGAATGTTTACCCTAACTTTTTAGGCTGCTGGAAGTACTTCAGCCTAAAAAGACAGAAGACTACACAGTAACTGATAGCTGTAAAAAGATGTTCAGTGTTTTCATGGATACATTCAAATTCAATGTCTATCCTAGGAAGATGGGAGGCAGTTTTTTTACACAAAAACCAGGACAAACCACTAAGGTTGGACCAACCTTAGAAAGGTCGACAATTCTTTCTTTTCATTGAAAGAAAGAAAATAAAGAAATGAAAATAAAGACTTCACTTTTCTTTTCAAAAGTAGAAATGCTGACATTTCTCATATAAATGAGAAAAAAAGTCTGAACACAGAAATATTTCTCCAGACCCAAAAACATGGGGTCAGTTTTGTTGACTTTTTAAGCCTGTATAGGAACACTGTAGACCAGTTGGAGTTTTAGCACTGTCTGCAGCCACTGCTCTTACTTTGCATTGGTTCCGACCCAGTAGATGATGCCATTCTCATCAAAGTCGTGCTGATGTCTGAAAGTGAAGGTCTGGCCTTCCCTCAGCTTCCTGACAAAGACGAACGACGAGCGCTCAAAGTCGTACCACTGCTTCGCCACCTGGACCATGAAGGCACAAGAACAAAAGGCCGGTGGGAGGTTAGCCATCAACAGGTGCTCTGATTGGCTTGGTGATGTAGCATGTTGTGTGAGGCATCACCATCTTTAGGAGGTATTGCTCCAGAGACTCCACAGTGGCGAGCGGCTCCATCTTCAGCATGCGACCTGTGCGGTCAATCAGAGCCGTCTCACCTGGCGCGCGTTCCAGACGGAACCTCAACCGCCTAGTCAAGATCTGACACAAAAATCACATTTTGAGCAGCTGTGGAAAAGACTGATGACAACAAAAAGCACCAACTCACCTGCAGGTTGTAAGAGGACCCTGGAGAGTCATACAGGTACAGAGGTAGACGCTCAATGGACTCCAGCACAGCTATCAGCTTTCTGATTAAGGCAACAGCTGGTCGGCTGCGCACACACACACACACACACACACACACACACACACACACACACACACACACACACACACACACACACACACACACACACACACACACAAAGCTGGGATTTATTACTAGATAATATGAGAAGTACATGCCATTTATATTATATTGAATATATTAGCCATATTAGAAATAAATTTCCTGACCCAATATCAATCAGGATCATTGTTCTTCATATTTACACTAGTCCCTGTGTATGTTGCAAAGTCCACTGCATTTAAGCAGTATACTTAAATATACTGCTTATATATAAGCAGTATATATAAGCAGTATGGTGCGCTCAACAGCTCTTCTGGACTGTAGAGCGCACCATACTATAAGCTGCAACAACAAAGTTTTTTTTTTAAAAAACGGAAAAGTACCTATATGTCACACTGGGCTATAAGGCGCCCGATATCGCCGCCGCTCGGTTTTTCACAAGGATGCAGCAGATTTATTAAGGTCGCAGCCCTGCATCTCCAACACCAAACCATGGATCGTTCGTTCACACCAAGCTTATGTGCAGCGGTTCTATTTTTCTCCGTATGGCCAGATCAATAGCATTCAGCTTAACCCTCTCAGGCTCAAATTACTTGCAAAGACTAACTAAGTAGCATTTAGCTGTTGCAAATCTGCAACATCTGCCTGGAGAGGGTTAAAAGCGGGATCATATAAACTTCTTTGTGTGGTTTCCACAATATGAGTTTGGGTATGAGTTTTCAAAAAATGTCTCCGTCGTGTCTGCTGCTAGCATTTGCTTGTTCTAAATGAAAATTAGTGCTTTCTTCTTTCATTTCGACTTCCTGCTAAGGAGCAGGAAGTGAATCCACAGAAAAGTCGCATTGGGCTATAAGTCGCATGGTTCAAAGTGTGGGAAAATAGTAGTGGCTTATAGTCTGAAAAATACGGTAATTCATCAGAAGCCTTTCTAAAACACAAACCAACAAGCTGCTCTCCAAATGCATTAGAAATAAAAAGTAATCGAAAGTTTTAATCCACTTACCTTTCGTTATCCTCGTTCTCGCTGAAAGCCGCCTTGAACACATTGATTCTCTCCATTAAAGGCTTACAATCATGTTTCATGTCCAGCTCTGCACTCTGCAGGAATCCAAACAGAAAACAGTTCAGGTCACGGTGCTTCTTGAAGAATACACAGCTACTGAACTTTAAGAAGAAAACTACAGACGCATGTGTTAACATTTATATCGGCCATTATTAATCATTTTTTTAACTTTTTGGTATAACCTGGCCGATATTAATCACTGATATTTACAATCTGTTGCCCTTGTTGTTTCAGGAGGGGGAGGGTTTGGTCATGTGACAGTGAAGCGAGGGAGGAAGGGTGGTTAAAGTTTTTAATGGAGTTAAATGCAGGGTCTGAAATTAATCAAAATTGATCATTTAACAGAAACCTTATACATAAACATTTCTAATTCAAACCCCCTTTTTGCTGCTAAAGTATTGAATAAAAAGACATATGAGCTCAACAATAAATACATTTATTGTTCTTAATTTGTTATTTGGGTTCTTCAACCATCAGTACAAAGTGTTATTCAACCAATTCAGCTTAGAAGAATTTCACAAAATCTAATGATTCATGACTTAGAAAAATCCTTTAGAAATATGAACTGTGGACATCATTTGCTACAAATGATCAAGCATACAGTAAAGGAATGCTATGGAATTACATTTAGGCGAGAATATATTTTCTTATAAAAAAAATAACAATGATTTGTTTATTTGGATTTTCTCAAGCATTTCTAATATTGTAGAAGGGGTTAAGTTATTAAATGAAAAATCTGCAGCATATGCTAGTTTTTTTTTTTTTTTTGTCAGAATAATCGATTACTAAAATAATCAGTAGCTCCAGCCCCACGGTTTATTGATTACGTTTAATGAGGAGCCGATTCAATAAAATAATCTGATTTAAAGTTTACTCCCCGTACCCTCCTGGTGTAAAATGTAGCTTCTATCTCTTTAGAACTTGCAGCATTCAGCTAACCAGAAGCACTCTGTTAGCGTGTGTCAGTTTTTAGAGTGAAAGTCGCTTCTTTCCTTAGATACTCACATTACTGAGGACAGTGAACAGAGCCTGGACGAGGCCACTGCTACACATTTCATATGGAGAAATGGTGTTTTCATCCTTCAGGACCACAATCAGGTTCTCTAAAGCAGTTTTCATCAAGTCCCTCCACGTGTTCTCCCCTTCAAGACACTACAACAGCAAACATCACACACAGAAACACACAGATCACTCTTTAGGTCTGGGATGTGCTCTGTGGGCAACAGGTGTGTTGCAGAGTTCGTCTACCTGTCTGTTAATGTGCAGCTCCCATGCCGACTCCAGCTGAGTGGCGATGTTCCTCAGAGTGACCACCACCCCTCTGGGCATACTCTCCACAGCTTTGAAGTGGTCATCGTACAGCTCCCTGGCCATGCTCTTCACCTTCTGCTTCGTCTTCTCCAGTTTGGACTTGAGCTTCCTGCCCCGCTTCCCCGTCCAGCCAGTAACAAACTCTGAGCCTGCATACATGCAACAACATAGCTAAACATTCTGCTTTAGCAGGGCTTCTCACAGTGTGGGGCGTGCACCAGACCTCTTTAAAGGGAGTGCCACATGAGGAAAACAACTGCTAACATGTAGCTGGCCTTCACCAACCCATTCATTCATCCAGCCACCTGGGGGCGCTGATAGCAAAATGATGGCTGTGCAGGGCTGGAGCGAACTCGAAGCCAACTAGATGTGGAGTTACCAGATTTGGTGTTGAGCTGCTTGACATTCAAATTGTTTGAATCGGTTTGTTGAGAGCTCGGAGCAGGGTTGAGAGATTTTGTCATCAATAAAGCTGCTACTTCTGAACATTGAGATTTGTTGACATTTTGAAACGTAGACGAAGACCCACCCAGTGACGTCTCTGCAGTGAATGAGTGTTTGGTTCCTCTGTTTGACTCAAACACGAAGCCCGGTAGGTCCTCCTTCAGGATGGTGGCCTGCTGTCCATCAGAGTTATGGATGGCGATCTCTCCGTCTTTGAGGCAGGTCAGAGACCAGTTCCCAACCGTCAGCTTGGTGGGGCCGACAACGGACAGGATGGGCTGGCTGGCTGTTACGGGTTTCACCTGGCTCCTCGCCCGCTGCAGCTTCTCCAGGAACTCACTACGAGACTCTGCAGGAAGAGAAAGGTGAGTGATTGAATAAAGCACAAATTGAGCAACCGAGTGGCAAAACAGCAGATCCAACCTACCTGAGCTGTCTGAACCCCCCTCAGGACTCCCACTAGAGTACATGGTGGCAAGTTTCCCGTCCAAGATGAATCGGAACCAGCCATTGGAACCATTGGAGAGCTCCAGAGCAGCAGCATCCGACCATATGTAGAGACAGTCTCTGCCTCGAATGATTGACCAGTCCCTCCAATGGTACGGCTTCCCCTGCTGGACTTCCTTAGCGTCTTCCTGAACCTCGTCCTCCTGCAGGGAAAACTCATACAGTTCACTAATTCAAGTAGTGTACATGGCTTCCCCCAGTATTTTGTAAGCCTGACAGGCCGCCAGGCTTTGCTTGGCCCCCCACCAGGCTAAGGGTTGTTTATTTTAAAGAGGCCTTCGACAGCTGTGTTTCTACTGACCATATAATTGTGCAATTTGCTGCTTCAAAACTAAATTTGCTTGGAAACACACCAATTTCAGAAAAAAATTAAAAAGTTTTAATGCAAAAAAACATACTAGTGCCCCTGCAGGTTAGCAGGTTTTCTGCAGGAAACCCACCAGCTGACATATTATTAACCAGATCTCAAGACACTGACATTTGCAAAGCATTCAAGGATCAATTATTTTAAAAAAATTGATTTTAAAATAATTTATTTATTTTAAATCAATTAAATTATTATTTTATTGATGTTTCAACTGGATGGCAACGTTGGTTTCTGGCTACCTTCTCAGGCTTTGCTTCGTCTTCATTCTCATCATCAGATGCAGGTCCAGCCAGGGTTGACACCTTGTTGATGACCCCCAGTCGAGCAAGTTGGTCGAGAAAAACATCTCCACCTTTATCCACAAGATCCCTGATGATCTGCAGAGCCAGGAGGTGGCCGTCGTCGTCGTCCTGACAAACATCAAACAGGCCAGTCCAGATGGCATTAGAATATTTGGAGTTTAATTCCCAAAGACAACTAGTAAAAGCCACTTCAAGTTTCCAGTTTAGGGTTTCTTCTCAGAAAAAGGCTTGTAACGCATCAACATTAATTTCCAGTCTAGTTGGTTAAAGGACACTACATTGCTTATGGTTGATATAGTGCACCATGCTTGGGGGATACATGGATTACTGTTCCATAATAAATGAATGATATAAATATTTATATATAATTGAGCAGCTCTACAGCTCAGATGAATTTGTCTGTGCATCATCCAGAGAAACAATCAGCTTCATCAGACAGGAAGTTGATATTTTATTCATTTGCTGCTCTGTTTTCTGCAGCCTGAGTTCAGCAGCTTAAGGTGAGTGTCTGCTGTTTAAGAGGGCTGAGCCCCTGTAATCCCTGCTCTCCTGTAGCTTACCTCCTGGTCAAGGACAGTGGCAGTGATCTCCACCAGGACTGTGGGCAGGTTGTGTCCCGTCTCGCTCTCACACACCTCCCTCAGCAGAACTTCACTGCTGTAGTGAACCATCTTTCGGATCAGAGCCAGACTTGCTTTCCTAAAACCACAAAAAAAAGCCACTCGAATTCTGATCCACGTTGAAGTTTACCATAATTTTGCACGGTCAGCAACAACTACCAGAACTATGTTTAGTTTTTTAACTTAAGGTTACGAAAAACAGTGGATGGACAGCGGAAGTGTGGATGAGTTTACCTAATAGAAGGCAGCATGGTTTGCTGAAAGGTTTGTGCAAAAACAGGCAGAAGTCTCTTAAGGTAGTAGGGAGCCATTTCTGGATCTCCTTTGGGTTCAGTGCTCTCCTCTTCTTCCTTACTTGCATCCTTCTTCCTCTTGTCATCAGCCTTGTTCATCGGACACATCCAGTCCCCTGGAAAAGAAACATTTTAGAGTCAGCTAACATGTCCCAATCTGGATAATATTTCTCAGAAAATTATCTACTTCAATCATACACATATTAAAGTTTTTCAAGGGATGGTATTTTGTAGTTTCCAAGCATATTGTGTCATTTCACTGCACAATCATGTAAATGTGTTACATTACCCCCAGTTGTTATAAAAATGCCGAATATATAAAATATGACTTAAAGTGATTTTAAAAAATACAAACATGAGTGAAAAGATGCACATTATCAGCTGAACAACTTCCGTGAAGATGGGTACTGTGTACATCGATGGACAAAAATAATGTGTCCGTATTAACGCAGTTTGCTGCTGTGTAATAGACAGAATGGATCAGGAGAGGAGCCGCAGGACCGACAGAGGAACAGGAAGGAAGTGACTCGATACCAGAACCGACGGAGGAACAGAGAGGCGACTCGATACCAGAACCAACGGAGGAACAGTGAGGCGACGGAGGTCGGTCCTGGTATCGAGGACCGATACCAGGACCTCGATATCCTGGTCGAGGATATCGACCGGAATACGAGGACTAGCCACAGTCCTCGTCTTCCGGTCATCAGCCGTCATCTCGTCAAAAGGTTCGTTCAGCTTGAACTTGACCTCGGTCGATACCAGGACTGACGGAGGAACAGAGCGGCGGAGGCACAGGGGGGCGTCATGGAGCCAAGATCGACAGAGGTATGTCACTCATTTGGTGAAATATCTTTTCAAGCTGTTACGAGCGCCAGAAAAAGGTTTTGTTAAAAAACTGCCCCTATTCTTCTGGTGCTTTTCTATTCGGCTTAAAAGACACAGCACAATTGTGTCGTCAACAGTGTTGTATAAAGTACTGAAATCTCGGAGTCAAGTAAAAGTATAGGTACCGCTCCAAAATATGACTTTGGTAAAAGTAAAAGTCACTGATTGAAATGTTACTTGAGTTAAAGTATTAAAGTATCTGAAATGTTTTGTACTTAAGTATAGAAAGTACTGTAAAAATGGACGTACTCAAGTAATGTAGTGAAAAGTACAAGTAAAAAGTAAAACAAGGCAAATGCAGTTTGAATGACATTTTTTATATTTTAGTAAACTTGTCAAATACACTTAAAATAATGTACACAACCAAGTGCAGCCAAAATGAAACCTGCTAATAGATAAACCTGCAGGCATCATTTAGTTAAGAAAACTAGGTGCTTTACCTAGACCACAAGGTTAACTAAACCTGCTTTACAACTAACCAGCTTCTTAGTAAACCCTCCAGGACAGAAAATATAAAGTTTCTATAAGCCTTAAGTTTTCCCTTTCAGTAAGGTCAGTGCTGAAAATGAGAAAAATAAATAGTCAGTACAGAAAATGCGGCCAACATGAAGAAAAAAAGCCGTTATGATTACTCTACTTCACAAACTATATGTGCACACAACTGGTCATTATGCAAAAGAAAAAAAGAATTGGGAGGGAAATGCAGCTTATTTGGCATCTGAAGAGGGAGAGCTTTTTTGTTAACTTGATGTTTAATGGGAGAAGCGAAACAGACCTCCGTGATGCTGACACCCCACCTACTCAAATAATCCAGCAAATAGTCTGATTGGTTAGTGCTCCGTTTGTGCCGTTAAAATTTTCGTTTGTGCAGCTTTGGTTTCCGAGATATTCAAAATTATTTTTTAGGCCATCCATTACTTTCTTAAAGAGTAGGTAAAATGAATTTTGTGTCAGTTGGTCACAAGGCAAGAAATCTATTTCCATAGTTTCTCAGGAGAGTTTGGATGTAAAATTTGTTGACGCTCCCTGAGTGAACCTCCGACACCTTGGGGAAGGGGGAGACCGAGAGAACGGCTGGCCGAGATTAGCCTTCATGAATCGGATCAACCTTGAGTTAGGCGCCGCTGACACCGGATACCGCGGAATAGCCGAAATCCAAATTGAAAACAACCTTGCTGCGTTTGTTTTAACGGCACAAACCTGCACAAACGGAGCATTAACGAACCAGCCCACTTTGGTTTGTTTTGGAGCAAAATGCGGGGATGGTGAACTCTGGATGGGCTAGAAAATCATTTTAATATCTCGGAAACCAAAGCTGCACAAACGAACATTTTAACGGCACAAGCCAACCAATCAGACTGTTTGCTGGACTTTCTGACGTAGTGGGGAGGTGCGAAACCTGTGCATCCTATTGGTGGTGATGAACAAGCCCAGGCAAGCAGGCTTTGTTGCAGCCAATCAGTAAGTGGGATCAAAACATTTGCGTTTCTCTCGCTTTTTTGTAACGAGTAACTAAACCACACATTGAAAATGTATCGGAGTAAAAGTTCGGAAATGTAGTGAAGTAAAAGTAAAAGTTTTCAAAAATTTTCTTACTCAAGGAAAGTATGAAGTACTCCAAAATATACTTAAGTAAAGTAGCGAAGTATTTTTACTTCGTTACTATACAACACTGGTCGTCAACAATCTCATGCTCCATGAACACCACAGCCCATCCAGCAGAACATCCAAGGGTTTTCGTTAGGTCCCTGAAAACCATTTTTTTGTCAGGCTAGGGGCCCAGTCCACCTGGATTTCCGCCGGATGGACCTCGACGTTGTGAACAATGCGTTCCTGTGCCTCCTTCAGGGAATCAAAACAACAGCATGTCTGTGACTCCCTGATGCCAAGACACAGCAATGAGTTGACAAAAAGTTGGACTGTGTCCTTTCTCTGCTTTTATAGGTGAAGACGCAGATGCTTCTGCTGAGCACAACTATTGATATTTCATCTAGAAGCTGGTTTATTGGTTGAACTTACCAGGTGACTGAAGTATAGCCACCACCTCACTGTGTCCCCTCTCTCTGGCTTTGTCCAGGGGGGTCTTTCCATCCTCATCCCTCAGGTCTGGGTTGGCTCCGTGACGCAGCAAAGTCTGACATGAAACAAACCCACAGGATCACTCTGACACACCTAAACGCGTCAGTCTCACTGACATGGTTTCTTTTCACTGTGCCTCCGTTTACCTTGGCTACCTGTGGCCGTCCAAAGCAAGCAGCATAGTGTAACGAGGATGACCTTTGACCTCTGTTGACATCTGCACCCCTCTCACATAAAAACTCCACCTGGAACGACAAGCACAGAGCAGCTCAGCATGTTTACAAAAACGATGTCTGATGGGAACCCTTGGCTTGTATTTGTGTTTTTTTTTACCATTTCCTGTGTGCCGAAAGCTGAAGCCCAGTTGAGCAACGTCTGTCCAACATCGTCCATGAAGTTGACCTCAAAAGCTGAGAGAGAGCACATTTTATCATAACTGGTCAACCCTGGCTGAAGAACCAAGTCCAAGTCTTTAATAAATTGGTAAAGCCATTTTTTAGCTTTCTATATTCTGACATGTCATTAATGTCAGGTATAGAATTCTGACATTTCTATATCTATTCGATTGTTGAAATAACTGTCAAGTAATCTAATTCAATTATGTAAAGGAAAGCTCTAAAAAAGGCCATTTACTGAAAGACAACATACCACTAATTGAACCAAAACTGTGCGTAAGAAACACATTTTGCACATTTAAGCAAAATAGAAAATATAAAAAAATTAATAAAACAAGCTCTTCTGCCTTCTTCCTGTGGTCTCACTGCCATCTGTAGCAATACACTCAGCCAGACACAACCAATCAGAGGCAGGAGGAGGGTTTTAGTGCTGTCAATCAATCTTGTGTAGCTGCTGCTCGTTCCCTCCCCCTTGCTCTGTGTTGCGCTGATTCGCCACAACATAGCCTGCCACGAATGCTAAGGCTAGCTGGCATGACCACCAAAGATGAGGGATAAACTGTTTTTCTGTAACAGTTAAGTTGCTTTTTCACTATTTCCACAACTACAGGAAAATGGTAGCCCATCTACAAACACCGCTGAGACCCTTCTCCTGGCTCTGATTGGTTATTTCTGACCAAGCGGTGTATTTCTGCAGATGACAGTAGAAGCAGGAGGTGGAGGAGCTCTGTCTTTTCATATATTAGCTGTCTCATGTTATACTATAACAACATAATTACAGTTTTAACAACTACAAAAAAATGATAATAAAATTATTTTTTTTTTACAACAGTTAAATAGTGCACCTTTGATGCCAGAATGTTAGTGGTTAGTTGCCTGGTAACCAACCTGGATAATGAACAGTTTATGCAACATGAATGCAGGCTCACCTCCCGTATCGATGGCATCGATCAGAGCATCCGTGTCCTTGCTGCGGATACAGTCAATGAGCTGTCGGTGGGATCGCTCTCCAGAGCTGTCCAGACGTCGCAGTCCAGGGATCCGCCCCGCTGATCCTGCTGTGGACTTTGGCAACGCCTTCCGTCCCTCAAACAGGAGCACCAGCAGGAGATCCACCAGCCGCATGGTATCGAGCACACACCTCTCATCTCCTCCCAGCGCAGACTCCATTGAGTCAGGCAGAGCCGACCGCAGCAAGTCCTGAAAACGGGTTGGAGATTAGCATGCTAATCTCCTCCTCAATACTAGCATGAGAGAAATGGTGTGGACCTACATGTGTGACCAGCGGAGAGCCTCTACACAGTGTGGACAGCAGGCTGACGATGGTCGACACCTGATTGCTCAGTTTGGAGTCGGCGGCGGAGGGGGTCGCGCCCGTGGAAGGCCGACCCGGTTTACAGGATGAGGAAGAGCCTGACACAGTGCCACCGGCAGCCGCCATACGGGACAGCAGCTCCTCTGTCAGACCGTGTTTAGCTAAAGGAGCCGGGTCCACTCCTCTTCTAGTGAACCGATCAGCCAGCGAGGCGAAACAACGCAGAGCGCCATCTGAAACCTGCAGGAAACACCAAGTTCAAGATTATGCCACCCAAAACCTTACCTAGAGGCTTCATTAGCAACCGCCTGCCGTGTAGTGACCTGGTGGTCCTCGTGTTTGAGGAGGCTGGACAAGGACTCCACGCATGTCTCCAGAGAGGAGTCTTGAGGCTCCATCTTGCTGCACAGGCGGGACACCACGGCCATGGCGGAGTGGAGGGTGTCCTTGTGGACCAGGTGGCCGCTGTCTCTGATGAAGCTGAGAACACAGTTCAGACCTCCGGCCTCAAAGACAGCGCCAGACTCTCTGGTACAGATCAACTCCAACACCTGCACACAGACACATGAGTTCAAAGACATGGACATCAAACAGTTTGTCAAGAAACAACTCAGAGCTGACATATCACAACTGAAGAATGGAAACCCTCACTTAGGCATTTTTTAACTTAAACGTTCTCCATGAGTCCACCCAGAGTGGGATGCAATCCACAGAGGAGGGCACCGCTTCCTCAGGCTTAAAACACCCATTAGCACTATACAGGTCCTGTTGTAAAATTGAACTTGTATTAACCGACTATTGTTTGATGTAACCTTAGTGGAACAGTTTTAGGTGGCATTAAAGTCTTTGCTGCACTTCTGCGTCTCTGTAAAGGCTTCCAGAAATGTTTCAAGTGCATTTTTGTGGGTTAAACATAGAGGTTGACGCTCTGCTTGTGAAATGTACTGGGTATTTTTTCCATGCAAGACATTTTAAGACCCTAATTTTAAATTAGTGAACTTAAAAGACTCTCTTCCCCAGATGAAATCTTACTGACTACAACTGGCTGCACTTTGACAAGAAATGTTGAAGTGTAGTCTGACTATTGAACAATCACTTCTGAAAAAATGTCCTCAAAATTCATCACTCCAGTACACTAGCTAATTGCTAATCTTAGAAACGGGCTGGAAAAACAAGTGTTTATATCAGTCGATATCGATACATAATGATTCATTTGTCATTTCAAATATCTGAAATACTGCCACACTTGAGGCATCTCAAGTTTTCTCTCCATGCTGTTGGTTTTTATTTTTAGGCAGTTGTGAAACTGCCTAAAAATAAGGCAGCACAATGTACCCAACAGGTTGTTGCTAAGTAACCAAAGAATGAGTGAGTTAGTTGATGCCACCAGCCTTGCTTAGTTAGCCATAAGACGTTCAGCAGCTTAAACCTTTTCTGTGTCCAAGTCTCCCAGAATGCTGTTCAGTTCTGGGTCAGAGTTCAGGAAATATTCTATAAATTCTGATACCTTCACACACTGTTCTGCCAGGTCTCTGCTGGTCCTGTTGTTGAGCTCGACCACCACCAGGCGGTTACATAGAGCCTTGATGGCTCCGTCTACGCCCACGATCCTTCGGGTACACTCTGCCGACACGTCCAGGTAGTAGGTGATGGCGCGGGCCGTCACCTCCAGCACGTTGTCTGGCGCGCTCTCGTCCAGGAAGATTTTACAGAGTGCTGGTAGGAACGTCCGAGGAGGACATCTGATGGACGGAGAGGTAAAGGAGACACTGAGCCACTAGCTCACACACACCAGGTGGAATACAAATGTCTGGGTTTTAACAACGAGGCCTTACGTCTCAAAGCAGCGGTCCACGTTGTCCGACATTAGCAGCAGCATGCACAGCTGTTCCAGGGCGATGAGCTGCATGTCCCGCTCATCGCCCTGACCCATCTGCAGCCACTCCAGCAAGGTGTCTGGGTCCACATCCGCCATGATGGCTAGCCTGAAGAAAAAGCAACACACAAGCTCCTCCATATGAAAAAGTAGGTTGGGTCATTTTTGGTGGTATAATGTTTAAAACAGAAATCATCAAAATATCTTAATGCAGAACTCTAAATGAATGGGGTTCTTTGTTCAGCCACAGAAGTGTCCTTAAACTAGAAATAGAAGTTTTAGAGAAATTAAATTCATTTTGATGTTAGTTTCTTCAACCATTATCTTCCAAATAAAATGAAAAATAAATATCTTAAAAAATATAAAAATCAGGTCTCACCTGACTACCCCTGTAGGCTGCCCTGTCCGGCTCAGTGCCCAATCACTGCTCTGAGGTGTGAGGCTGCTTGTTACTCATTCAATCAACTGAATGGAAGAAGACTGGAACATGTGTGTGCAGGCGCTTCCTTTGTCGAAATGAGCTTTATGGAACAGGATCTCTGCAAACAGCAGCAAGAAGTTAAGAGGCATGATGAACATCATTTTGTAAACAGATTTCAAGCACGTTTATGCTAACATATTTGTAATTTATTCATTTAAAGAAGAAATGCACCAATATGAAAATATGGGTAGAGAACCAATGTTTACATTTCCTTTCCCTTCTGACACATGAGTTGTTAATATCTGTGATGTTCTTTATTTATTAATCAGATTGATACCAATATACCATGCATCCCTAATTTAAAGAAAATCTTTTTACTTTAAACAATATAAGCTTATATATGTGGTTGTGGTTCTTCACAACCTCAGCAAAAAAAAAGTGTAGAAATCGACTAAGTAGAATGCAACAGTTTGTTTCTGCAGTGATTAGACACATTGGGCCATGCCAGGAAGAGAAGCCAGCTAGGAACCAGAAACTACGGTGTATATAAACAATGGCTTTAGTGGCCAAATGTGCTGACTGGGCAATGTGAAGTGGTAGGAGAATTTTAAAAATGTTTATTTGTGTGACTGGCTAAAAAATAGTCCCAGTCAGAATTTCCAAGCTCCAGGCTGGTGGACTCTATTGGAACCCCACCTCGCATGGGAAATCTGGAAAGTTCCAAGTCAGAGGGCCCTGGACAACCAGAGGTTCCACTTGCAACAGCTGCAGAGTGCTTCCCCTTCGCTGGTGACAATGAGTGTGTTTTTAATTTGCAACTCGAGCGTGCTCAACTTAGCAGTGTGACTATCCAGAAATCCAAGTTCAGCTTCAAGGCAAACTGAAAGCACCAAAACAAGATCAGTAAATCCAAAGTTACAGCAGGAGGTGTAAAAACAAACAAACCCAAGACCACATATATCTGATTTTAGCTTCTCTTCATTAGCATCCACTCTAAACTTAACAGAAAATGAGAGCATTTTGTTCTGTTAGCGTGTTGTGTGCATCTAAATTTTCAATTAAATTTAGTAATGGTTTATTTATCCCAAATATCAATGAAGTGTCATAACTTATATCATCTATTCATCTTAAAGTATGGTACAATGCAGCTAAGTTCTGGAAGTTTCTTCGGCAGCAGTCAGTTTTGCAATAAATGTGAAGAGGCCTCTGACTGAAGACTGTCTGCTGTATGACAATTTTATGACTGCTATGATGCACAAACACAACTTCATGTCCATGCAGCAGATATAATATTCCACATGTCACCATGGGTTGCTGTCAAGCTCTGTTAATCCACCTCATTTGCTTTTGCCACTCCTCTTTAAACCTTACCCTGAGACTAAGATTAAAACTTTCCTTTTTGATAAAGGCAGTGGAGTTGCTTTTCCTGAGCCATCCCAGTAGTTCTGATTAATTTGCATATACAGGACAAATTAATCTGACCTTTCAGTCTCTTATGCCTTCTCCACCGACTCTTACAGTGCTCACTGTAAATATTGCTATTAAATCTACACTTTCTCTCTATTGTTTATTGTCATGAAAAATTATGGCAAACCCTGCACCTTATTCTGCTGGAGGCTTTGACCTGCTGCTCTCCACTGAACTTGGCTCAGTATCATTTCATTAAACCACGACTTGATGCAATCTGCTGGTTTCTTTACAGAGACAACCTAGTTGGTTTTATGTGATCTACTGCAATCCATCATTAAATATACTTAATTGCCGTGCAGTGATTGAACTTAAATGCATTGCACATGGGCACCTGGAGAGAAAACTGAACACATTTGTCTTAGTTACCATATAAATAAGATCAATTATCCAACTGAATACAAAGATAAAAGTTGATTTTAGCTACCATGATTGTAAATTGAAAAAGATTACAGTCAGTAACCAGACAGCGTGATCGTCTTCCCAACTGTATTGTTATTTTTTCTGCTCAAATGAAGCGCTACATTGCTACCACTATAACACCAGCTACTAAGATCCAGTAAGTATCAAGCCAAATAAACGTACGTATTTGTCAACCGATTCACCGAACAATACTTTTTGTGTACATTACGTAGCTTCATCTACGTTTTCGAGAGTAACTGCGAACTTATCAGGTGTTAAAAAGACGAACACAGTCACTTTATGCGCATTTAACAGGGAGGCGCAGCCATATTTGACAAAGCTAACGGAGCATAATTACCCTGATTATTTTTTATCCAAAAGTTTGCGTTACACATAAATTAATTGTCAACAAAAAACCCATTTGATACATCACTGAAATAAACAGGCCTTCCCAAGACATTTCGTAAACTAACTCCAGAGCTTTCAGTACAGTTACATGCTAGCCAGTGTTATCCGGTTAGCATTCACAGTAGCACAACGTTGCTAATTTGGATCACGGTATGTCAATTACGGATTTCAATATCACACCTGTCCAACATCAATCCCGATAATTATCGGTCACACAAAGACGTAAGCATGTGTGAGTTTCTTGCCATTAAATTATGTCCTTACTGTCCACTCAAATAAGCCAGCAACACCCCACGGCCTAACATTCCACTTACAAGCCGCGGGTCTCGAGTTCCAGGAGAGCTCTGAGGCCGCACCGCAGCAGCGGGCACTCACCATAAGCGACACGGGCCCAAGCTCCTTATCAGCTTCGGGGCGAAGTTTTTCTTCGTCAAAAGAAGCGATACCCAGCTTTGTGAATATCAACCTATTCCACACAGATAATGACGTTCGGATCCGTTATAATCACCGATGTCAAGGGTGGTATTAAGAAGCTCCCATCTCTATTCAGCGGGTCACAAAACAGAGTGACAGAGTGCGCTTAGCTGACCCGACTGAACGCAAGAGCCGAGTTAAGTCTGTGGCGTTCAGTGCCACAGTAGAGCTCGGAAATATACATTTTTAAATGTCATCTATCAAATAAATTCTACTAAAGTTATTACATTTGCAACTGTATCTTAAGTTATATTGTTAATCGGGGCATCGATGTGGCATGTTTTGGCAAATGTCTTTGCCAAAACATTTGGCAAAATGTTTTTGCCGTTTTTTTCCGAGTGGCTTGACGCTCAGAGACGTCATCGTATCCCTTCATGGCAGAAGGTAAAATGTTTGTTTCCTGCTGATTTTAAACCATGAAACGACAAAAAATTTAAATCATATGCTTTAGATCACAAAAAGAAAAAACATAGTTGGATTTGTAGTTTAATAGTTGAATTTGCATTTCAAAACAGTAATCTATTTTCTGTTGCTGGTTTCTGATGAGAATTTCCACTTTCTAAGCAGGCCGTGCGACATGGGTGGGTATTGGGGGGCACTGCCCGCCCACAGAGTCAGCCATGACCCCGCTGGACTGGAAGCTATTTCTTTGATTTTTACCTCAGGGTGGCCAATTTTCTATTATTCCTATCTCGAGCTAATACAGATTAGCTCCCACACTTCCCGTATCGGAGCCCTCTGCCTCCCTCACTTTTTTCAGCCCTTCCTACTGCTTAAATTCATTGTTAATATGCCGTGACGTGTTTTTCCGAGCTGCCTTTAAACTCAACATGATCGCAAAGACGCTCGCGCCGGTGTGTTTTACCTGTGCGGCAGGGACGTGAACTTGCTGGTATGTGTCAGAATCATGACAGAAAACCTGCAAAGGCAAAGACGTTTTTTCCCCAAAGTTAACCAAGTGAGTTAAATAATGTTTTTATATGCTGGTAATGTTGGCTTAATGATGACTAGCTAATGCCAAGAAGTCATTTGAAGCTTGATAACAAGAATAGATTGCTGATATTGTTGTTGTCTATGTTCAAAAGTGGGTTGTACTGGTTACGTTTACTTGAATAACTTTCTGGGGGAATTACTTATAAAACTAGTTTCACTGAACTGTACTCTTTTTCTTTTGAATAATATTTCTTTTTCACTTGAGCAGATTGACTTTGCATTCAAAGAAATACACTCAATACATTTGAAACCTTACTGTAATGAGCTGTTTATGCAAATTTGAGAATAACTACTCAACTTTACCATGTCACTGTTTGCATCTTTATTTTCTATGCATTAAAAATCAATCAAATTTTATTTGTATAGCACATTTCGGCAGCAAGGCATTACAAAGCGCTTTACATGATAAGAACACAAAGTCATGCAACATAGAATCAACTTTCAACTTGAGTAACTTTCTGGGGGGTTAAACATTACGTTTAACCAAGTGCTATCATTACGTTCTTAATTGATTATGCTTCAAAAGCAACTCTAAACAGGTGGGTTTTATCTAGATTTAAAGGTCCTCAGTGTTTCCGCTGTTTTGCAGTTTTCTGGAAGTTTGTTCCAGATTTATGGTGCATAGAAGCTCAATGCTGCTTCTCCTCATTTTGTTCTGGTTCTGGAGATGCAAACAAGTCCAGAATCAGAAGACCTGAGAGGTCTGGAAGGTTGACACAACAACTGCAGATCTATAAAGTATTGTGGTGATGAGCCATTCAGTGATTTATAATCTAACATCAGTGTTTTAAAGTCTATTCTCTGAACTGCAGGGAGCCAGTGTAGGGACTTTAGAACTGGTGTGATGTGCTCTATCTTCCTGGTTTTAGTGAGAATGCGAGCAGCAGCGTTCTGGATCAGCAGCAGCTATCTGATTGATTTGTTAGGCAGACCTGTAAAGACACTGTTGCAGTAACCAAGGCGACGAAAGATAAACTCATGGACGAGTTTCTCTAGATCTCGCTGAGGCATTAGTCCAACTTCTGCAGATGATAAAAGGCCGACTTCGTAACTGTTTGTATGTGGCTCTGAAGGTTCAGGTCAGAGTTCTTCACTTACTCCCAGGTTTCAGTTTGTGATTGCTGGTTTCAGTTGTAATAATTGAAGCTGTGAGCTAGCTCTAGATCGTACATCTTTAGGTCTAAGTAAAGTAAATGTCCAAACTATCTCATTGGAAGGTAGAAGTGTGGTCAAAAGTGCAGATGGTGCATGTGGCTGACATGTACATGTAATGCATGCTTCCTATGCATCATGTGTAAACTGAAGAAATAAAACATTTGTCCAACCTATCTTCTTCATTTCGTCACCATAAATATTTCTGCAGGTATCTTTCTATTTACTACGGAGCCTCTTGGCAGACATGGGGAATTTTTTTTCTTTTGCGTCCCCTCGCAAAAACTTTTGTTCTTGCACACAAAGTTTCTCCATTGTGAGAGAATAAAGGATAATTCTATTCTATTCTATTCTATTCTATTCTATTCTATTCTATTCTATTCTATTCTATTCTATTCTATTCTATTTTATATCCATAGATGTAGAGTAACTATGAATATCCTATATAGCTGTAGAATAAATATTGAAGCTATTTATTTTTTGCCTATGATAAACATGTTTATTTTTAGTTGAATTTTTACAGCAGTGTATTAGGACCATTATTGATCTAAAAAAAAGTACATTTGTACAAGAAAAATCTGAAAATTTCTAGAAAAAGCTCAGATTTCTGAGTTTGACATGTCGGAAACTTACTCGAAAAAAATAGACATTTTATACACAAAACTCAGATTAATCTCAGAGTTTTTTCTAGCAGTTTTTTTTTATTTCAAACTCAGAAATCTACAAGTTGTTCTAGAAAAAATCCTGAGTTTTTCTCGTAACAAAATGTAAACTTTTAATCTCCTCTTTCTTCTATCTACAACGGGCCTAATACGTCGTTGCAATTTTATGCGAAATATAGAAATTATGTTTGAAGAAATAGTTCATCACGCGCTCAGTTTTTGCATCCCAGAAAGGCGTTTAAATATGGATTTATATATTTAGACAGAAGGGGGCAGCAATCGACACTCTTCTGTCTGACGAGTGTAGAAGAAGAAGTTCCTCGCGTTCTGTTTGTGTTCAGTCGCAACTGGCTAGGCTAAGCTAACCGGGTTGGCAGCTGCCCGCAGAGATGTTCGGCTGTTTGGTGGCCGGTAGGTTGGTCCAGACTGACGCGGTACAGGTCGCCTCTGATAAATTCGTCTTTACTTTGGCGGATTTTGAGAATGTGAACCACGTGGTAGTGTTCATGCTGGGAACCGTGCCTTTCCCCGCAGGAATGGGAGGAGCCGTGTACTTCTCCTTCCCGGACCCGGGGAGCGGCGCTCCTGTGTGGCAGTTGCTCGGCTTCATCACCAACGACAAGCCCAGCGCGATCTTCAAGATCTCCGGCCTGAAGTCTGGGGAGGGTGGAGCGCACCCTTTCGGCTTGATGGCCTCCGTGTCGCCATCCGTGGCCCAGGTCGGCGTGTCCGTTGAAGCTCTGGACCAGCTGGCTCAGCAGATCCCAGTGTCCAACGCCGCGGTATCCACTGTGGACACGTTCATGCAGTTCACCCAGAAAATGCTGGACAACCTCTACAACTTCGCCTCCTCGTTCGCTCTGTCCCAGGCGCAGATGACGCCGAACCCCACGGAGACCTTCATCCCCTCCAGCTGCATTCTCAAATGGTATGAGAACTTCCAGAGGAGGATGGCGCAGAACCCGAACTTCTGGAAAAGCTGAACTAACAAACCAGAACCCGGTGCAGCGCTAAGCCACAGTGCCTATCACAGTCTTCTGCCGTCAGACCGGAGACGTTTTGTGTCCCACATTGGACATGTCAGGCTCTTTGTGACTGTCTCAGTCTGGAAGGAAGCAAGAGGAAACTTGGAATTCCTGACTGTCTGAACACCTTTCATCCTGTCCTCACGAACTTGTTCACATTCAGTCCACTGATTGACCAACACAAGTGATTCCTAAATAAAATCCAATCTGCCCTGAAACTCACCATGTATTCAGTTCGTGGTATGAGAGGGAAGTCTCCCGTTACTGACCTCCTCATAGATAAAGTAATGTTATAGGTGACATATATATTACAATTTTTGAATTTGAAATTTACTGTCTAGTATACTGTCACTGACTGAGCCACAAAAGGATATTGCTAAAGAAAACTGGATGTTCAGAGTGCTGTATCCAAGCAGCTTAACAGAAAGTTAAGTGGAAGGATAAAGTGTGCTAGAAGATGTGCACAAGCAACATGGATAACAGCCCACTCAAACATAAAAAAAAATGCATTCAGACTCACATTGAGTTTGTAGCTGGATTCAGTACGAAAAGCCCCGGCAGCCTATGGTGATGTCTGTAAGTTTTGCAATAATTTCCAAATGTGTCTGTTGCCAGGCTCCGGAGAACACCTTGACGACTCCAGTGAGCTCCACGACATTCATAGGTCAGTTTTGTTGTTTTTGTTTTGCAGTACAGCCATGGAATGAGGCTTCAGGCCATGTAACCACAAAATACTTGCCATGAAGTGTCATTCGGTAACTCTGCATTGCTATCAGAGCAATGCAGAGTTGCTCTAAAAGTTGCTTTGAAAGTCCATTAAAAGGGCCAACTTTGCATTGAAAAGTGTCATTATTTACTGAATGACACTTCATGACAACAGTCATAAACATTCATAAAGACTCCATCATGTTCATGACAGATGTTATGTCATGTTCATGGCAGTGTAATGTCAGTGTAATGCACACCCTGTCAAATAAAGTGCTACCGAAAAAAATCATGTTTTGATTTTATTATTAGTTGTATTATAGTTACATAATAGTTACTTAAACACAGTTTACAATTTGAAGTGAAATGATGCATAAGCCTTTCGAGGGAACACACCCAGTCTGGCTGAGTTTCAGGATGAGTCACAGGGTTTAGTTCTAATCCAGATGGATTCCTTACTGACAGGGTGTGTTTGTTTTCCCCATTTTGCACCAAGCCATCACCCTGCAACACAGTAAGGGAGTTTAACTAAGCTGTTCAGACTTCACAAACCCTCCAAATCAGTAAAAATAATAAAGTGCATCAATATGTTACAGGTTGGTCTGTTAAAGAAATACAAAGCAGCCGTGCAGGTGCATCAAGTGACTGAAAAACGAATTAAAATCAGAAATGTAAAAAAAGAAACAACTCAATACATGACAAATCACACGAGACCAGATTTTACAAGGTATGAGATGGCAGATATGATTTTATACCAGGCGGAAACATGTTGGTGCAACTTAATTGGCTGAAAACTAATTTGGTCTCATTTCCAAACTTCACAAAACAAACCTCAACATTCGCAGCCCATACTAACTGTGACATCATTCTATCATTTTACTGGTTGTTTTTATTTTTTTATTTGCTTATTTTACTTCTATGTTTGTTTGATAGGTTATTCACTTTCACTACTCTTTCATTTATTTACTTAGCTTAGTTGAGTGTTACTGGCTTAGTTAGTTTGTTTTTTAAAATATTTTAACCGGAAGGTTGAATTATTTTTACTAATAAGCGTTTATATTTTGGAGATATGCTTTGAGTTTATTCTATAAGTGGAGAGCTATGTTTTTTGAGAACACTAGTGTTGAAATTAATCTTTGATCTATTGTTATTTAATATCTACGCCTTATCGGGCAGGTGTTCATAAACAATAGCAAAGAGTGAAAACTATGTGAATGTTATTTCCTGCTAATCAGGAAATAACTGGCTTACTAATATTGTTCTAAATGATTACTTTGTTAAAAATTGCCTTGGCTTTTTTTTAAATTCACTGCCAAAGTAAACCTATCATTACCAAACACTGAACCGGAGGCAAATTCTCTCTTGACAGAACGTGGCAAACATACACCTTCATCCATTCATAGATTGTTTGCCCCATGTCTCACATAGGCCTTTTCAGCTCCACCCTCAAATTATACCTAAGACTCTGTTTTGGGTTAGTGATGGCTGAATCAGAACATGAACTCTGTTGTACTGGAGGAGGGCTGCTCTGTGAGGCAGAAGCTTGGAAGCTGCCGCTCCAGGGGGAGCTTCCCCTCGAAGGCGGAGCTAGGTCCAACCTGCCTTTTTGTTGGTTGGACCTCACTGAATGGTCCACTTGTTTAGTTTGATTTTCACTCTGGACTAAAATTGCAACTTCATTTAAATACAGAGTTTAGGAGTCCAGACTTGCACATCTTTGCTTTGGACTCGGCTTCTTACTGTCAAGTATTTACTTTGACTTGACGCGGGACATAAAGGGGAAGACATGAAACGGCAGTTTTATAGAGCGCCAACCAGAAACATCTGAGCTCTCACTCTAACACAGTTCAGTTACAGATGCCAAGGGTCTGTCCGCCTGAAAGTGGCTGCTAGCAAAGAGCTCTAGGATCACTTCTGAGAATTCCTGCAAAGGAAAAGATGTGAGTCATAAGAAGTGTGAAGGGTGGATTGGGATCTTTGAATGCTTTTTGGTTCACATGGCAAATGATTTCCAGACAGAACAAAGCCCGACCCTTCAAACAAACGGGCACAAAAGGACAAAAGTTTGCATGGCAGCACTGAGCGACAGCAACACACCCAAGAGAAGAATGACCAGGTTCCAACTTATTTTGTGAGGTCTGTTGCTCATTTATCCTAAAATTTGTATTTATTTGTATTTTTTTGCCCAATAGGTTTTAAAAAGCATGAGAACAAACAATCAGTAGGCCACAGGAAAACATGCGTACATAACCAAGAACAAAATACTTTGTTTAGTACTACTTTTCTGTTTGAAAAGAAGTTGGAAGACATGAAGACTTATTTAATCCTACTCCTTATCTCAACTTAATAAGTTACTAGTAGTATATTACTAAAATTCATTTGAACCCTGCGACAGACTGGCGACCTGTCCAGGGTGTACCCCGCCTCTCGCCCGGGACGCAGCTGGAGATAGGCACCTTCAACTCCCGACCCTGTTAGGGAGAAGGGTGACAGGGTCGGGAAAACTCCCGACCCTGTTAGGGAGAAGGGTGACGGAAAATGGATGGATGGATGGATGGATCATTTGAACCCCTTTTCTTTTTATGGATAAAAAACTCATATTGCAGAGATGAAGGTGACGCACAAATCAAACATTCTTTAGGTTTGGGTTAGCTGTCAACAAATGGGCATTATGATTTAGTTATAGGAACAAGTCTAAGCAGGAAAACAGGGCGTGGCTCTGTACTTAAAAACACTCTCATGTTCTGCAGCCTGACACTAAACCGCTCTCCAGCAAACAGGTACGTCTCTTTTTCGTTTCTTACACTCGCGACTGACTCTTCCCAGAAAAAGCAACCAGTTCTGGGAAAACTTCCCTGCACAGATTTGAACTGACTCAGAGATCGACATTATTAAACTTGTGAATCGTTTCATTGAGGTGGCCTGAGGTCATTTCACTCCTCTCTGTCAAGGAAAACACAGAAACAGGAAACACTTTCGTTTGAGTTTACAGGCGCTGATACTCTGGATTTGAAAGAAGTCTGGTATTGAATAAAACTCAGTGAGTTCCGAAATAAGTCAGGTATACACAGTAACCATGTGTACACAGATAGACATGCAAATATACAGGGAAGTGGACTGCAACCACACCCAGATGTACAGAGCGTGGCCAGGAAAGGAATTTACTGAGAAAGCCAACCATTAGCAGCTGAATGAATATCTGACAGAAATGTGAGTTTTAGTGCTGTGGCATATTCGTTACATGAACGGGTCTAAGAAGGAAAATAGAAATGTTTCCAGAAAACAGCAGGAAAACAGCTTTCCTGCTGTACATAAAGTACTTTATAAAGTACATAAAACAAACATGGCTGAAATTAAGTTTGCAGAATGTTTATTGCCTTATGTCTGTTTAGAAGTGAAAAAAACAACATTAGTTTGTTGGGGGGGGCGAAAAGAACCAAAGCAAGACTTCTGTGGATCTATGTGAGGATATTGGCATTGGCTGATGAATTCAGAACTTTAAGAAAACGACATTTGAAATTAAATTGCAAATGTGAAACTTCAAACATTAATAATGGATTATTGATCATAGACAAATCTTCTGCCCACTGTCACAACATTTCGCAGAAACACTCGGGGTGAGGGATTACATCAGAGGGAAGATGCTACACAATGTGTGGTTTCTCCTGCATGACACATTTTAGAATTTAAGGATATTAATGAACTAAAAAACACAATTTTGATTTGAATTAACCCTCTTCAAACATCCTCACTTCTACATTTTGCATTTATGTTCATTTGTAAAAACTATTTCCTAATTAATAGGAAATATAATTTTTTTCTCACCTGTTTATTTTCTGCTTCCAGTTGGACTTCAGTTCACAGAAGAGCACAATGGATGTAAGTCTGATTTACTTATTGGCATGGTTAATGGAATTTTTGTATTTATTGTTTTTTTTTTCCATGTGTATTTGATTAAACCACAACAAATCCAACATGGAAGTAAACCGCAACTTTAAAAATCATATTTACTTTTCATGTCTAAAATAAAAGGAACATTGAAATAAAATGTTGCTTTTGTTGTTCAAGGAAGATTGTTACTAATGAAATCCTAGAATGCTAGATTACTTGACTATCCATCCATTTTCCATCACCCTTCTCCCTAACGGGGTCGGGAGTTGCTGGTGCCTATCTCCAGCTGCGTTCCGGGCGAGAGGCGGGGTACACCCTGGACAGGTCGCCAGTCTGTCACAGGGCAACACAAAGACAAACAGGACAAACAACCATGCACACACACTCACACCTAAGGAGAATCTGGAAAGCCCAATCAGCCTGACAGTCATGTTTTTGGACTGTGGGAGGAAGCCGGAGAACCCGGAGAGAACCCACGCATGCACAGGGAGAACATGCAAACTTCGTGCAGAAAGACCCCGGGCTGGGAATCGAACCCAGGACCTTCTTGCTGCAAGGCAACAGCGCCACTGTGCAGCCCTGATTACTTGACTATTTGATTCAAAATTGATCTGACAGCTCATCTGTTTGCAATAAAGCATCTTGGAATCACCAACAATCAACCTGTTGAAATATTTTACTACCTTTAAATATTACCAGATATCTCGCCAACTCTAAACTATTGCGCTTCATAAATGTGTGATGACCTTGAGTTCAGAGGTGTCTTTACTTTCTCTCTCTTTACAGCTTTCAGATGCTCTTGGTGACTGGCCCTCTGGGGGCAACAACCAATCAGGAGGTCCTTGGCCTGCCAACCCCACCTGGCCAGGTAGGAGCATTCAACTGTTCTTTTGTTGCTTACTGTAGACTGCTGTGTATTCAGTGAATTTCACCCACTGTACTGTCTGCTGGCTGTGACACTATGTCAACACTTGAATTGTCTTTTTGCTACTTTAGACATGTCAATAAGCTCTTTAACAAAAATACGCCATCTACCTCCTGCCCTCTGCTTCTGCTAGACAAAGCCATCTGTTAGTCTCAACAGGTCCCAGTATGCCACTGGAGTCCTCCATTAAATTCCTGCAAGTCTGTGGTGGAAAACTCACAGATGCCCCTGGTGTTTCCCCCACGAGGACAGGGAGCCTCGGGGTCTATTATGGATTAGTTTCTCACCTACTTCAGTCTTTATATCTGACAATATTTTGTTTTTTGACAAGAAAACATTATTTTAACTGTATAGTCAAAACATAAAAATCCAAGAATTTGTATTCATATTAAGAATGACAGGGCTGCACAGTGGCGCAGTGGGTAGCGCTGTTGCCTTGCAGCAAGAAGGTCCTGGGTTCGATTCCCGGCCCGGGGTCTTTCTGCACGGAGTTTGCATGTTCTCCCTGTGCATGCGTGGGTTCTCTCTGGGTTCTCCGGCTTCCTCCCACAGTCCAAAAAACATGACTGTCAGGCTGATTGGGCTTTCCAGATTCTCCTTAGGTGTGAGTGTGTATGGTTGTTTGTCTTTGTGTTGCCCTGTGACAGACTGGCGACCTGTCCAGGGTGTACCCCGCCTCTCGCCTGGAACGCAGCTGGAGATAGGCACCAGCACCTCCCGACTCCATTAGGGAGAAGGGTGACGGAAAATGGATGGATTAAGAATGACAGATTTTTCTTTTGTAATTTTCTTGAGATGTATTCTGCCATCAAATATAACTTTATATAAAAAAGGTGAATTGATCATTAAAAATGAATAATGGAATTTGGAATTTTGACTCAGGTCAGCCAGCAAACAATCCCACCTGGCCTGGGGGTCAACCTGCTGCCAACCCCACCTGGCCAGGGGGTCAACCGGCTGCCAATCCCACCTGGCCTGGGGGTCAACCTGCTCCCAACCCCACCTGGCCTGGAGGCCAATCTGGAGGCGATAGTATGTGGCCAGGAGGGAACCCAAGTCAACCCACTGCACCTGGTTCATATGGACCTGGACAACCTATGCCAGCCGCACCCCAAAAGAATCTTGTAAGAAAACCAAAGAAATTAAGAAACACATCAAGAAATATGGACAGACAGAGAGATGTGTTAATTAATTTACTTTTCGACAGGCTATTCCCTATCAAGAGAAACTGCCAGGGGGAATGTATGATAAACTACTGATCACCATCAAGGGAACCATAAAACCCAATCCTAACATGTCAGAAGCAACACTGGGGTTTTAATCAAACATATTTCTCTACTCACTGTGTAAAATATAGGATGCTAAAACTCTGCTTTTGTGTCCTTGTTGCCAATCAGGATCACGGTGAACTTGTCTGCAGGCAATGATATTGCCTTTCACTTCAATCCTCGCTTCAATGAATCTGGAAGAAAGGTTATTGTCAGGAACTCACTCTTCGGTGACAAGTGGGGGAAAGAGGAGAGGGACGCAAAGCACTTTCCCTTTGTCCCGGGTCAGCCGTTTGAGGTCAGACATTTTATACCATGTTGGGGAATAAAGGTGTCTGTGAAACTACTGCATTTTCAGAGTCCACTTCCCTAACATGTTATTATTTCTTTTTGCAGCTGAAGATATTGTGCACCAACACAGAGTTCAAGGTGGCTGTTAACAATTCCCACATTCTTGAATTCAAACATCGGCTAACCAACCTGAGCTCCATCAACACACTGGGAATCTTCTACGACCTCACCCTTTCAGATGTTCGTGTTGAGAAATTGCAATGAAAAGTCTTTGACATGAAGATGAAAACAAACAAACAAACAAAAGACCTTTGGAGGTCAACTGCAAATCTATTTGAGAAATACTGTGGATCTAAAAAGATCTAACAAGAATCTTAAAAGAACAAAATTTCCCTTAACCTACAGAAAACAGTCACAAATTCATAAAAACCAAGTTTAGAACAGCTGAGATTCATAGATTTAAGATCTACCAGATCTTTTTAAAACACAGCAAAAGTTGTCTTTTCTGAACCTCCAGATTATCAGCTGATCTACAGTGGAGATGATTGTTATTTCTCCAGAACATTTTTAAAAAGTCTAATAATAATCCCAAAAGATTTGAGCCATATACAATCATAGCCAGGTATTCAGTGGTAATCACAGCAGATTATTCTGTTCTGTCTTTTTTCTAGCTGATTTATAAAAGTTCAATCTATTGTCAATCAACAGACATCGACAATAGATTTTAGTTTTGAAAAGTAAATTGACTCATACTGAATAAAATAAATGGCTGTATTGTTCAGTGTCTGACATTAGAAGCCCCATTTTGACTCTATGTCGCATATGCATAGTTTCACATGTAGTTAATCAATGGTGCACTTTTTGAAAGGTGCAACAGTGTTTTTTACAATAAAATGTTATGGTTTAACTGGTTCAATGTTCAATTTCTATTTTCTAGGTGAAAAATATAAGTTTTAATTTCACACCAAGAGATTGAAAAGAAAATATTATTTAGAAGGGTTATGGAAATTAAGTTGTAGGTCAAGTTGATTTGAAAAAGTGCTGTATGACAGTGCCACAGACTCCTTTGAAAAATCATTTTTTTGTGGCAAATAGCACAGAGTGTCTTGAATCAGAGGCTCCTTCAGAACTGCTGTAATACTAACCGTTCCAGTAGATCCTTTATGCCAAGAGCCATTACCATCTACAACAACTAGATGGTCGAATATGCGCTACAGTGTTTAATTTCTCCTTGCAATTAGTAAAGTATTTTTGAACTGAATTGATTTATCCGAGGTGAGGTTGTGGAAGTAGTAAGCTGAGAATTGAGATGAAAAATCCCTCGACCCATGAACAATATTCAACTGTGGAAGTATATTTTGGATCCAGATTATTGTACAAACCTTTTTAAAATAAAAATTAAGATCATGTGGAAGAAGAAGAGAAAAAGAAGAGAATTAAGACAAAAGGGGAGGCAAAATTAGTTGTCAAATTATTTTTGATTGCATTCATAATTGCTCCTAAATGAAAAAAATGACATAAAGCCATCAGATTTCAGAGAAGCCTGATGAAATGCATCAAAATCTGCTAGATTCTGATGCATTTTAAGAGGGTTAGGGTCAGACTTTTATCCAATAATCTCTTTTTACTCAACAAAATGGCTGTAACTGAATATCAAAGATAACATACCAATATTTCATGTATTTTTTACCTTACGCTTCCCTTTTAAGTTGTGACGTAATGACGCAGAGCTGCAATTTGACGTATTTTGGTCGTTTACGATAGAGCTGCTATAAAGCCACGAAGCGCGAGCTTTTTAGTAGCCAAGCGCTGTGGGAAATAAAAAACTGAAACAAGCAGCTAAATTAACTGACCGCAGGTTCGGGTTGGTACAAAAACAGAAACAAACTGGAAAACAGTGGAGTTTAGCTGCTGTTCCAGCTACTAGCCTAGTTTTTTGTTTTTATTTCCTGTAGCAAAGACGGGGAAACTGTCTTCTTTAGGTAAGTGCGCCTCTTCGACTTGAAATCGTTTAAATTTATGTGAAAACACGACGAGCTCTTGTATCATTAAATGCTCTGTTTTCCTGCTTCGCTGCTCTGCGCTAGCTAGCGTCACAGCTAACTAGTTTGCTGCGGTTGCAATGGTTTCAACTAGTCGCAGCGAACTAACTTGACCAGTTTAAGCGGTTGTTTGCTAACCGTGCCTCCGACACCTCGTTGGCTGTGTATGGATCAGCTGTGGAACACAGCCGTTAACATTCTGAACCCCGAGGAAAGTGGGCTAAGCGGGGTGGAGGTGATGAACAGGCCTAGCACTGTCTCGGTTGTTTTCTTCGTACTGCAGACACAGCAGTTGTTTATCAGACTGTTCAGTGCTTTCTCCACAATCAGTCACTTCTTAGCAGGGTTCGTACACAGGGGTTTGAATTTAGAATTCACAAGGTTGGAGAAACGAGGGGAGGGAGGGGGGGAAGGGACTACGGATACTTCCAGGTTTCTTTCCCTTTACTACTCTCTGTAAAGTAGCCAGCTGTTTACCAAAACATCTGGTTATGAAGATGCAGCTGGTTATGAAGATGCAGTCAGAAAAGAAAGTTGTGTAATAAGGAAGTAAAGATTTGCCAATCTCTATCAGTTTCTGTAATAAATATATTAATAGAATAAAGTGCACCACAATATTTCATAGAATGACACTGAGGAAGTTTACTATCGTCATACCTACACACAAAGTTCAAGAAGAAAATTATTTGTATCGATTTTCTGTCTTATTTAAAGCAAAAAATCAATAATTCCTGCTGCTGCCAAAATCATCAATGATATTGATATTTACAGTTATTGTAGTAATAACTATAATATTATTATTGCTGGTCCTGCTGCTGTTAAACACTTTATCACTATTTTGATTTTCAGATATAGCCGTCAGAAAAAAATATTGACTAAATACATAAATGATGTTATGGTTGTCATGGTGCAGAATAACGCATAGCTCTCTGTTGTGCTCAGAAATGATCAACAATTTGATTACGGCATTGTTTTATTAAAGAAACTTACATGGCTTTATGTGGAGTCGAATATGATTCGTTACAAGTTTAGGAATGAATCCTGCAAATTAAACCAACCAGCTGTGTGAATGCTGAAAACGCCTCATATCGCAGGCACAACGAAGCCTACTCCTTTCTAAATGTCTTTTGATCATCTTTTTTATTAGCTGCTGTCACCCTCCAGAAGGTCTCTCACAATCTACACATGCCACTGGTCCATTCTTTAATGAAATGAAGTTACTTGTGACAAACAGTTTAAAACCCAGACTGAGTATTTAATGGACCACTTTAAAGTTTCTTTAAAGCATTGAACTATTGCTAGAAAACATGTAAATCAATACATTGCAGATGTTGCATGAACCTGAGAATCTGAAATGTAAAGATGGATACCTGTTGGTGTGGCTGTTTTATTTATTTATTTTTTGGTTGGTATAAGGATTATGACTCATTGTTCTCTGTTGTTAGATAATATCTGAACTGTGTGTAGTAAGGCTTTCTGATCTCAAATGTGTGTATCCCGAATACGGCTAGGTTGCTAAACTTGGTTTTATGAGCTAATTTTTTAAAGAAAATCAGCACACTTGCATATTTATTGTTGGTGTCCATCAAAGAACACAAAGTATTACATTTAGTTGCATTTTGGAAAAATAATGGCTCAAAATAGGCTTTTTTTTTTTTTTTGTCTGAAACAATTTATTATTGAACAAATTTAGGAAGTAATTAACCATTAACTGGAGTATACAGGCAAAAGAAATCTTATTAAGCACCTGTTGGTTTTCAAATATCCAGTAAATAATCTAGTAAATAATCAAATCAGCCCCACCCTGTATTAATGCTAAGTTGAGCAGAAAGGGCTGAACTTCTGACACCTGAATATGTTGATAGCTCTAAATAATCAAGCCTTCACTGAAGAATTATTGCGTTTTAGGCTACGACTATGTTTGTGTTCTTTTTTTGTGTGTTTTTTGTTTTCTAAAAGAAAAGAAGTATTTGTGTATTTAAAAGCAATTTTATATTGTATTAAAAAGGCTTGAAGCTGCTGCATGTAATTGCGGTTGTAAAAAAAAAAAATGGAGCTCCTTTGCCTTCAACCAGTTCTCCCAACTAGAAACAACCAATCAAAGCCAGGAGGAGGGTCTTATTGCTGTCAATCATGCCTGTGTGTGCATCGCTCACCGTCCACACACATTTAGCAGCCTGTTTAAGATGTTGATTGACAGCGCTAAACCCCTCCTCTTGGCTCTGATTGGTTGCTTTTGGTCAGAGCAGTGAGTTTATTCAGACAGCTCAGAGAGGAGCTGGAGATTGATCTTTTCACAGATCTGTCTGATCACAAGCTGTCACAACATGGTGATAGTTTTAACAAATATTAAAAAACCTTTTTTAAAAATAAGTTACACTCTATAAAGGAAAAATGTGCACAATGGTCAATATTTTTATTTGAATAATCAATAGAATAGTCAATAGTTTCAGCCCTACATACTTTTTTAGACCTTTTTTTTTTTATAGTATTTCGACCATGATGGCAGTATAAACTGCCATATAAACTGCCTTGTTCATGATAAACTGCCATCATGAACAAGGAATCCTAGACTAGTCTTAACAAATGGCAAATAATGGGGCTAGATATTTTTTACATCTGGTATCGTCACTGAACTATTCAAATTACAGTATTTGGCAGTATAGTTTTAATAAGTTTGTTATTTTTTTAATAGCCCAGCTCTGTTAGAAAATTTTAACCAACTTCTGTGATGCTTTTCTAAACATGATTTTTATTTGGAGGTTCTGTTCTACTGTTAATTTTACCTCTTCACCATTTTTAGTAGTTTTGGTCATTTTGTACCATTATTTAGTTTTTTTTGTTTGTTTTTTGTTTCTAACTACTTTGGAGCGTTTCGTGCCTTGTAGACGGAGATTTCTGACCTTCTTTGACTGTGAAGGTATGAGTAGGTAGAAGCTTCTACTGCTTCTACCTCTTGAGTAGGTAGAAGCTTCTACTGCAGTGGATTAAGAAACCTTTGGTCTCTCTCCCTCCCCCATCTCTCCAACAGGAAAACTGCATCAAACGTGTTCTGTGATCAATTTTCAGTCGTCGTTGGGTAACATGGGTCAGGACAGGTCAAAGGTGAACAGGCAATTAATTTGAGATTGTAGCCACAAACCCGTAAACCTGTCGTAACTCTTCTCATATTATCATCTCCTGATGTGTAAATGATCAGACATGTTAAGCAATGCGGTGAGCAACCTCCTGCATTCTGAGCTCCAGAACCTGCTTTCTGGATGATGTTATATTGTTCCAAGCTGTTTGTCTTTGAATGCACTCTGAACTGTACACTGAGATGATTAGGGCGACTGTCAGATGCTACGTCACATGCTCCACTCACTCAAATGTGTCGAATGAGATGATATGTCCATCAGATGCACAACTTGTATTTACTTTTTTGTTAGATTTCTTCAGGAATTAAAGGCATAAAATGCAGGAATATATCTGTGTTTCTTTTCCATTGATGGATTTTAAACTTCTTGGCTAATAAATTGGGCTGATATTTGCCTTCTCTAGTGTATAGGCTATTAGCCTGTTTGCTGAGGCATGTTTGTGAAGAGCACAGAGTTGCTGCGTTTGCGTAGACAGTAGAGGTCTTCAATCAGCTGTAGCTTTGTGAATAAATGCCAACTACCAATGGATTTCACATTACAACCATTTCTGCTGTGGAATCTCTTCTTTCATTGACATGTTTGTAAATGTACCAGAATTAGCCAAATAGCTATTTTTCATCTGTTGTCCCTGGACACTAGTTGTGTTTCAGCTAGTGTAACTAGCAATTTGACATTAAGCAAATAAATTAGCTTAATGGAAGCCTCCCAATTTTAGAACCCCCCTTTTTTTTTTTGGGACCATATAAAAATTCTTTATTTTGCAAAATTGCAATGGAAACATTTTTTTTTCACATCACATAAGTCACTTGATCAAAAACCTGATTGGGGCAAACCACAAAGAAGACGACAGGAAGTACTTGGAGGATGACGACATGTTTCTGAATGATTTATAGCGTGAACAAATTCACATGCGCTTTAAATCGCCACAATTGCAAAATTCAGTTTTTTGACATGAGCAAAATATTATCAATTGTGTGCACAACTTTTGTTATGGAAACACAGATAATGAGTAATTTGTCCAGCTAAAAACGAAAGTTGTACAAACAATGTAAAAAAATGACCTGGTTAAACAAAACTTGTCAATACTTACAAAACAAAGAAAACTACAACACAATTATTATAAGAAGTAAACTATTGTGCCAGACTAACCATGTCTTTGGACACGTTACATGTATGTTACCTGAAATGTCTTGACATGTTGTTCCTGCGATCAGAAGCCAGTGATAATCAGTGATTATCACAGACTAACACTCTGTTCAGAGAGGAGCTTTTAGAACAGCACCATATAACAGTTTTCTTACAGAAAGAAATACTTTTTAGATTTAAAATAAATTTTGCGACGTGTAAAAGTTAACTTTGATACATGATCTATATTAAACCAACACAAAACATAAAATGAATGATTCATACAAATTCTTATCTTTATCGTTTTGTCAGTTTGTAAGCTAACGTTGACATCCAGTAACTGAGCAATTTTGATGATGAAGCCCCCAAAATCTATCATCTGGCCTCACTTTGCACTAAAAGTCCTCTGCTTAGTGTTGCCTCAGCGTTAAACATTTTCCTTCATAATCAAGTGGTCTGTCCACTACTAGTCCAACATGGAAAAAGGTTTACATATTAAACTGTGTCTTGCCTCACCTGTAAACAGTCTGTACATTCTGGAAATTTCCACATGGGGGGAGAAGGTGCTCCCCCCACACATTCGATAGCACGATGAAAAACTGAGCTTTGAGTGAAAATGCACATTGGCAGTGGTTGCTATGGAAATTTCACCAGGGGTTGTCACAATATTGTCATTGTAGGCATCTCACATGGCACAAAGCATGAGCCATCAAATATATTTGTTGTATTCGTCAGACCTGTGGGTATTTAGCAGTGACACGTGGAGCATATTCTGATATAACACCACCAGGTGTCTGCACCAGGGGAGCACCGATTGCAGTTTTCTGCTCAATCACAGATCTTTCAGAAGCCTGACCTGCTGGTTCAGATCGATAAATAATTTTAAGATGACTCAAAATTCTAGTTTAACCTGCAATATTTGAACTTTATGAAATGTTTTTAATCCCAAGGATGAGCTCATACATATTCATTATGAATATTTGTTTTAAATATAACCTCTGGCCTGCAGTGCCCAAACAATGTTGCATTGCACAGCAATGAAAAATTCAGCCCTTCCTGGAAGTTTTAGTGACCTCATATTAAAGGGACATTAAATGGTAGAATGCTTTAGTGGCTTAGACTGTGGAACGTTCTAAAACTTGGAATGGTTGGAGAAACGCTGGGGGACACCAAACTCCAGTCCTGGAGTGGCTCTCGAGAACTGGAGTTTGACACACATAGACGAGAGAGACATTCCAGTTGTCTTCTACTCAAGCACTTCTAGAACCTTCCTGTAACTGATATGATATTATTATTAAAGAGATTACATTACGAGTCAGTTTGTAGTTGCTGAATTACATCACGTTAGGATGACTCATCTATCATGTAACATTTTAACTCGTATTTACAGGTTTTGTTGTTGTACTTCTATGTTCTATACAGAGGTGGTCTCTCATGTTCAGTCTGCTTTCCTGAAGTTGGTGGAGTTGGAGAAGAAGCAACACGCAAAATATGAAGCTTTAGAACCAGAGAAGCTTTCACATCAACCTGGATCTCACTTCTGATACCACTGGGAAATCAATATGTGCTGTCAAGGTAATAATAGTTACTATATTCTATAGGCATATTGAAGTTGTGTGACGTAATTATTTTGTGTACATTTATAATGACTTTAAAGTAGCGGCCACTTGGCATGGTAAGATGCTTCTCCTAATGAGTGGAAAACTGAGCTAGTTGTGTAGTTCCCTCTAACACCGTAGTTCCCATTATGAGATCTTTTAATTACTTCAGCCCTCGTATCTGCGTGGAGTCCCAATGACTTCTTGAAGGTTGCCGTGTTTAACACTATAGCCGTCCGCTTGATTTAAAAAAAAAACAAAAAAAAAACCCCACCACACTACTGAACATGTTATCCCTGGTTGATGCATCCCTACACGCTTCCCAACATTTAATGTGAGAACCACAGAGAAGCAGATTGGTTCGCAACATTATTTAAAAGTTATCCAAAAGCTTTTCTTTCATAAAGATAATTTTTGTAACTAAATAACTTTCTCCTCCTCCCCTAGGCCAGCCATGCATCTAAGGTCCGACCCAAAGTTCCTATGCTCAGAGGTGCATTTGGATACAGTCCGTGTTCAGACGTGATCTCAGAGGAGCGCTTATTTTGGTAGCCAGCAGGAGACGCTGATGATGATGAAGATGTCCAGTAACCAGAACAACATCAGCACCAGCCGTATTCCATTAAGCTTCATCTCCACCAACACACTCTGCTACAGCACCGGCGGCCCATCACTACATCTGAAGGCGGTGCGCCGTACCACCGGGCAGCAGCTCTCCTGTAGGACCGACAGCAGATGCAGCGCCCCCCTCGGACCGTGCCGCAGCGCCACGGAGGACGCTGATGCGCTGCCGAACGTATGGACAGTCATCAAACCTGGACACGTGCGCGAAAAGATCGCAATATTTGCTTCGGAGGCAACACGGACCGATGGGGCAGACGGCGGTGATTGCAGCTCAGCTCACTGCTTGAGCCACGGCGATCCAGCAGCGAAGGCATGCGCTAACGCCAGCACTCTGCTGGGGCCGCCTCGCGCCGTGAAGGCCAAGGGAAGTTGGGAAGAAAATCGCTCTGCCAAGAGACGCCGCAGGTGTTTGAGCCACCAGAACCATCAGCTGGACCAGAGGAGCCACATCTTGAATGAACCAGAGTCGAGGTGCTCAGAGGGTCCCGGCCGGCAGCATGGGGAGGCACCGGAGCCAGCCAAGGGACCAATGCCAGCAGAGGAGGAGCAGAAGATCTCTGTGGTGGAGATGGTTGCGTTCCTTGAGCAGAGAGCGAGCGAGCTGCAGCCAAATCTAAAACCTCTGTTAAGCCTCCAGAGGAGCTCCACCACCATCACCCTTTCCAGAAACCCCCGGCCCGAGATCAAGGAGGGGGACGAGCCAGACATCGTCAAGGTCTCAGAGATGGTGGCCAAGCTGGAGTCCAAGTGTCTGAGGAGCAGCGAGACAAGTCTGTCCAGGAGCAACAGCCTGAAGAGGACAGTGGGGCGTGTCCTGCTGGCTGCTGGACAGAAGAGCTCCTGCTGGATACAACCCCAGCCACAACCCTCATCAAGACCTCCTGAAACTTTGACAGCAGTCCAGGTGGAGCCGCCTGTACAAGTGGAACCCACTGTCCGGGTGGAATCCCCTGCCTGGGTGCTGTCCCCCACCCCAGCTGCACCACCTCGGGAGGTTTCTGGGGAGGCGGCGGGCCTTCAGAGTGCAGAGCAGGAGCCGCTGCCCGGCCTCCTGTTCCTGTCTCCTGATGTGACGGGGCCAGCGCTCTGCACTCCCCATTACAGAACGACCTTTTACTTGGAGCCCGCCCTCCCTCCAGTCAACGCCCCCCAGAGGTCAGAGAAGCACAAGGCCCACAAGACCATTGGTTGTCCTCCTTGCTCTGCTGCGGTGCCTCTCGGCCGGAGTGCTTCGGTGTCGCAGGACTTCCTGCGAGTGCGCCAGAGGCTGCAGCAGCTGTTGGCCCCCCAGTCATACCTGTTGCTGCTGCCGCACCACCTGCTGGTCAACCTGCTGCTGCTGCTGCCCACCCAGAGCCTGGCCGCGCTCAAGTGCACCTGCAGCTACTTCAAGTTCGTCATCGAGAACTACAGCGTGCGGCCTGCCGACTCGCTCTGGGTGTCTGACCCCCGTTACCGTGACGACCCCTGCAAACAGTGCAAAAAGCGCTACCGCCCTGGAGACGTGTCTCTGTGCCGCTGGCACCACAAGCCGTACTGCCAGGCTCTGCCGTATGGGCCGGGCTACTGGATGTGTTGCCATGGCGCTCAGAGGGATGCGCCTGGCTGCAATGTGGGTCTCCATGACAACCGCTGGGTGCCCGCGTTTCACAGCATCAATGTGCCAATTTATAGGAGGAACTATCACTATGAAAGCTGAATTATTTTATGTGTATGTGTGTGTAGAGCTGTATGAAAAGCAGAGGGGCTACAGTCCCACTTATTATCAGCTGATGCCTTGTCATGTGTACCTTTTACTAAAAATGGTTTCCAGCATCAAATTTGTTTTGTCATGACTGAAGCATGTTCAACCCCCCAGGCTGGACTCGTCCCGCTGCAGCAGTCTGCTGAGTGTGTTCAGGCTGGATCACTGACATCCAACAGTTCTCCACGTTTTCCTGGATATTACCATCTGTTTGTTCCAGCAAAGCACTGGATAAAGTAGGGATTGTGTTCAGCTTGAAGCAAACCAGCAGGTTTTAATTTGGGAGTAAAACTCAGTGCAGCAAGTTGAAGTGTTAGCGTTGTATTTCCACAGAGGAAAAAAAATGTCTTAAGAAACATCAGGCTTTAAAGCAGCTAATGGTCAGATTTGTTTTGGAAAACGTTTTGTGTCGCTGAATGCTGTGTGGCGCCCTGTACTGTTCAATCTGACACCTTTCAGCATTTTCAGTTTTCAGTCAGAGTTTTTGTGTGTGTTTTTTTTGTTTTGGTTTTTTATTTTTATTATTGATCTCCTTTTTTGGAAGAGGATTTCTCTGGAACTCTTCCAAGTTCCAGAGTTAGAACAGAACATCACTCTGCTGCCAAAGTGGATCTTTGGTCATCTGACTAGTCAGGCTGCTAACACCAGTACGGTCTGGTGTTGTGGAGCCAGTCAGATGGCCCATTTTGTGGGAGAACGATCTGCTATCATCACAGAGACATTCAGGAGAGACTCAGAAAGCTGGGAATGTAGTAAGTTGTTACACACACTAAAGACATCTGGTCTGTTTTGTATAGGATTTGTGTGTGTTCGATTGGTGTGAGTGCTTCCACTAGCTGACAGATAATCATTGTATTCCTTTGTAGGATGTGGAGAAATGTGGCCTTGAGTCTCTGAGACGATGCAATATGGAAAACTTGACAATAAAGATTATTTTAAAAATTTATAAGGTGAACATGACCTTTGTTTTTGTTTCCTGAGTTATGCCTGCTGGCTCTAAAATTTTCGCTGTAAAGATGTTTTGCTTTAATAAAATGCTTCCTGCTATTTTTCTGTTAGATACTCTTAACGTCATTTCACTTCCAGCTGGAGGTTTCTGCTCTCAGAATGACTGTGGAGCCATGTTTGGATTTAAAGTCATAGTTTGAAATGTGCTGTAGTCTGGGGAAGACTGGCAGCTCTCTCCACAGTTGGATTAAGCATCAGCAATGTTTGCGATTGAAGAAAGACGACGGCTTTATCGGCTCATGCCTGTATTCTCCAGGGAAGAGAGTAAAAAACAGGTGGGGTCCAAATGACTCCCGTCTCTGAAGACCATGGGAGGGTTAAGGTGATAGAGGCCCAATTTTCAAGGTCAAATTGTGAAATCAAATTTCTTTTGAGTCGAGTTTGATATAAGCAGCATTTTCATAGCTTATAAAATGGCACCATGGGCTTGAAGAATGTTACTTTCTCTCCCAACACTGAAGAATTAAGGTACATCAAAAGTTGCAAACTGTAAGTTTGACGGTGGTATCCAACATCTTTGCAAATGAAAAAAAAATTGATGCAGCAAAATCTTAGTGATTTCCCTGCAGTTCCACACAGATCAGTGAATATAACCTGAAAAGAATTAAATGGGGCAGCAGTGACAAAGACAGGCTTAGTGAAGAACACACAGAGAACATGACGCTTTAAAACAGCAGCAGCACATACATCAGAAAACAATGAGTTGGCAGTTATTTCATGTCAAAGGTTCATTGAATAACATCTTTAATCTTTAGTTTGACATAAACCGCAAACTACACCAGGAGGCGCTGTTGCACTACGTTTCGCAATTCATAAGCTCCACTTTCCAAAGTTCCCAAACGAACAGTTTTCTGTGGACTGAGTCTCCTCTGATGCTGTGACATCACTGAGCAGCCGCCGTGTCAAGGGGAACCATTCGCTACTTCAGACACTGACTCCAGGAGCTGGAAGTAGTTGTATTTGATGTCGTACTCCATGTCATACCAAAAATTCACTGGAACGGAGACCAGAAGGAAAACAGTGAGATTCCGATTAGGATAACATGTCTGTTGTCACAGAAACTCTTTTTTCAGCTGCTGCGAGAGGGAATATGGTGGATGTAGGTGGGCTGAAAATTCCATGTATAAATCTGTTTATTTTAAGTGTTATTTAAACACTTTGTAATTCCCTCTAAGTATAAGAAATTTAGTTTCAGGGAATTATAATTTAGTTGGAATTCCGGAGCAGGGAGAGGACACAGCTCTTTTTTTCCCAAATGGCGTTAGGAAAATGGCTGGATTAGACGTCCAGGCTGGAAACCACACCGTTTTACAAAACCTTCCGCTACAGCAGATGTACCACAACTAACATGATGCCACCTGTCTGTCAGTCCAGTGGATTTGTCAGGAACTGACCAATCTGTGTTTTTTGTCCCAAAGTAAAAATTGGAAGCGCTCAATCTCTGACAAAGTTGCAACGATAAACGCCGGCTGGCGGCTGTGGTCAGAGATTTGGTGAAAAGTGATCAGAAAAAATAGTTGAACGTTGTCAGTGAGGAGTAACAGCTGGTTCAAGGTTCCTACACAAGAATTGTACTAAACTACATTTATTACAGTTTAGTAATTAAACTGTATTGTTAAATAGTACAATTTGACAATTATTTCAGTAATCGATTAATCCAGATTAAACTGACAAATTATTTCAGCCTTTCTATAATGTCACACACTACAGTGACACACATTAATGTGAATGCATCACGAGTTAGTCGTGATGCATTCAGGGTCTGTACCTGCAATGCAGCCGTGGGACTGCCGGACGTGGTGGAACCACAGAGATGGAAGGTACAGCATCTCTCCAGCTTTCACTGTGCAGCAAAGAGGCTGGGCTAACCGGTACTGCGGGAAGCGCTCCAGGTCCGGGTCCAGAGGGTCCAGAGGGATCCAGGGAACCTGAAGCAGAGGGGGGTGGAGGGGGCAGGTAGAGTGGGCGGGTGGACAAGGTGTAGAGGGTGAGTGGGGTCAGCAGAGGCACTGATGCCTTCAGGAGATGAGGACCTAAACGCACCTTGTGTGAGTCCACGTTATCGACGACCTTAAACTCACCGCCATCCTGCTCTTGGTAAACAGCTGACTGGTACAGACCTGACAGAGATGGTTATCGTGGTTACTGCAAAAGATCAGGACGGTGGCTACATCAGGTGGACAGTTACCACAGCAACATTACATGACTATTTCCTGTGATCAGCCCTGAGCAAGGTCAGCCGCAACAAGACCTAAAGATGATGTGAAGGTTTGGTGGTTAACCTTTAACTAGACCTGATGTGTCCAGCAGCTGCTTGCTGCTGGAGAGGACATGTTGTATTCGCTGAGGGTAATATCTTTAGGGTTAATAGAAGGTCATTGGATAAATAGTAGTGACCACCTCTTACTGTAAACTGTGATCTTGGAGGACGGTTGTTGTAGTTACAACCAACAGGAACATTGAGAAACAGGTGGTTACTGTGGTTACCATAAGGGATGAAAGGTCGGTCAGTGGGTGGAAGCAATATGAAGTGTTTTTCTCCAGAAATGACACAGTACAGATTCTCGTAGGGATCTTTGTGCACTGGAAAGCAAAACACAGAACAGATGAGAGCAAAAACACAGAATCTGGACAACCGCTTTGATGGAGCAACATGTTTTCTGCCCTCGTCCCGGTAAATCCTACTAAACACTCCACAAAGTCATAAAATGTGGCTGTTCTACATTGTCCTTCACGAATGAAGTATATTTTTCACATGAATGTCAAACACACTTGGGACAGTCATGGAAATAAACTGAAATCTTACTGGATGTGACAGCATTTGCCTCTCCGAGCCAAAAATTGACTGCATCCGGTGATTTTCCTGAGAGAGGAACAAAGACAACAACGTGACTCTTAAGCCACAACAATAACGACACAGACGCCTGAAGTAAAACATAACCGCTGCTGAAAAGAAGGAGTGACTTGATTTGGATGTAATTTGCTCCTCATCCACACCTGTGATGGCTCCTGCCTTAGCTGACCTTCAGCCCCGGAAGCCAAAACCAGGGGTCTGTCGGATCGTCCGACAAGATGAGTAAACAGAGGTCAGCAGATGCAGAGGATGTCTGGTAGTTTTGACTCATTAGACAGAATTACCAGGACTGGATGGACAGTGAGTTTACGTCCTTACAAAGGATGTGATGGACATACAGCCCCGTTTCACTGAGGGATTCTTAGATCCCAAACATTTTCATATCATGGCCCCAAAAGAGCACTGACCTCAGACCGGGGGCCCCTTTATACAAGCCCACGGATAATGCTACAACATATGTAAAGAAACGTTAACTTTTAAAATGTTTCTATTCATTGTTAGCAGAAATGCTGCTGATTTTAGGCAGCTCTTAGTGCTGTGGTGGAAAATGTGACTTTATTTTCAGATAACATTTTCTTCTCGTTTCCATCCAACTTTCTAAGGCTCCCACAGCGCCTCCTGGTGGCCTACACTTTGAAAAATAGTGCAATAGATTAAACTGCATTGCGTCTTTTTAGATCGAGAGAAATCGTATGATGGTCTTGTTAGATAGGAATTGTGATATTGCACTAGAAGGCCTGAAGTGGTGTAGAAGTATCCATACAGTGGTGCAGGTCGTGTAGGAGAGGTGTGAGACAGCAGTGAGGTGTGCTGCTGGCGGTGGACCTGCTCTGAGTGCCTTCTGGTTTGGGCCGGTGATGGAACTGACCGAGTGCTGTGCTCATCCAGGGTACGTGAGGCTCCAGGTCGTCCACTAGCTCAGGCAGCTCCTGCAGCAGGTTGGAGCACTGCTTCTGGACGTAGAACACTCCGGTTTTCTGCACCTGGAAACATTCAGTCCAGCAGAGAGTCAGAACAGAAGCCAGTCAAGTCAGCAGCCGTCCAGTACCCGGGAGCGGGCTCTACGCTGCCTCACCGTTCCTTCTATTATGTCCAGCACAGAAGAAAAGCTCATCTGTCGTTCCTCGGGCATGACGAAGCGATCCCCCGCTACGGCGTCAGCATAGCCGTTAGGAGTCACTGCCACGCTGATCACCTTTGACCCGATCTTCTCCCTGCAGACAGCAAGATCTGGGTTCAGTGATCCAGTAAAGATCTGAGACTTCGCACAGCAGAAGCGGATTTAACTTCTTCCTTTTCATCACAGGATCCTTCAGTGGTTTCTGAGCTAAAGGAGGATCTTCATCTCAACATGCGGAGAATTCAAACAGAAATCCCCAGGTTTCATTGTGGACGTGTCCTTGTCACCTGAGGTATTTTGGTGTCCATCTGGACAGAGCTGGCCAATGGCTGAAGGCATTGCGGATGACGCAGGGCTTGTTCGGGCCGATCCAGTCCCGGTAGAACTGCAGCGGCTCAGGCGGCCCCTCCAAGTGTGGCACACATTCGTTCAGGTAAAGATCTGGTGGGTGATCAGCAGTCAGCAACCATCGCAACACCTGCATAACTCATGATGACAATGAAATTGACACATGGAGAAGAGGAGGAATGTGTCAAGCAATTAGCCTAAGATCAAAAACTAAAAAAATAAACCAACAGGAATACTCTGAGACAAGGATGAATGAATCCAGACGGCTGGATCAGTGATGCTGTGGAGAAGCTGAAGTTGCTCTGATCTGTCATAGGAACCTTACAGAATCTAGATGTACTGAATGAGGATCTGACAGCAGCAGAAGCTGCTTGAATCGATTATTGTGGTTTACTAATTCAATTAAAGTTCGACAGATCAAAATGTATTATATATTTTTTGAACATGTATTCAGTATTGGAATAATTCAGTCCAGCTTTGTCACAGTCTTTAAGTTGCTGCTTTTTATTGACAATCACTGCAGCTTTCAGAAATCCAATGTGGAGTTTGAAAGCAAATGTCTGAACCGTGACAGTGAATGTTGGAGCTGTCGGTCTGGAGATGCAGATCCTTCTCACCGTGAGCCTCCAATGAAAACTCAACCAGCCGATCCTGAACAGACTCCATGAGGAACGCCTTCTCCCTCTCCAACCCTCACCGGTCAGACAGGAGACGTTCCGTCCAGGCTGCCTGCCGCCATGATGTTTCTTGTCTTTCTCTGGCTCCCTCTCTGGTTGGACTGGTTTCCCCACAGTGCCCTCTGACTGTGAGGAGGATCAACTGCTCCTGAGCCGAAACTGACGTTTCTCTTCATTTTTTTTGGCTTGTCCAGATCTTGTGGAGTTCAACATCGATCATTTGTGTTATTTAGTCTTTTATGAGAGTAGAAAATATGGGGGCTCATTTTTCAAAGCTCCATTTCATCAAACGATTTTTATTTCTGCATAATTTAACAAATATGTATTTTAAATCCGTTATACAAACCCCACAGGAAGTCGTTCATTTTCAGTCTAAATTGCTATTTGGTTTCTTTTACATACATTGTATGTGGGCAAACTCCTACAGTGTTTGACATGTAGACTGTACTGTCACAAACTGTTTAAAAAACAAGAATAGTACAATATTAATAATAATAAAAAAGCATTATTTTTTTTCAAATTAGGAGTCATTTTGGCAGTCCTAGCTGACCTGAAAAGAAAATAGTTCAACAGGATTTGACATCACACAGGGGAATAAGGCATCATGTCTCTCTAGACTTTAAATATCAGGTTTCAGTTTACAGTGCTGTCACAGTGTTTGCCCCTCACACATTTCTTGTATTTTTGCTTTTTTGTTCCACTTAAATGTTCGAGATCATAGCTGGTAATAATGTATGATTTCATTATAGCAAAAAGAAACCCTTTAAGTATAATAACTGCTTGTTCCACCTTTAGCAGTAACAACCTACACCAAGAGTTTGTGATAAATGGTGATGAGTCTTTATCATCATCCCTGAGGGACTTTGGCCTCCTTCTCGTTTGCAAAAGTGATTTAATTCAGCCACATCAGTAGATTTCTAAAAGTAAATGAGAGTTTTGCAGTAATGCTGCACTGGATTTCAGTCCGTACCTTTGGCTAGGCCACTGAAAAACTTCATTTCATTTAATTTCTGAGTCATTTGGATGTGGCTGTGCTGCTGTGCTTCCAAAAATGTTGCACTTCTGTAAGTTTATATTTCACCAAACATCTTGAAGATCATCAACATGTTATTTTTGGTAAATGTGAGACAAGCTGTTATGTTCTGTTAGGTCAGCAGTGGTTCTTCCCATGGAGATTTCCTGGACAGTTTCTCCTTCTTATCGTTAAATCATGACCTCTGACCTTAACTCGGGCAACAGGTCTGGAGATTTAGAAGTTGAACTATTTTTTTTTTTTGGATCACCTCCAGAGTTTATTATCAACAAGTTCTTGGAGTAATTCAGGTTTCATAAGTTCAGCTCAACTGTCTGAAAAAGTTCATTCAGCAGTTACTCTTCCAGGCTGGTTTGGATTTTTCTCATAATAAATACAATCATTATTTGAAACCTCCTTTTTGTATGTACTTAGGTTACGTTCAATAGAATATTAAAATTTAATTGTTGATCTGAAACATTTAAAGGAGATTAAAAAAATGTATAATAAAATAAATAAAAACAGAAGAAATCTCCTACAAAAGTAACTACATTTATTTTTCATCTTCCTCATAGCAATTTCAGAATATTTCTATACCTTTTTTAAAAGAAACATATTATGCTTGTACTTTGCCTGATTTTGTGATCCACACTCTCCACAGGTCAGTACACACATGCAGACATTTGAACTAAGAGTGGATTTTGTTTATATTTCAGAGCTTCTATTTTTGCTCCCTAAGGAAATGCACAGTGAATTTTCAGATTTGGAAGAAAACAACTAAAGTGAACAGCAGAATATCTGTCTGCAACCAAGAAGGAAGATCTTTAGATTTTGTCATTTATTTTCTTCTGATCTCTTCTCTTGTCTCTGTGCACTCTGCTAAAATCATGATTTTGTTTTACTCAGTGTTTACCACACAGATGTGTCACTAAATCGCTACAGGAGGCGGGCTGTGATCCAGGTAAGTGAAGCGGCTCCGTGTTGTTTCTGTTGTGGCCGCATGGTGTCGCTGTTGATCCATTAATTGCCCTCTCGGCTCCCGCTCTGCGTCCGAGCTTTGAACCTGCGGCATCCAGCCGGGAGGCTGCGCGGTTCATGCATTTATTTGCAGCGCTTGGCATTGATTGGAGCATTAAACCTGCAGCGCCAACAAAGCTAATGATTCTCCTGCTTGTTTTGAACAGAAACACCGCAGCTAGTTCTCCCGTTTCCACTCAATCTTTCTGCTTGTATCGATTTGGTCAACAGACAAACAACTTTCCAAACCTTCTAGAATAAGTTGTTGTTTTTTTTTTGTTTTTTTTTGTTTTTTGTTTTTTATCTTTTGGGAATTACTGCAGTGTAATTCAGATCCCATCCGAGCCGAATGAAGGAGAATCCTTTCAGACGTGTTATGCCTGGTTTCTAATGTTTTTTTTTTTAAACCAAAGTTTTAAAGCACGAACCTCCTCAGAAAGATCCAAGCCAACCTGCTCCGGTGGGAAGAATCTGTTTCCCTCCCAGAAACAAATGTTCACAAAACCCCGCAGAGATTTCACGGCATCAGCTGTTTGTGTGCTTATGTTTTACTGAAATAAGCAGTCTTTGTAATTAAAATGGATTGTTATTATTACTGTTGTTAAAGGAAATAAATAAATAAGAATTCATGCTCGCGCCAGAGATTTCCTGACCGGTTTTCGTTCAGGCCTTGTGGATTCACTGCTTTTGAAATTTGTTCGGCTTCAAAATGATGTTTTGGCTCAAACTGAGCTGCGGATCGAATCCAGTCGATCTCTTCCTGTGTTGAACAGACTGGATCTGATCCTGTTGGTTCCTTTTGGCCATTAAAGGGAAAGTTTCTGCTTATTGTTCAGAAAGTTTCCAGGTGCGTTAAAACGCCGCGTCAGGCAGCGACTGTCTGTGTTTTCTCACGTGATTGTATTGATTCACTGATTGATTTATTTTGTTTATTTTTGCGGTTAATCAGAAAACAGACGTGATGAAACCAGCGAAGCAGCAAACATCCCTCCTGTCCACGTCACCAGGATGAACTTAGTGCAAGTATTTTTGACGCTGTCAAAATTCTAATTAATTTCAAAATAAACGTGGCGGCATTACAGACAAATAAACCCCTCTGAGTAACTCCAACAACAAACCAATCCAAATGAATTACGCCACAACATGTTTCTGTTTTGTTTCTTATTTCAAACTTATTTTTTGAAAATGCTTCTTTTTCGATCCTAAAAGAAGAGCAAATATTTTGATAAAATAACAGAGCGTCAGTTTAAGCGGAGATGTTGTAAAAAAAACAACCAAACAAAACAAAACAAAAAAATCAACAACAAACATTGTTGTGAAAATATGTCAGAATCGAAAATAATCATTTTAAGACAAAACATGAGAAGGTGAAAGTGAGAACAGTTGGTCCGACCTGGTTCAGAGGTCAACCTAAAAAAGCAAACAGACGAAATGCAGAATGAAATGAAATTTATTTACATGTTTATGTATTTGCTTCAGTTTAAAATTTAACAGGATTTTCGAGACGGATCAATATCTTCAAATAAGTAAAATCAGATTAAATAAAAAAAAATTTTTTAGAATGCAAATCAGGCCAACCGGGTGATTTTTAAAAAGTCCTTCAGGTCCTGGAGCCCCAGAGTTGATATGAGTCAGAAACATTTCCTTTATGAAAACTTGCAGCATCCGGTCCCTTCAGATACTAAAGGGTCTGAACTTCTCTTAGAACCAAATAATTCCCCTTATGGTAAAAATAGTACATCTTAAAGAACTCCCCCAAAAATTCCTTGATTCATAAAATTCTGCTGAAAATGACAGATCTCATCATTATTGTGCTGTACAGATTTTATTTTTATATTTTTTGTATGGGAAAATTAACAAGCTTGTTTAAATTAATTTCATCTTAATTTTATTGGACTCATTTTGTTTTACTGTTTCTTAATAATTAATAAAATTCCTGATTTTATTATTAGGATCCACATAAACTTTGTTAACTTTCCCATATTTTAGTGAGCAACATTTCAGGTATGACTCAAATGTTACTGGATTTTTTATTTTTTTATTTTTTTTTATGAAAGGGCAGGTCAAAGGTCAAAGGGACTACAGAAGGCCCCTGTGAGCAGATGTTACTGTTAGGTCATGTGAGTTAAATTAAGATGAGACCTGTTGAGGCCAGTCACTGACCACTGGCCATAAGAACCAGTCCCAGCCAGCACACACACACACACACACACACACACACACACACACACACACACACACACACACACACACACACACACACACACACACACACACACACACACACACACACACACACACACACACACACACACACGCCCTGGCTGAACACTATCTTGTTCATGAACTCTGCAAACTTTAAGCAGTTTTCAGAAGAAGTGCTCTCTCTATAATAGCAATCCAACATGGCTGCCATGTGTGAAAAGCCACAGTAGCTTTGTGAGTAAAACTTTTGTCTATTTTACACTAACGCCAAAAATACATAATTTCGTAATCACCGTGCTTCTGTTAAATAAGAATCGCAATTAAAATCACACTTGAAAAAGTTTGTTCACGTAATAACTCATTAAAAAAATGCCACAATCTCCTGACACTACTTCCTGTTGTCTTCTTCTTCTTGAGTTCCGCCAGAGGCTGCATCCGGTTGTTGATCATGTGTCTCGTGTGACGCAAAAAAAGTGATTTCATTTCCAATCTCGGCCAGAAAAAACCCCCTCCTCATCCGAGTGCTAAGAACCTTGTCAAATTGTGCAACCAGAAGTTTAATGGAAAGGCAGATAGAGATAACTGCAGTGAACTGTTGGTAACTGAACATGCTCTGCTACTGGATGAATAAAGACAGAAACAGGGTTTTATCGGCTTGTTCAGTGAACTGGAGTTGGACTGCTCGCTCATCACAACAACACACTGCTCCCTGCGGTTTTCTGGCGTGCAGCTGGAATATGAACACCCTCCTATGAAATCATTCCAAGATCTAAGTCCTGAACTTCTTGTCAAAGCAAAATGCAGCATCACGACATCGTCAATTAAAATCTTAATCAAATCCTAGAAATATGATCGACATAAAAAGGATGAAACACCCTGTGTCAGCTTTGAGTTTCTTTATGTAGCCGATCAGATTTTCGTTATTTTCAAAAATGATTTGAGTCCAATACACAGTCACACCACACATCCCTCACTCTGTCATAATTAACATGAAGCCAAGTGGAAAAGTTTGACACATCAAGAAGATACATCAAGTCCTGGAATTTCTTCTAAAATTTAAAAAAAAAGTGCTTTCAATAGTTGAAGTGGCTCAATTGTAATGTGAAAAGCATTTTTAAATATAGATTTTCTAAACCTGTAAATCCAACAAAATATCCGCATTAAGACTGGAAACCAGCTGCAATCTGTAAGAGCAGCCAGAGGAAGCTCTCAGTCCACTGACCCCTTAGAAACCACAGGGATCCCTCTCGGCTTTGTCAGGTTGGATGTTTTACTTTGTGCTTTTCTTCTCCATTTCTAACTGGAGAGGGGTGGGAGGTGTGTGTGTGTGTGTGTGTGTGTGTGTGTGTGTGTGTGTGTGTGTGTGTGTGTGTGTGGGTGTGTGTGTGTGTGTGTGTGTGTGTGTGTGGGTGGGTGGGTGGGGGGGGGGGGCATGGGGGGGATCCTGGTTTGAACTGACCAGTGACGATTAGCCACAAACTCAGACGTGTTCCTGCTAAAGCAAACATCTGTGTTTCAGGGGAAAACAGCAGATGGTGAAAACATGCTGCCTCACATCCATCACAAGCACAACTTCCACCAAAACATGGAGCACTGCTGCTTTGCTTCACCTGTGAAGGTTTAATGAGGAGAGTAAATCTACGCACATGGACTTGAGCTTTGTCTTTGTTTGAGATCGGTATTCCCTTGGAGGTCAAAGGTCAATTTTATATTCATTTCTATTAGTAGTTATGATGAACAGAATTGGACCTGGGACCTTTTTTAAAGGAACTCTGAGTGGCACCGACCTCCTTCAGGACGTCATGAAAACCCCATCAAAGGATCAAATATTACTTTTTGCTTTAATTAGTGATGATGCCCTGTTTATGTCATTTAAATTGTTTTCATTCAGGCTGAAAAGTTGAACATTTGTTAGCATGGCCCAACTTTTAATCACAAACGCTTGTTGTCAGCATGAGGCAAAACCAGATCATATTTAATGTAGTTCTAAAGTTGTGCTTCGCTGCGTCTCCTCTTAGTTTTTAACAAAGCATTAAAGTTTCATATCTTGAAGGAATCAATTTTTGAGCAAATTTGTGTTGTTATTTATTTATTTTGTTGAGTTGAAAATGTAAACATAGCTAAAAAAACAAAAGGAAAAGATTAAAAAATTATGTCTGGTATAGTGTGATAACCTCAAATCTGATATTTGAAATAAAATAAAATAAAATAAAATAAAATAAAATAAAATAAAATAAAATAAAATAAAATAAAATAAATGTCCCTTTCAACCAGCGAAACCAGAAAGGAACCAGGTTCCGGTCCAATCCAGACCCAGGAGAGTTTATGAATGAATCCGGCAGGTTGCTTTGATCCAAACTCCACCGGCCAACCTGATGAGCTGCAGATTTGTTTTTGTGTGAATCAGTAAAAAATGATTGAGAGTCTGTTTGAGACAGACTGGTTCTGATTTCAAGCCTTTTTATTCCCTCCTGGATTTGATTGGACCTTTTACTGTGAGTCAGTCCTGCCTTCTCCTCTGACCATCTGAACACTTTGAGGTCTGAATGTTCCCTCCTCATGCAGCCAGCTCACAGGCTTCAGAGGGCCAAACATAAATGAACCATGCTTTGGTTTAGTTAAAATCCTTGAACTTGTCAAAGATTCTCTTAATATTACATGCTTACTATCAGATATTACACAGTGTTGTTACAGTAGAGATAGGACAATGTGAAATAAAATTCAGAAAACAAGGAAGCACCAGGAAGCAACACAAAGAGACAGAACAAGCCATGGAGTTACCTTCAACAACAACAACAACAACAACAACAACAACAACAACAACAACAACAACAACAACAACAACAACAATAATAATAATAATAATAATAATAATAATAATAATAATAATAATAATAATAATAATAATAAAGATTCACAAAGAAAATTTACGCGCGGCTTTTCATGCAATAAAAAAGAGAAAAAAACCATTCAAGAATTCTGATGTTTTTTCTGCGCAGCCGCTGAAGCAGCGCAATAAACCAGAACAATTATTTACCTTGTTAGGACAAAAAAAAAAGAAAAGAAGAGGAGAGAAAAGAGAAGAGAAGAGAAGAAAAGAAAAGAAAAAACAGGAAAGAAAAGAAAAAAAGGAAAGTAAAGGAGAGAGAAGAAACGAAAAGGAAATCCACAAACACGCGATAAACAGTTATCGAGATGGTTATTGACCACAAAATATATCACGTGACAATACCAAAATAAATAAATAAATAAATGTTAAAAACATTTAGAAGTTTAATAAAAACAGTCATACACACATATATACATATCAATAAATATGTATATAACATAAAATCTGCGACAGACTGGCGACCTGTCCAGGGTGTACCCCGCCTCTCGCCCGGAACGCAGCTGGAGATAGGCACCAGCACCTCCCGACCCCATTAGGGAGAAGGGTGACGGAAAATGGATGGATGGATGGATGGATGGATGGATAACATAAAATTCCATTGTGTTTCAGGTTCACACTGGTGGCCTGTTTCGAAGCTGTTTCGAAGCTTCACTCTCATGTTAAAATCACGTGGATTTAGATGTTTTCATAAATGCGGGATATAAATGATTATTTCAAAGAAAAATCCTGTGTGGAGTTTTCCTTCATGAATTTGTGACAGTGGCCTCAGATGAATGACATGAATGACGCGATGCTCGTCCAGAATGGCCGCCAGCCTCTAACAGGTTCACCCAGCTGTTCCGCGGCTCGGAGCTGCTGTTTGGTGAGATTTGAAACTTTGAACGATGTTCAGCAACAGAGACGATGAGCAGAGTTCCGCGAGGAGGAGCTTGGTGTGTTTCTATTTGGGTAAGCTGTGAGTGAGGCTGGCCCTTGTGGCAGGAACATGGTGTCTGTGCGCTAAAACGCTCCGCTTCTCTGACCCATTTCTTGCCTTTGACACGGAGCGCGGTGATGCTGGGGGCCAGCTGTGAGGGATCCTGGCAGGAGCCGCTCGGCTCGTTGTGGAATTATTGTGAAACATTTCGGAGCAGTTTGACTCACTTTGCGGCCTGTGTGAAGCGATGACGCGCTAATGTGATCCCGGCCTGTAAAGCATGAACCAAAACCCGCTTGAAGATAAAATAATAATAATAAAAAATAAACCCAGATTGACAGAATGTGTCGGATCTCCTTGTAGTTTCGTCAGGCCTCTGTCTTCTTGTCCCGGCTTCATTTCAGCGACCCTCGGCGCGTCTTCATTATCTCCGGTTCTAAATGAGCAGATTCTGTTTTTCCTCCACTTGTGTTTGTTTGGTGAAACGATCCTCCGGCAGGAGGAAGGTAGGAGTGAAACAGCCGATTGATATGCAACTCTTTCCGCCTCCCTGCTGCATATTTCACGCTCATTTTACAGGATGCACGTTTTTTTTTTTTTTTTCTGAAACACACTTTATGTCTGCTGCGACCCCCCCCCCACTCCCCTCCTCCCTCCACCCCATCACCACCAACCCCCTCTGCGTGTCCTGACCGTGTCCGTGTCCGTGCCCTCCGGACTCCCTCTCTGTTTATTTTCCCTCAGAGATGGGATGTAAACAGTTTTGCAGACGCCTAAGGGGCAAATATTTGAATCGAAGGAGTGTAAATGTGAGGAGCGGCGAGGATTTGGGTTGACGCATGCACGGTGCGCGCTTCCAGCTCCGGTTTAGATGGAGGGAGGGGAGTGAAGGAGGTGAAGGGGGGGGCGGGGGGGTGGTCATTGTTGATGGGGCGCTGCAAAAGGTTTTCCATCGTCTTGCCAGTGTCGCTTTTCTTCAAGGTGTCAGAAAAGTTCGGGCTCATAGCGGGAAGCGATTGCGCTTATTTTGTCGGAGGTGTAAAATTTCCATCTTCTCATAGGATGCAAGCCGGTGTGGAAAATATGCAACAAGAGAAACAATAAATAAATAAATAAATAAATAAATAAATAAATAAATAAATAAATAAATAAATAAATAAATAAATAAACGTATATAATCATCGCTAAACAAACAGCCACTTTCATGCAGCAGGTTTCCGGGTTGTTTCATCCATTCTCCTGCAGCCTGGAGCGAAGTCCTGGAGCCGCTTGGCATTTTTTGCAGCGGGCCAGTTATTGGCGGATGTGCGTGTTTCTCCGCGCGTCGTGATTGGCTGAGCGCTCAGTGGACGCCTTAATGTTTAATACTAATGTTCCCCTGGTTGGCTGAGGACTGGGAAGGTCCAACCAATGTTTTTCACTTGCTTTAGTGGCTGCGGCTCCCTAATTAATTGCAGCTATCTGTCTCCTATCAATGTGTGTGTACATGTGTGTTGTGTGTGTTTCCCCTTTTCTCCCCAAACCGAACATGAAATAGTTTGTTGGGCTATACTTTCTCTCTTCCTTTCTAATCCCCCCTTCCTTCCTTCCCGTCCTGGTTCGCTGGTGGAGACCGGGAGGACCGAAACCCAGCTGTGTTCGCCGCCCGCCGCTGCTCGCCGCCGGTTCCCCCCTCACTGCTCGGTGATGTTGGACATGGGAGAGCGCAAAGAGGTGAAGATGATTCCCAAATCGTCGTTCAGTATAAACAGTTTGGTGCCGGAGGCCGTGCAAAGCGACAACAACACCAGTCACCACCACCACCATCACCACCACCACCAGAACCAGAACCAGAGCCAGCACCGAGTCGTTGGTCCGGACGACGCCGAGCAGAAGGCGGCTCTCCCGGCCTCGCAGCCGGACGTCAAAGCTGACCCGAAAAGTGAGTCGCTGAACCCGGAGAGCTGCCCGGAGGAGAAGCAGGAGGAGAAGAAGGACGGGAAAGAGGGAGAGAAGGACGGAGAGAAGAAAAGTGGCAAGTACGAAAAACCTCCTTTCAGCTACAACGCTCTAATAATGATGGCTATCAGGCAGAGTCCGGAGAAGCGGCTCACTCTCAACGGCATCTATGAGTTCATCATGAAAAACTTTCCGTATTACCGGGAGAACAAGCAGGGCTGGCAGAACTCCATCAGACACAACCTCAGCCTCAATAAGTGCTTTGTCAAGGTGCCTCGGCACTACGATGACCCCGGGAAGGGGAACTACTGGATGCTGGACCCCAGTAGCGACGACGTCTTCATCGGTGGAACCACAGGGAAGCTCCGCCGGCGCTCCACCACGTCACGGGCCAAGCTGGCTTTCAAGCGCGGTGCCCGGTTGACCTCCGGGCTGACCTTCATGGACCGGGCCGGCTCCTTATACTGGCCGATGTCCCCCTTCCTCTCCCTTCACCACCCGCGGGCTGCCGGTGCCCTCGGCTACAACGGGACCTCGTCGGGATACCCGGGCCACCCGATGTCCTACAGCAGCATGCTGACGCAGAACATGAGCAACAACCACTCATCGTTCCCGCCGTCCAACGGGCTCAGCATGGACCGGCTGGTCGGTGGGGACCTCCCCTACGCGACGCACCACCTGACGGCGGCGGCCCTGGCGGCCTCGGCGGTGCCCTGCGGCCTCTCTGTGCCTTGCTCCGGGGCCACTTATTCATTAAACCCGTGCTCGGTGAACTTGTTGGCCGGACAGACGAGTTACTTTTTCCCCCATGTCCCACACCCGACCATGAGCTCACAGACCGGCGCCGGAGGCGGCGGCTCGTTGCAGGCTGCCCGGGCTTCGGCTTCCAATTCCCCGCAGGCTCCGTCCTCTTCCTCGCTGCCATGTGACACTCTTAGGCCGGCTTTGTCCGGCTCTCTACCCGCCTTCTCCTCGGGACTTTCCGGGGGTTTGTCTGACTATTTCACACATCAGAACCAGGGGTCAACTTCTAACCCGCTCATACACTAACTCCCCCCCTCCTCCCCCCGCAATCCCCTGAACCTCATCCATCCATTCATCAATTCATCCATCCATCCATCCATCCATGAAGGAGTGAAAATCTCAATATGATTGGAACACTAACGTGATCATTTTAACACTGAACATTTAAGATGTAAAAAAATATGACAAATTATTATAAACTACTACCTATTATAGAAAAAAGAAGAGAGACTGCAAAAACAAAAAAAGAGCAGCACTGAGAAACTCACAGAAAGCAGCACTGACATTTCCAGGTATTCTTTTTGTTTTTATTATTATTATTATTATTATTATTATTATTATTATTATTATTATTATTATTATTATTATTATTATTATTATTATTACTACTACTACTATGGTTTCTTCTTCTCCATGTTGTTGCTGTGCCCCATCTCCTCCTGCAGTTTTAATTTCTGTGTACATAATGTGTGTTTCTAAGTGTCCGGGGTTTGTCTTCTGTATAATAATGTCAGTCAGTGACGTGCAATGTGATCTGAGATAAGAAGCGGAGAGAATGATGAGAACGCAGCTCGTTTTCCTTGTCTTGTTGGAGGAGGCAAGTTTTTTTTTTAATATTAGAATGAGTATTTAAATTAGTTGTATTTGATTAAAGATAGTTTATTATTATTATTATTAATATTATTATTAGTAGTAATAATAATAATAATAATAATAATAATAATAATAATAATAATAATAATAATAATAATAATAATAATAATTTGTCTTCATGTCTCAGTACCATGCTCGTTAGAATAAAACGGGGAAAAGTGATTTTTTTTTCTTTCAAGCTGAACGTTCTTTCAAGCTGAACGTTCTTCTCCATTCATTCATTGCCTGGTTTTAAAAACTGCTGACGCGCTTTTTATAGACCAAAGAATCTGTTCCATATGAAGTCAGTATTGTGCTGTATATTCCGAGGCCTGCTCAGGGCGGAATGAAGGAGAGACTCAAATCCTCCGTCACTGCAGAAAATGTCCCTTTAAACGAGATTTCTATCGCGTCCTTTAGGTTGTTTGAATTATCAGTTAAACTTTTTAATATTATTATAAATTTTTGGTTATTTCAGCAGCTGTTGGCGTCGCTGGAGGAATTTAATTTTTAGTCAAATAAAAAAAAAAAAAAAAAAAGATTGGGCATTATTTTTCGGATTGAAGAGTTGCGCTTTTCGGCGTTACGACTTTGTGCGTAAATGTCTCGTTTTGTGGAAGATTTTCCGCAGTGAAGCTTTGCCATGGAAACGTGATCGCCGGTTTGAAAAAAAAAACAAAAAAACAATAACAACAAACAAAACGCAGAGGTTCACGATTCTTTTTCTTCTTGTTTTTGTACAATTAGTAAAAAGGAAAAAAAAAAAAGAAAAAAGATCATCTTTGTAATCTGACTTTGTTTTGTTTTAGAAAAGGAGGAACGCTGTAAAAAAAACCCGTTTGTTTAACAAAAGAAATTCTGCCTTCTGATCTAATAGGCTCCTATTTGGAATGATTGTCTTTTAATTGTCGCCTCTAAAACAATTTTTCATGGTTGTGATACTGTTGTGGTCTTCTTATTACCGTGTTTGTCGCTTATAAAAAGAAAAAAAAGAAAAAATGTTTTAATCCTAAAAAAGCACAAATAAAAGAATAGGTTACATTCATAACTAACGTAATTCCCTCTGTCTCTTCTTTGCTCTCCATATGAAACAACAGGCTGATCTCCACCAGTTTCTGGGCTCCAGGTTGAATGTTGACGCGCATTTATTTCTCCGGGTTCTGGGTTTGCGCTGCTCTGCGCTGCAGAGCTTGATTCGGGGCCCCTGCTGGCAGCAGAGCCCTGGGGCCTGGTGCTGAAGTGTCTGCGGGTCTTTCATTGTTTCAGGGCGTCACATTCTGTCCGTTTGAGCGGTGAAACATTAGGCGCTGCAGGCTGCGCCGCTTTGCTTTGTGCGCATCGGTATCTGCGCTCCAATCTCAGCGGACCCGCTCTTCTGTCCACGATTTTCCGCTGCGGTGAAAAACGTCCGGATGATTGATGATTATTTTTCGGAGCGATTAATCTGAGCGTGGTGTCGCTGCATGCCGTGATCCTCGTTGCTTGTTCCGGTGTTGCTTTTTTTTTCTTCTTGTTGCTTTGCAGAACACAAACAATCCGGAGAAGTTCGGACTCATTCAGACTGGTTCCCCAGAGTGATGTTCTCCATTCACTGTTTACTTTAAAGGCAGCTGCTATATGATCCCGGGGTGAGTGCTTTCTGCAGAGCTGTTGAAATGTGCTTTTGTTGAAGTTACAACTTTAGAACCTGCATTTATATATATATATATAAAGAAAAATTGGGAGTTTCCTAAATTCACAAGTTTTGTGTATTGTCGTGGCCGGACGCCAAATCTCCATTTTTTTTTGTGTGTGTCTTTCATGCTGGAGGACCTGAAGCATATCAGGGCTTTGTTCGGGTTCTGCTGTGGTTCTTTATCTCATGCTAACTGCGAAATGAAAACAAACACATAATAATAATAATAATAATAATAATAATAATAATAATAATAATAATAATAATAATAATAATAATAAAAAAACCCCAAAACAAAGCAAACAGGATGCTGGATGGTTCTGTTGACCTGAAGCTGCTGGATCTTGTGTTTTATGGTGAGGAATCTTCATCCTGCGTGTCTTTGTTAAACGGCTGGTTTTACAAACACGCTGCACGGCTGTTTTAAAGATAATGTTTGTATATTTTTAAGCGACTTAATTTCATATAAAAAAATTCTCTCACTTTCATCTCATTGTGAAGGTAAACGCGCAGGATGTCTGGCTTTTTTCTGCAGCAGCTTTTGGGAGGAAAAGCTGCTGCAGCCTCTGAGCTGCTGCAGCAGCTCAGACTTGATTTCTGGGAAATGTAATTTTTGAACTTTTTCACGTTTGTCTCAGATTTTGCTGGTGTCTTTCTCAGCGGTATCTTTTATTTTCATTTATTTATTTTTTAAACCTCGTTACTCCTCTGACTGTTCGGAGTTGCTCCTGCGCGGATCAGAACATGAGTTTAGGTTTAGATTCTGGTTCTGGTTTTTGTTCTCGCTTTCTGTCAAATTCACCTGTTGATAAATAAATAAATACATAAATAAATGAAAGAAAGAAATTTAACATGTATAATAATAATAATAATAATAATAATAATAATAATAATAATAATAATAATAATAATAATAATAATGTTAATATAGTTTTTAATTTGTAATGTTTGTAGTTCACTGCTTGGTCTGAAATCAAGGTTAGCAATAAGTCAAAACATGCATGTGACCTGAGGACACAAATGCATCGCAGGTCGTTCAGGATCTGCAGTAAATATCTGCTCAGTCTGTGAACCTGCAGCTCGGTGGGTGCAGCTCGGTAGGTGCAGCTCGGTGGGTGCAGCTCGGTGGGTGCAGCTCGGTCGGTGCAGCTCGGTCGGTGCAGCTCGTTGCAGCTCGGTGCTGCTCGGTGCTGCTCAGGTGTTGCGGCTCATCCTGCAGGTAGCGCGCTGTCCGCGGTCGGAGCGCATGGAGTGCAGGTTGATCTGCTTGTCCTCCTCCACCTGTTGTTGAGCTGCGTGGTTTCAGGCAGGTTCTGGTCGGTTCTGGATGAGCTGAATTTGGTTCTATTACAGCTGGAAGCGGGTCTGTCTGCTCAGCGCTGCTGCAGCTTAGCGCTAAATCCGTTGCGCAAGAGGAACGTTTAGGTGAAGTTTGCGGTTCTGTTCAGATGGAGTAGTTGGAGTTACTTTGTGCTCCAGCAGGGAGGTTTGATTTTTTTTTTCTTACTGCTTTATCAGTTAATAAAGAAATGCAGTAAATGATAAAATAAAATACCAGATTGATTTAAATAACGGGTTATTTCAGCGGTTTCTTACATTCAGAGTCTGATCTGTTTTAGTGGTTATTATAACAAATTATTGATACGTTTCCTGATATAGATCCTCATCCTGACATCTTATTTCTTTACTTCTGTCATTAAGGAATGAAATAAAACATCACATTTTATTTTATACATTTTGAAAAAAAGAAACACATTTCTCCCAGAAGCTACTGTAGTTTTTATTTTATTTGTTATTTTATGTGTGTGTGTGTGTGTATGTGTGTGTGTGCGTGCGTGCGTGTGTGTGTGTGTGTGTGTGTGTAATGTTTAGCTGTCACATAAACCTGAAGATCACCGTTTCAATGCTCTCGTGTCCTGAGACTCTGGCAAAATAGAAAAATGGAAAGTGAATATTGGAAATTACACTGAGGTGTTGCCGTTGTCATGGTTTCCAGATAGAGCGCTTTTAATTCATGTTTTAACATTTGGAAAACGTGCAGAAAACGCAAAAAGACGAATCAGTGCTAAACAGGCTTACTGAAATCCTTTTATGAAACATAAATGATTAATTGGATTTGTTTTTATTTCAACATAATCAGACTGGTTCTGGAATCTCCTGTCGCGTGCAACTGTAAAAATAAGAATCAAGCAAAACGCAGAGTGGATTAAAAGTCCCATGAGTTATTTATTACTGCTCACTTTGAGTTAGTGGTTTGATATTTAAAGTCCCCAAATCTCAATTAAAAATTAACATTTCCCGTCACTTGTAACCATTTTTTTTTCTTTTTAAAGATCCATTCTGCAAAACAGCAAACTGTCTAAATGGCTTCAGCTCAGTATTTAGCTGAAAGTCCTGAAATGTGTGCTGCAGATCTGAGATCATCTTGATCTGTTTTCATATAGAAAACCCAGGAAACATGGAAACATCCATTTAAAAATGTGTTTTATGTGTTAGGTTTCTGGAACTAAAAAAAATTATTTTATGATAAACATAAAAAAAAAAAGGAAGGGAAAAAAGTAACAGTAATAAAACAATATTTTAAAAAATGTCAATGAATTAAACGCAAACACTGAAACTGAAAGATCTGATAATTAATATAATTGTGCTTTTTGTGTCGCTGTAAGAATATGTAGAAGAAAAATTTGCTTTTGTATCAAATATAGAAAAAGTACAAAATGCTTCAACTGAATTGATATATTGATATATTTATTGATGGTCGCTTGTTCTGGCTGGTGCATGAACAGCCCAGGAAGATGTGAGAACAGAACCGTCTCATGGTTCTGCTCTCTTCAGTCTGTGGTTTCTAATCTGTGCTCAGTTCTCTGTGTTAGCAAACTGAGTCCAGTCCAAACCGGGAGATACCTGCTGAAGCATCACAAATATCCAACCTCTCTCTCTCTCTCTCTCTCTCGCTCTCTCTATTTCTTTTTCCTTTTAAACCTTTCAGACCTGTCCAGTGGACCTCTGCACCTTGTAGACATTTTTTTTGTGACTATCAGGAGTTCCTGCACTGTGAATCAGTCTAAGACCCAGAGCAGAGCGGAGGCATCAGCATCCAGTGATTTAGTAAATCTGATTATCAGCTCAGGCCAGGCTCTCGATGTGAAGAAGTTAAATTCCGTCTCAGAGTCGATTCCTAAAGTGTGAACCTGTGAAGTCTGCAGCTGCAGCAGATGTTTTGGCTCGGAGGGTTTGATTGTCTGATATGATACAACAACAAAGACAGACTTTCAGCAGCAATTTGTTCGCTTCCTAGAGGAAGACTGTGAGCAGAACGAGTCCAACTGTAATGCAAGAAGCAGCCCAACAATGGAGCTGCCGTGCAACCCAATCTCTGTCAGCCTGATGCTATCTGCCCCATGTTAAATGGGGTGACCAGCAGTCAAAAGACAAAGGAGCAACAGAAGGACCAAAGGGGTGGGGTGGGGTGGAGGACTAACTTTACTCTCTCTCTCTCTCTCTGTGCGTAAAACTTTGTCTATGTTCCACTAATGTCAAAACAACATAACTGCACAATTGCAATGTTTACCAAAATGCAATTTATATCACTTGAATAAGTTTATTCACTATCTCCCTCCAACTACTTCCTGTCTTCTTCGTGCTTTCTGCCAGTAGCAACATCTTGTTGTTGTATGTGGAAAAAAGTGTTTCTGTTGCAGTTTTACGAAATAAACTGCTTTCAATATGGCAATAAATAAATAAATAAATAAATAAATAAATAAATAAATAAATAAATAAATAAATACATTTTTAAAAATTGATAAAAAATATTCCCAGGTCAAATCTTTATTAAATCAAAAAAGGAGAGTTGCGTGTTTCCATTAAGCAGATTTATTTTTGAAATGTCAAATTGCACAATTATCTGGTCAATGGAAAAGCAGCTTCTCTCCTAGGTTTTTCTCTCTCTCCTTTCTTTCCTTATCTTTTTCCATTCCCTTTTATTTGTCTTCTTTCTCTTAGAATTCAGTGAAAACATTTTCCGATGTGAAAAGCTCTCAGACCCAGATATTAGTCCTCTGAAGGCTTGATTTTCCTTTTAGACAGTTCTCATCAACAACATTTTGCTGAATCTAAAAATCTTCTCTGATTCAGTGTTTTTCTTCTCTAACAAGGAAGTTACAATAAAAACAGTGACAGTCCACTGACCTGTACCTACAGGTTTATCAGGACACTTTTGGCTGTTGTGTGAAAACACCTGGGGATAGAATATCAGTTTTCAGAATTTTTGTTCTTATTGGCCCCAGCCTGATGTTTTTGGCTTTCCTTCATGTTTAAATTACAAGTCTGTTAAAATAGGAACCGATTCCTAACATTTCAGAATGTGTGATGTTCAGGGTTTCTGTTGGTACCTGCAGCATTCCAAGTCAGGAATGACTGTAGACCATTTGTTGTAAATGTGGATTTTATGACAATTTAAACTTAATACAGTTGGTTTTTAAAAAAAAACTTAAATAGATGTGAGTTCTTTCTTTTCTCACTGACAAATGAGGAAAGTATTATTCTGGTGTTGGACTTGTTGATGGAGTGGAGGGTTGAAGAGGTTGGTGGCCTGATGCTCTTCACATTTCTGCTGCAGAAGCAACATGGCTACTTTCTGATGCAGCATCTGTTCTTGTCATTAGCTTCTCAGGGCCAAACGTTCTGAGTGAAACAGATCTTAATCTGCAAAAATGATTTTGGTCTTTCCACCAATGGACGAAGACAGAGACTAAAGGAAAGTCAGTGGATGTGAAGCAGGTTTTATTTTACAATCCATGCAAGATCTGCTTTCATCTGTTGTTCATGTCACATATTTATTTTTATAAAACTGATGAACACATGAAGCAGCCATGTGCAACTCATCATGATCATTTTTTATTTTATATTTTTAAATTAAAGGTGTTAAAATATGTGTTAAATATTTTAAATATTCTTTTTTTTTGTCACTGTGACATTAAACACATTGGATAAAAACAGTATAAGATGTCATTATATTATCACAAGAGGAGTGTAACATGGAACACCACATTATGCTGCACAATGCGCCTTTGAAAAGCTGAGGAAACTGACGGAGTGGAACTCACTGAATCTGAATCTGATGTCAACTCACTTTCAATCAGATTCAGTTCTATTCCATTATAAAGAGTGAATCTCTGCTTATTTAATAGCATTTTTAATTTGATTTTTTTGCCAAACTAGTACAAATTTTTCTATCGTTTGGCAAACTTTTCCAGAAGATTTTCCATACATCTTATAGATTTTTTGTAATCAAGTTGAGGACTATAGCTTTAAAGGGCACAAAGAAGCAGGTAGATTCTCCCACAACCTCTGGACTCTTCAGGCCTGGACAGACTCTCCTCTGCTAGCGGCCATGTTTGCTTCCTGAACAGCATGCTTCACTCAGAGATGGATGGTAACGAGTTACATTTATTTTGCTGCCTTTATTTGCAACTTGTATAGCTTTAAAACAAACAAACAAAAACACTTTTAGAAGTAGGTTTACTGCACCAAACTTTTCAATTTTATTTGAGTAATATTTCCCTACACCTTACTTTCTCTACAGTGAGTAACTTCACTGTATGACGAACAAACATTTTGACCAAAAATGCACCTGACACACACACACACACACACACACACACACACACACACACACACACACACACACACACACACACACACACACACACACACGTACACAGGCACGTGCTCTGGTGCGTGCACGTGTGGTGGCACGCACACACCACAGCATAGTTTATGTTAAAGTGAGACTTCTTATTTCTACACAAGTGTTACTTTAATGCTTCTTTATAGCTGCTGAGTCTGTTGTGACCTTTGGAGGTCAACAGGTCAACTTTATATATGGTAATTACTACACATTGTCACTGGAAGAACTCTCTCTCTCCCTTTCTGTCTCTCTCCCTTTCTCTCTCTTTTTTTATCACTTTGTCACTAAAGCTGCAGGATGTGACTTTTATCAATAAATATATATTTTTTTACATATTTCTTGAAACTGTCATTATGTTATGACAGTATGGCATGAGACACATAATCTGTAAAAAAAAAAAAAAATCATGTTTCTCTGCATTCTCCAAGTGTTAGATAGAAACCAATCAGAGCCAGGAGGAGGGTCTTAGTGCTGTCAATTTTTCTCCCTCTGTCTGCTTGCTCCCTGCTATAAAACAGCTTGTTCCAATCTGCAGAGCCTGACCTGAATGCTAATGCTCCTTAGCATGGCCACCCATGACAGTTTTCCTGTAACAATAAGTTGTTTCTAGCTGCACATTCACATGGTGATTGAGAGCACTAAGCACCTCATCCTGACTCTGATTGGTTGGGTTTGGTTTGGGAGAGGATGATTTCCTTAGAGACAATAGCAACTTTGAGGGGATGTGGAGGAGATCGATCTTTTCACAGATTATCTGTCTGATATTGTCTGATATTGTACTGATTGTTTTAGCAAATATGAAAAAAAGCCCCGTATTTTTTTTAAATTAAAGTTTCAAACTTCAGCTTAAGTGAAACATATTTACATTAATGACACGGTTGGATGTTTAAAAGCCTTTATTTCTGATGAAATGATTTTACACTTGCAGGAAATGAAAACAATACATTTAAAATTTGACTAGAAGCAATGAAAAACACATTATTACACAGAAATCTGCATGTGATGAAAGGCGTAACCTGCTTACATTTTTTTTGTTTCTTTTTTTGTCAGACTCAAAAAGTATTTGTAGTTTGACAGACTGGCCTCATCTGAATGTATATGCTATTTTATTGAATATGACTGCAGATATACATAATTTTACCCACTTTAACTTTTGATTACGTAAGTATGCTGATTAGGAAAAGCATTTCTTCTGCTTAAAATTAGTTAATTTGTAAATATATAATTTGTTTGTATTACTTTTTGAAATTTTATTCTTTAGAATAGGCTATCAGAATTTGCACAACTTTTTAGTGTGTTGATAATTTTTAAATACTAAAAATTATAATTAGTTATAATTTTTAATTATAACAAAAGTTACTTAGTACTTAAATAGCCTTGAGTAATTTTATTGGATCAATACTTTTGTCTTTTACTTGAATAAAAATGTGCTGAAGTAGTTAAAGACAGTTTTGGTGTACTCTGTCCACCTCTGTATTATACAGTTTGAATGTTAATCTATCATGAGTGCAAACAGTCAACAGTGAAATTAATGTTATACAGACTGAATGGTGGATTGGACAGTAGAATGGATCAGGAGGAATGAATGAAAAACATTTCCCTCTGTTTTGCTTTCAGACTCTGCTGAGTCTTTACTGAAATGCTGCCAACTGGACATGACCTCTGACCCAAACAGAGGTAGAACCTTCTCCAGAATTGATCAAATTGTTAATCTTGGGCCTATTCTGAGATACGCTCTCATAGCTGTAACAAAATGTTCTGTTGGATAAACTCTAGGGCAGAAGGGCAGGTAAAAGCTGTGGTTGATGTGAAAGGTCGGCCCACTCTTTAGGCGCTTCCTTAAAAGCAGCTTTAACAGCCATTTCTGTGCACATTTCAATTATCCCTATACACGGAAGAACAATAGTGAAAAGACTGGAAATTTTTTTTTTTTTTTTTGGCACAATAGAGCAATGATTGATCATGTACCTCACTACAATGACGAAAAGAAATCTAGAACTGGTCTACTTCAAAAACAATGAATGAGAAGTCTTTGTTTGGAGAAGAGTTGAAGTAAAACACTGTAGGCCATTGCTAGAATAACGTCTAGGATGTGATAGAAACTTTGTTCATTATTTGTAGAAAACAACTGAGCTTAGAATTAAAGCTGCTTTATGTAACTATTATTAAATTAAAAATGACTTCTTTACATATTTGTTAAAACTCTCATTATGTCCTTGAAGTATGAGACAGATGAGAAAAAAAACTTAGCCGCTATGCCTTCTCTCTGTGGTTCTACTGCTATCTGCAGAAACATGCCACTCAGTTAGAAACAACCATCCAGAGCCAGTAGGAGGGTCTTAGCATCATCAATCAACCTTGTGTATGTGCTGCTTACACCCTCCCCCTATTTCTCTGCTATGCTACAGCTAGTTCCCCACAGCAGAGCTTGCTGTGAATGCTCATGTTAGTTACCATAGCCACCGATGTCGGCAGATAAATAGCTTTCCTAGCTTCTTGGTAAGTGGTTTTTCTATCATTACTACAGTTGTAGCATGTACATGAGCATGACTGACAGCACTCGGACTCTGATTGGTTGTTTCTGAAGTACTGGAGTATTTCTTCAGATGGCAGTAGGACCACAGCAGCCTGATTTTTTCCCACAGATTTCCTCATATTATACAGTCACAGCATAGTGACAGTTTTAGAAAATATGCAAAAAATATTTTTTCACTTTTAGCTTTTTGATTCTTCAAAATTCTAGTCAAGTAAAGTTAGAAAGGTGATTTTCAAAACAATTGCCAAATTGTAACAACATTAGCTTTTCCTCCACCGGGAGGAGACTTTGCAGCTGATCCAAAATTCCCTGTTGGGCCTGGAAACACCTTGGGATCCTCCAGAACCAGCTGGAGAGAGGAGTTGATTTCCCAACTGGACCTGTTTCCGTGGATGAGCAGAAGACCAGGGACGGATTCTGCTGAAGCATTCGGATCAGAGTGGAGCAGAAGACATGTGTCCTGTCATATCTTTATCTCAGTGGCTGTGAACAGGAACCAGCAGAGAATGGTGAGGCTGACACATGCCATGTATCATTATTATTTTTTAAATCTCAGCTTTCTCAAAGTTTGCAGTTTTGTGTTGGAATAATTGAAGTGTTGCTCTAGTGTTAATTAATTTAGCTACAGAACATATAGTAAAGTTAAATTCACTATCAAGATGAGCTTTTTAATCCAGAGGTGGTTGTTAATTTGCAACATGTCTTAATGGCAGTCGCCAGGGAAACGGTTTACAGTCTGGCTTTTTCTGAACAAACCTTACCTTTCTATGTTTCAGTGATGAACCAGTTCAGTGTTTTTAGTTTCATTTTATAACAATATGACCTATTAGATGAACAATTAATGTACATTTTAAGAATATGTTTTCTATAAATTTTATAATATTTTATCTTAGACATACTGATGAAAGTCTGTCGAAATAAAAAGCCAATTGTAAAGCCACTTTTCTGCATCAGAGCCTAACAGTTTGCTTTAGATGTGTATCAGGACATGCCTTTAATTAATATTTATGAAAATATATTGTTGTAATCCAATCAAATTATTTTGTGATCCAGGGAGTGGCAAAGTCTGTTTAAGAATCAGGTGAAGCAAAATCAGCATCCAAGGAGGACAGTGATTGATTCAAAGGTAAGAACCCACAAAACAGGGCAAGAAGCTAAGAAAGGCTGGCAACCTGTAACAGGACAGGCTGACACCCTGCTGCTGCTCCCAGCCTCTCCTCTCCCTGCTGGATCTCTGTCAGCACATCCTGCAGGCTTTCCTCTGCTGCTGGCCTGATGCTGATGCTTCCTCATTGCTGATCACCTTCCCTCCCTCTGTGTATTTATTCCCTTTGAAAAATAAAAACCCAAGTCAGAGCTTTGTTCTGATTGGTTGTTCAGTATTTGCAGGTGTGAACGGTTTTTGTAATTCAGGTGAAGGAGTCGTCCTTCCATAAATTGTCTCCACTAGCTGGTGTCTTTCTGCAGTGGTTGGGTGAAGGCAGTACGCTCTGGACGGGTCACCAGACTGGAGATGAGAGAGAACTGCCCAGTGCTTTCAAATATGAATGTTTTCAAAGAAAATTTCATAGATACATTATTTTATTTATTAATTTTTTATTATTTTTTTTTCAATTTTTAGACTGCTTTTGAAATGTTCATTAAATTCTTCAAAAAAAAAAAAGTTTCATATTTTGCAAAGCGGTTTTGATCCCCGATAAAACTGTAGAATTGATATATATTCTTTGTTCTTTTTGAAATGACAAAAAGACAAGTATACATTAGGTAACTAAATACGACTATTTCTTGACCCGAGCAATTCTGTTTTTAAATCAGCAGGTAGCACAAAGGTCGCTGAATCCTGAGTTAGGCTGCATGCAATCAATGGAAATCAAGGCAATGTCCTCATTAGGCTAACTGTAGAAGCTCAGGCATAGTTTATGAAATTGATGACTGAACACCAATTCTGATTCAGAATGTAATATACATAACATCCCCGGTCAGTTGGAATGATGTAAAATAAAATTAACATGAACATAATTGAAGAATTAATGACAAAATCAGGTATCTCTAACTTCCAATAAAATTCCTGCTAATGCAGTTTTATTTGTAGTTGTTGTCTTTAGACCCCTTTGGAATTTATGAATATGAATGAGCCACTTATCTCAGCACCCACAAATAACAAGAGGTAGGTCTATTATTATGATTCCTATTGTTTTTGTTCAACACTCTCCTGTTCGATTTTGCCCATGTGTCTTTTAATAACAACTTTTCAAAGGCTTCCAGATGCCTAATTAAAAAGAATCTGGTAATATACATTCAGTAATCATGATGTTTAACAATAGTAGTAGCGGGTGGCGATATGCAACATCAACTTTGTTAGAGGAGAGCCACACCTGTTAAACTAAGGAGGAAGATTGCATGGCAGCTGGCTTTGTGCCTCAAAAACAGGTTGAACTGTGTGGAAATGTGAAATGTTCTGACACGATTTTCAGAAAACATCAGTGGCTCTGGAAGTCCCTGCTGACGGTGGGAGCTTTAAGGAACGTTTGTGCTCTCTGAGCGCTGATTAGTGAGGCAGCAACACCTGAAATGACAGATAGCTCCGGCAGGTCCAGCCTGTTCGGAACCGGACAGTACCACAGTCATGGGGAAAAAAGGACAGTTACAGTGTTTTTCATTTCTTTGCGTATATCCAACCTTTCTTGGGATGTTGTCAGATTTTCAAAAATGTCCACATTTTATCTGTGCTTAATAAATGATGACATTATGAAATCCTTGTTATGTGGTGTTTTTCTTTAGCTTGGATTTAAATCATTTTAGAACTCGTAAGATGATATCTTATATGATAAAAGAGAGTGTACTTTGTTTTCACCATCAGTATTTACAGCCAGATAAACTACAGAAATATTCTGCAGCATGCCGGATGATCCTCATTTGCATAAACTGGTGATTTGTAGACGAATGTGCTTTGGATTTGGTAATCAAAGCTGATGAAAAGCTCATGTTTTAAATGTAATTCAATTGATGAGCTCTGCCAGTATTAGTACCACACAAGTCTTCTGGTTCTAGACTTCTTTGCCTCCTCAGAACCAGAACCAAACATGGGTCTTCCATGCAATAAAACCCCTGCGGCTGCATTTTGTCATTTTATCTTCTTTTTACAGATTGCAAGGAACATAGCTTCATGCTGCTGCACCTGTTTTGGGGCACAGAACAAACTTGTTGATGAAGATGACCTGGTCAGATGAGACCCAAAAGGAAGTCTTTAGCCTTACTGCAAAAAAACCAAACAAAACAAAAAAAACAAAAACAAAACAAACAAAAAAAAACCAAACAAACAAACAAAAAAAAAACTGACATAACCCCAACCCTAACACCTTACTGTGAAACAATGGTGTTGCAGCTGTGGATGTACTTCTGTCCTCCAGGGACATGGACGTTTATCAGAGTTGATGGAAAAATGGATGAAACTGAGAAGAAAACTGTACTGAGAGAAAACCAGTTAGAGGCTGCAGAAGACAACACCTGAAACGCACAGCTAGAGGATATTCAAGGTACAATGGCCTTGTTAAATTCTTAACCTAAATCTGATTGAGAGTTCGTTCCGAGTCTTAAAAAACGGATCTTCTCCCTCAGATCTGACTGAGCCTGAGCTTTAGCAATAAATAATCCGCAACATTTCAGTTGTTAGATGTACAAAGCTAGAAACATACCTAAAGGATCTGCAGAGGCAACTGCAACAACAGGTGGTTCCACAAAGCAATGACTAAACAAAGCTGAATAAACATGCAAGCATGTGATAATTAGCAGAATAATTGGAGATGTAATGCAGTGTAATGACCATTTTTTCAGCAAATACTGTGTTGGGAGGACCAACTACTCCTAATGGGATCCAAAGCCTGGGTCATGGGTTTAGAATTAATGCGTCAACAGAGTTTAGAGGTGGTTTAATGGGTTTGGATATAGAAATGAATGAAAAAGAATGGAAGTCAATGCAAAGTCCCTGTTAAACTAGAAAGAAAGACATATGTATATGAGCGCGCGTGTGTTTGTGTGTGTGTGTGTGTGTGCTCACGTCCAACCCTCCATTATTTTCTTCAGCCTTGTCAGATTGGTTGTTGATCATTGATGATGAGGAGGTGGGAACGTAGACTGCTTCGGTTTTGTCTTTCTGCTTTAAACTAATCTAGATTTGATTGGTTGAGATGAGACTCGGTCTGAGACATGGTACATTCCAGCTGGGGGATGAGGGCAAAGCACTTTCAGCTGGATGTCAAGGACATGTTAGAAATGTATGGATGTCAAGGACATGTTAGAAATGTCCTTGACATGGGGTCAGGAGCCAGTGACCAGGCTCTGTCCCCTGCATCAGTACATCAGGACTGGAAAGCTCCAGTTTCCTTCCTGATTCTCCCATTTACTAAATTTTCTAGCAGTGCCAGTTCTGAATTATGCACATGAGGGTAACCATGGTATTTACTTGCTGACAGCAAGCAGTCTGATGGCCTCACACCTTGTCACATTTTATGTGTTAATCTGTGGTCCACATCACCCTGGTGATCATCCGGGGAGAGGAAAGTGATGATGAAAAAACTTTGATAAAATGTTGAGTGTCTTTATTTAAAGCCAGTTTCTTATATTTGGTGCTGTGTAGATTTTGCCAGCGGTGTGGTTCTAAAGGATTGGGACACATCGTCTTCATTTCTGCTGTTTCCTATAGGAGAACCATGTTTCCACAAGACAGAATGTCTGTTTAAATAAAAATATCATCTTTAATTGAAAATACCAGTTTTCTGAATTATTTTTAAAACAATTATTAGCATTATTTTCACAAAAAGCATTACTTATGAAAGCACTTTGCAAATAAATTTACGTTAGCTTTATTGATATCCCATAAGCCTTAAATCTGAAGGAATAATGAGCTGAACAGCAGATAGTTATTGTTAGCTTAGTGGCTAAGTCATTATTTGTTCTTAATTTGAAGGCTGGAACTCGATTTTTTTCACAGATTATCTGTCTCATGCTGTCACAACATGATGATAATTTGAACAAATATGAAAAAGCATATTTCAGTCAGACTGAACAGGAAGCATCCATGAGTCATTCCAGAACAAACATTTGCTCCTCCAGATCTGACTGAATGTTCAGGGTGTAACATCCTCTGCTCCAGTCATTTCCAGGATTTCCTCATATTTAGCCTCAGTTCTGTCCAGCATCCCCACAGCATGATGCTGCCAAACATCGTATTTGGGGATGGGGAGTTTGGACTGACGTGTAATGTCAACGTTTTAAGCCAAAGACACAGCAAACATGTTCCTTATGTTCGCTGTGACTTCAACATGGCTTGTTGTAAACTACAACTTGTCGTTTGAGATCAAGAAATAGCAAGTTTAAGCTTAAATGTTCTGCTGTCATAATGCATCATTTTAATGATATAGCTGTGCGAATTTTTGAATTTTTTCATAAACGTCTTCTGGGCAGCAGCATCAGAATCAGGGGTCTGAAAAGAATAAACCTGATAAAGAAGGCTGGTTTGCCTTCTTTATCAGGTGAGAACCCTGAGAAACTCTGAGAACCCCTGTAGGGTTCTCAGGGTTCTGGTTCTGGTTCTGTTCTGGCTCTGGTTCTGGTTCTGTTCTGGTTTTGATCTGGTTCTGGTTCTGTTCTGGTTCTGGGGATGACTGGGAGACCTCTGTAGATGATAATGCAAAGAAGAATTTTACAGAAAACCAAGAAAATTGTGAGCATCCTCTTCATGAAACCCAGAAAGACAGAGTGTTTTCAGTCAGAAGCTTCTTCAAATTTGCTGTAACACAGACTGCCACAGGAGCTCTTTCCTGCCAACAGCCGCCACTATCTGCAATAAAGCTTCAAAGGACATTGAATTAACATCACCCACAGCATGATGCTGCCACAACCATATGTAACACTAGGGAAGGATTGTTTTTAATCATTACTCTCGTGTTTTGCAGGTTTTGGTCTCATCTAAACATACTTTCTGTGTCTTACTGCCACTCCACCTGAATACAGAAGCTCAGCGGAGCGTCTGGCTGACGCTGCAATGACTGAGGTTCTTGTTAGAACCAGGGAGGAACCAGCACTACCTCCTGGACCTTGTGACTGAACTAAAGCAACACTGAAGTATTATTGGAGCTTTTCTGGGGAAATGGGAAAATGAAAGGATCTCTAGATTTCAGAGTTTCACATGCATGTATAGGCTTCTCAGGGTTTTAAATGATTTTTCAGAAAAAGAGTTTAACGATTTTATTTTGGCTTAAAAAAAATAATGACATGTCAGAACCAAAGTTGTGCCTTAGATTGAAATCACTGGATCATAAACGTCCATTTGATGGTTTTTGATCATGAAGCAGAAAGGTGTGTTTTTCTTTCTATGACTGCTTGACCCATCAGGAAAAACCAGGAGTTCTATATTTGGCAGCCAGGAAATGGAGTTATAATATGAATCAAGAGTTAAGATCAGACTTGGTGTTTGTGGTGATCTGTTGGGCGGGGAGGAGGAGGAGGGAGGAGGAAGAGAGAGGTGCTGGTTACTTGTTTGTGTGACGTAAAAAGAAAACACTTGACAGGTCGTGAATAATTGTTTTAATGAGTGTGCAAAAGCAGTCGGCTCAAAGGCCTGTCAGGTTAAACAAACTCTCCAAATCCGATTGTCAAAGTGCAAAGTGTTGTCGTTTCAATTTACCCCCACCGTCGCTCCTTCCTTCCTCCCCTCCCTGGCTCTGGCTCCCCTTCCCCCTGCATGCTCCATTCCTTCCAATTACAAGACATAATATTTGCTCAAACCTTGTGTGATCACTGGTTTAGTTGCTTTAAGAAGCCTGTTGATCTCAGCGCGCTCTGCTGCTCTTTGTCAATGGAGCATCAACAGGGATGAATAAATGGCAGGCACTTCCTTGTTATCTCCTCACAGCACCATTCCGTCCTTTCACAGCACACAGCCGTCTTATTAGAGATCCTTCCACTTCCACACCGCTCCGCTGTCTCTGCGTACCTGTTTTAGTTTTGTTTTGCCAAGAGTGTCTAAAGAGCTACATTTGGTTGCAGAGTTTGAATTCAATCTGTCATTCACAACAAGAAACCCTTCTGGTTCCTCAGGCACAGACCAGGTCCAACAACGCGCAAGTTTTTCATAATGAGGCACAAACTTACTTTTCAATGAAATTCTTGCCATCCATCCATCCATCCATCCATCCATCCATCCATCCATCCATCCATCCATCCATCCATCCATCCATCCATCCATCCATCCATTCATTCATTCATTCATTCATTCATTCATTCATTCATTCATTCATTCATCAGGACAAACATTCTCAGCACATGTATGTTTGCTTTGCATTTAGAGAGAGGTTTATTGTTTTCACTGTTTATGGGCTCCTTGCAGTGTCAGGTCACACGTTTCACTGGCATTAATCCAGAAGCTTTTCTCCTTTGCTCCCAGTGGCTGCAGCGTCTCATGCAAAGCCAACAGAGGTCACACACATTCAGCACCTGCTTCTGACACTCTGAGATATTCCTCCAGCTCCCTTTTTATAATTGATCCAGGATTTAATGAAGACTGAGTCATGAGCCATAAAAAGAAAAAGTTCCCTTCGTGTATCAAATCTGGACACACTGACCTTTGACTTGTACTCATACAGAGAGATTTTCGTCTTGGGACGAATTGTTCTGCAATGTAAATTTATTCGCTTTTATCTTCTGATCTAGTGGTGTGTAGTTAGAAGAACCTCTGGAAGAACTTGTGTCATCACAAACAGGAGGAGAACTGCACTTCCAAACTCTGCATAGAAAGAAATATTAGATTATGATCAGATTAACTCAGGTTAAGTTTGTCTCAGAAACACAAGCAGCTTATTAGTCTTTTTTCTCTGACAGTTTCCACTCAATAATATGACAATAACATTAAATTACTAGTTTAGATCCAGTCATAATTTGAGGCCACACACAAACAGCCAGCTGAGAGTGAAGGCCTTGGCACTAAAATGTTTAATTGACATGAAAAATAATTCTGCTCATGGGCCAGGAAAGTAGCTGTAAGCATGAGAAGTAAAACTATCGAAGTTTGAGATACAATAATCTGCCACAGGATCAGAATTAGAAATGTGATTTAAAATGTTTTGCATAAATATTTGACACAACAAAATTCCCCTGATCAGGATTCTTGAAGGAACTTTAACTCAAACTCTGAAGAAACCTAAATGCATAACATTTCCCTTTGAATCTGTTTTAGATTCAAAGGGAAATGAAACATTTAACTTGCTGGTTTATATAAGGATGTGTTTAGGTGGATCCTTACATAACATCACTGATCTTTCACAAACAGTCCAAATCAGTTGCTTGAAATCATTTTACAACTGTACTGTCAAACTTGAAAAAACAAAACTGATGTAAAAAGCAATAAAAACTCAAACTATAATTGAAAAATATGAAATTATGAACCAGTCTGTAGAAATTGGTGACTTTCCCCTGCATGATAACCTCAGCTTTACCTGCAACTGATCTGCACAGCCTGTATTTGAACTGGTTTCTTCCTCCGGGCATTCTGCTCTCTTGTTCTGGTTTGCTGTATATAATACATGCAAATAAAAAGAGTTTAAATAAAAAAAAAAAAGAAAAAAAAGGAAAACACAGAAGACTCTATCTCCAGTGACATGTTTCATAACCTCCAGAGAGGATATGAGAGCTGATTATAAAATACTTTTAAGTACTGTCTTCACGTCTCTTTGTGACAGATTTTCCAAAAACATTGACCCTGTTGTCCTCCATGATGCCATTTCCTCTTTCTGTCATGTATTTGCACCAGTCCCTCTCCATTAAGTCTCTCCCCCCACAGCTTGACTCTGTCATTTTTTATTTTGCTTTTGGAATATTGACTTCTCCTTTTCCCCCTCACTTCAGTTCAGCTCTTAGCTCTCAGAGATTATGATGCTATCTCCGTTTCAGTGAGCTCCTTCAACTCAATCCCATTTTTTTTTATTTAGTGACAATTTACAGCTGAAGTCACCACAAGGCAATGTACAAAAATCAAATAAAAAACATCCAGTATTTTGTAAATTAGTGTCATAAAAGACTCAAAGTCATCTTCATACATCCTAATTAGATTGTAGGTTTTAAACAGTGCAGTCAAATTCAAGTGATCACTTAAATGAGTAAAATTGTTTTCTGTCTAAGGATTCTTGGCTGATTTCATGAAGTCATGAACTTGACTAAATTGTTTGATTTTGTTCTGTGGTGGATTTGTCCACTTTTTCACCAAAAACTATAAAACAGTCTGCAGAAGTCAGAACCAGTATGCTGTTCACGGTGCAGAACTTTCTTTGCTTTTCTCCACGTCACATGAGGAATCGTTGTGTCTGCGGCGTTTCCTATTAGGACTGCAATCTTAGTTTATGCAAACATCTGACTTTGAGTAACGTTTTTAAAAAAATGACCTCTGTCATTTTTCTGACATGTAGCAAACAGCGTTTTGTCGGATTTATTCAGACAAACATGTATATCTAGTTGTATGTTTTCCATATGCAGGCATTCAGGTTCCCTCCATTATCAGCTGTTTTGCCTGTATTTATTTTACAGTGCAATATTCCACATTTCCCCTGATTTTCTTCTGCTGTTGTTGATCATTCAGACACATTGTGTGTCTTGATATTTGGGATTCAAGCTGCGCTGCAGTCATAATGTGTTAGTATAAGATGAACTTGCACTTTCAGTTAGAATACCTTTCTTAGAAACTATGTTCCGTAACAACCTTACTTATTGTTATAATTTTATTAATAAAAGTCATAATTAATACTGCAAAACATAAACATAAATATATATATATATAAATATATAATGTCTTATTTTACTTACCTAAACTTCTTAAATTGAGAGGATTAAAACTGGACGAAAAGACAAACATTCCGGTAAAAGCTTCAGGACCGACGGAGTGAGGGAGAAACATGGAGGCAAAAGGCCACGGTGTGGTTCGGTATGTTTGGTGCTGGTCAGGTTTAAACAGCCAAAGCCCTTGTGATAAAGGCTTTAACAAGAGATTAGTGTCAAATGCTTCCATTCAAACAGAAAAGTCAACTGAGGATCAGCAGCAAACCGACTGGGTAATACGGCCCAGAAAGCAACTGAAAATATAATGAGGTGCCGTATAAATCTGTCAGCGCAGCAGCAGCAGCTTTACCTCAGACTCAGTGTGTGTTTTGTCTCCATCTGCTCCACCGGCTTCTCTTCCCTATTCACAACTCAATAGATAAGCATGGCCGACCCGGTGCCTTTAACTATGTTTGTGCGTCTTTAACAAAGCAGGGCTTATTTTAGATTATACATGCTTTACACTAGAATACACACAATATTTTCACATGAATGCCAGCACACTTAATCTATAACACCTTTTTTGATAGACTCAGATTTTTTTCTGGAGAGCTAGTATAGCTCTCCAAATTGATCGTTTTAAAGGTTTTTATAGAAACATTGTCAGATGCCTTAAACATTTAGGTGGGAAATCGTTCTTTGAATCACTGAAGTTTTCACCAAGTAAATCTTCACACAGCAACATTCCTTCATCCCTTAAAGCTGCTCAGAATCAGTAAAGGTGTTCGAGCCACTCTGGAAATCAGCTTTTATTACTGCAGTTGTGAACATCAGCGGTGATTTTCTAAAAGTTGACAAGAAAAGAAAGTCGCAGCTCCATGTGACCCATGGAATCAGGTGAAAGCTCTCGCTCTTCAGCATGGTTTGAGAGAGACGGCCGTTTCTTTCTGATCAGAAACAAAACTTACATGAAAATAATTGTAAATCTAAATCTGCGTGGGCTGTGAATAATTCTGTCCTTAACTGTACTATCCCCCCCACCCCCCACCGTAAAACACACACAGCCTTGTGTGTGTGTGTGGGTGTGTGTGTGTGTGTGTGTGTGGGGGTGTGTGTGGCCGCATACACACACTTAAGTACCTTGCCCTAAATTGCCATGTTAAAGTGCACAGATTTTGATGAATTTACATGAGCTTCAAGATTTTCACTCATTTCAAAATCAAGAAAAAAAAAAAAAACATTGAAAGAGCTCATGCATTTTAAGCTAAACTTATCCTGATTGGTCCTGTGTGCTGCAGCGGTGGTCTGAATGGGGCTAGGGGGAATCTTTATCTTTTTCTTCCACAAAGACCCCCCTCCCTCACACACACACACAAAACACAATTTTCTAAAATCTTATACTATAGGTAAATAAAACCAAATCTCAACATCTCAAGTGATAAAAACCAAAAACATAAGACGCATTTCTTGATTATTGAAACATCTCAACCCTTCTATCCTTCCACAAAGTTGCCATATTTTGTGCCGTAGTTTTAATATTTCATTGAATTTTTGTTTGCTGACACTGCAATGAAGAGATTCATTTTGATTCACGTATTTCTTAAGAGTGGTTTGATGCTGGATTATTGCTGGATTATTCTTGAAAGTAAGTCCTTTTAGTTTTGGAACTTTGAGCTTCATCTTCTTGAAAAGCCACTTTGATGGACTGCAGTGGAAACCAGAGCCTGGTGTTAATATGACATTCTGCTACATGTAATCATAAAGACATTTGTTTCCTCCTTCATCCTAATGTTATTTTACGTTTTACTGCTTGAATGTAGAAAACCCTGCAAACAGGAGGACTGGATTAAGACAGAACAATGTTCTGACTACTGTTATTACATTTAATAAGGTAAGGTAAATTTATTTATATTGCACATTTTCAGCAATAAGCCAATTCAAAGTGATTTATGTGAATTAGAAGGAAGTACAACAAACCAAAGGAAAATAAAAGATTATAACCTCATGTTTAAGAATAAGTAGTTTGTGATTTATAAACTCGTAGTATTTCTCTGGCTTCTAAGTTTGTTCCAGTTCCTGCATACATAAACTAGAAGCTCCTGTTATGAGTATTCCATGATTTATAAGCTAGTAGGAGTTAAATGATATTGAATAATAACATCATTCTACTTGCTGGTGGCACAAAAATTTAAGGTAAGTTTCAAAGGATCAGAAAAAAGGAGCAGAAAATGTTTTATGTCCCTCAGAATAATTTACTGAAATGTTCCTGTTTAAAAAATGAGGTGGGATTTTGTCCCCTGACAGCAGGCTGTTTAACTTCTGCGACCACTAAATCTGACCATGAATAGTAATCTAAATGGGAACTTTATATTTCCTCCAACAGTGTGTGTGTATAGTTTTCTCTCTTCTCTTCATGCTACCTGTATTTCTACTCTTGCTTAGTTTAGATAAGAACAAACAAAACTGGATGAACGAAGTAAAGAAAGGAGTTTTCAGGTAATCTTGATCGGTCCTTGCTCCACTTCTTCACTACAGTTTGACTCAACAGTTTTTCCATCATTTTTCCCTGTCAGACAGATGAACCCCAGTGATTACAGTATGAAACTGAACACTCCGTCCACAATGGAACATTTCTTTCTAAAATGGATGTTTGGTTTTAAAAACACCCACATCCACTCGGGACCGTAACCAGAAATGTTTTCAACCACACAGGAACTCAAAGAAGAATCCTAATTTTACTCCCACCTGTAGGTGGCGCTAAGCAGGGTGAATGGTATATGCTTGTGAGGAGTTTGCAAAGGTGTCAATAAATTAATAAGTGACCAATGATGATATTTTAATCATAAAATGCAGTCTCCTATAGAAAGGTGTAACTGAAAAACTTTAAAGTAAAGTGATAGCAGGGGGATTCACGGCATCTGCACTGTAAAACTGAACACGGAGCTGCTCTCTGTTAGAAATCCATTAACGGTCCATAGGTAGTGTGGTTGTGTTTATTTGTACCACAGAGCATATACGGCTTTACAGTTAGAAACATACATGTTGAATCATCCATACAAACAGATTTTTTTCAGCTATCCCAAATAATCATAAGGCAAATTCAGAGAAAATAACTTTGCACCAGTTTTATCCTGTCAAATCTCGTATCTCCTGCAGATTTTTCTCTCTCCATGTTTTCCTTGGACAGAAGTAGGTGAAAGAAGTTTCTGATAACAGTTATGGTGTCTGATCAACTCTTTTATTCTGAGAAGAAGCTTCAGCTTCCTGCCAGGCTTTGTCTGTTCTCTGTTCTCCCTCTGCCTCTCAGTGGAGGAGAAAGAGGAGGAGGAGGAGGAATGACTGGTGGCAGTTTATTGCCCTCAATATGTTGTGATGGAAGACTTGGGTTTCCAGAAGGCGCGTCTGCGTGGCCAGACAGGAACAATTATTGATCTGTTGGCATCAGCTAAATGTTGGCAGATACACAAGACAACTTTCACCCTCCCAATAACCTACTGCTTCACATTTTTTACTCAGTGATGAGAAAAAAAAGCTGCAGCGTGTGTAAATTGAACGATTTGAAATTTTTAAAAATAAGTCTATGACGAGCCTAACAAAACTATGAACTAACATCCACCCTTCAATCTCAATCAGATTATATTCAAAGCACCAAAGGACAAAATAAATAGTTTTACATGATAAATAGGTTGAATTCAGAACCAGAGTCCTGTTTGATCCATTTGCAGTAGGGAAGTAAAACTACAGCAATAAAATCATGACTAAAAAGCCTTCAGTTTATCCACCAAACCTGTTTCACTATTAAGTGTGGTTGGTTATAAATTAGCACTAATTCTTCCAGAAGTTGTTTCCGCTGCTCTCAGCCTGGCACAAAAACAAATGGACATAAAAAACAACAACATGTTCCTGATCAGAATCAATTGTTAAACATGTCAGAGCAAAAGAATGACTTTCATTAGAAGCTGGAAACAGACCTGAAGATCGACAACCAATAAAAATATTTTAAGCTTCTGCGTTACTTTGGTTTTGTCTGTTAATGGTGGCTATTGTGTAATTATATAAATGTATTTTTTAAGTTTTATATTATGCTGTAATGTTTTTCCCTCATCAAAAACACACCTGGAGTGTTGCTCTGATTCTTTCATGTATTTTGGAGCCTAAATATTTGCTCTCATCAATCACTGTCCAAAACCCCCATCCTTCCTACACTCAGCTCCTTAAGACTAGTGGTAGAAGTGGTTAGCAAACACCTGGTGGAACACTGACACACATTTAAAAAAAAAAGAAAGAAAAAGAAGTTACATATAACTGTAACTTAAGAATTCTAAAAAAAAAAACCCAACAACAAAACAAACAATTTGAAAAATGGGTTGTGATATTTTATTTTATAAAGTATTTACAACATTTAACGTGAGTTGAAATATTTTCAATATTTGTCCGGCAGGCTTTTGTAATATACAATATTTGCCTCTTTTCTAAAACATTTCTAACATTACATAAATAGCACCAATTGTGATATTTGTATTTCGGTAAAAAAAAAAATAAAAAAAATAAAAAATCTGGCATTGGAATTGTTACAGCTTTTATGATCTGCTGTTTGAAATTTGTACAGTCGTTGAGGAGGAAAACACATCTGGCCTTTTACTTCAGGAACTGTGGAATCGATCTGACACAGATTTCACAAAATAACATCGTTATTCTCTGCGAGCGCTAATTCATGCAAAAGATTATAAAGAAAATGCTACCAACCAGGACCATAACCAGTACTGATAATTAACATTTCTATAAAAAGACAGCAGTTCTGTTAAGCAATAAATCCAGCACCCTCCCTGAGTGTATTCCTGTTGTCTGGGTTTTTATCTTGCACTGCTGGCATGTCCAATTCTGACTCCAACTCGTGGTCTGTCGCTGACTACAGACAATTGTGTTTCAACACTGTGAACCACCCACCTCGCTGCAGCCTACAGGAAGCCTGGGTTTACCAACCATTAAGCTTTCAACTGCCTTTGTCTGAAACATATTTCTGTGGGCCGTTTTTTCTAATTGCCTGTCAAAATTGACTTAACCATCACCCATGTGCAGTAAAAGGAGTGTTCATACAGCTCTCATTTATTCATACAAGCCCTATTCAGAGTGGATTTGAGTTTCACAACCTGAATGAGGCCAATATGTTTGCATGACTGCTAAGTGATTCAAATGGAACAAGATTCTGCTGCTTTAAATTGGCAGTCAACTCAACAGGTAATTTATTTTGTCACTCTTTATGCCCAGGTCAATAAATTCTAAAGCAATAAAACACCTAATGTTTTACCGAATATAAAACAGTCATAAAAATCAATTATTCAAATCTAATGACAAGCAAAAATACAGGACGAGTTTCCGTTGCGTCCAGAAAACAAACATTTATCTCTAGTTGCCGGATTTTTTTTTGGGTTAATTGGAACCTTTTTCTTGCCAACACACAATGTTATTGTTATAACAATGAGTAAGGTTATTTAATACAGTAACATTGTAGTGGACTCCAAGCTGATAAGAACCCCAAAAAGATGGGAATTCAGGAAACCAAAAAGGGCCACAAATCAGATTTAAAGTAATGTGTTTGTAACAGTGAGTTTCACATGAAGAAACTGATTGGAAATATACAATCAATATGAGATATTTAATTATCTTTCATTGAACAAAATAGATTTTTTCCCCCCCTCAATTGCAGTAAACAAGATCAAACTGGTGAGACGGAACCAACATTATTTAGATTTCATTTTTAAAATGTTATTTTATTTGTACTTCCTCTACATTATGATCCTCTCATATATTTACTTTGTATTTCGTAAAATGACCAGTTGAGGTGGTGCTACTGTTTAGAGGTAGCAAAGTATAAATGTGCAATCATGAATATGGATGCATCATGGGTGTGGCTTTTGATTCAGACTCTGCAAAAGGGACTGGATGATGAGTGACTGGTTGGGCCCAGAGTGAGTCAGCAATCAGCAGCCAGGCACAGGCAACAACAGTGGGCTCATCAGCTAGACTGATGGGTCGGTGGCAAATATTTTGGCTCGAAGAGTCGGGTCTTCACTGCAGGTAAGGAGGGATTGTGAGCAGAGAAGCTGTTAAAATCATGACGGGAGACACAAGAAGCAGGGAGATCATAGCAATGATTGTAGAAATGATCATTTTCTGTGCATGTATTTGGATTCTGTAAGTTTAAATCAAAGGATTACTTCAGTTTTAAAAAATGCATAAACATTGATCAATAAATAATTACATAAATAAAGTGTTGTTTTTTTTCCCTGAAAAGAATGACTCAGAGCTCAACTTATCACACTTATCTTTTCTTTTCTTTTCATCCATCCATCCATTTTCCGTCACCCTTCTCCCTAACGGGGTCGGGAGGTGCTGGTGCCTATCTCCAGCTGCGTTCCGGGCGAGAGGCGGGGTACACCCTGGACAGGTCGCCAGTCTGTCGCAGGGCAACACAGAGAGACAAACAGGACAAACAACCATACACACACACACTCACACCTAGGGAGAATTTGGAAAGCCCAATTAACCTGACAGTCATGTTTTTGGACTGTGGGAGGAAGCCGGAGAACCCGGAGAGAACCCACGCATGCACAGGGAGAACATGCAAACTCCGTGCAGAAAGACCCCGGGCCGGGATTCGAACCCAGGACCTTCTTGCTGCAAGGCAACAGCGCTACCCACTGCGCCACTGTGCAGCCCTCTTTTTTTTTTTTTTACATATTTGTTCAAATTATTTCCATGTTGTGACAGTTTGCAGTCAGGCAGATAACCTGTGAACAGATCAATCTCTTCCACCTCCTCTATGAGCAACTATTGCCGTCTGGAGAAATGCACCGCTCCCGGACAAAAACAACCAATCAGAGCCAGGAGGAACGTCTTGGTGCTGTCAATCATCCTCAACTACTCGCTGCCCAATGTGGTAATAGCAGTTTCAGAAAAAAAAAAAAAAATGTAGCATTCACAACAAACTTTGTTTGCTGCAGCTAGAGCGAAGGGCGAATCAGCAGAACCACACGGAGCGTGATTGACAGCGCTAAGACCCGCCTCATGGCTCTGATTGATTTTTTTTTTTGTTAGTACAAGGGGAAGGCAGAGGAACTCAACATGGCGATATTATCAACAGATATGTAAAAAAAAACTATTTTATAACAGCTACATACTGCAGTCCTTCGGGGTTGAAGCACGGCAGTATGAGTGTGTAGAACAAACATCTGAGAGGAATGATGAGTGGAGTAGCTGCTCCAACTGTGGAAACTAGATCAGACCAAGTGTCTGAACTGGATGCATAAAAAACCTCTGGAAGGAAAGAAGCTTCAGTGCAACAGAAAACGGTTGCAATGGAAAGGCAGACTTCAGTACAGGAGAGTCAGTCCAGTGGTTCCACTCATGTCTCTTGCAAACTTCCTGTTTTTACAGCTGAAACTTGTCTGACCAAACTGGCTAACATCAGGATTGACAAAGTTCCACAGGTTAAACTGGGTTGCAATGTATTTATGGTTTAGTGAAGCCTCAGTTGTTACAGCTGTTAGATGGACAAACAGTTAAAAAAACCCTACATTTTAGAATAATATGTTCCTTTTTTGTTGTCTTTGTAAATACCATATTGTACATTAAACTGACTAACAGCCAACATATGAAATAAACTCTGACCAACTAAAACAATATCACACATAATGTGGACATAAGCATTCCTTAAGTTTAAATGTGCTAAAAACAACATTCTTAATTTACATGGAAACTCAAAACATTTATTTTGCAGAGCTTGAAATAGTTTCAAAAACAATGTTGCAAAAACCAACTTGGTGCAGCTTGTTGGGAAACTGGAAGCGATCCTGTCTCTCCCTCCTGCTGCATTGGGCTGCTGCCTAAGTGTAACTGTAAATAACAAAAGATGTTGCCAAACTAATCTCAGCTCAGAGTTTTCTTTTCTTTTCACAGCTTCTTCTGTGCTAAAGTGGAAGGAGTCGTTCCTGGCTGTAAGGTTGAGATCTGTTACTATTGATGCTCCGTGTTTGGCTGCTGAAGAGAAGAAATCCATGAAAAAACCTCTTTGAATCAACTTGATAATTGATACAGCTGTATGCTGGTGCGACCTTATAAAGGTTGAAATGCTTACACATATACATAAAAAACACTGCTCTTTTTTTATCTGTTAGTCACACATACACATGTGTTAAACAATTAAAATTAAGTAAACAGTGGAAATTTCAGCTTTTATGTGGTATGTAGCAACATTATGAAACTGCAAAGATTTGCAGAAGATCCTTTGAGAAACACCAAATGATGACAAAAAATGACAATCACCTCCTCATGGATCTTCCCAGTCCTTCTACAGCAATCCTGACATTTTGTCTGGTCGAACCTAAAACGCTGTTATTTTCTTACCTTCATGACTGCGATGCTACTATTTTTGTCTTTTTCATTTCCTCTTCTCTGCACCTTTCTTCTTCTCTTGCTGTCTGTCCGTCAACAGGCAGAGAGGCGACAGCAAGTCTCCAGGCCGTAAACTGATCTCCGTCAGAGAGAGTGCAGGGCAGAGCGGGACAGGATTCCTGATATAGATCTACCTCAGAGACTCAGTCAAACAAAGCCTCACCTGTTTGCACCACCCTGTCTGGATCCTTTTCCAGTACCACCTCCACTGCTGTTGATGCGTGACTACCAGAGTCTGAAATTCTCCACTTTGTAAGTTTGTATTTCTTCCCCTCAGTCTTTGTTTCTGGTGTGGAATGCAGGAACCTCCAAGCTTTACTATACTTGGAAGTTCCTGCAAGTATATATATATATATATATATATATATATATATATATATATATATATATATATATATATATGTATATATATATATATATATATATATATATATATATATATATATATATATATTTGTGTGTGTATGTGTGTGTAGACCCCAGACATAAAACTTAGCTTTGTGGAGCCAAGTGTCAGATATCAGATAATGTGAGATACAACTAATTAGTCCATTCTTGGGGCCCGCTCCCACCGGCTCATAAGCTAAGGCTACTTTGAGGACATTTATTATTTATCGGAGTGAGTGAGGGAAAGGTGAGGAGGGAGGTTGCTGCTCTTGCTGCTTTGCTTGTTCAACATATCAAGATTAGCTTCAACTAACTCTGCTGGATGACTGAAGCCAGTGAGCACTGCAGACACTCATCAGTCAAACAGGGAGAGGACTTCACATGTTTCCTCTCAAAGCATTTTAATGTGCTGGTACGTCGCTTCCCCACTGCTTGATTCTTCAAATTTGGTTTAATTACTTTTTTTGAGAACCACAGTACAGCTCTAAATATGATACACTGATATGATGGGATTAAAAAAAATTGTCTGACTTTTCCTGGAGCATTTTAAATGACAGCAAGCAAAACAATTTTTAAATAAAACAATTTAAATGTTTATCAGTCTGACGAACTGAACCTTCTCTAATCGTTATGTTTGGACATATGGATGTTGGATGTCAATTCCAACAATCTTGAAAAACTGATTTGATATAAATAAACAATGGAAACTGAAGAAAGAACTGCTTTCATTTTGCTTCGTCTTTATCTTTAAAAAGTAAGTTGCTCGTTGCTAAAAATACATCAGGGCAGTTCCATTGTCATTCCTACTTAAAACGGCTAGAATTACAAACATGCAATCACATCAAACCCAGATATTTAGAACATCATTACTGCGCAGTGAGGAGGGTTGTTCTGTTGAAAGCTTTGTTTGGTGACCTACAGTGGAGTTCTTTGTCTGTTCATATAATATGCTATGATGTGCAATATGAAACAAACACATTTAACAGTTGAGGATTTCTTTGACAAAAACATGAAGGCAGACTAAACTTTGCCAGAGAGAACATAGACAAAGACCAAGGCTTTGTCTGTAAAAATGTTTTTTTTTTTCATTTGCTTATTTTTTAAGGCAGATGATTGAAAAAAGGAATTATTTCTGGACCTGAACAGAGGTAACCCGGCCATCACCGGGTTTCACAGCTCAGTCTAGGATTTCTCTCTTTCACTTGGATTCCTCACGTAGCATTTCAACCAACCAGTCAGCAAACAGAAACAGCAGTTATAAAAGATGCTGATGATTTTCTGCACTGCTTTAGATTTGTAGCCTGTCTGCAGTATTAACAGTGGCAGCAGAGGAAGTGATCAAAGCCGTTCAGCCCGTGTTGGTCATGCTTCCAAATATTTTTTTTGGAAAAAATATTTGGAAGCATGCCAGGCTGAAACAGAGGACATGTTTGGTATGAATCAAGCCAAACCGCTCCAGAAAAAGAACATCACCTCATCTGTGATGCACAGAGCTCAAAGTGTCATGATTAGGGTAAATTTTGCTCCTGACCAAATCACCATTACAGAACAGACCATGGATTTGCTGCGTATCAATCAGAGGTTGATGTGAGACCATTTGTAAAAAAACAAACAAAAAAACAACAACAAAGAAAGCGTAAGCAGAACTGAACCCTCCAACATTACAATGACCCACAACACAGCAGCAAATCCACCAAGGACCAGCTGAAAATTGAGAAAGGGAAGGTACCTGGCTCAGTCAAAGCCCACAACCTCATCTTATTTAAGTGCTTTTGAATTTTTGACACAGGATGTAGAAATAATCAAAGAAACAAACAAACGGCAACATCTGACAGTGGAAATTGAGGAATGGAGCAAACTTTCGTCATACTGACTCTTTCTCCAAAGCCAGTTGTAATATGGAGCTAACAAAAAGACCCAAATGCTGAAACTGTCCAGGACAGAGTTTACTGATTAGGATCTTTTGTCACAAACTGAATGAGGTCTGGTTTAAATGTAGGAACAGCAAATATCCACAAGGGAAGGCGGTCGATGAGGAGTCTGGCTCTGGAGTGCACATTGATGGAGACATGGCACAACTTTCTAGGAAATGTACTTGAAGATGGAGTGAATTTAGAAGACAAGTTTCTTAAAAACTCTTCAAATTGATATGGCTTTAAAGGATCCTTACACCCACCTTACTGGATGCTCCACCAGAAATTCCCAGTTTGTAGAAGCCTGCTAGTGTAAAAGCAATTGGTGGTGGATTCATCATAAAAGGGGATTTTGCATAGAAGACCATGATATGTGAAGGATGTACCCCACCACATGACTTGGGACCTCAAAGTGATTTGGAGAGTATGTCAGGTCAGACGATTACTTTGATTTCCCTCATGAATGGATGGATAGATGAACAGGAAGAGGAATTGTCTTTAGACTGGAAACAATAATATTTTGGAGCGGCCCAGCCAGAGCTCTGTCTAGGATCTGATGCAGCAGTGTCTGCTGCAGCAGTGTCCCCTGGTGCTCTGGAAACTCTTAGATGTGTCCCTTAGATGTGTCTACAAAATTAATTGGAACAAATGATTGAGGATTTCCTCCTTATCTGGTCCAAATCTTGCACAGTCTCACAGCTGAAGCAGACTCAGATGGATTGCTTTTTGAGGAGTTGATCCCAGTCAGACACATCCTCAGGAATTAGAGGGAACTTCACAGCCAGGTGCTGCTGATCATTCATTAACTGATCACCAGCAAGTGTGATCACTCCTGTAAAAACTGTACATTTGGCTCTGGTGAATGGAGGTTTATGTTAACACAATGTCAGAGGGGGAACATCTGATGATGTTAAAGAAGAGTTGTTGTTGCACAGAGCCAAAATTCCTTTGAAATGATGTGAGTCTGATGAGGTCAAACAGAAGTTGATTTCTCCAAGTTGCTGCTACTTAAAGGTAATTCTGTTAATGATGACTCAGACTTTACTTATGCATTTCTATCAGACTACAGCTACGTTTGCGCTGCAAGTTTAAATGTTTATTTGTTTTGTGAAATCAGACTAACTTTGGGTGGTCGTTCACTATTCCAAAGGTGACTGGTGTGTGACCTCCTGTGTGAACTGCAAACGACCTGACAGCGTCTCTCATGCACAATAGAGGGCGCAGTAAGGTCATATGTAGCGAGCGTGCTCAGAGTTTTGCCATAAAGAAGAAGAAGTGCTTAGTTGAAGAAAACATGGAGGATCCCTTCTGATTTTAAAGTTGCTATCCAACTGGAGCAGCAGATTAACATCTTAATCCTCATTATGGTCCAACATGGTTGTTGTTTTTCTTCCTGCTATCAGGACACAGAATAGTGATGTTTGTCGAGTATCAATGACGTCCAGGAGGGATGAATGTGACCTGCTGTACAGACTCAGGTCATATATGAAAAGATGAAATATGTATCAGATTTAGAACCACATATTCAAGAGGCCTGGGTTACAGTAAAGAAAACAATCTGACCCGTGTTGTTCAGACTGTCATGAAAAGATCAGGTTCAGGTCACTTTAAGGTGAAAAAATTGGATTTGGGTCACTACAGACTGCAGTGTGAATGCAGCTGAAGACGTCAATTAGTAGGTGGTTCATTCATTTCCTGACTTTAATTATTGACTTTAATACAAATATTTAGACAGTTTGAGAAAAAAATATGGAAGCCAGTTCTGGGAATGAGGTGATTAATTCCCTGTAGAATAGTTTCAGGTGTATCTCTATGAATTGGTTTCTACTGTGATGCATAAAAGATACTTTCTAAAGCAAATTTGATCTATTAATTTTGAAAATATTTTCTAACTTGTTTAGGACTGAGGAACTAAACTAAAAGTTTCAGAACTGAATGGATCAACCGAGCCGAAAATAATTTTAAAAATTCACAATAAAGTGATCATACTGAGACACTCTAAGGCTATCTTCAGACCCAAACTGGTCACGTTTTTCTGTCTTCTCCTTTGTAGATCTTTGAAATATAAGAAACACAATTATGTGTGAATGGTTGTCTGTCATTGTCAGAGTGTGAGAAAGCCTCCCTCGTTTGTGTGTAGGTATCATTACAACAAGACAACAACACCCTAATAAAGAAAATGACTGCACTGTGTGCTTTTGTTTTCCATGCCAATCAGGCCGCTGATGCTGCTAATTTCTTCTTTGTTGAGCTGAAACAAACAGATGAGTATCCATATAAGCATCATGCATGGTGCTGACATCTTTCCTGAAATAAGTCCAACTATTTTTACTGTCGTAGCCTTTGTTTCTGAAAAGGAGCTCCGTACAGAAGCATTTTTGTGGCCCCAGTGTGATGTTGTCGACTTGAAAGCTATATATCAGAGTATTTATGTAATCTAAAGGTTTTGTGCTTTTCTCTTTTTTAGATATTATTCTATACATAAAGAACGTTTAAAAGTTAAATGTACAGTTCTGATAGATAGAAAGCCTCCAGTGTTTTGCAGGTGACGGGTATTTGTGCAAGGGATGAGAGAAGTGTTTTTTTGATGGGATGCAGGTGGTGCAGTTGGTGGCCCTGTTAGCAGTGGGTTTGAATCCCAGCCTGACTTGGGACCAGATCTGTGATGATTTGGAATGATTTCACAATCTATGGAAATTGCACCACCTGCATTACATTTTCATCTTACTGTTGGCTTAAATCAAGGTGCTCTGTTAGAAAAAGTCCTTGCAGTTTTGTCCTAAGTCCCACATTTTCAATGAAGCTAGGATCTTTCTCACCCATAATCTGTCAAACACACGGTTCACAGTTTCCAACATGTTAACCACAGGCAGCACAATGTGTTCTGTGGATGGATACAGAAGAAAAACAAGAGGGAGAAGGAAAATGCAGCAATGCTGGGGAATGTTAAACATCATCAGTATGTCATGTTTCAAGTCCTGTGCTAAGAAGTGCCAAAGCTCTGTTCTATCTACATAACATACTTGTTTTAGAATGAGAGCAATTGTTCTTCATATTTCCTGAACCAGCTGAAAGGTGTTGGACAAAATTGTTGATGGTGGTGATAGGCAGAGTGACATCAGGTCAATAAGCTCCATGATATGTTATAGATTTGAATGTTCTGTATGTTCATAAAACACCATTGGAACGCAGCTTTCCTGTTAGATCCAAGAGTTCCTAAAAGTAGAATAAGAACCAAACCTTTCAGTTAGCCGTCCTATCTACTCTTAAGGTCAGGTCTAAAACTTTACTTTTTGTTAACAGATCACAGAAGTGGCTTAGCAACTTTCTCCTACTACTCACCATATATGCATTATTTTCTACTTTTATGTTCTGTTTCTGTTTTTTGTACTGAAAACATCTATATCTGCTCTAAAGCTTTTGTTTGCCAGTGTTTCCTGACTTTGAGGGTCTGCAGTTTGAACCGTTGTTTCCACAGCTTCATAGTCTCTTCCTGCAGATGATCCACTTTCTGGACTTTCATTGATTCAGACTGTAGCTCAGTGTTTCTCTGGTTAGCACATATGGTGAACATATTATGGTGAAGTCAATCTAGATTTCTTTTTCATGTCTCTGTTCTGTCCACTCAAATACTCAGTCACAGCAGTTGGACTCTCATGCTGAACTGGGTTTGCTGGAGTTTTCCTAAATCAAGTCAGTTCTTTAAATTGTTGCCACATCATTTATGATAAAGTCAAAATCAGTGACTATTTTACACAAAGTGTATGTTGTCTTCAACCGTGCCTTAAGATGGCATTTTTTTTAAATTGCTGCTGTATAAATTCATTGAACTGAAGTCAGTTGTTTTGGTGGGTGTTGGACTCCGCTAGGTTTGCTCATGGTTTCTCATTCTGCTGATATGTAAACTTCAGAAGGCTTTTTATCTCATTGCAGCTTTTCTCTGATGATCTGTGTCTGTTGGCCTCATGAGGCTAGGGTTTTGCTGGGCACTGGGGTAGATTTCAGCTTAATTTGAACAAAAAATCATTGTGTGTACATTTTGTGTGTCTGTCTGAGCTCTGAGCTTTCTGTTTTCCCAACAGCCTCACTCAGTTTACAGACACAAAGAACACTGCAACTAACTCCCTCAGCCACAGCCATCTCTGGGGTTTTCTTTTTCTGTATCTGTGTGAGACACACAGTGAGCATTAGATCACTGTTTTTATGTGTAATTTCCTTCCGCTTGTCTCTCTGTGAGCGTGTTTATTATCTTGGGAATGTAGAGACTCTCCAACAGTCTGTCAGTCTGTTAATTTCTTTCTTCTTCATTTACAGATTAGAGTTTTTTCCTTTCATCCTTTTTATTTGAGGCTACTGCTTGCAATCTCAGAATGTCTTGTTCTATAATTGTAGATGTCCAAAAACAAAAACACTAATTTGTTTTATGATTTTATCTTCTCTATGTGTGCTTAACTTTATGTTTAATTTGTAAAACTAAGGCTAAATCATTTCTACAATAAGCATAGTGAGGTTCTGAACACAATACATGATGTGGGTAATTTAAGAAAAATCATTTATAAGACCTCTGTCCATCCATCCATCCATTTTCCGTCACCCTTCTCCCTAACGGGGTCGGGAGGTGCTGGTGCGTATCTCCAGCTGCGTTCCGGGCGAGAAGCGGGGTACACCCTGGACAGGTCGCCAGTCTGTCACAGGGCAACACAAAGACAAACAGGACAAACAACCACACACACACTCACTCTCACACCTAAGGAGAATTTGGAAAGACCAATTAACCTAACAGTCATGTTTTTGGACTGTGGGAGGAAGCCAGAGTACCCGGAGAGAACCCACTCATGCACAGGGAGAACATGCAAACTCCGTGCAGAAAGACCCCGGGCCGGGAATCGAACCCAGGACCTTCTTGCTGCAAGGCAACAGCGCTACCCACTGCGCCACTGTGCAGCCCATAAGACCTCTAATAAAGGGGAAAAAAGACACTATTGTGATTTAAATAATTAAATAAAAATATTTGATGTTGATGTTACATTATGGCACATGTTCTGCAATATTATTGCAACTGTGATACACTTAACTCACTTTCTCAGCGATGATGTTCCACAATGTCCAACAGATATTTTATCCTAATAGATGTTTCTGCAGTTCAGCTTCGATATGCTGCTGCAGCATTATTTAAAGAAAGCTATAAATACTCCGACAACATGTAACATGCAGATCTTTGTCAGTTGTTTGTAAAGATATGCCTGTCTACTGTCTACAGTAGACAATACTGTCTACTGTCTGCAATAAACTCATGAGGAGAGCTAGTTCTTATACCTCATGACTGCTTCAGAGATGTATTAAGTCAAAAAGGAAACAAATTCAACGCAAAGTGGGACTTGAACTCAGGACCTTTTTGTTGCAATGCAACAGCTCTACCAACTGCACCACTGTGCAGGCCTTTCGATTCCTGCTGCACTGCAGAGTTCAGACCCTCACATTGGTTGTGTTTGCCTTGAGCAGATTGCCTCCTCGAAAGCAACCGAGGATATTCAGATCTGTGATGACGTTTACTTGATGACACAGCAAAGGGCAATGTCAAGATTCTGTACCTGCTTGGTGAGGAAACAACTTGCCTCATCATGGGACCAGGAAACAGGCAGCATTGGTGGAATCTATCAAAGGAATAAAAAACAAGCTATCTGTTAGAAGCAGAAAGAGTCCAGTGATGAAAAAGACGACTCATCTCTGCACTTGCCCCTGAGGCCAATGAACCAGTCAGTGGATGATCTCAACTAAAATGGAGTCGCAACTGGCTTAAGAGAGTGTGTTGGAACTTGGTGATGGGGGTTACCCCCAGGACCCTGAACCTGGGTTTGAGCCCAGACTGGGCCAGACCAGCCTGAACTGGACCCTGGAGGGAACACAGGCCTTAAGTCATATGGCTGGAAGACAGAGCAAGAGCGGGTCACATCAAGCAAACAGATGTGAACACAGACACAGACCTCATGTTTAACTTTATCACTGATGTTTTGTAAAAAAACAAAACAACAAAAAAAGGACCTTTCCAGAAGCAAACCTGCAGAGTTTTAAACGTTGTTCTGGGTTCTAGGCTCTTTTTAACTTCCTGTATGACTTGTCAGAGTCTCTTGGAGTAATTTTGAAACACCGGTCGCTCCTTGGAAGGTTCAACACTATTTCATGTTTTCTTTCTTCCATTTGTTGATAATGGCTTTCACAGTGGGTTACTGGAGTCCCAAAACCTTAGAGGTGCTCTGTGAGACTGAGAGATGTCAATAACTTGTTTCTCATCTGTTCTCAAGTTTCTTTAGAGGCATTATTTGTTGCTTTTCTAAGCAATAATTTTTTTATTTTTTTTTGCCATTAAGTGAATTTAACTCCAACTTATCAGAATTTTTGTGATTCATGAACCTGAATTAATTTTCTCTCAATCTGCGTAATTAATGAATAAACAAATAAATAAATATGAACTGCATAATGTTGTTTAAACACACGTGCAGCATGGGTGTGTGATTAAACATATGTAGCTATTATCTGCCACGGCATCATGGGAAAACAATGCAACGAAAAGGTGTTAGTGGTAAAGAGTAGACAACAAGAGAGCAAGAAAAGACAAGCTTGGTGGGGGATGTACCAGGTCTGAAATCCACGCACACACACGTACCAACGTGCACACACACGTGCACACTCTCATACAACAGTAGCAAGATTTAATACAGTGCTGAGGATATTGAGGGTGTGGAGGTGTGATGGGGTTTTGGGGGATGGGGCTTATGGAAACACTGCCACCCCTTCCTCTGGTGAATTGGATCATAAACCACATCCCAAGGTACTGACCCCCTTCCCCACCATCCAAACACACTTGCATGCACACACACCACACACAAACACGCACGCCCACACGCACTACCTCACACATGGTTAATAGGTGGAACAGGCACAGTCGGGACTCGGATTTAAAGTCAACACCACCTGGTTCCATGGTAGTCTGACAATGATTAACACACATGCCTGCCACAGAGGTGCACCAGGGGACAGGTACATGTATACACTGACACTTTCTATGCCCACAGTAATTGACCCAGTTAAAGATACAGCATGTACTCACAAATGACATTATTTATCTACATTCTAATTCTTTGCGTGATTTTTTTTATTTTTAACTTGTTTACAGAACAATTGAGTTTTCATGCAGAATGCATCTCAGGATAAATCCACTTCCAGTTCTGAATGCCTCGCCAATAATCAGGAAGTGCACTGTGACACCATCCATCCATCCATTCTCCGGTCACCCTTCTCCCTAACGGGGTCGGGAGGTGCTGGTGCCTATCTCCAGCTGCGTTCCGGGCGAGAGGCGGGGTACACCCTGGACAGGTCACCAGTCTGTTGCAGGGCAACACAAAGACAAACAGGACAAACAACCATACACACACACCTAAGGAGAATCTGGAAAGCCCAATCAACAGTCATGTTTTTGGACTGTGGGAGGAAGCCGGAGAACCCGGAGAGAACCCACACATGCACAGGGAGAACATGCAAACTCCGTGCAGAAAGACCCCGGGCCGGGAATCGAACCCAGGACCTTCTTGCTGCAAGGCCAACAGCGCTACCCACTGCGCCACTGTGCAGCCCCACTGTGACACCAACAGACTGTAAACATGAGGACGACATCAAATCAAATCAAAAATCAAATCAAATTGTATTTGCATAGCATATTTCAGCAGCAAGGCATTTCAAAGTGCTTAACATCATAAACACAAAGTCATGCAACATAGAATAAACAATACATTGTTCATGTAGTGTGATGATGCGCATCAAGCTCGCTCAGTACAATACTTCTGCTGTTTCTGAACACAAATTCTTTTGCTTTACTTTTGCATAATGCCCCCAAATCACATTTTGATCTTTTGTATGAACTTTAATTAAAGGATATTTCTATTCTAATTTAATTTCCTGGCTGTAGTTATCATCACATCTATCTATCTATCTATCTATCTATCTATCTATCTATCTATCTATCTATCTATCTATCTATCTATCTATCTATCTATCTATCTATCTATCTATCTATCTATCTATCTATCTATCTATCTATCTATCTATCTATCTATCTATCTAGCTGCTGTATCTCTATTGTTTCCTCCATGCTGCCCCCCGTTGGTGACCTAAGTCAACAGTTTGGCTGCTTCTCTTTCATATCTGTCGCTATATATATATATATATATATATATATATATATATATATATATATATATATATATATATATATATATAATTAAAACCAGTACAACTATTAAACTACTCAAAATTCTACTCTTAGTTTAAAAAAATGCAGAGTAGTGAGATTTGGTATTAACGTTCATAGCGTTCATCTGACCTGCTAATCACACTTGAACTCACCTATTCACTGCATACATTCCTAAACACACAACTTCTTTCACATACAAGCATAAGCAATAAATGAACACATATTTTTAAATCAATGATCTCCCATAAACTTTGTCTTTTTGAGGTTATGATTTTGAGATTTACATGTTTGTTCATTTATATATATTTTTATGCTTTGTTCTGGCTCAGGTTGTGTTTGTTCATTGTTTCTGGCAAAATGAGGATTAAATAATACATCTTCAAAGTCCAGGACAAAAAAATTGTACTCTTTGCACCTCCAGTGACTAAAATGACAACACTGGGAATCAAACAAGTGACCAAACAAAAGAGTGTGTGCAGCTTCACATTCCTGACTGCATGACCAGAGAACAAAGGAACTTGAAAGGGAACTGCAAACTCCATCTTTCCAAGTTTTTCAAACCTTGGAGTGACGTAAAGCCGCTGGTAAGGGAATCTTCTGTAAAGGAATCCCCTGTGACATCATAGAGCTATAAAAGCAGAGACAAAAACAAGCTTTCCAACAGAGCAGAAAGCCAGAGTTCTTCAGCTGAACTTTGTTGGTCCAGCAAAAGACCTCTCTGTCTCTGGAGCACCTGGATTCAAACTTGGATTGAAAACAAGACCAGCTGTTTGTTAACCTGGCCAAATGTTTTATGTTCAAAAACAGAAAACACAGGGAGTCTGGACTCTGTGTGAGGAAACCAAACATCCCAACGGGTTCAGAGTTCTGATGAACTTTCACACCTGCTCAAATAAAGCAGGTGGACAATCAGGAGAAACAGATTCTGATCCTTCTAAATATAAGTCAACTTAATGAAAATACTTGTAGACATGAAGCCCTTTCGGGGAAATTTGGCTCAGATGGAAGAGTAGTTATGTGGGAGGTTGTGGGTTCACTTCCTGCTTCTTTTCTGCCAAGTGTCACTTGGCAAGGCCCTGTTCTCCATCTTGCCTACAGCTCTGCATGTCAGTGTGTGTGTGTGTGTGTGTGTGTGTGTGTGTGTGTGTGTGTGTGTGTGTGAGTGTGAACGAGTAAATTAACTTCAAGCTGTAAAAGCAGCTTTAATAGTTGGTGTGACAAACAATGCAATGCTGTGTAGGCTTAAGTCTCTCTAACTTGACATACAAATTAAATTCCCACAAGTAATCAAAAATTCATGTTTTTTGTTTTTGTTTTTAGTATTTACCGTAATTAATTACTTGATTTAAATTACGACCCCTTTAGGGACAAGAGTGAACAGATAATGGATGAATGTTTTACTAGTAACAACAGATTAAAACTATCTCCTGATTTGTTTCCATACACTAGAGTTTATTCAATGCTTGTTGTAGATTTTCTGTTCCTGCAGAATTTACGATTCGTAAATGGAGTGCTGCTCTAACTTTCTGTCACTATAAACCAGATTCCATTTGGCCCAGTGTGTTGTGACATATCAGTGCAGCCAATGTCTGTAAGCTAGTTCTGTAATGCAGTGGATGTACAGTATTACTGTCTAAGCTGTTAACCTAGTAAGGTTAACAATGCTAGTTAGGGCGAAACCATCCATCCATCCATCTTCTGCCGCTTATCCGGGGTCGGGTCGCGGGGGCAGCAGCTTAAGAAGGGAGGCCCAGACTTCCCTCTCCCCAGCCACTTCCTCCAGCTCCTCCGGGGGAATCCCGAGGCATTCCCAAGCCAGCCGAGAGACATAGTCCCTCCAGCGTGTCCTGGGTCTTCCCCGGGGCCTCCTCCCGGTAGGACGTGCCCGAAACACCTCACCAGGGAGGCGTCCAGGAGGCATCCTGACCAGATGCCCGAGCCACCTCAACTGGCTCCTCTCGATGTGGAGGAGCAGCGACTCTACTCCGAGTCCCTCCCGGATGACCGAGCTTCTCACCCTATCTCTAAGGGAGAGCCCAGCCACCCTACGGAGAAAACTCATTTCGGCCGCTTGTATTCGCGATCTCGTTCTTTCGGTCATTACCCAAAGCTCATGACCATAGATGAGGGTAGGAACGTAGATCGACCGGTAAATTGAGAGCTTCGCTTTTTGACTCAGCTCTCTCTTCACCACGACGGACCGGTAGAGCGCCCGTTTCACGGCGGACGATCTCACGCTCCCTTCTTCCCTCATTCGTGAACAAGATCCCGAGATACTTGAACTCCTCCACTTGGGGCAGGACATCTCCCTTGACCCGGAGAAGGCACTCTACCCTTTTCCGACTCAAGACCATGGTCTCAGACTTGGAGGCACTGATCCTCATCCCGGCCGCTTCACACTCGGCTGCGAACCGCTCCAGTGAGAGCTGAAGATCACATCCCGATGAAGCCAATAGGACCACATCATCCGCAAAAAGCAGAGATGCAATCCTAAGGCCACCAAAACGGATCCCCTCAACACCCTGGCTGCGCCTAGAAATTCTGTCCATAAAAGTAATGAACAGAATCGGTGACAAAGGGCAGCCCTGGCGGAGTCCAACCCTCACTGGGAACGAGCCCGACTTATTGCCGGCAATGCGGACCAGACTCTGACACCGGTCATACAGGGACCTGACAGCGCATATCAAAGGGCCCGGTACCCCCATACTCCCCGGAGAACCCCCCACAGGGCACCCCCGAGGGACACGGTCGAACGCCTTCTCCAAGTCCACAAAGCACATGTAGACCGGTTGGGCGAACTCCCATGCACCCTCCAGGACCCTGCTGAGGGTGTAGAGCTGGTCCAGTGTTCCACGACCAGGACGAAAACCACACTGCTCTTCCAAAATCCGAGGTTCGACTATCCGACGGACCCTCCTCTACAGTACCCCTGAATAGACCTTGCCAGGGAGGCTTAAGAGTGTGATCCCTCTATAGTTGGAGCACACTCTCCGATCCCACTTTTTAAACAGGGGGACCACCACCCCCAGTCTGCCAATCCAGGGGAACTGCCCCCGATGTCCATGCGATACTGCAGAGTCGCGTTAACCAACACAACCCTACAACATCCAGAGCCTTGAGATACTCCGGGCGAATCTCATCCACCCCCGGGGCCTGGCCACCGAGGAGCTTTTTAACTACCTCGGCAACCTCGTCCCCAGAGATTGGAGAGCCCAACCCAAAGTCCTCAGGCTCAGCTTCCTCAATGGAAGGCATGTTGGTGGGATTGAGGAGGTCTTCGAAGTACTCCGCCCACCGACCCACAACGTCCCGAGTCAAAGTCAGCAGCACACCACCCCCACTGTAAACAGTGTTGGTGCTACACTGCTTCCCCCTCCTGAGACGCCGGATGGTGGACCAGAATCGCCTCGAAGCCATACGGAAGTCTTTCTCCATGGTCTCTCCGAACTCCTCCCACGCCCGAGTTTTTGCCTCAGCAACCACCTGAGCCGCACGCCGCTTCGCCCGCCGGTACCCATCAGCCGCTTCCGGAGTCCCACAGGCCAAAAAGGCCCAATAGGACTCCTTCTTCAGCCTGACAGCATCCCTCACCGAAGGTGTCCACCAACGGGTTCGAGGGTTGCCACCACGACAGGCACAGACAACCTTGCGACCGCAGCTCCGATGAGCCGCCGTCCATTCTAACTGCAGCTCTGTTGCCTGTTAGTGTGAATGCTTCACCACTGCATGCTAAATTAGTAGAACTATGTTTTATTCAGAGGAAGTAAGTTGTACCCATTCATGCATGTTGACTCCAGGTGTTGTGTTCCCTGAAATGAAGACTGAACCATTTCCCAATGCAGAGAGGTTTGAGGAGTCATTTACTGTATGCATACTGTATGTTTAATAGCATACTGTATGTTTAATAGCATACTGTATGTTTAATAGCAATGTCAATAAAAGTCGATTTTTAATTTAAGAACAAAATTGTCTAATAGACAAAAAAAAACTGAAGCGAAAGTGGGAAATGAAAAGGGTTAAAAAGGTAAAAAAAAGCAACAGAGGAAAGACAGCTGCTCTGTTTTCATCTGGCAGATCAATCTGTCTCAGCGGTAAATGGAGATTATTAAACAGCAGGAGAGGTAGGCAGGGAGATGCCAATCAACTCTTTCTTCTCCATCATCACAGTCTATAGTTTCCATGGTAATGGTCTCCAGTCCTCAATGGATTAGATATATCAAAGTCAGATTTAAATGAGAAAATATCAAGCATACATAGTGACGATCATATGGAACGTCCTCAGCAAACATTTATTAAAACCTACTTGCACACAAATAATCATCAGTGTTACAGTACACACACACACACACACACACACACACACACACACACACACACACACACACACACACACACACACACACACACACACACATGCAAACATGCAAACAACAAGCCTTTGGATGTAAAGAGAGATGTCTGCTTGAAATCTTGTTTTTTGCTCATATTTTTTATTGGTAAAATGCTGAATGTGCTGAACAGACACCATGGTTACTTACACGTGCAAAATTATTCTTAAAATGCATTTTCAATTCAGTTAATATCAGTTTATTTATATACAGAGGAACCACTTCACAACTCTACAAAAAAGTTAACTGAGTCCATCTGCGTGTAAGTGCTGGACAATAACAATTGTTGTCTGAGGGCCAGAGGCGGTCCTAGCCTGTTTGGCGCCCTGGGCAAACCACGCTACTAGCCCGCCCCCTCCACAAACAACTACAGAACCAGAGGTTCGGAGGGTTAAAATAATTGGAGCTGGTTGTTTTGCATCAGGCAGCAATGCCTAAAGACAGGCAGAGGAGGACCAGGCAGAAGGGGCGTAGCTCCTGACGCCCCCCACGAGATGCCATCCTGGGAGGATGCCCATGTCACCCTTATACTGCCACTAATGAATATGAAGGAGACCAACAGACTTACTTTCACAAATGGAGTACAACTTCTGCATTCCACTCTATATAACTTTATTAAAAATAGTCTTGGATTCACTTTGTCACAACTTAACAACAACAGACCAGATAATAACCTCTATGAAGAGAAAAAACAGAGACGATATAAAATAACAGAAAACAAAAAAAACAAAAAAATTAGACAACTGCATTTCATCCAGGATAAAGTGTCCATTTCGTGTAGAAGAGCTCCTATGACTGGTATTCCTTCAGGATCTGACCGGCGATGACCAGCCTCTGGATCTCGCTGGTGCCCTCGTAGATCTTCTACTTTGTAGAAGTATTGACTTGTGGTAACACAAGTCAATACTGACTTGTGTTACTATGCCAGACTACGACAAACACAATATTTTATAAACCTTTCATTAATCTCATATTTTATATGGGTGTTTTTATGAATAATATATATATTTTAGCAGCTGTTATGTGACAAAAAGACTACAAATCAATACTGAATTGTGTTGTACTGGACACCAATTTCTACCACTTGTACATTTAGTTTTTGATATAAATTTTTCTATGGGAAAAATGATAATATATTTCCAACAGCCTTCAATGGGTCTATATTAGATGTATACAATAAAGATATATTGTCCTTGGTTATGATGAACATTTTCATGTATTTTAATAAACAAAGCAAAGCTCAGGTTTGTTTATTTGTGAAGTGGCAAATTCCAGGACAGTGAAATAAAACTTTCCTGATTATCTGTGATAGAGTCTCCTCAATCACTGCTCTATTATTGAAAATAAGTTTTTTTTTTAATGACAGTTCTATTCAATAATATTGAGACGTGGTTTTTATTTGTCACTTCCATGTCCTTGTGGCATTTTCCAGGGAGGGAACTCAGCAGAGTCCACAGCTCTGGAACAGCTTATGGTTTCACTGGAGCTGCTTGCCATGGAAACCCAAACCATGAAGCTTTTCACACACAAGAGCTGTTTAATAATACTAGAAATTATAAGCGCCGTCTATCGATAAATCTGAATCATCATTACTTAAGATATTTCCTCATTGAGTGTGTAAAACAATGCATTGTAATTCAAAGGACAATTGTGGTTGAAGAGAACTTAGTTGTGTTGAACAAGGCAGTTCATCTATTTCCACCTCCACAATCAGCTGTGAATCAACTGCTTCAGTCCACATGGAAATGGAAAACATCTCTTATCAAACCAAACCACCCCAAGAGCATTCTGCTGATTATTAGTTGTGCATTATAATTTTCTCACCGTAAAACCGTCTGGTGAGTATGAACTGATGCATGGATGGTTGGGAGTTTTATGTGACAGTGATCCACATGTCACCCCTCCCTCAAAAACAAACGGAATGAAACAACTGACTGCAAATAGTCAAATAGTCAAAATGGTTAAAAGGTGAAAGTACCAGAATACACAGCTCTGGAAAAAATTAAGAGACTACTTAAAATCATTCCTGATTTTACATTTTATAGGTACATGTTTGAGTAAAATGAACATTGTTCTTTTATTCTATAAACTACTGACAACATATCTCCGAAATTCCAAGCAAAACGTTTGCATTTATTTGCTGAAAATGAGAAATGGACAAAATATAAATGTGGCAAATCCAATCACAGAGTGTTTGTCAAAGCTTTTTTGGCTCTGATGGTTTTTATTTGAGAGTCCCAAACAGCTGGGACTCAAACTTGTGATGTGGAGGACTGACAGGTCGCATGTTTTACTGCTGCGCCTCCTATCACATAGTTGAAACTGATAAATACGTGGACGTTGCAAACAATAATAAAACAATAATAAATCAAAGTCTGACAATATGATTTTATGCCCACTTACTTTCTGCTGTGAAATAAGTACTTAGTATCACGACTTCAACCTGACAACCCCACACAACTCTGGTCTTTGGGGTCGAATTTAGAACTTAGTAGTTTCCTGCTACGAGTGCTTCGTTGTGGACTGGATTGATCTAGAAAGAAAGTCTGAGATATATTTGGTTAATAATAAGTATTTCAAACTATCTGAATTCACCATGATTCAGCTATTTCTTTTTCTAGTTTTCTCGGATTCTATTAAAAACTTTAATTTTGTACACAGATAATTATTCTGGTATTTAGAAATAGTCTTTAACAATATTGTTATATCTGTGTTGTTATTTTATCAAGATCACTTTTTAATTTTTTATTTTTATTTTTGAGGCATTTAGATTTTTCAGACCAACATTGAGCAGCAGCTTTATATTGATGTTCTGGACGATCTTCACAATATCACTCAATCCCATTAAAGATGACAACAATAAATTGCTAAGACTGGCTCAGGTACCTGCTTGTTGTCTTTCCAGCCTGCCACGGTAAAGCTTTACTTTTGTTTTCTTCGCTCTCCACTCTGTGACACCGCCACAGAGTGGAGCTGGCACCCAAACTGTTTTTATGGGGCCAAAAATGATGCCCCATCATGACCAAATAGCTGTACTGTAATCATCATCACCACCATCATCATGCAGCTATCACTCTCATTGGGCTCTCAACAACATGACTCCTATTTAGAATGCACTTCTGTGGTTTGGATATGCCTCTCTGTCTGGCACCAATTTCCCCTTCTCTGTGAAGGCACTGACACCTGAGAAGATTGAACATCCCATCACACAGAAGCTCCTTTTGTCAGCCTGAATATGTTTTGCTATTTGCCAGCATCATCTGAGAGCAGGCTTTTTTTTTTCACTTTTTCTTCAGCATTGTTATTGTCAAAGTATTCATATCATTCTCCTTTTTCTTTGAGTTGGCTGGAGTGAGGAGGTGGTGTTAGCAGGGGTGTGTGTGTGTGTGTGTGGTTACGGTAGCAGAGGGGTGATGCATTAGTTGCATTTTAGATGAATCCAAGCTGACAGCACATATTAGCAGCAGAGAAATGTCTCCTGTGAGGCTTTTGTCAAAGAGTTGTCACTCCTTCAGCTCCGCTAAGTTCTGAAGGCTGTTAACTCGGTTTGCTGAAATTGGCTCCAGGGTGAGTTAAGTGCATATATTTCTGAGGTGTGTGTGTGTGTGTGTGTGTGTGTGTGTGTGCGGGCGAGCGTTTGTGTGTGTTTAGGTCGATGTTTTTGTTCAGAGGCAGAGAAAGAAGAATATCGGTGTGATTTGCATATTAATACATGGTTCTTAAATGCAAAAACAGAGTTGTGTAAGACCGCATCCACATTACTTTGCATTTACACAGCCCTATGGGAAAGTGAGCATTTGGGGCTTTGCAGGGTTTTTAATCATATCATGTCACTGAATAAACCAAAACAAATGATGGTTGTGATAACCTGGGGGTTGTTTATCCCTGGTTTAATCCTGTGGGATTACAGCAAATTTTTTCCCCCTTGCTAAGCCTGTTTGATTCACGTTCACTAAAGTGGGATTTAGTTTGTGAAGTTAGCCTTTTTCAGATGAGACTGGACGGCTTAGGGAATCAAAGCACAGCTATCTAAAAACACTTTTCTTTATCTGTCTCTTTCTCCCTTTATATATATATATATATATATATATATATATATATATATATATATATATATATATATATATATATATATATATATATATATATATATATATATATATATTTTATATATATATTTTTTTTCAAATAATGAATATATTCATTGTGACATTTGAAGGCTTTTGAAAATCAAAGTCCATTTGCTGCCTTGAAAATGCAATTTCAGTCAACAAAAAATGGTTTTTGGTTTTAAATTGGTTTTAACTCAGAAATAAAAGTCTATGAAGTTAATTTAACAAAAAGAGACAAGTTATGTAAACACTGTTTATAAGTTAATTAATCTTGAAATGTGAGTTTTTACTCAATGCTGCAATTTAAACTAAATGCAGCATTGCATTTACACAATGCAATATGCAAAAAAAACTGTCCTCAGCTAGTTATAATAGTTTTACTCCAGTTTCAAGTAAAAATAACTACCCATTTCACTGTAACATGATTTCAAGTCTTATTTCCAATTGCATTACCAAATTTTCTATTATCATTTTCTGAAAGACTTTTATTAATTATCAATGAATTCACCTGAAAAACATTCAGTGCAATTAGAACATTATTCTCAAGCTTTACAATCTGTAAATTTCACTAAAATAAATATTTTTTTGTGCAGCCACAAGAGTCTGATTAATGTAAAACACTAAAAAGCAACTATTACTGCCGTTATTTTCCTTTTATGTTTTTCCTGATCTATTCTTTGTTACGTGTCTTTGCTTCCTTGTCTCATCTGAGCTGGCCCTGACCAGAAGTGAAATTTTATTCAGCTGATGACAAAGACAAACTGTCAAAGCACACATGACATTTTGAGACTTTCTGCTCATAGTGCAAATCAGCAGCCGTCCAATTTAATCTGAACATCACCTGGGTGGCAGCTGTACACTGTAGGCATTGGCCAATCAGTTTCACATTGTTATTAATTGAAAATGTAAAAATGCTACAGTAGAAAAGTGTCAGAGTGGTGCTCAGCTTTTAATCAGCACTGTGGTAAAGTTTTCTTTTAACAATTTGACTTTTCTATTGCATTATATATTTTTTTTAAGTGACCAGTGTTCAAGTCACAGGGTTAATTAGTTAGATTAACATTTAATGAAAGAAATAAAAAATAGAAGAGGAAACTGAAACTCATCAATAATTTTATTCATGAGGATAATTTACATATTTCTAGATATATATTAACACTGATGGATTTAGTGTACAAAGTTTACCTGAATCCACCCTGGCTAGAGAGTGCTGTGTTGTCTAAAAGCTGATTCTAAAATAACCCCAAACACAGAGGTCCGAGCTACACCAGGCAGATAAATCATTCTGATTGTTAAGTTAAAGTAAAAATGTTTGTCAAAAGTGCAAACAGCCGGACAGTCAGACCTTTCTGTGGTTTTTGGACGCAAAGCAGGAGATCTGGCATGAAGCACGGCGACTCAGACCCAGCAGTCACAGAAATTCCCATCATAGAACCAGATGCTCAAAAGCAAGTTTTGCTTGTGCTCTGCAGGCCAGACGTTTAGAAGGAAATAATTACATTTAGTACACGAAGCATTTATAACTTCACAAAACAGCCATGATCATTTTATGATGGGTCTTATCAGAGAACATTTTTTGTCACATCCACTGTTTGTGTTTTGTTGTCACTTTGGGTTTTAGTTTTGGATCATCTGGTGTTTGGTCAGTTTGAACCTCGAGATGTTTAGATCTTTGTTGTGTTCTGTTTAGTGTGTGATGGTTGAGTCAGATCCCTTTGTGTCCCTCTTTGGTTTGTTCAGTGTTCAGTAGAACCTGCAGTTGTTTGGCGTATCTTTGGCTGATTTTTTAAAAAATTATATTTATTCTACTTTTTATTATTTATTATCTTCGTCCTCCTCCTCCCGTGGACCACGTGGGAAACCTTTACCTTCCTGTCTTTATTATTTTGTTTAACTTATAATTAAAAATTTGTCTATACAAGCACTGAGTGTGTCCTATTGTGCGTTTTGGGCCATGTGTGGATCAGATCCGCTGTTTTTGTGGGCCGTGCGCATCGCGTTTGTGTGGCATATTAGTGTGTGTTAGGTGTGTGCTGTTTTTTTGCGCCACACACAGACTGTGCGTTGGGGAAGGGGTTGCGCTCATGTGGGTCAGATGCAGTGATGGTTTTGTTCATACCCTCTGATAACATCCTGCATGTTGCTATTATCTCTTTGTTCTTTTGCTCTGGTCGTCTCCAAGCTGCTTTGCAATCTCCCTATCAGATTGCAAACTCCATCAATCTTATTGTTTATCTTATTGTTAATTAAATGATCATTAATTGATATGGAGAAATGTACATTACAATGTGACGACTTCACAACAAAAAAAATATTGGAATGTCCTATAATTTTGCATGACTGTATATACACACAAGATATTTAAAGATGTGGAATTTTTTATTTAAAGTTATGAAGATGTGCACCATAGGGAGACACCCCCATCGCTTCTGAATGTGAATGTGTTAATCGAGAACCTCTCCTCAGAGGTGTTTGAATTTTATTATTTGTCCGTGTTTGAAAATGGGTTCAGACATTATTATCTAAAATAAGGAGTTTGAACCATGAGCCATGACTCAGAGCAGCACCTCTGAAGAAGGAAAAAAGTGAGAGAGGAGGGTCAGACTGAAGCTAATGTATGTTCCTCTAATGAGCTGACAGATTGGCTGCTAACAGAGAAAAGGAGTATGGTCAAAACACACAGAGACACTGTGTCCCTGGTGTGTGATCCGTTGTGTGTGCTGGGCAAATTGGTGAAGGTTTGGTACTAAACACTTGGGCTGATAGATCAAACAGAGCTGAAGTTTGACTCTAAACACTCGAGGCTCACTGGGATCAACAGCAGGTCAACTGCTCTCCAAACTATACACCGCCAACAATTAGAACCATATTTAAAACGGAGTGATTACAGACAGACAACTGGGTCTCATTTATGTTTGGTGATTAGAGTCTATCACCAAATATTCAGAACAATCTGTTTTCTGGAAGGGAGGTGGGGCACAAGCAACTGTGAGAAGAACTCCATGATAAAACTTTAGTACAGTCACAGAAACTGACACTTTACGCCTTCCATAGTTACTCCTGTTAAAAAGGACACTAAGCCTGGGAAAGGACAGTAAAACTCTCAAAACCGTGTTGCATATATAACGCTTTCCTTCAAATAACTGCAGTAAAATGACCATGTTAATCATCAATATGAAGTACAGTAGGACAAATTGTGACTCATATGTCACTGTGCCTCTGACTGTGACACTGCGGCCTGACTCTGCTCTGCAGTGTCTTTTTCTTCTGAAGCCTGTGGTGCAGGTGTGATTGTTTGAAAGAAGAACATAGTTATCAGTAGTTGTTGTAGCTCTTTTTTTCTTCTGGGCAAAAATGTTTTGCTAAAATTTGCCAAGCTGTATGACATTATTTAAGTACCGTAATGTTATTGGCACACATGTAGAGAAGAAGCGCAGAGACTGTTTAGCCAATCAGGATGCAGATTGGCTAAAAAATTGAAAGATTGAAAAAAAAAAAAACTGCACAAAAAATCCACGAAGCAGCGAGGCTATGAAAGGTGAACCATGTTATAGAGAGGGTTGACTGGTTTTGCTTTCTTTCCATCAATAAGTTGTCCTTTAGACCTTTTCTTTTTTTGCAAATGAACTCCAGCTCCATCAGGTTAGATGGAAACCATTTGTGAGCTTCAGATTTCAAATCGTGCCTCAGATTCATATTTGGTTTTAAGTTTTCATTTTGATTGGGCCATTCAACCTCATATACTGTAAGTGATTTAATCTAAAACAGGGATCTGATTGGGTCTCCAGCAAATCTGAATCACATCATTTGTAAATAACCACGCCTTTCCAAAACCTGCTGATATGGAAAGGAGATGATATAACTGCCTGATTTGGGTATGTTGCAGTAGGAATGCGTCCAAAAGTTTTTGGGCAGTGGCAGTCCAGAACGGGAGTTACAGACCCCTGATCTAGAACATTCCATGGAAGCTCTGGCTTTTGTTTTTCATGGTCATCGTTCTGCTGCAAGGTGAACCTCTCAGCCTCAGGAATTTCTAATTATGCATGCTTGCTGTGACGTCCACATGGCTTGTGATAAACTTCAGATGAAACTTGCTAGCTTGAGCTTTCCCTCAACAGGTTTCACATTGTCACTTTGCCACAATGGCCAAATTTGTCAGTTAAAGATAGTTGGAAACTTCCAACTGAACTGTGACCTTCTGCAACTATTTGTTGCCACAGACTTCTCAATTGCATCTCAGATGAATTCTCTCCTTACATTAATGATCAGCTTAGTTAGTCGGCTATGTGTTGGTAGGTCTGTGGCTCGAGGAAACTCTTACGGTTTTCAGACATTGAAGCTCCTTGAGGTGATCTGAGGCCTTCACAGAACAGCTGGATAAAGGTAAAGCAAAGGAGGTCAAAGAAGAGGTCAAACCCTCCCTTTACTGGTCACCATGTAACCCGAAGAACTCACTTAGAGACAAACAAAGAGATGACATTCACAAATACAACAAAGTAACTTCACACAGCAGAACCAAACATACAAACGCCACAAATCTGGAACAAATTAAAAAATTATGGCATAAGGAGGAATGTATTGAATTGAGTAAAAAGTTGGGAGAAATTGGTTCCAAGTGTTTGGACATTGCTTGTATTGCATTCCAAGGATCAGAGCTCAGCCCAAAGTTTTTTATCATGCACATAAACGATATGTGCAAAGTATGCGAAACAGATGACACAAATTTAATTTTTGTTGAAAATAATATGGAGGAACTGCTGAAAAAGGTAAATAAAGAAATGAACAAACTGATGTTGTCACTAAATTTGATTGAAACCAAAGTAAGGTTATGTGGTAATTGCAAACAAGTTCTGAAATCGAAATAGAGATAAATAGAATAAATGTTTTAATAAGTTTACACTTCTATCCCCTCCTTTGTTTGCATTGTTTGTTTTCCATCCATCCATCCATTTTCCGGTCACCCTTCTCCCTAACGGGGTTGGGAGGTGCTGGTGCCTCTCCAGCTGCGTTCCAGGCGAGAGGCGGGGTACACCGGGGACAGGTCGCCAGTCTGTCGCAGTTGTTTGTTTTCTCTCATTTTAATTGTAACTTGACACATTCAATAAAATACAACAACAACAAAAAAGATACATATGTATATATTTGATGTGTATTGAACGATTGTACTTGACAAATGGAATGTCTGTTCCTGGTTTCACAATTGTTGACTGTGATGTGTTTATAATGTTTGTATGTTTTCAACATGTAAAGTACTTTGAAATGCCTTGTTGCTGAAATGTGCTGTACAAATAAACTCAATCAATTGACTGACTGATTGACACACATATGTTTGTAACTGTGAAGGACAAAAACTCCAGGCAGCACAGAAAGCCTCAGCTGGAACTTTGACCTGGTGCACTGCTGAAATCACAAGACAATAGTGACTCAGAAAGAAAGAAAAGCAGTAAACACATTCATGAGGAGGTTAGTTACTGTTGTTCAAAACACAACTTTGTCATCTGCCCCTTTTCCATACTACTTTTATGTATCTGGCTGGATGACAAATAGAGAACAAAATTACAGCATTAAAATAAAACTCAGCATGGTTAAAAAATATGTGAAGGATTGTAGCTTTCACTAACTTTAGGTCAGTGTATTTAATTAACTTCTATGCAAGTTTCATGAAGGAATTTTTAGTTTGTTAAAGTTTTCATGCTGAAGACAAACAAACACAATTTTCAGTTGAGTCCATTAATGCTCCAGGTGTGATGGGTTTCAGACATGATTTGTCACATTAAAGGGAATCTAAAAATATTAACTCCATACCTGCTATTGGTTTTGTTGTGAGTCTAATTAGACACATTTTGTGGTATATTAAATCAAAGTTAGATGAGGTTACCATGGTTGCATGTTTGAGCCATGTGACAGAGCAAGTCCCGCTGTTTCCAAGATACCCAAACTGTTTTTCTGCAACTCCAGACAGCCAGCAGCCCTGCAGGACAGACAGGAGCAGCATCTGTGGTCTTTGACGAAACATTTTCTGCTCCTAAGGTGGTGGTCCCATGTAGAGTCAACTCCTACTGGAGTCTGAAGCCTGACAAATAGGTGCTCACTAGGCTTTCCTCCTTACAGGAGGGCATCTGGGCTCACCTTTCCAACCAGCTAGAATGTTTTATTATTGTGATTTTGTTTTTGTAGGTCTTGCATTAATTCTTACATTACAGGATATTAAAGTACAATAATATTCTGGGTTTAACTCCTCATCATTTAAGCTGCAGGAAAAAGAACCCAGCTAGTTGATCAGACTACCAAGGCTGGAATTTGCTGAAAAGAATTGTCTGGATGAGGAAGATAGTTTGGATGAACTTTTGTGTGCAGTTATGCATTACAGTAACTGTAAAATTATACAACAGAACCTATAGGTGCTTTGGTTTGCAAACACAATATTTCAACCCATCATACAGAATAATACTGTGAGGAGCCTTTGTCAGGGATTTAAACTGATACCGTTTGGATGTTTTACAGGGTTCTGGTTCTGAATTATCAATCAAAACTATCATGGCCTCCCAGGATTCAGTATTATCAAGTGATCTGAAAGAACCTGAAAATCTGAAAGAAGTTGACAAATTTAATAATTTTACTTGGATAAACCTAATTTGATTACTGCTGACCAGTTAATGTAACATATTTAAATTGGATCACCTGTTCTCTTTTTTCAGTGTACGGCGTTCCCTGACATGTTCTGAATATATGAGTCAATCTACCTAAATAACAGAAAACTGATAGTTTTTTATATTTAGGCCCAAATGGAGTTTAAAATAAACAGAAGTCAATACAATGTCCTGACATGGTTAAAAACATATAGTGGTGGAGGGGTGTGTGTGTGTGTGTGTGTGTGTGTGTTTGTATACTTTAAACACTGGGAACATCAGACTTTGGTTGCACTTACTCTCTATCACTGAAGGCTTTGTGTCTCCAGCCAAGCATCAAATTAAATCTAATTAAATCATGAAATGTCATTGTGGTTTTGGGATGATTGTTAATCACATTCCCCTCTTCCTAACCTCAGTGTTAACTGTTCTGTGGCATGATTATCACTGATGGTGAATGCCATGAGTCTTGCTCCACATGAACCAAATCCGGAGTGAGTGAAAGTTTTCTGGGATTCCAAAACAAATAGTTACTGACCATGAACCCAGACATGTTTGTGTCTTTAACGAAACCTGATGTGATTCTATGGGTTTCTGTTGGAGGGGATGGACAGAACATAAACAGACAGAAGACACACAAAGACTGTAAACAGTTGTCACTCAGAAGACGTGGTGAAACTGGATCTGACATCATCCCTCTAATATTTAAACTACAACTACAGAAAGGGAAATAGAGGCAAGCTCTAAAACTTGTTCATAATATGTATCTAAAACTATCATATATCACAGATTGTTTATCTATCTTTAAATAATTTTCTACATGCGGGCAGCAGGTGTGCCGCAGCCCCACTGCAACAAAATATCAGGAGTGTGAATATGGAGGTGCAGCTGTGATGCAGCACTTCTGCAGGGCATATGGAGCAGAAACACCTCACTGCTCGCGTTAAACCAGCGTCAGACCTTCACTCTTCATATTTGTACTAAAATTTCCTTAAAATTCTTAACATCTTTTTATATTGTTATGCACTGCAAAGGGAAAAGATATGTAAATTATTTTCAGTTTTTTTGTGTCATGAGCATTTTGCTGACAAGCAGGCCTTTCGATGTTATACCAAGAGGAGACATTTATCATGACTCCTTTGAATATTTCAGACGATATGTTTTCACAGTTATTTGACCAACACTGCACCCATTTTAGTTTCATAATATGCTATAGACTGGAAAATATGATGTGAATTAACTGATGACACATTCTTTAGAATAAAGAAATCTGGATTTGGCAATTAATTACATTGTTTTCATAAGGAATTTTATTTTTGTTTCTGATTAAAAATTCTAACCACAAAGGCAGATAAACAGTAAATGTAAAATGATGGCATGCCGCCTTTAATTCTAAGGTTTTACATAAGACTTGTTCTACGTGCAGCAAAGATTTGGCAAAATGTAGAAGAAGAAACAAAAAACTGCAGCAATAATAAAAAGAGAATGTCTGAAGAAGAAAGTGGCAAACTTTTAAAGTTTCTGCATCTTATTTAGAAATAACTAAAATACTAGAGACACTTTTACAGTGTGGCGTTGCAGAGTGAGTAGCTGAATTTAACACATTTTCACACTGATGACTTGAATCGGGCTGTTTTGTATTTTTGGTAAATACCACTTGAACCTGTTGATTCTGATGTGTTAAGTTACATGTCAAAATTCATAAATAAAAATGGGGGGAAAAAACTGAATGTGAATGTATCTTGATGACTTTTATTTCCATCATATACACTTTGTGAAGTGTCAAAATCAATGTTAACATGTTAATTACAAACACAAGATAAACAGCAAATTGAAATGATTAGCTTGAAATGAATCCACTGTCCTTTGCTCTGAAAAGGATTTACTCCCTTAAGAATTATCCTGATTCGGCATTTTCTCATATCTAATTTTTGAGATCATCATGCTGGAGGTACTATAAGAATTTATGGATGACCTGATTAAAGTTACGCCACAGGACATCAGTCTCAATTTAGCAAAGATTTTGACTAAGCCAAAGACTTTGGATTTAGTCATTTTGGTTTGCTTTACCTCACAGACGAGCCTCCAAAAATCAGATGTGGTGATGGTGGCAAGATGGTCATCTTGGGAACGTTTAATTTCAGATTTCTCCTATACCATGTTGATTTGCTCCTAGGCTAGAGACTAAACCCTAAGTTGTCTAACGCATTCATATACACAATCAGTGTATGAATGTATGTGTGTGTGTGTATTTGTTTGTAAGAACGGGCAATTGGGCTCTGCCAATGTCAAATTTATTTATATAGCACTTGAAAGACAGGAGCCTCCTGGCTGTCCTATAGGAGGGACAATCCACTCATGTTTTGCATGGAATGTAAGGGAACATTGTACCTGATGTGTAAAGTGGACAGCCACAACATCACAAGAACGAGAGCCAGAGGAGAACCACCCACCACTAAGCAGCAAGCCCACAGGTCCCACTGGCAGATCTGGCTACACACCCAAAATCCAAAGGGCACACCTACCCCAACCGAGGCAAGACAGAGTCATGGGCCCAAGCCGTGCCAAGTAGCCACTGGGAGTGAGCTGGACACTTACGCACTCAGCCCTAGACCCAGAGGAGCACCAAGACACCTGTGTGTAGAAGCACCAACCACTGGCAGAGAGTGTGGCATCCTCTGCTTCTGTCTTTCTCAGATTAAGACGTAATCTGAGAAATAAACAGGCCCACACACAGAATCATGACATCACAACATGAACACACACAATAAAGGACACACTAAAATGGGTGCCATACACCTGCTCGCACTCCCCACACATTTTCCCCGGTGCCGACATCCCAAAAGGACAACAACTCCTGGAGCTATACAGGGTTCCTTCATTCTGGGCTGAAGAGAGACAAACCGCCAGCCCAGACTCTGACCAAGCAGCAGGCTCCTCCTCTGGGTCTCCAAACCCAGATGGCTAACATAGAACAATGGAAAGACCCGAAGCCTCATCATCGTTTTGAAGATGTATTCCTTTATTTACACACAGATGTTGCTGCATTGATTGTGACAGTCTCATATGCATTCATACCCTGAAGTGATGAAAGACCAGAGGTAGGATGCAGATGTAGTCCTCACTGAGAATCCGGCACTGAACCTGATTGTTGACATCTTGTGGCCCTGAGGAACTGAGGGTTACGTTCAAGAACAAGAATTTCAACAAGTGGAGCTGAGAGCTGGTGAGTGCAAACTGAGACTGGATCCAGAGACAGGTGTTTTCCTTCAATTCCTCACTGAGAGAAGAACAACTATTACTGCTGATGTCCAGGTTGCTCATTTACTTTCCAGACCCGTTGATTACAGTCACTAAATATAACAATGAATCAGTTTTTTACTGCTCTGGAAAGACCTCTCTGGAGGTCCAACAACAAATTAATGTGTTTTAAAAAACAAAACAACAACAACAACAACAACAAATAAACAAACAAACAAACAAAAAAAACAACCCAACAGCAATAATTGCTTATAGCAGCATCAAAAATTAGTGCAGATAAGATATGGCTGATAATTCTGTAAATATGTATCTTTCTGCCTCAAAGTAGAAGCATCCAGAGGAGAAGGATCCTGTGTTAAAACAAGCAACCATCAACATCCGTTTGCATGTGCAACAGCCAATTACTGGTGGCCAGTGCAGCAAAGGTGAGACAAGTGTGTCATGTGGCATGAATGTGTGTATTATGTGGTTGATCTGCCAAGTAAAGACAGCCTCATTATCCGACTGAAAGGACAACTTGCCCCAACACAGAGAAAAAAAACGTAAAAAAAGAGTTAATTTTCACTTTTAATTCTTCTTCCTTCGAATTCTCTCTTTCTGTCTCTTTCTCTCTCTATTTAGGTGAGAAAGTGAGTGAAGGGTCTGGGGCCCCTCAATAAGTGTCTGTGATTGTGTCTGTGGCCTCTCTCTTTCAGCCATGTCCAGCACCATTAATTGGAGCTGTTGGTGAACTGAGCCCATTCTCCCCATGAGAGGTAATTGCTTTGAGCTTTGGAGGGCCAAGTGTTGGTTTAAGGGCCCCTGACCTTTAACCTCCAGGCAAAAAGCCCCCCCTGTTCCCTTTTTCCCCCCTCTGTAAATATCTTCTTTCCTGCTGCTTCAGCCTTCTCTGTGAGAGTGTGTGAGTTTTGTCTGCTTTGTTCTGTTGTGAGGAGGAGAGAAAAAGATAGGAACAAAACCTAATCAAGGAGAGAGGAAGTGAATTCTTCAGCAGCATGACTCTGCAGAAACCAGGAAATCTCAATTTCTTAAAAAATGTGATCCGAAACATCATCTTCTAATTCACATTCCTTAGAATTGAAGACTGAAGAACTTCTCCGTTTTGTTATTCTCTCTGTAAATATAGACAAACATGCTACTCAAACTTTGCTGACATTTCATTTTGCAGTACCTGCAATCTTAATAAAGACGTTCTTGCATCATTTTTTATTAAGGATCACATCACATAAAAAACAAACAAAACGATAAATAATTGTATAAATCTAGACTACCTTGTTAAAATGCCAGGGCTTTGTGATGTAAACAGACCAAAATAAATCATTTTCAAAGTGTTTCCCCACAGATGATGTGTTACACAGACTGAGCACAAGACAGGCAAACACATCTGTTAAAAGTACATTTTCAAACAACTGCAATTACTCTGCACACACCCCCACACCCTTGAGCTAATACTTTGCTCATGGTAATTGAATTGCATTTCTTTAGCCCAGTTCTAGACAGATCTGCCACAACTTCTCCATAAGACAGAAAAACATTGACTTTGTTCTCCTAAAGCCACTTTGCGACCACTTAGGCTGCTGAGGATCATTGTTCATGTCCAAGTTCATCTCTGGGCCAAAGAACTGGTCTCTTTCCTGAGCGGTGTGATTGTTGGACACTCTTGTTACATCTATAGGGAATGCAGTTGTTGGAACAAATTAGTTTGGCACCATAAATCTTTTGGAAACTGTTTCTAAGGTTGAACAGGACTTCTGCAGCTCCACAATTCTGTCCCCTCTTTTGTTTTTTTCATTGTGTCAAACAAGAAATCACCGTGTTCCAGGTGTGACTAATTAACTCAAATGTGTCAGTTAACTTATAAGAAGTTTCTAAAGACATAACATCATCACAACATCTTAACCCTTGACTTAACCCAGTTTTGTGCTCCCAGGCTGCTGACAGATGACATTCCCCTACCAGGACATATGGAGACACAGAGACACCACAAAGTTTTAACACGTGAAATTAACACAAACCCTAGCATGATGGAAACCGTCCCATTTTTCCAAGCTTTGGTTCATACAGAGGGTCTGGGCCCTCAGCTATTGAGAAAATGCTAGAGCTGTAGACTCTGTTGAAATTTTAATATTTGTCTGTGACGTATGTGACGCTGAAGTTTGACTCTATGAAGCTTACTGCCTGTTCTCTAAATAACCATCATCCACTGTGTCAAGAGAAGTGCAGAGCTGAACACTGTTTGGTTCTGGTTCTGGGGATGCAGAGCAGAACCAGAACCAGAAGACCTGAGTGGTCTGGCAGGTTGATACAACAAGACAGACAGATCTGGCATATGGACTCCATGGCCATGTCATCCATCTGCGAGTAGTACTCCATTGCCCATTTGTTCTTTGCACTGTTGAAGTTTGGGTGGGCCAGTCCACAGGTGATGATGAGGCCAGTCACAGGACACCTGAAAGTGGATATGCTGAGGCATGAGGGCTGCTGATGTACAATTGAACAAAGGTCAACTTCTCTGGAATGATGGTACATTTTCTAAGGAGGGGACCAAAGTTCGGGTTCCATGGTGTCAAAGGCTGTTCTGCATTTTGACACACTCGTGCATCGACATGCATGTTTGGAGCTTTGCTCTGACATCCACCATGTCTTTCATGCCAGGCCCGAACCAAAAAAACTGTGGTGTTGGGGTTGCAAGGAGTGAAAGTGCATCCAGCATGAAGGGAATACTGTTGGTTGTTTCCCATGTCCTCTCCTCAGGCTGCCACCTTATCATGGTGGAGGGGTTTGAGTGCCCCAATGATCCTAAGAGCTATGCTGTCGGGGGCTTCATGCCCCTGGTAGGGTCACCCAAGGCAGACAGGTCTTAGGGGAGGGACCAGACAAAGCGCAGCCCGAAGACCCCTATGATGAACAAAAACTTTGGATTTAGTGTTCCCTCGCCCGGACGCGGGTCACCGGGGCCCCACTCTGGAGCCAGGCCTGGAGGTGGGGCACGTTGGCGAGCGCCTGGTGGCCGGGCTTTTACCCATGGAGCCCGGCCGGGCTCAGCCCGAAGAGGAAACATGGGTCCCTCTTCCAATGGGCTCACCACCTGTAGGAAGGGCCATAGGGGTCGGGTGCAATGTGAGATGGGTTGTGGACGAGGGAGGGGGTCCTGGCGGTCCGGTCCTCGGTTGCAGAAACTGGCTCTTGGGATGTGGAATGTCACCTCTCTGGTGGGGAAGGAGCCGGAGCTGGTGTGTGAGGCTGAGAGGTTCCGGCTAGAAATAGTCGGTCTCACCTCGACGCATGGCTCTGGTTCTGGAACCAGTCTCCTTGAGAGGGGCTGGATGTATTTCCACTCTGGAGTTGCCCACGGTGAGAGGCGTCGAGCAGGGGTGGGCATACTTGTTGCTCCGGACCATCTTGGAGCCTGTCCTGGTGGGTTTACCCCCGGTGAACGAGAGGGTAGCCTCCCTCCGCCTACGGGTGGGGGGACGGGTTCTGACTGTTGTTTGTGCTTACGGGTCGAATGACAGTTCAGCTTACCCACCCTTTTTGGAGTCCTTGGAGGGGGTACTGGAGAGTGCCCCTCCTGGGGACTCCCTCGTTTTGCTGGGGGACTTCAATGCTCATGTGGGCAATGACAGTGAGACCTGGAGGGGCGTGGTTGGGAGGAGTGCTCCCTCCAATCTGAACTCGAGTGGTGTTCTGTTGCTGGACTTCTGTGCTCGTCACGGATTGTCCATAACGAACACCATGTTCAGGCATAAGGGTGTCCATATGTGCACTTGGCACCAGGACACCCTAGGCCGCAGTTCGATGATCGATTTTGTCATCGTTTCGTCGGATCTGCGGCCGTATGTCTTGGGTGAAGAGAGGTGCGGAGTTGTCCACTGACCACTACCTGGTGGTGAGTTGGCTCCGGTGGTGGGGGAGGATGCCGGTCAGACCTGGCAGGCCCAAACGTGTTGTGAGGGTCTGCTGGCAACGTCTGGCGGAGTCCCCTGTGAGACGGAGCTTTAACTCCCATCTCCGGCAGAGCTTCAAACACGTCCCGGGGGAGGCGGGGGACATTGAGTCCGAGTGGACCATGTTCCGTGCCTCCATTGTCGAGGCGGCTCATCGGAGCTGCGGTCGCAAGGTTATCGGTGCCTGTCGTGGTGGCAATCCTCGAACCCGTTGGTGGACACCTTCGGTGAGGGATGCTGTCAGGCTGAAGAAGGAGTCCTATCGGGCCTTTTTGGCCTGTGGGACTCCGGAAGCGGCTGATGGGTACCGGCGGGCGAGCGGCGTGCGGCTCAGGTGGTTGCTGAGGCAAAAACTTGGGCGTGGGAGGAGTTCGGAGAGACCATGGAGAAAGACTTCCGTATGGCTTCGAGGCAATTCTGGTCCACCATCCGGCGTCTCAGGAGGGGGAAGCAGTGTATCACCAACACTGTTTACAGTGGGGGTGGTGTGCTGCTGACTTCGACTTGGGACGTTGTGGGTCGGTGGGCGGAGTACTTCGAAGACCTCCTCAATCCCACCAACATGCCTTCCATTGAGGAAGCTGAGCCTGAGGACTTTGGGTTGGGCTCTCCAATCTCTGCGGACGAGGTTGCCGAGGTAGTTAAAAAGCTCCTCGGTGGCCGGGCCCCGGGGGTGGATGAGATTCGCCCGGAGTATCTCAAGGCTCTGGATGTTGTAGGGATTGTGTTGGTTAACGCGACTCTGCAGTATCGCATGGACATCGGGGGCAGTTCCCTGGATTGGCAGACTGGGGTGGTGGTCCCCCCTGTTTAAAAAGGGGGGGATCGGAGAGTGTGCTCCAACTATAGAGGGATCACACTCTTAAGCCTCCCTGGCAAGGTCTATTCAGGGGGTACTGGAGAGGAGGGTCCGTCGGATAGTCGAACCTCGGATTTTGGAAGAGCAGTGTGGTTTTCGTCCTGGTCGTGGAACACTGGACCAGCTCTACACCCTCAGCAGGGTCCTGGAGGGTGCATGGGAGTTCGCCCAACCGGTCTACATGTGCTTTGTGGACTTGGAGAAGGCGTTCGACCGTGTCCCTCGGGGTGCCCTGACATGTGCTTTGTGGACTTGGAGAAGGCGTTCGACCGGGCCCTTTGATACGGGCTGTCAGGTCCCTGTATGACCGGTGTCAGAGTCTGGTCCGCATTGCCGGCAATAAGTCGGGCTCGTTCCCAGTGAGGGTTGGACTCCGCCAGGGCTGCCCTTTGTCACCGATTCTGTTCATTACTTTTATGGACAGAATTTCTAGGCGCAGCCAAGGTATTGAGGGGATCCGTTTTGGTGGCCTTAGGATTGCATCTCTGCTTTTGCGGATGATGTGGTCCTGTTGGCTTCATCGGGGACGTGATCTTCAGCTCTCGCTGGAGCGGTTCGCAGCCGAGTGTGAAGCGGCCGGGATGAGGATCAGTGCCTCCAAGTCTGAGACCATGGTCTTGAGTCGGAAAAGGGTAGAGTGCCTTCTCCGGGTCGAGGGAGATGTCCTGCCCCAAGTGGAGGAGTTCAAGTATCTCGGGATCTTGTTCACGAATGAGGGAAGAAGGGAGCGTGAGATCGACAGGCGGATTGGTGCAGCGTCCACCGTGAAGCGGGCGCTGTACCGGTCCGTCGTGGTGAAGAGAGAGCTGAGCCAAAAGGCGAAGCTCTCAATTTACCGGTCGATCTACGTTCCTACCCTCATCTATGGTCATGAGCTTTGGGTAATGACCGAAAGAACGAGATCGCGAATACAAGCGGCCGAAATGAGTTTTCTCCGTAGGGTGGCTGGGCTCTCCCTTAGAGATAGGGTGAGAAGCTCGGTCATCCGGGAGGGACTCAGAGTAGAGCCGCTGCTCCTCCACATCGAGAGGAGCCAGTTGAGGTGGCTCGGGCATCTGGTCAGGATGCCTCCTGGACGCCTCCCTGGTGAGGTGTTTGGGCACGTCCCACCGGGAGGAGGCCCGGGGAAGACCCAGGACACGCTGGAGGGACTACGTCTCTCGGCTGGCTTGGGAACGCCTCGGGATTCCCCCGGAGGAGCTGGAGGAAGTGGCTGGGGAGAGGGAAGTCTGGGCCTCCCTTCTTAAGCTGCTGCCCCCGCGACCCGACCCCGGATAAGCGGCAGAAGATGGATGGATGGATGGATGGATGTTTCCCATGTCTGCAATGAATTCCAAGTCCTGCATGTTCCTTCTCTTTTGGCTGAACTTGCAGACTTACAATGTCTAGGAATATGTTGATGGCCTGATAACAAACAGCAAAAAACAAGTTTACGCTCCCTATGTTAATGAGGACTAAAGTGTAGTTTACTGAGTTTACTGAGTACCTCTATAAATTTCATCAGTACTCCATATAGAATTTGAGGGAAAATGTCTGGTGGGTGTTCATGTGCATGTCAATGTAGATATTTAAAAGCAAAGATGTCAAGTTTTGAAAGGATTCAAATCTTTGTTGGTTGCATTGTCCAGGAAGATGCAAATGTAGGAACTCTCTACAGCACAGTGTTAGGAGTTCCTACATCATTTTATTGTTGACAGGATGTTGATGACCAACAAGTTTTCTCATTCTGTCAAAGCATTTCACACTAATATTGCAATAACTTGATTCAAAGACATTACATAAAACACTGCTGCTTTGAAATTTTGATTTCATCTATTCCATTGTATGTCGTACCCTCCCCCAAACCCAGCTCTGAAATTCTGTACATTTTTTGTTATCCTCAAAGATTTCCAAAGTTCCAAACACCTATGAACATGCTCTGAAAACAGAACATTTTTGCTTTGAGGGAGGAGGACCTCCTGGACTAGTCGTGGGAGCTGAGGTGTGGAGTGAGGAAGAGTAACTTTAGCTGTTAATGGTGGAGAAGTAGAGAGGGGAGGAAGAGGGGAGAGTACAAATGACTTGGAGAGAAACAAAAAAGAGGGAGAGCAAGAGAATGTAAGATGATCGAGGTTGGACTCTTAAAAGCAGGAGCATTATTGTCCCCTCAGGCTGAGACTCTCTCCTTGTGTGTGTGTGTGTGTGTGTGTGTGTGTGTGTGTGTGTGTGGGGGTGTGTGTGTGTGCGTGTGTGTGTGTGTGCGTGTTGACAGAATGACAGGTCGTTATGAATCATCTCTTCCTCCCTCCCCGGCCTCAGAGGGCACCACCAGCTTTTGAGTGAGCTGTCATGTTCAAGAGAAGAGCGCTTGTTTTGTTGTAGTCAAAGAAAGGAAGCGCTGTGAAAACATACACATGTACTTAGAGCCACAAAGTATGTAAACAAGCTGGTCCAGGGTGTCAAGTATGGGAGGGAGCTCTGGGTTTGTGTTGTGAAGACAGAGAAAGGTTTACAACCAGGTCCAGGTAATTTAGAGGTAGGAAGTGTGTCAACAGACAGAGAGAAGAAGGGAGGACTTGGTTTGTTGTAGCTGCTAAAGAACAACACACACATACTTAGGCATTAAATATGTAAACAAGCAAGCTGGGGTTGAGTTTCAGCCAAGTTTGTAGAAACAGAGAGTGGGCAAGTCTCCATAGAGCGTTGCTGGAATGTCTTCATTACTTCAACAGAAAGCATAAGATCATTCATTCATAAGCTGTGTTGTGTCTACTGACCAGCAGACACAGGCAACCCCCCCCCCCCAAAAAAATGACTAACTATATTAAATATTACAGAATTGAAATAATGACTTCAATGATTACAAAAAAGCCATCTTAACCAAACTGTTTTTCAAACCTAATCATTGGTTCAAGTAATTTTTTGTTGCCTTCATAAATAAAGCTTCAATCAAACTTTATTTCATCTGCCTAGAAAGTCCAGATCATTTGAGGAAGTGTGAATCAATCAAACTCTGACATGAACCAACCAAGTCAAACTCTGGCCCACCAACAAACCAAAGCCTCGTTTTGGTTCAGTCAAACTACAGAGTTGAATTTGATAGGATAGGTGTACTCTGAAGCGATGGAACTGTTTTTGTGCTGCCCTTAACAGTAGAAAATACTTTTTTTTTTTTTTTTTAAATAAAGTTAAAGCATTCATCAGCGGAGTGAGAATAGCTGCTAGTCACAAAATACCAGATGTAGACATAAGGTGACACTGTTTCTGCTTGTGAGATGTAAGCAATTGTAATTTTGAGGATTTTCTCACTTCTAGTTGTTATGAGCCTAATCATGAAATCTGTTTTTTGACCTTTGAAACATTACATTGAAGAATCACTGAGTTTCTGAGCCCAGTACTGATGACCTCACCTGTTGATGGTTTTTCCTTCTTTAGTCTAAAAATGTTGATCTTATACTCAGTGTGATGCATAAGGATTGCTACTCTTTCTATTTAATAGATACAACAAAAATAAAAAAATAAATAAATAAAAATAAAATAAAAATAAAAACTAATTTTCTCTGGTTAGAAAGGGTTAAACTAAATTATCAAATTAAAATTCATATATGTTTTACGTGTCATTGTAATTTCAGAGGTTAGTTCTGAGTTTGTTTAGTGTAACTTGAGTTATGCTTTATATTACCTTATTTCATTGTTGAGTAGGTTGTAATTATTATGTTTCCATAAAATAACTAAAATCACTGAAACCTTTAACCTCCAAGACTTAGTGAGACAGAATGGAAAAAGAAGACAGTCTGATAAAGAACAGCTTGTTCCGTGTTTCTCAGAGGATAATTTAGAGGTTTGTTTAGTTTATGTATGAGGCAACAATAACATCTGATAATACTGGCCCTACTTGATTTTCACTTGTTTACTAAGGAGAAAGCTTTGCACTGAGGGCAACACATTATTAAAATAGACAAAAAAAAGTGGAACATGCTTGCTGCATTTGTTTGTTGTTCTGAAAGGGAAGGAAAACACAGCACCAACCAAAACAAACAGAGAAAGCTGATAAAGTGTGAAAACACAAACACAACATTTGCTGCGTTTCTTAGTCAAAGAACAATAGTTATTTTCCCAGATCTACTGACCGTGCATCACAGCATCGAAGGAGTGAAAAAAAATTACTGCTGTGAAACCAATATGCCGGCGTCAGCCAGCAAAACTCACACACACTTAGGGCGAGAAGACAGAGGTGAAAGGTTGGCTGACACAGGTGGAGAGGGAAAAGACTGAGAAATGAAAAACAAGTGAAGAAGAGATGAAGAAAAGGATGAGGGAGGACGGGATAGGAGACGAGAGGAAGGAATGAGAACGTCTTCCCACAGACCTGCTCATCCTGTTATGATAAAATGAAATGATGAGTATAGATTTGCAGTAATAATTCCATAATATCAATTTCCAAGAAATCATAATGAAAATACACTCAATAACAAACCTGTGTTGAAGAAGTCGGCCCTGTCAGGCATACTGGACCGATCCTCTTAAAACCTTTTCATTTAACCTGTCGTGAAAACATAAATAAATAAAATAATAACTCATCCTTCAAAAATCATAGAACAAGACTTCTAAGTCTTACTTATACATCATTAGTTGTGGGATTTTTGGAGTTTTTCAGCTTGTTAAACATCAATGTAACCCATTTACTGCAAGTTGTAATCATATCTATGTAATAACGCATCATGAACTCAAGAAACTGATTTCTAAAAAGAAAAAAAAACTGAAAAGTTGATTTTTTTTTCACTTTTTTTTTTCATTCACAGCTGTATCCCTCAAAATTGACAAATGCAAGATTTTCAAAAAATCTTTTTAGACCACAGAAAATGTATTAGGAGTGTACCAAAGTTGGTTTTTCAGATATACAGATTTGCATAAACTGAAAATAAATACATTGTTGAAAATTTGCAAGACACTTTCTATTTCTTTCCCATGATTCATCCAAACGTGGCAGTGGAACTTTTAAGAATCTGTCATAAAAATGTTTGTTGCAATCAAGTTTCTTACCCGATTTCTATAAAATATGGCTGAGACAACTGGTGATATTTTTATATGCACAATACATATTCTTCTGGATATAAATCTATGGACTGTTTGGTTTGTGTCAGTTCATCCAAGATGCAAGAGAGGACTAAGCAAAATTTTCTTTTGTATTGGTCAATAAGTTTTTGTTGTTTATTAGTTTTAAAAATGGCAGTGGCTGCAGTGCACCACAGCAAAGGGAAAATAAAACTGATAAACAGATTAGAGTCCAAAATAGAGCTTGTGTTAAAACAACACCAGCTCATAATTTAGTTAACAATACAGGTTTTGTTCCACTATGCTCGGTTTGAAGATTTAATTTTTAAACCTTGAGCAGCAATATTTTTATCTTATTATTATTGTCTGTCAACATTTTTTCTGTACATCTTGAGGTTTGTGAATTTTTCAATTTTTTTGTAACGCGCTATAATTTGTGTGTGCTTCTACAAAAGTCCCATATGTATATAGAAGATGACTAAATAAAAATGTGAAAAGGGTTTAGCTTGCTTCCTCTGTTTTTAAGTTGCAGTTCTCCCCACACAAGTTTCAGGTCAAGTTAAACGTACTGCACATGTCAGTAACGTTGATTAAAAAACACAAAACACAAATATTAATATCAATATCAAGAATGTTTTATTTTTCCTACTTTATTGTATAAAACTGTTTTAATGTTCAGCTTAAAGTTCTTGCTGTATGACAATATTTCCACCTACTGAAAGGGTTTACTTTATGTGGACCCGTCATCAGTCCCACCACCCTGCCCTCCCTGTCCTCCCTGCCTGTCCTGCCTCCCTGTCCTCCCTGCCTGTCCTGCCTCCCTGTCCTCCCTGCCCTCCCTGCCCGTTCTGCCCGTGGTCCTGCATAAAAAGTTCTGTCAACTGACGAGCAACAAAAGGAGTAGCTCACAGCCAAACAACACTAACCCCATTATCTACCTGCCTCTCCCCCCTCACAACACGCACAGACCTTTTTGAGAAAAGAGGTGAGAGAAATGCTATCAGCACCTTCTGTGTAATTACAGCGACTCAGGTGACATCTTACACCGACTAAAAAGGCAGAAAGAGTGTGTGTATGCGTGCACGTATGTGTGCGTGTACGCTGTCATGTTTGTGTGGACTAAAGTCTTTTCACAGGGGAGAAAAGTTAGACAACAAAGAAGGTGAAGGATAAATTTTAGGGAGGAGAAAGAATGAGTCGGCATGTCGACTTTCTGAAGACCCGAACCCGATCCATCCAAGCAGGTGTCTGCGTGTGTGTGTGTGTGTGTGTGTGTGTGTGCGCGTGTGTGTGTGCTTTCACACACACACACGGAATGTGTGTTTTCAAAGATGAGCATGTGCTTGTTGATGGGCACAAGTGTCAGGTTCAGGTGAGTATCTTTGCTCATGTGCTTTCTTTTTTTTTTTTTGTTTTTTTTCAGAAAGTTTATCCTAAAAAGTTCAAGTGTTTTATTGAATATACATAACATTGAGGAATTAAAAGAACATTTTTAAAACTGAAATCCAATTTAGTGTAAAACAAACCTCAGCAATATACAATAAGTGAACCAATCCTGCTGTATAAATCAGAATTCATTTCAGGTTGACTGTCAGGAAGCTGACATGTTTTAAATCTAAATAAATACCAATAAAGAAACAAGAGACAAGCAAAGGAAAATGAAGCCAAGGTTTCAATATAATATCTAGTTGAAGTTTAGATTAGGTTTCATACATAGTGGAAACCAGTTATTTAATTCCAGTGCATTGAAAATCTGAATCTTCTGATTGCAGTGGAGCAAATAGCATCATTCCATGATGCCTATTGTAAGTGACCTATTTGCTTCTCTCTTCTGCATATTCTCTTTTTTGGTTTTTCTGCAAGTTCAACATATTCATTTCCCTGGAGATCATAATGACTGCAAAGTCCTGCCACCATTCTTCAGGAACAACCTCAGTGACTCTTCCTGTCTCTAACTAGAAGAAACTGTGGAGCTGAATAACTTCAGTGCAGTGGTTTTATACATAAAGATGATCTTAGAGTGGTTCCTTGTCAGTCACAGGCGTCTGCAGGTTACTGGGAATCATCATTAATTCTATACAATTATTAATCAATGAATAAGATGAAGTACTAATCACACCTTATCACATATCACATGTCAGCATAAAGCCCTTAACTGCATACAGAACAACACTGTTAGGCTAAAACATGTCTGTAGCGAACATAGACGTCAAGAACAATCAGTACATATGTATGCATGTATCCACAAGTATCAAGTTGTCCGTGAGTGTGTTTGGTGATCATCATGTCAACCCTTCCTCCCACATATAGACACATTCACTCATTCACTTTAACCAGTGACTGATGGCTCTGTGTAATGAATGTAAAGGCTGTATTGTTCATTTCAGCAGCATTCACATATTAGTGTCGGGCCCCGGGGTGAGCAAGATGGCTAATGCCAGGCTCAGCTTTCTACCTTCACTTCAAAGACATAGAACCATGACAAAATGAGTTGGGCCTTGGTTAGCAACATACTCACACTGGATCCGTACAAAGTGGAAGAAAACAAAAGTTTTCAGGGTTTCTTGAACAAAAGTTAGAGCAGATTGATTTGACTGGTTATCTTTCAGTCAGCGTGATTGCCCATGAATTTTGTATTTCTCTTGACGCTATGACTATTGCTGTATTTTCTTCCCCCCACATCTTCCATCTGGACACCTGTTTTAAAAAGCTCTTTCCATTTTCTGAGGAAAAGCCAGATATTGCGTTGTCTAGTTGTTTTGGAGAGTTTTTCACAACCTGAAAGGATGGAAAAGGCCCTGGCATTTCCAACAACCTTTCTTCTCCTCTTATTTATTCCTGTTTATTTATTTCTGCCACACCGCTCCCGAAGTAAAAACATTCTGCTGCACATATGCAAATTCACTTTGCTCCACGTCAAGACGTGACATTTCTGAAATGCGAAATAAATTGATATGGCCCAATTAGATTGAAGGTGCCGTTGGCTCACCACCCCATCCCACCCTCTGCCTCTCGCCTCATTGCAAATTGCTTTACATTTGCCTGCTCTCATCCGGAGCTCTTAATTATATGGTGTTGTGTGGTGGCTTTTTGCTGTAACAGTGAGGAGCTGCAGACAGCTGCTATGTGGCAGTTAGCCGCCACAGCTAGGATGCAGCTAAAAGCTTATCCCGGCAGGGGAGAGGAGTGGAGCTGGAGGAGAGGGAGCAGGCCAAGCCGGGGCTTGAACAAAGAAGAAACCTTCAGGCTGCTTGATGGAGAACTAGGAGGTGCTTTGTGAGAAAAGAACATACGAGAGGAATTGGGCAGTGTGTGTTTTATCGTCTGCAAATGTATCCTAGTGAAAAATCAATTCAGACAATGGTAGAAAGAAAACAGTTCAAACTACTCCTGACTGCACAGTTTTTGTTTACAAAAAGAAATGAAAAATGTTAAAATAAAAAAAAAAAAATAATTTAGGTAGAAAATAAGTGAAGTTGGCTGTGAAGCATTTTTATTTAAGTTACTCATTCAAGTTAATAGAAGATTGAACCATAGGGGACTTGTTAAATTTCAAATATTTATGAATAAGAAAAATGAAGCACTGAAGACTGTAGCTGTGACAGTGAAACTGTAAAGAGAACCATTAAAACAAAACTTTATTTGAGAAATACTTATTTTAAATATGAAGACAGTACAATAAAAATACTTTAGGCTGTTAGGTTTTTATAAGTTTAAATAAAATATTACCTCACATGTTGCTTAGGGTGCAATGCATTCTGAGTAAATAACATATGCGTGGCCCATCTACCTTCGTCCAGCCAAAACAGTAATGAGTAACATTAAACCTCTTCGATTTAAATCAGAGCGCATTGAAATTGATAGGAATGTTAAAATCATGAGGAGTAACGAAGATGAGGAGGATCGGCTGTAACTGTTCAGGCAATATTTGGAAGTGTGGCCAGCAGGGATAGAATGGCTTTTTTCACTTCAATGTGAAAACTAGAAGCACACCACATAACTAAAACAGCAAAGAAAATCACTGTCATGATTCACAACCTCTCTTTCTGTACACCGATTGACCAGACTAAAATTCTTCCAGTGGCAATCAGTTCAGTCTGTCTGTGAAGGGAGATGCTAATCGACAGCAGGAGGCGATAGCCAGGCTGGATCCATGTTGACTTGGTGTGCTTTTCTTCAACAGGGGGAGGAATGCTGCTGACAGCATGAGGGAGCTACGTTTCACAGAGTGTGTAAACACTGTCAACTACTTCTAGCAGGACAAAGTCAAAATCCAGACATAGGATTCAAATGAGAATCTGTGGAAAGACTTCAGAGCTGATGATCACGTAGGCTGTTGATCCAACGTGACTGAGCTTCAGCTATTATGCAAATAATAATAATGGGAAAATCTGAGTCTCTTCTCAGCAAAACTGGTTGAGATACAGTGCATCTGGAAAACGCTTCACTATTCTTCATATTTTGCTTCGTTACAAACTCATTCCAAATTGCAATTTTATTTCTTAAAATTATACCATAATCTAATTTTCTGACATAATTATATAACTTAAAATTATATTCTACATGGAAATATGGAATAGAAATTGTCTGAGACCATCAGGCAGTGAGAGAATATTAGGATTACACAATGTTATTAATTTAAAGGGATCAAATAATAATCAACTTATTGGTAAAAATGGAAGAAATGTGACTATTGAACTGAGGGAACAGTTCATGAGGAGTAACGAAGATGAGGAACAGTTCCTTTATGTTCAACCCTGTTGTTATAAAGAATATAATAACTTTAAGTGTCAGGTCAGTTAGTGTTATTATATGTTAGTCCTTAATCGCTTAAAGTGCAGAGCTTAAAGTGCCGAGCTTAAAGTGCCGAGCTTAAAGTGCCCTTCTATTTTATTGTCACATAAAACTTCTTGCAAGTGCTAACAGTTTTTCATGAAGTTCTCTTGGTTGCTGTTTTTTTTTTAGTCAGACAAGTTTTACGGTTGATCTAGTGGATAATGAATTGCTTTCATTGCTCTACAACCATCAGAGCTACTTATTCACTCAGAGTTGCTGCATAGTTGTTAGATCAATAGAGTTAGAGGAAAGATCCTAACAGTGAATACTGAGCAGCTATTAATGAACTGAACAGTGATTCCCATCTGTTTATGGTATTTCATTGTCAGAAAACTTTAACTGAACATTTAGTTGCAATGTTTTTAGAGTTCCAGTTCATTTGACCATGAAACCTTATGTTGTTGGAATTACAGTCAGTCATTAATACTTATTAATTTTTTCCTGCTCCATACCTCAGACTGGCCCAATTTAGATAAAAACCTATTATTATCAAAATCATGTAATTATTCTTACATAAAGATATATTTACATGTTTTTACATACAAAAATATAAGTGTGCAGTGCAGCGCATTACAATAGCTTTAAGTGCGCTATAATAGCCATTTTATCTACTGTATCTTTCAAAAATATTTCCATTTCTATGCAAATAACGATTGCTTCACAATGTACTTTTATTTCACAACAATAAATGTACAACAGTGTACATTGTACATTCTTCACAACACATAACTTTCAACAATGTTCAAAAACAATCTGTACTTTGTTCAAATAAGTGTTCAAAGGTATACAAACCTTAAAAATAAAAGAATAAATAAAAATATTACATTTCAATATCTTTTGCACTTTCTTATATTCTAGTCATCTCCCTTTTCCTCTGAAAGGAAATGGTTCCACAATAGATATCATAAATATGAGAACTTGAGCTGAAGAGCAAATTTCCAACAATATTCTTTACAAACTCAGAATGCCTCTTTAATATCAAATATCAGGCAGAATAGTTTTATAGACATGTGATCCTTACAATTAAAGATTTAAGGAAGTATTAGATCGTTCTGTGTAAGTTTCTTCTTCACGGTGTTACAGAGCTTTCTAATGATCCTATTGTCTTTTTTAGTTTCATAGAAACATAACCCTCCCTGAAACATTAACACACACCTGGTCTCTGTGACTTTGTTTAATGCAGAGTTATGATCTAAAGGCATGAGAATTCTGACACTAAATCCCATTTTAAAATGATCATAATTCAGCGAAAATCTCACATTTTTACAAAGGTCTATTGTAATGAGCTGATTTATTTAACATCTCACGGCACTTTTCATTAAAAACAGTCCTACGCTGCAGGTCCACACATTAAATGAATCAGTATAATACTCACTCAATAAATAATCCCACCTCCACTCTGGACATGTGGCTCATGGCTGCTGCTTGGTGATGTATTTTTTTCTGACTGAGGGTCAATAAGACAAAGAGGTGCAGCTATGGGATATTGCATCATAAAAATATAAAATTACGTAACACAATGCCACACAATTCACTGACTTGATTGAATAGTGGCTTCCAGTTAGATGTAACTAATCTCAAGCTTGTTTTTCAGAAAAAGTTGTACATTTTTATACATTCAGCTGCGTCTTTTTCTCACTCTTTCTACATTCCATGTCTTCAAAAACAAAAACAAAAAAACTGAGAGCTGCAGGTGGAGGTGAAGGTGGGTTAGACGCAGCGGTTATGGCAGGCAGTTTTATTTTAAAATAAGCCATATAACGGTAGCAGGTTGGTTAACCCATCAGTTACGTGGTGGGAAATAAATCAGGCCTTTAGGTCAGACCTGCCCACCGGACAAAGTCCCAGTCGTCCTGCTGAACCAGTCTGGACTTAATTCTAACCTTTAAATTTTTTCTCTGCCTTCTAACAAGTTTTATTAAATCTTGCAAGCACAACTTGCCTTGTTCTTTTCCATTGCAACTGTCTGGTGTAACTGTCTTTAATAACACCTGGATGAAGACATCTGCACAATCAGGAGCTCCGTTGTTTGCCAGACTGCTCACTGGACACTGGTGGCTCTTACAAACGTTTGTCCTGCTGCTCAGCAGAGCAGGAGGAGTTCATTTCCTTGGTGGTTTTGGAGGAACACAAAAACACACACAAATTACTAACGTTTTTTTTTTTGTACTGTTGTAACCATGAAACAGTCTTCCCTTCAGTTCAACCTTATAAGTGGAGATACATTGTTGATGTTACCATCATGAAAATAACTTGCAATTAAGTTTTGGCAAAGATCAGTGTAATTTTCACAGTGTTGTTAGCAGCTGCTGAAAGTTACTAAAAAGTTACTTTTAATGTAACTTAGTTACTTTCCAAATAAAGTAATCAGTAATCTAACTAAATTACTTTTTCAAGGAGTAATCAGTAATCTGATTAAGTTACTTTTTCAAAGTAACTATGCCATCACTGCCCCCAAAACACCTTCACTCAGCTCCTCCAGACTAGCGGTAGCAGCAGTCAGCAAACACCTTATGCAGCTGCATGTCTGCTGAGCTCATCTCAGTCCAGCAGTTGTAGTCAGCAGAGTATTGTTGTGATAATGTACTGAAAGTGGAATCTTGGACAGAGCAGGAGCTTCTTAAAGAGAAAGAGTCCAATTTTCAGGCGTCAACTGATGAAGGCAAATTTCTTTTAAGTAATATTTGATAAATGCAGCATTTATTTAACAAGTGAAGGTAACATAGTGACTTGATTGTTCTACACATTGGCACTATATGCTTGGAAGTGACATAATAGCGTCTCTTCCAGTAAGTTACTAGACTTTACTCCTCCTTTCTTTTGCTTGAAATTGCAACTGACTGCATGGTAGTGCACTGTATAAACACCATCATGTTCTGGATTAAACCTGTTACCTTGCCAACTCACAAGATAGTGGGTAAAAAAAGAGAGCTTAAGTTGTAACTAGCTCTGAAAAGATAAAGCTACTAAAAAATGTAAAACAGGGATGCAGCACCGCTGAAAAAGTCTGATTGCAGAACATTCAAACATTTCATGGCAAGTAAACCAGGTTCCAAGAAGTGAATTAAACACAGCTTGTCTGTGAATGCCAATATTTAATACATCCAGCCACACATCTGGTCAATTTTGGATGACCAGATGTGTGGTCATCCAAAATTGATGACCACACATCATCAATTTGTGGTCAATTGATGCGGTGGAAGTGGAGGAAGGTGTGGTGGAAGCCGACTCTGCATCCACCAGGGTGGGGGCAGGGGAAAGGTTTGATGATAAATATCTGGTACCTATTCATTGGGCAAGAGGTGGGATATTCACTGGACACGCCGGACAAACAACCATTGGACTGAGGGGTAACCACAGGAACCTGCAAAACATGTGGTGCATAAATGCTTTTTGTTGGTCTTAATGTTTCAAAGACAAAACTGTCGTTACAACCTGTGAAAATATCCATCATCCTTAAATGATTTTGGACTTTATGTCCTCTGTCAAAAAGACAAGAAGAATAAATTCATTGAACTGTTTTACAAAAAACTCAAGTAGCAAAAAAATTTGGTTTTCCTTAAGTCAAACTCCTTGTTTGTATTTTATGGCATTAAGGTGCAATTATAGCAATAATACCATAGTGCTGTCATTTCAGATGAACTGGATAAAAGAGAGGAAGTTTTTGATTGTTTTTTCAGCAGTTGATGTTCCATCTTCTCATTTTATAAAACATACAGGTCAGCCATTATGTTCCATACCTGGATCAGTAAACCTAAAGGAAACACTAAAAACCTTAAATAGACCAATTAATCAAGATCTTTGTTTTTTTTTTTTGACTATTTGTCTGTATTATGTTTACAAATATATTTTGTTAAATGATCAGTTCTATTAATTAAAAGCGTACTATTGAAAATTATCTTCAGAGAAATGATCCCTGTTGATCAGGTTGTCTGATGCCAGAGACATTACATCACAGGAAGTGTAGAGGTTCCACCAGGCGGCCCTGGTATTACAGGTTGGTGCTGTACAACCATGAGTCGCCATAGTGACTCAACCTCAAGGAGAGACTGCGCTCTAACAGAAAAAAACAAACAAAACAGCTTGTTGATGTACAGCAGAGCCATGCAGATATCTTCTCCATATTCATTATTTTTTGATCTTTTTTTTTTTCTTTTCTTGTACATGCTGGGTTGTGGTCCTGAAGCAGATCACCAGCAGAAGGTATGAACATTCCAGTGACCTCCTCAGCTCGCTTTACATTTTCTCCACATTGAGCTCCAGGTTGCTGCCTCTGCATCAGACCGCCTGCTGTTTGATCTTCTCTCTGCACGCTGATTCAGCATTCCTAGTGATGTGTTCCACTACTAGCGTATCATGTGAAAATTTAACAATCAGGCTTCCCTGATTGCAGACTGAACACACAACCTCATGGAGACCCAGTCCTCAGCATGGTGTCTCAGTCAGGAAGTTTAGAATCCAGAGACAAGTGGCAGCTTTCAGGCCAAGCAGGAGTTTTCCTTTTAGCCTTTTAGCCTCTACTCTCTTGGAAATTATGTTATTAAAGGGGAAGTATTATGTGTTTCCAGGCACATATTTTATAGCATAATCAGTTGAGATAGAAAATGTTAACCTCAGATGACAAAAGATGCTCCATATATGTACTATGACAATAAGAAATTTTACTGTGTAATTTGACGCCTTAAAATTAGGCCTTTGTCTCTTTAAAAAAATCCTGCTCTTTCTGAAACTCATCAGAGCATTGCTCCTCTATTTATCCTTTAACAGCAGTTTTACCAGCGTTGCACTGAGAAGTAGCTCATTAATGACCCCAGCAGGTGCACAGTTCCACCTGGTGTTTGCTAATTGCTGCTGGCTAGTCTGAAGGAGCTGAGTAATGAAGACATGGGCGAAACATGAGGCAGAAACATGGAAACTGGAGCTCCAAGACGTAGCTCTGCCTCGAACGCAGTGCTATGTCCACCCAGGAATGCTTGGCATGGGAGATTCAAGGATTTTGATGAGTGAATAATAAAACACAGTGTGTTATAATGTTATTCCCATATTAATGACCCGTTAAATGTGGAGACATTGCAGCACTTACAGAAAAATGAAATGTTTTCAAAGCTTGTAAAACCAAACCTGCATTGTGAGTGTTCAGCTCAATTAGGTCAATTAGGCAAAGCGTATTGAGATCAGTTAGGATTAGTATTCTCTGGTGAAAATGGCACAACTGATTCCAATGTATATTATGATGAGCAACTCCTTCTTCAGCAGGACGAGGCTCAGTGAGTGACCGTCTGCTTTAGTCCACTGAGAATGGACATGTGGTTCTTATAACAACTTAAATTAATTCCAGTACATCTTAAATGATTAATTCTCATCATACAGGTCAACTGTAGTGCTCTACAAAAAAGGTCAAGCTCTCTTATGTGTGGAAAAGAACAACCCCAAAAATATGTTTTGTTGGAGACGCACAAAATATAACAACCAGAGGAGGGTAATCCTGATTAAAGCATATGAATTAAAAGGAGAACACGAAGGAAACATGTGAATTAATCTAAAAGCATTCCAAACATTTGACCTCTTGCATGACACGCATTCTTAAAGATGAGTTTATAGAAGGGTGTATATTATCTGATTACGTAACAGTTTATAAAGAAAAAGTATTTTGAAAAAAATACATATAATTTAACCAAGAAAATTCCGGTATATCTTGAATACAAGTATGTTCCGTTTGCATGAAACAGAACAGGAAATAAGTGAGGTATAAAGTTTTGGAAATGAATTTCACACATTGTAGAAGTCGGTAAAACTTTTATGAGTTTTTTAGTGGTTTTAACGGCACTGGAGCAACAAAACAGAAAAACCTGGTCGCTACCTAAGCTCATATCGATGTTGAAGATGAACCAAAGATTAGTGAAGTGTGAGAATCAGCAAATAAGCGAGCAAAATCAAATGACAACAAGAAAAACATGGACATCAGACAGAAAACAACACACACATTCATGGCCCGCTCGTTGTTTGTGTCGGTCATGTTGAGAGAAAATAGCTGTATTGATTTTCCTGATTTCCTGTGGTTGACAGCAGTTGCAACACACACACACACGCACGCACACCTACACACACACACATACGCACACACATGTGCGCGTTCTTCTATAGGCAACATTCATATCCACAAATTATACATTGCACACATTTACACACAAACACAACTCCATCTCCACTTGCTGCTGACAGCTGATTGGTGGATTAGACGAGGTGACTAAAAGCAGCAAGGTAATCTTCTCTCATTATTTCAATTACCAGGCTAAATGCAGCAATCAGCTGCATAATGATGGCTGCTGGGTGAGAGACGGAGAGAGGCAGAGGGAAGAGAGAGCAGAAGGGGTGATGTGAAGGGAAGAGGTGGCAGGAGACTGAAATGGACTGAAAATGGGAATGATATTTGCGGTGATAGTGGAGAAACACAGATATTTGGAGAAAAGAAACACCTTGATGAGACTATCGCTGGAAGCACCCCGGTAACTGTCGCTGTGTTCTGGGGTTAGATGGGGTACCAGGGAAGGGTGGGGGTTCACTGACACTATTTAATGAGTGAGCTTCTAATCATAGGAGTCACAAGGAGGTAATGGGCAGCACTCAGCTCATAAAACTATGAGATCAGCTTTTAAAGATGAACCTCTCATTGAGCTCATGGGATGGAAAGAATAAAATGTTGTGGCTAGGCTTTAAAAAACTTTTTTAAAACTTGTCATTCAAACAACATAAAAGGCCTTGGTTATGGTAACAGAGGCAGTTACTACAGGGTATTATTTGAAACATTTTTAAAATAAGTATATTCGAAGAAATTGTATAAAAAAATGCTTCTTAAGTGCTCATGAATACCATAAATAAAAATACTTTGCAAATGCTGTAAAAATAAAATAAATTAAAATATATATATATATTTAAATTGGTAAAAAATAAATAAGTAGAAAAAGTTTTTCTACTTATTTAGTAGAAAGAAAGTTTGACTTTAACAGAATGCAGGCGTCCAGTTCAATCTAAGTTCATTTAAGCAACTCTTCAGTCGTGTTCCCATAAATGTGTACAGTGGACCCCTGGTATGTGAGATCACAGTCGCCCACAATTAGCTAAAATCAGTAAATACTTTATAATAATACATTATTCACACCCTATTTTAGTAGTTTTGAAAGGGGTGAGGAAGAGGAAAACCACTGACTGTGACTATCCATATGAGCAGAGAGAGGCTGTAATAAATCTAATACGAGGACATTTATGGGAAAATATTAACACAGGGGCAGGACGGGACAGTATGGAAGTTTACCGGAGACTTTTTTAAAGGTTATTTTTTGCTCTAGTGGCCTTTATTTGAAAGTGCTAAGAGAGGAAAATAGATAAAGAGAGAGAGGGAATACATGCGGCAAAGGTCACGAGGCCAGGAATCGAACCTGTAACAGCCATGTTCGATTCCCCAGCTGTTGGTTGTGCACCACAACAACCCCCCCAAAATAGGGAACTTGACAGGAATGCAGATCATTGTAAGACAATAGTTATACTTCAGCTTCTTGCAGTTTCAAACCTTCATGGCTGGAGGCACAACGGTGAAGAGAGAGCAAAGTCAACATTTTTGAAACCTGATTTACTCAGACAATTTATTTTGCTCAACATAGGAAGTAAATCAAAACATTCCTTTGACTTTCCAGCATATTCACTGACTCTTAATTACATTCTCTAATTCCCAGTGACAACTCAGAAAACACTTGAGAAGAAACACCTACATAGAAACAAAACAAACTAAAAATAAACTTTGGTGATGACAGTAATAGTTGCTTACCTTCTGCACAGTATCATCTTTGGTTTTATATTTTGCTTCTGCAAAGATTTAGAATAATACTAAATCATTTTAGTATGATTTAGTAGAAAAACTCTGATTGTAGTTTTTCTACAATCAGAAAAACTACAATCATTTTCTGATTGTAGTTTGATTTTATTTACATAGCAGCATTTTAAAAGAGGCTCATGTAGCAGTTGACTGGAGATTTCACACAAGGAAGGGACAGTAGAAAAAATTTCTGAAAATGGCTGAAGTTGCTGTTTAGGAATTACTAAGTGAGCCTTTGGTGACATTTGATGGTAAAATATATAATATGTTTAAATAAAGACAGTCCAGAGTATAGTTTGACCTGAATCCATTATTTAAACAGCATAGAAATCTGTGGGTGAGTCCAAATTCAGAGGAAGTATTTATGCATGTAGTCACAATTATTATACATTGAACCCACATCATGCCATTACACATCAACCAGATGAATGCATATCACATGTTTTCAGCAGTGGCAAGAACCACTGACTGTGGTCCCCAGTAACTAAATACAAACTATGAAATGAATCAATCACACTTAAATTATGAACATGGACAAGAATTGTGCACCCCTTTGAGCTTAATCAAGTGTCTCAAGGTTTTGGTCTTGAGCTGGAGACTGAATCTATCTGTGCTCTGCTGCTGCACTGTATACTGGAATTACAACTGACACTTGAGCTGAAGTTTTGAAATCAGGGACCTTTTCCCCAGTTGGAGTGATCAGAATGTGACAAGACTCTGAACAAGGGGCAAAGAGGAAATCTCATGGCATGTTCTCCTGTAGCAGACACACTCCAAAGCGTCCTGTCCATACCCCGTCAATGGACTGTCAGCTCCGGTATAGTGAGATTTATGTAGTTCAGTGTTCAAGTTAGAGATGATACTCAGATGGGACTTGTTTGACTCATTGATTTAGTTATCTCCACAATTTACTCTGAGCTGAAAACGTCTGGAATTATAATTCTTCAAAAATATGGATGGTCTTTAGATACATAAATAAAAAACCCTGTCAGGTGGAAGTATTGTACTAATGCAACCCGTGCTACCAGGGAAAGGTGCATGAGATAAGGAGGCCATATTGAAAGGGTTTAATATGAAATCAATGTTAGGACCATTTGTATAGGTGTCTATGTTGTCGTTTAATAGAAGATGATTTGAATTATTTGAGAAGTATTGCATGTAATTTTCATTTATTTAAAATATCTGCATGCTTCACCATGTCGGACAAGGGGTTTCACTCATCTCAAACATCAGCATTTTAGCCTATCACTGTAAATGGATGTTAGTGTTACCACTGACCTCTCTTTTCTGCTCAAACAGCATTACTGTTAAAAAGTTTTAACCCATCATTTGACCTTCATGTCTGACTCATTTTGGTCACTATTTTCTCTTGCTTTGCCTCCCACCAGGCCCACCTCAGGCTGTTTGATTGACAGGGCGGACAGATGCTGCTCTAGAAACAGGTAACCTGATCTACAGAGCCCATCTGGTCAAAGCTCTGTTGAGTTCACACTTTATACACACGTACACACACGCATGCACACACACATGCACACAAACTCACATGACTCACTTTCACACGCTGCGAAAGACATAAAAAAATTAAAAAACAAACATTTACACTTGAACACAGATAAATATGAAGCTGCATTAAATAAATATGGAGAAGAAACACTGTCACTCACAGTACACACAAGTGTGTTTGTTCTCAATGTCACTTGGTTCGCATTGATGTGAATGTTAGATGTGAAGGTCTTCATTTAATTAAATAAGACTTGCAGTGTATTGTTGTACTACACTACATTATGCTTTGAGATTTAAAACCTCCAGTTGTGGAATGTAACTGCAGGAATTAAACAGATTTCATTCTAAAGTGATCATGGAGAAAATCACTAAATTGGCTAAGATGACCTTGAACATTGTGTTCCATGTTCTAAATACAAATTCTATTTTATTTTCAAACTTGTGCAAATGCAGCTAAATCTTAAATTTCTTCATTTTAGTACTTTACTCTTTGCCCACAGTGGCTCACTGGTCTTTGCAGGTGTTAGGGATAAAAACTGAGCCGTGACTTGGTGGTAGTCAACGATAATATAGGGAAAATATTTTTTCCTTAAACATTTTGTGGAACTCTTAAAATTTAAATTTGGTTCTCATGATGTAGTTTGATAAAGAGATGACGCCAACTTGGCGTTAAGTTGGACTCCATGAGAAATCTCCAAAAGCTGCAAAGAGTTCTTCAGAACACTTTGGGTTCATGAATGCTCTACTACACAAAGGAGGTTTTCACTAACATTATATCACTACAGTGATAGAATGTGTCAAATGTTAAAACAGGTCAGGCATTTAATCTAATTTTGATGTTATTCTCTGGAAGGCTTGTTTTTTTTTAACAGAAAACTACTACATAATATTCTGTATGACATGAGAAATTAATGTCTTAACGGTTCATTCAGATCTAATATGGAAAAGCATATGTTAACAGGATGAAGAGGAGGGGGCTCAGCACACAGCCATGCGGGGCTCCAGTGCTGGTAGCGCTGGAAGAGGATAACTCATGAATTCTAATTGTTGTTTTGGAAATCCTGACTTTCTGCATTGAATACAGAAGTGTACTTAAAACTTTTGGCTTTTTGGGCAACAAGACGATGTCTGATATGGGATGAAAGTATATTCATGAATTAGCTTTAAAACTTTTATTTTTTTCACTTCTGTCCAGCAACCATTCAGCTGGTGGAATCTTATAAAAATGAGCTCTTGCTGTTTCAGGTGGAAAAGCTCTTTTTGTTGCTGCAGCGCCCCCTTCAGCAGGTGCCACACTCTGCAATCACCAGGATCCACTTCACTGAAAAGCTCATGACGATCTGAAGCAACTTTATTTCCAAATCTCTGTGGTGCACGGGGTCAGTTAGATCACAGGAACATAGAGGTGGGAAAGGTTCTAAAACGTAGTAATTGTTAAAAAATATTTTGTAATTTGGAAGTTTAAAAAATGCCATGAGAATAATGTATAGTAGGCAGATATTTTTGTTTAAATAGCAAAATAATATGTCACCTACAGAGCAGTTGCTAAACTTCTTTACCCCTCAGGCATCTATGTATAGATGTAAGTACATTTCATAATAACACGTATTATAAGTATATGCTGATGTTTTTTAGATATATTAACTCTTACCAACCTTTTTCGAAATGGATTGTGTGCATGTATGTGAGGTTGTTCCATCTTTTCATTTTGCACCACTTATATAAGTCTGGGTCAAAGAGGCCACAGTGTGAGCAGAACGTCTAGTCCTCCCTCCCAACTGCCGCCGCATCCAAATAGTTTCAGGGGGGCAGATGCAGTCCGAACCAGCCAAGGGACAATTTCTCCAGCATGTCATTACTGTCATACAAATCATCTATTGGATAAATTACGGCATACAATTTTCCAAATCATACTGTCATTGTTCGATTGATCCCCTTTCCTCTGAGGCAGCAGTTTTGAGTTTAGCTGAATATATTACTGCATTACTACAAATCACATAACCTGCCCAGAAAACAATACTGAATCAGTCAAATCAATCAGACTTCTAGTTGAACCAAAGGAAAATCTAATATCAAGCTGCATTCTGTTCCAAGTTCAAGGAAGTTTCTTTCAATGACATTTATCATCATTAACTGCTATATCATAGAGTCATCTGTGTCTGTGTTTAGCTTACCATTGGGTGCGACAACAAGGCAGCAGAAACTCTGTGGCTGAGCTTCCTTTTTGGCCATTAAGAGACAAAACAACAAGAAAGAAGCAACAAAGCCTCTGGACATCATTGTCTCATAATCTGGCAGTGTCTTTGCTGATTTCAGAGTGTGACCTTTAGCAGCCTATTACAGGTGAAATGCTAATTCCAAGCTAGTAATTACCGGCTCTGTCCTTGCACACAGTCCTTTTAGAGCTATTGGGTAAATGCAATGTTTCCTGACACACACTAAGCCACCACCACAAGCTCACCAGTCAACAGCTAACCAGTGATTACAAACAGCACCTTCTGCTTCACACTAAGGGCTTATCATGTTGTTTAGCCATTTCATTTGCTTCTACGCTGCCCTAGTGCGACACTTAGTCACCCTTCGGTGTGCTGGCATTTCAAAGCAGTAATTATCACAAACTGGTTTGCAAATCCTATTTTCAGGTTAGGAGGTTAGATGAATTATGGGAGAACAAGTCCTGAAAGTCAAGAAAGGGTGTGGCTGGCCAGCGAGTGAGCTCTTTGTTTTGGATAATGATAGATTTGGGCTGCAGGTCACTTTGTCCCAGGCTCACCTTTTAACATCCTCTCACTCGTCATCACACTCAATCACCTCGCTTTTCCTCTTCATCAACCCTTTAGTCTTTCCTCTTCTCTGAACTCTTCTTCCTCTTTGTTTACCGCAAACATTTCAAGCAAATATAATAACAGAGTGTAAATGTGTTGCTAAGCAACAATTATTGAAGAAATAACTATCCGTGACAGAGTGTGGGTGACTAAAAGTGCTTGTGTGTGTGTTCACGTAATAATCAACTCACCTGGCTCCGTTGTCACAGGTGACCAAGTGCTTTGCAGAGACATCTTCATTGTTTCTTTAGATGTTGATGTGCTGAACTGATAAACATGTAGCTGAAGACCTGATAAACACAAAGAATAAAAATAGATAAATCACAAAAAACAACATAACAAAAGGCAAAAATGACTCTGGGGTCTGTTGTGAAAAAACATGATGTATTCTGAGCCGATAGACCAAAAACGTGCAAGAACACGAGCAGCAAATCAGCCAACACAAATCAATAAGACTTTCCTTGTTTTATTCTTTTTTAGCGCTAAAAAAGAGACGCTTACCATCACAGACTAGAAGTGAAAACCAGGGGCCCCGAGTCTAAACAGAATAATAATAAAAACGGGAAGATTCGTTGCTTATGATCTAAGAACACGCCCAGTGGTCATCCGATGTCCTGCGTCACCTAAAACTCTATTTCCTTGGAGATGGGAGTGAGGAGATGATTCAGTTTCTGTATCTGTTACAAATACAAAGGCCTTTGTGTGAAAGTATGAGTGTGTAATGTGTGTAGAAGCGAATGTAATGTGTGTAGAAGCATATGTGTGTATTTGACCTTGGTAAGCGCCTCAACAGGTCCATGTACATATGATTGTTGTTGACCAATTTTGATTTGATTTTACCTTAATACAAACCATTACTTATACTATTGCCTGATCCTTTTTTTCAGGACAATCTGAACTTTATGAATTTGATCTCTGTTTTTACTTTTGGACATACTGTGGCTGCATTTTGGACTTTAAGTCACAAAAAAACAAATTTCGATTTGGAAAAATTTTAATTTTTTCACTGTGAAAATGTCAAATATTTTCAAAAAATGTTTTTTATAATTTTGTCAGGGTTCCTGTGTGAGTGCATGTGTGTGAGTGCGAGTGTCACATCTCATCTAGAGAGGATCTTTGTGAGGAGCCGGAGGAGTCTGCACAGGTGGAAGTCATCAGCCTCATCAGAGCGTGCTGGGGATTTAGGAGCAGCAGACCCTTCCTTCAGTGCTAGATGATTACGTTCATCGGTAGTCACTCTGGTCGTCTCCTGTTGTTGCTAGTGGCTTTGGATTGTGTCTGAGCTTAAGAAGTTACCTGACTTTGTATTTTGCCGCCTCCAGGTCTTTTGTCTCCCCGCTCGTGAATCTTGCAAGTACCAGCCTGCCTGCTCCGCCGCTCTCCTGGCCGCACTCCACTCATACCAGCCTCCGGTTCTCCGAATCCTCACTCCACCTCGCACTCACCTCTGGACCACCGAACTACTCTCACTCAGGACCCTGGCACCCCTTCCCACGCCTCAGCAAACCACCTGGAAGTAAGCCCGTTCCATTTCCCTCTCAATCAGTCCGGTCGCTCCCAGCCATCTAAACCGCTTGTCATTTCAGGCCTTCCTGGTCGAGTCATTCTCACCCTCTCACTGATGTCCAACGGATTGAAATATCTTGTCCTGTTGATAATAAAAGATTCACTTTTCCTAAGAGACGTGTGGTTTCTGCATGTGGGTCAGGAAGTTAAACCCGAACATGTCAAATTTAGAATTACAATATATACTGTATATTTCTTAAACTGATGTGAAAATATTGCAAACTACTCATTATTAGCATGATGATGAAGGCAATTCCTCATTTGTTTGTCTGCAATATTTTGAAAAAATATCATAGGTCAAAACAATATGGCAAAAATTGCAATTGTTTGGGAGATCAAGGTAAAAAAGGTCTTTTGGACTATAGGAAAAACCTTGGGTCCCAGAGTTAAGCAGAGTTAAGTTGTTTACTACTGGCTGCTGGCGGCCAGTAGTAAGTAGCGGCCATATAGAACAGAAACCACTAAGCAAAAAACAAATGACCAAGTAGATGCAACCGATCGCTCCGATATCCAAACTTTGCATCAATTTCGCAATCTCACTGACCTTTGCCGATACTCCATTTCCACATCTCTTTCAAGTTAAGTTGAGCAACTTTACTTCGTTTTTTAGCAACAAAATACAACCCATAATTTGTTGAAGACGTGAGATTTCCAATGACGGAGCCCTGTAGGGGGCATGGGGATATTTTTTTTCTTTTGCGTTCCCTCGCAATAATTTTTCGTTCCCTCGCAAAACCTTTTGCTGATTACCCCACGATAATAACTCAGAAATAATCCAAATTAGGATGTATTTTTTATTCCTTTCCTACTTACGGAACATTTCTGTTTATATCAGGTTTTTGGTGCCTTTCTGTCCTAAAGAAAAAAATATAAAACTTCAGATATTTCACAAAGAGGTATTAACATTCATGGAAAAACCTCACATAACCTTATATTAAAGCAGAAAGAAACAGGAATGAACTGTCAGTGATTCTCAAATCATCCAATCCAGGAGCGCTGGATTGGATGATGACCCTTCCTTCTCATAAACCAATGAGAAGGAGGGGTCATACTCGTCTTTCCTGGGGAATCGGTTCTCATCATTTTGATAACGCTCAGCCTTCGTCTCCGGACTGAAGACTGCCTGGACACCCAGTACGGTGTAACAGAGGAGGTTCTACTCAGCAAGCTCCTGATGCCTTGCACTTCCTCTGTGAGGGTCAGGTAGCCCCTGCTTCAGCCTGGTCATGGCCTGATTGTCAGTGTGTGTCCTGGCCTCGCTAAGCACTGTGACTTTTAACAGTAACTCAGCTATACAGGTAGCTAAACACTTTCCCATCCGTCCGCCAAGAAGCACTCCATTTGGTTCTTTAGCAGGGTTTAATGAGAATCGTGTAAAACTGTAACACACAAAGGTACAGAAAATGAATGCCAGCTAGGCTAACGCGTCGGGCTAACACGAGTAAAAATATCTATCGTCACATAAAACATGTCAACGGGTTACAAATTATGATTTATATGACAAGCAAATTAGAACAGCACTTACAGACGATGCCGTTTCTGCGCTTAGATTAAAGAAAACACAACAAAGAGGGCCCTTTCGGCGTACATGGACCAACGGCTTTCTTCCTTTCTGGTAAACAAGTCGTAATAATAAAAGTAACCACAAGATGGCGTCAGTAAGCCAGTAATAGACAAAATTATAACATTTGCCACTAGATAGCCTCAGTAGATTAACTTAACATTAAATGACATTAAATTAAAACAGGTTTCACTACACTCCCCGCCTGGCGTCTGTAAGAGATGCCACTAAATCAAATGTCCACATTACTAGGTGTCAATAGGAGAATCAATTCTGAGATTGGTCGGCTGAATGACTTTACACCTTGATGTCTTGCAACTTTTACATCCACTTTTCTCACAAGCCCATCCTTGCTGGGGTACGTCTTCACAACAAGTCCCATGGGCCACTCGTTGCGCTTTGCAGTGGAGTCCTTCAAGAGAACAACATCACCTTCCTTGAGATTTGTTTTCTTTACGAGCCACTTTTGACGACCTTGAAGGGTGCAGAGATATTCTTTCCGCCATCTTGTCCAAAAGTTGTTGGCTAGTATTTGAACTCTCTTCCATTGGCTCTTGAAGACGTCCTTCTCTGTCAGGTTGTCTGGAACTGGGGGAGGAGCTCCTGTTTTCTGAATAACTGGAGTTAAGACCAGTGGAGCTTCAGGGTCTGTGGAAATCGACACAAGGGGTCTGGCATTAACAATAGCTGTGACCTCTGCCATGAAGATCACCAAGACTTCATGGGTGAGCTGAGGTCGCTTCACATCTAGGAGTAGAGCATCTAGAATGCGGCAAGAAACCCCAATCATTCTTTCCCAAGTCCCACCCATGTGAGACGCATGGGGTGGGTTGAATTCCCAGGTGCACCTCTGTTCTGTTAGATAGTCTTTGATTATGTTATTAACATCCTGCGGTGATAGTTTCAGCTCATTACAGGCGCCAATAAAGTTGGTCCCTCTGTCAGACCTGAGTTGCTTGGCAGGTCCGCGGAGTGAAAAGAATCTCCGGAGAGCATTGATGAAGCTTGAGGCAGTCATTGTTTCCACAATCTCAATGTGGATGGCCCTGGTAGACATGCATGTGAACAACACCGCCCACCTCTTGTTGTTTACTTGGCCTCCTCTTGTACGTTTTGTCACAATCTCCCACGGGCCAAAGACATCCAGGCCCACATATGAGAATGGTGGGTCCATTTTGAGCCTTTCTTCAGGTAGGTCAGACATGAGTTGTTCTTCTGGCAGTCCACGTAGCCTTCTGCAAAACACACACTTGTGAATGATGGTGCTTATGAGCCGCTTACCTCCAACCAACCACAGTCCACTGGTGCGAACAGCTCCTTCTGTTAGATGCCTTCCTTGGTGTTTCACTCTCTCGTGATGATGACGCACTAGCAGAGTTGCAATGTGGTGTTTGTTGGGTATTATGACCGGATTTGACTCATTTCTTTGTAACATAGAATGCTGCAAACGTCCTCCAACTCTCAGGAGCCCATCATTGTCGATGAATGGATTGAGTCTGAGAGTAGGGCTGTTCTTTGGTAGTCTTTGGTCTTTCTTGACTGCAGAGATTTCCTGTGAGAAGCACTGTTGTTGCACTGTGTGAATGATCAGTCGCTCTGCTTTATCCATTTCTGAAGATGAAATGTTGTTGCAGTAATGCCAACCTTGACAGCTGTTACTGTTTTTATTTGAGAAGCTTTGAGCAATGTGAATGAGTCTGGCAACCGCTTTCAGGAGAGATTTCCAGTTGGAAAAATGTTCAAAGCGACTTGAAAGTAGTTTGTGAGTTGATGACTGTTACCACATTGGTGGCATTCACCCTGACCTCTGTGTCATCATGTGGATTGATAAGCAAGTATTGTTCGTCTGAACCAATCTGTGTCGAGTCCATGTCTGTGAGGAATCTTGGTCCAGTTAACCAGAGGGAGTTGACAAGCTCTTCTGCTGCAACTGATCTCGAGCCACAATCTGCTGGATTGAGTTTGGTGGGCACAAATCTCCACTGATTAGGCTGAGACACTTGTCTGATGCGCTGCACTCTGTTAATGACAAAAACGTAAAATCTTCTTCTCTCATTGTGAATGTAGCCTAAAACTACCTTGCTATCTGAGAAGTACCTGACGGCATCCAGTTTTACATCTATCTCATGCATAATAGTTTCCGCAACTTCTACGGCTAGGACAGCTGCACAGAGCTCTAATCTTGGGACTGTTAGCTCAGGCTGGGGGGCGAGTTTTGATTTGCCAAAGATGTACCCCACTTCATGATGACCATCATCATGGGTGATTCTCAAATATGCGACAGCTGAGATAGCCTGTACTGACGCGTCAGAAAAAACACAAAGCTCAATTGTCTTGGCTTGACTCACTGGAAATGTGACGTACGTTCTTGGAATATGAAGGTTTTTCAAAGCTGAGAGGGACTCTTGCCAGCGTCTCCACTCTTCGTATTTACTTTGAGGCAGAGGAGCATCCCACTCAATATTGTCTGTAGTAATGTCTCTGAGAATCATTCTTCCTCTTATTGTGATGGGTGCTAGAAAGCCCAATGGGTCAAATAAGCTATTTACCGTAGACAGCACACCACGTCTGGTGAATGGTTTCTGATTCTCTGGGACCTTGAATGTAAAAGTGTCTGTCACGAGGTTCCAGATAACCCCCAGGCTGCGCAGGAAGATCATCTGTGAACAGGTCCAGGTCTTTTATATCCTTGGCTCTGTCGTCAGCTGGGAAGTGGTTGATGACATTGACACTGTTTGACGCTACCTTGTGTAGTCGCAGGTTGGAAATGGACAGCATTTCTTGAAGCTGCTCTACTGTCTTTGTGGCCTCAGCTTCTGATGTGAAAGACAGCAGTGCGTCATCCATGTAAAAATGTCTCTCCACTAACCCTGTTGTTTTGCTGCCATAGACATGCTCCATTTCCTTTGCTGCCCTCCGTAGGCCATAAATGGCGATTGCAGGTGATGGACTGTTCCCAAATATGTGAACTCTCATGCGGTATTCAACCACTTCGTTTCCTGGCTGATTGTCGCGGTACCACAAAAACCTGAGCATGTCTCTGCACTCTTCTTGAACCACAAAGCAGTGGAACATCTGCTCTATATCTGATAAAACTCCTATTGGGCCTATTCTGAATCTCATCAGAACTCCAAGTAGAGTGTTATTTAGGTCTGGACCCTGCAGCAAAACGTCATTCAGTGAGACGCCGTCGAACTGTGCAGATAAATCAAACACGACACGTATTTGGCTGGGTTTTTGCGGATGATAAACCCCAAAAGTGGGTAAGTACCACCTTTCCTTTTCTTCTTCGAGTGGTGGAGCAAGCTCAGCGTGATGATTATTAAACAGTCTTTGCATAAACTCAAAAAAGTGCCTTTTCATTTCAGGCTTCTTCTGAAGATTGCGTTCCAGAGAGGCAAAACGTTTCTCTGCATATTCTCTGTTATTAGGTAGCTTACGACGAGGATGCCGGAATGGGAGAGGGGCGACCCAGCTATTTGAGTCATCTTGGAGAAAGCCCTTTTCCATTATTTCCAAGAAGCGTTTGTCTTCAATAGAGGGAGCTAACTGGTGATCATGAATTGTTCTTGAAAACACTGAAAGTGTGTCTGATGTTTCTGTGTACAAGTCTCTTACTTTTATTTTGTTCTCACACTCTAAAAATGTAGAAGGTCTGCCACTGTCAGATATGTATGTCTTCATGCTGCTCACTGTTGGAGGCCCATGCATTCCATTGACACAGACATCACCGACTACCACCCAGCCGAGATCCAGTTTTTGTGCAAATGGTTCATTATTCAGTCCGTTTATCTGTTTTCGTACTTTGTGCACTCTCAACAGATCTCTTCCTATCAGCAGGAGAATCTCAGCATTGGGGTCGAGAGGAGGGATTTCTGAAGCTATTTTGTTCAGGTGCTTGTGGTGATAGGCCACTTCCGGTGTCGGGATTTCTTTCCTGTTGTTAGGGAGATTGTCACATTCAATCAATGTGGGAAGCTGCAGACATGTTTCTTTGTCTAGAGACTCTATGACATAACCATGGGCTCTTCTTCCATAGGCTTGTGTTGCACCCATACATGTTGTGATGCTGTAAGGAGCCTCAGTGCCGTGTATGTCAAACTTATCAAAAAACTCACTTCTCGCCAGGGAGAGATTGCTCTGGTCATCCAGAACTGCATACATCCTCATACTCCTTTGCTGTTGATTTGAGGGATACACGTTAACCAGAATAATCTTGGAACACGATTTACCACTTTGTCCTATGCCACAGACTTTAGTGCAGTTTGAGCTTATTTCCTGTTTCGTCTCTTCCTCCGCGAGGTCCTCTGCACACGGTGGGGGCTGACTTGAGGATTGAACAGTGCTTGTTCCACTGAAATGCATGGCACTAACATGTTTGTCACTTGCACATTCCAAACATTTGATTGGAGCTTGACAGTTTTTGGCCATATGACTTGTAGAAGCACAGCAGCGATAGCAGATTATGTGTTCTTTGAGAAGTTTTTTGCGTTCATCAAAAGTCATTTTAACAAATCCTCTGCACTTACTCAACGGGTGCGGTTTGTTATGGATAGGGCATTGTTTTTCTGGGTTAACAGGGATTTTCTCTGTTGATTTGACAGGAGTGCTTATTTGATCTTGTGTGACATTTGTTTTATTGACAGCAACTGGGTATCTGACTGGTGCACCTTTTTCCTTTCTCTGAGGAGCACACGTTAGTGAGAGTCTTAAAACTTGGGTCATTCCTTACTTCAGCTTCTGAGCACACAAATTCTTTGAAGAAGGAGAATGGTGGGAAAGACACGTTATATTCTCTTTTAAATCTAGAACCTTGTGACATCCAGCGTTCCTGTAGAGGGTAGGGGAGCTTCTCTACAATTGGCTGGACACCTCTAGCCGTGTCCAAATAGGCTAAACCACACAACTTGCCACTTTGCTTTGCAATCTCGAGCTCTTGTAGAAGATCTGCTAGCTCTTGAAGTTTGCGGTTATCTCTGGATTGGATTTTGGGAAAAGCTTCAAGTCTTGAGAAAAGAGCATTTTCAATTGCCTCTGGTGAGCCATATATTTTGTCCAGTCTTGCCCATATTGCTTTTAGTCCATCCATAGGCCGGTTAACATTAACTGCTCTTATTCTGGCCGCATGCTCACTTGACTCCTTGCCAAGCCATTTCACCATCAGATCAACTTCTTCACTAGGTGTCAGCCCTAGTGGTTCTATAGCATTGATGAATGAAGCTCGCCATGCTTGATAATGTTCTGCAGTGTCATCAAATTTGACCAGACCAGATGTTATCACTTGGTTGCGTGCTAGAAACCTTGCCAGATCAAATGTGGGGTTTCCTGGGTTTACGTTAGAGGTAGGGACAGCAGTTTTCACATTAACATTGTGCGTTGTGTCACCTCCATGGTAAGAGTTGAAGTTGGGGGATTGTTCAATGTGTCCTCCTATCATGTCTGCCTGATGAATGGGAAGAGACTTGAATTCATCTGATGCTGCACATTGTTGAGTGGTTACAGCAGCAGGCATAGGTACTGTATATTGTTGCATGTTAACAGCATTGGGCATAGTGTTAGGTGAGTGTGAGTGAGCCCGCTCATCCTTGTAGTTGTACTGACTGAAGTAAGATGACTGCTCTTTTACATAGTCTTCTGTCCTATTCAATGCTCGTATGGCTACAGGGCTGTGCTCGGATGCCTCACTGTATCTTCCTTCTTCTATGTCTGCTGCTACGGCCTCAAATACTTTTGCTTCAGCATTAGCAGCTGTAACTTCCCTTTGGAGAGTGAGTGCACGCAGTGATGCTTCAAGTTTTGCCTTCTCAATCTGAATATGTGTCTCTTTTTCATGAAACTCCAATTTAGCTTTAGCTGCTTCAGCCTTAGCTCTTGCTTTAGCTGCTGCCAAACTGACTGAGGAGCACGTAGATGACCGTGAGGCTACAGAACGGACGTGGTACACTGTATTTTGATCCATGTCCTTATTTGATTGCACATCACTTGCCTTCTGTTCATTGTCTTTGTTGTCCATGGCTCAGAAGTTGTCTTTTTCCTTCGTCTACTTCTGCATGGGACGTCTTTTTACTGTCCTGGCCTCGCTAAGCACTGTGACTTTTAACAGTAACTCAGCTATACAGGTAGCTAAACACTTTCCCATCCGTCCGCCAAGAAGCACTCCATTTGGTTCTTTAGCAGGGTTTAATGAGAATCGTGTAAAACTGTAACACACAAAGGTACAGAAAATGAATGCCAGCTAGGCTAACGCGTCGGGCTAACACGAGTAAAAATATCTATCGTCACATAAAACATGTCAACGGGTTACAAATTATGATTTATATGACAAGCAAATTAGAACAGCACTTACAGACATTGCCGTTTCTGCGCTTAGATTAAAGAAAACACAACAAAGAGGGCCCTTTCGGCGTACATGGACCAACGGCTTTCTTCCTTTCTGGTAAACAAGTCGTAATAATAAAAGTAACCACAAGATGGCGTCAGTAAGCCAGTAATAGACAAAATTATAACATTTGCCACTAGATAGCCTCAGTAGATTAACTTAACATTAAATGACATTAAATTAAAACAGGTTTCACTACAGTGTGGCTCCGTTGGGAGGGATCCGGCTCTTGGAGCTGAGCTGCCGGCCTCTGATGTCGTCGTCCTGCATTATCCCTGCGGGGTTCGGTGAAGCCCGTGGCCTGCACAGTTTCATCCTAGTCTGGGTGTGACATCTCCTACTCCGCGGTGCCAAATTTTCCCGCTGACTCCACAGGCTTTTACCAGACTGAACTTATTGCATGTCTGATAATTCAACATGGATGGAATCTGATTGCATTTCCATACTGCCTCTTGCATTTGGACCTTTGTTTTCTAGCAAAAACCACATAACCAGAAGTGTGTGACCAGTATCGGAAGTACAATTCAGCAATGATATTGTCTAAAGAAAACTTACATAAAGCTTAGATTGTTCGTCTAAATAACTAATAATTTTTAAGAACATAGAAATATTTTCAGATCCTATGAACTATCCTATTCAGAGAAATGCCTCATGGGCAACACAAAGTCCAAAGTCTCCAATATGTCTGGTTAAGACGTGTCCATTGCAATCTGCCACTGGAGAACTTTTTGACCACTTTGGAGAAATCTGCTGTGGTTTTAAACATAAACAAAATGCTACAGGTGAAGATTTAAAAAGACGACTATGCATATGGTACATCCCTCTTTTCATTAGTACACGTTCAGCTGCTTTGTTCAGGCCTTAAAAGTTTACAGAACAATACTAATTAGCTTTAAATATTTAACAAATCACTCTTCCATTCACCATCACTATAATTACTGTCGTTTGATGTGGTGGACAGACCAAACCTGTGGAACAATGTGTTCTGGTCCACTTCAACCAAACTTGGATGCTGGTATCCAGGTGGCCAACACACAAAATCGTGCACAGCTGCACAGCACTGTACAGTACAGTATGGCAGTGTCAGCATAATTTACAAGAGAAAGAGATGATGTTGTTTTCTAACTTTACAGAAATACACACTAAATTTAAACAAATGAATCATACTGATGGATTGGATTTCATGACACCCATTTTGATTCAAAATGTAAGACAAGACAGTCCAGTTTAGATTAAGATACCAACCGATCAGAGATATTCCATAGCATGGGGTTGTGTGTGTGTGTGTGTGCAGCAATCCCCCCTCTGAGCAAGCTTGTTTTGACAGGAGAGAGGAGCAACTCTCTTTTAACACCCGAAGCAAAAGACTGCAGTGAACACAGAGGCAAGCTGAGCAAAAAAGCCAAGTCAAACTTAATAAAATATAGATTCACCATAATAAAAAATTATATGTATATGCTTGGACAGGTTATTTTGCGAACTGTGCACAGAATGGCCCCATCTACCTTCTTTCTGCAGGGCACCTGAGCAACCTTTTATAAGAGCTTTATATATTTACCTAAAGTGCATGTATAAATACTTTAAATCACAGAGATATCACACTGGGATTCAAATATAGACCCATAGCTCACAGTCAAGAAACACATTTACAGTTTGAGGTTGCCATATGTGATTGATCGTCTCTCTTTATGTGATTCAGTAACTGTAATAGACCCTCAAACCTAAGTCTGGACTAAATAGCGAACACTGTGTGATGAACTGTACACGATCAATACAGCTGATGCATTCTTTTCCTTTAATGATTCAGGAAGACATTTATTAAAGCAAGGGGCAGGAAATCAATACTAACCAGGCTGAAACCACATTAATGCCTCGCCCACATTCAAATGTGTAAGTCTGCGTGTGTGCCTGTGCATGTGTGTGTGTATGCGTGTGTGTGTGTGTGTGTGTGAAGGCAGCTGCAATATTATATTTATTCAATGGCAGGAACAGTGTTAGAGATCAGTGTTTTGGAAGACTGCAAAAAAACAAACAAACCAAACAATTCTCTAAAAACCGATGTTGACATTTTTCAATCCATCATTATTCAATGCATAATATAAATAAAAATAAAAAAAAATCTGGAAAATGATGTGGTGTCACTTCAGGTTTGTGTCCTCTTCAGTGGGTTTCCATGCATCTTCCCAGCTTTTGAGGGCAGCTCTCACTGGAAGTTTCCTGCTACTAAAGTAACATGTTCTCTCTGCTTCTCATCATGCTCAGGGCAGGGGATTGAATTTAAGTAAACGTGATTCAAAATGGAACCTGCAGCCTAAGCAAAAGACATTTTTCATTACTAAGGCTAAATTTAAATTCAATTCAAATGATAAATCCATCCATTAATGTATCTTTACACTCTTATCCCTGGTGGGGTCGCGCCCTTACGCAGAGTCACTCTGGACAGGTTGCCAGTCCATTGTAGGATATATATAATAATGGATGAATGGATCAATTCATAAATTATCCAGCAGAAAAATTAAATGGTCTACCTCATACTATTCAAAGTTCTTCAAAGAGTTCTTGTAGAGGGGCATGGCTGTGGGCATCGTCTCTCTCTCATGTGCTGTTTGTTGCCCCTTATAATGAAAAACAGCTTTCAGTGAAGCTATCAAGAAATATGGAAAACGGTGGAATGAAGATAAGAAAGGAAGGAGTTTATATAAAATGCAAAAGTCAGTGTTAGCTAAAAATATCAGTGAGAAAAACAGAAGGGAAGAAATTATGATGAGATTATTATTTTTTCTCCCGATTAGACATAAATATAATTGAAATAGGTATGGTTTCCCTTAAGGGATGTAAACATAAAAAATTTCTTTAGAAATTCAACCAACAAAGAACCAGATTGTCAGAGATTCAGTCTTCCTGCTGGTGGCAGGTTGTTGTGATCAGTTCAGATTGTGAAGGTCTGCTGTTTGTCTCCAGTGTCATACGTTTCTGTAGGACACCATGTTTCCCTGTGATGCTATCTGTGCTGCCTATATATGTACTCAACTGAAAGAGTCGATTCTTGGACTCTGCTATGACTTTTAAATTTCATGTCAACCTGTAAGGGTCACTCATTGCATGCGATCAATTGGCCTCTCTCAAAAGAGTGGAAGGCAAGGAGCAGGAAGGGGCTTGGTGAATAGCTAGAAATATATCAACAGTGTGAAATTATTTTACAACAAGATGAATCTTCTGACATCAAAATTGTCACATGAAAAATCCTCTGTTCTACAAAACAAGAAAAGTATGACACTTAGCACATTTCTAAAGGCATCTGCTAGTGCTACCTGCAGAACAATTCAAATCCTCTGGTTAGCATTCAGTTAGCTCCTTCACCAAATGTGTAGAGAAACAAAAGTCATACATCACCAGTTTACTGATGTTTTCATTATTTCAGTGTAAAAGATATGTACACACACTCTGTCTTTTACACTGGGTGTAAAAGACATGTGGAAGCATGTCTTTTATACATGCTTCCACAGACCTGCATGTCACAGAAACCAGTCACGACATCACCAACTCATGAGAGGTAAAGGACCTGGAGGCTGTTCACGCATACTGCTGTTCAGATTGCAGATATTGTTTCTTCCGTAGAGCCGTGAATGAGGAATAAATATTTTTGTGTAGTTCATGATAATGCTAGTAACTTAGACATGGAATTGGGTAAAATGTTTCTAAACTATCTGGGTTGTCTCATGGGACACTCTGCAAATGGCAAAGACATTTGGATTCATTTTGTCTGATGTGGTGAAACTTGTAAATACTGCACAGAGAGTTGTCAACCACTTTCAGCATCAATCAGTTGCTACTTGAGCCCTGAAGAAAGGGCAGAAACAACAGTGTATACTGAATGATCCAACAAACTGCAGACTGATTGTCTTGTTTGACTGAATTTTACCCTGGTCATTCTTCAGGGGCTGCTTGAGCAAAGGATTATGGTGTAGTCTGTACTTTCAGATGAAATCATCAAACCAAATTCCAGAAATCACTTGCCATGAAAGAATCATAGTCAGAGGTAGCTGATCAGATTTTCTGTAACCCCTTGGAAAGGCAACATTTTCCAAAAATGTCCACCATTGGTGGGTCAGCATTCAGGACAGATTTCCCCGTTTGGCAAAACATAGCAGGAGCCATTAGCTGTTTTAGCTACAAGCAATACAGATGATTTTCTTGCTTGCTGGGAATACCATCATCCCAACAGCGAGTGGCCTTCACTCTGCTGACATTGGCTTTCTGAGGCAAAGAAGTGGAGGCTATTGAAAGTGAGTTAACATGTAAGTGATAATGTATTGTTTTATAATCCATTCTGAAAAATGGCAAATTAATTTACCTTTGCAGCTTTGATATCACAGAACCTGATGAGCAAGGAGGAAAATAACTGAAAGAATAAATGAGGCTAAACTAAACACTATAGAGACAATTCATGAAGAGGAACACCAGAATAACTTAGAAAAACAGAACTACCAGAAAGAACTAATAATGCAAAAACTATAACCACAAATAGCCCATAAAAAAACAAATAGTCTTTATGTACAGCAGCTGCCAGGCATAAGGACCTGCAGCCCTCACTTGACTTGGATTTGCAGTGAATATTTTTTTACAAGGTGAGAAGATTAACATACTTACTTATATCATAATTACTTTATAAATAAGTATGATTAGTAAGATCCAATGAAATATTGCATCAAGGAGAATGTGCATCTAGCCATTAGTAACCATTGAGAAAATGCCCTGGAAAAACTGGTTAGCATTATGTTTTTTGTACGCTTTTACGTCTCTCTGGAGTAAGAGGAAATATTGTTTCTGACATCGGGGTAAAAATATGGATTCAGGCAAAGCCTGCAGTTTGATCAATACATCAGGAGCAAAGCGGTATAGTTTAGTTTCTGACCCAGCTAATTCCAACTTTTGTAAATAACAGCATCTCTAAATCCCCATGCAGGTGACACAGATAAATGAGCTTGACTTGAACAAGAAGGAGCCATGAATAAACTGGCAAAAACAACTTGGGAAATAATTTCAGTCGCTCCGTTCAATACTTCTGTCCCTCACTGTCGCCTCATGTGATTAAGTGACGTAGTTGCAAAAGGTCAACACTCCAGGCAGGCATGACCAGCTGTGTGGATTATAAAGAGCCCATGTGGATACATGGTCTAATCCAGGGGTGGGCACTCCTGGTCCTCGAGGGCCGGTCTCCTGCAACTTTTAGATGTACCTCTAAATCAACATACCTGAGTCAAATAATGAGGTCATTAGCAGGACTCTGGAGAACTTGACTGCATTTAGCAGGTGATTCAGCTGTTGGATTCAGGTGTGTTGGACCAGGGAGACATCTAAGAGTTGCAGGACACTGGCCCTCGAGGACCAGGATTGCCCACCCCTGGTCTAATCAGAAAAACCTCTTAAGATACTGCAAAACACCTTCCATGTTCAGGCTGGTTTTGTTGTCACTAGTTGCCTCTTTTTGACAGTGATTTGGCAGAAAAAAGTTTAAGTGAAGAGGTCATCGGAGCAAAGGTCATTGAGCCAGGACTCGAACTTCTGACGGCTCAGTCATTTTTATGGGGCCTTGGCATGTGTACATAACTAGAGCTCTTTACTTCTGCACCGCTGCTGCACACTTCAAATCATTTTCAATGCAGTTATGTGATCTCAGTCTGCTGTTAAGGAGATCTTACTGTATTCACTAGAATGTTGTTCTGTAGAATCTTAGAAGAATTTTATTACTTTTATAAAAACTGGTTTCCAAACATAATTTTATATCATGCACATGAACACTGATTTTCAAAGGTGACGCGTAAACAGGTAAAAATGTTTTGCTACATGTCACATCTGTGAAAATCAGCAATAGATGTGGTTTTATATTGCTAATCTCTCTTCACTGGCATCCTGTAACCTCAGAACAGAAACCAAGTCTTTCTTCCTCACAGAGAACAATTTTAATATCCATGTTTTAGTTCACTGATACAGCAGACTCAGCGTTCAGACTGGACGTTAAGCCAGAGGTCCTGAAAGCAGAATCCCAGGCAAAGCAGACTCTTGATTGGTTCAGGAAAAAAAAGAACAAGGATTTGGTCCCTTTTCATTGGAGATTCTGAGCTCAATGCTCATCTAAATTTAGCATCAAAAATGGATTCTACAGCTTTCATTTGTTATGTTTTGAGGATCAAGCTGAAGGTCTATATTAGCTGTAAAATATATTTGAACTTCCAGTTACTTCCTGGGGTTTGCAGTACCTTCAAACACTGATGAAGAAAGTCTGTCAGGCAGAGACTGCACTGTCAGTTAAGTGAGCAGGGTGGTTGTGTATGTTTGTGTGTGTATTCATGGAAAACACTTAGGCTCTGCAGTAAACACTCATCTCTTATTAACTCACCGCATCTCTAAAACATGAAGCTCAGGCTGCAGGGATTGTGTTCTTTACACACTCTGACTCTCTGGCTCTCTCTCTCTCTCTGCATGTGTGTGTGTGTGTGTGTGTGTGTGTGTGTGTGTGTGTGTTCGGATGAGGGTAATATCTGCTGACTGATGGTGGTGATGACAGGAAAGGTCCTGGAGCAGCTATCAATAACTCAACTGTAAACAGAGAAAGGGAAGAGGGAGGGTAAAAAGTGTGGACTTGTGTAAATATATGGATTGATTAATTGACTGATTATTATTGTGTTACCAGTGTCAGGTTGTTGTGGAGACACTCTGCAGCTGTTGAGTCTGTAAAATGCAACGTATGTGATAGTGATAGTTATTGCTCAACCACTATGGCTGGCGGTAATAATAATAATACTACTATTATTAATATTATATCCCATTAAATTATTACAAATGCATGGTTTAAACAGGATTTAATGTTGAAGCTGAAGAAAAGACGCCGCAGAGACCTAGAGACATCAAGCCTTAGGAAACTGAAAGACAAAAGTCCAACAGCAAGCTGATAGGTCATTGGTCGTGGGACGACGGCGGTAGGAGTTCACCCCTCATCGGCTTGCTGGTTCAATCGACTATGAGACTTTTAGTCACTTTTTCCTGTTTATAACTTATGTTTATAAGTTGACTTTAGAGTAACTTATGGTCCCGAAAATATGGAAATCTCTTTGAAACATTTTAGTTTAGTTAAATAGACTCAGAGTTCAAGAAATCTCAGTCTATTTGGACACTAATTGAGTTTTTTTCCTAAAGGTCAGAGGGTCAGAACAGATGATGGAGATTTCGCCAGCTGTCCATTCCCGGGCAGACATCTACTTAGACACACACAGGCAGACACACACACACTAGCCCACACACATTAAATCTGCCTGTTAGAGGTGAGAACTTACAAACTCCTTCCAAAGAATTTGAACCCAGAGCCATCTTGGTGTGAGGTAACAGGACTGTGGCACTGATTTGTTTAATCCAATCAAATGATTCGATTAATTACTGCTTTAAGATGGAAAATGACCGTTCAGTTTTCCCATGTAAAATCAAATACAGTCAGATTCAGTTACTCATACAGTAAAAAGATGTTTGTCAAAAGCAGATTGCATCAAATCTTTAACTGCATAAACTTACAAAGAAACCAAAGCTTGATGAAAATAAAGCAGCCAGTGGTTTGAGCTGAATCACAAAACAGTTCATCCAACTACACTGGAGGAAAACAAAGTCTTTTCAAGTTTTTTTTTTGTGTGTGAAACTGAACTTAAAGCTTAAACCATTTGACATTCATTTAATGTAAAATACTAAGATGAATTAATATACTCATTCCAGCTATTACTGTTTAGAAAATATAAACAACTACTTTTCTGTGTTCAGTTTAAAATACACAGTGAACCACAGACTCACATGCAGACTCACGCTGCACTGAGCCACATCCACAGAGTGCAGAGTGAGCTGTGTTAATGTGTGTTAACCATATTAAAGGAGCTGTATAATGTGCTGCTGCAGCCTCCAGGAAACTCAAGCTGCTCTAAAAGACACATTATAAATTTTTGATCAAATTGAGGATATTTTCTAAACGGGGGAAACCTGACGCCATATTTTCAGCCTCTGGTTTTCTTTTTCTCTTCTTGAAGGAGCCCTTGCCAGTGTTAATGCTGCCTCTCTCTGGTTTCTGTTTGTCGCTGCCCAGTGTACGTGTCTAAAAAGTGTTGATGAGATTTGCATCGAGCGGAGAGGCACTAAAACCATCAAACCCATCACTGTTTGGTCCGGCAGGATGAGAGAGGGGAATGTAACCAAAGCTTCCAGATCTGTAATCTCCTTACTCATAAATATACCACACACACACACACACACACACACACACACACACACCCACACACACACACACACACACACACACACACACACACACACACACACACACACACACACACACACACACACACACACACTCAAGAAATGGACATAATAACTCACACCTCAGTCTCTCGCATTACATCTGTCTTTTCCTTTTTATCCTTTCTCATTCTCTTCTCCTCACCTTCACAAAGTTACTTTGGTGATCATGTAGAGAAAAGGTTTTTTTATATTTTTTTTATCAGTTCTCTGGTTTGATGTGAATCTTTCCCTCAGTCACTCTCAGACAGATGTAAAAATAGCCTATACTTCCAGTCCTGCTGTGCAAACTCTTGGAGCTAAAACTGAGTAGAAGATTGTTTAAATTCCTACAATCAAAATATAGGACATGAAAATTAGAAAACACTGGGTCTATTTTAAACTAAAACTATATTATTATTATCATTAAATTGAATGAAGCATGTGGTTTTGATAGGATTATCATCAATCTTTTTGAAGGCATGAATTTAAGTTCAGGCTTTGACTAGGTCTGTCCAAAATCCATCCATCCGTCCATTATCTGTTCACCCTTGTGCCCAGTGGGGTCAGAAGTTGCTGGTGCCTCTCCAGCTGTATTCCAAGCGAGAGGCGGGGTCACCCTGGACAGGTCGCCAGGTCTCTGTGTCTCTGTGTCTCTGTGTTGCAGGGCAACACAGAGACAAACAGGACAAACAACCATACACACACACACTCACACCCTGGGCATCTTTGTGAAGCAAAACATTTTTCTGCATTGGAAGAAAAAAAAGCTAACTGCTAACACTGATTAGTTTCAGAATTGTATCAATTTCTAATAATTTTTGGGAGAGTATTGTGATTGTATTACATTTTCCACAATTAAGTTCAGATCAAACTGCACCAGCAACAATTCTAACCACTTAAAAAGTATTTAAAAAGTTAAATGTAGAATATTTTTGCATGTTTTTTTAAACTTATAAAAGGCTTTTGAGAAAAGTCATGGGATCTGTGATACTTTCCAATCCGAGGTAGTTCAGCTTTGAAGAACTTAATGAAAATGTAATTTACCTAATATACATATACTGTCATTGTGTTTTTTGTTTGCTTGTCACATGTTAATTGTGTTAAGTTTTCATCATGTGCTGCACTTTGAACTGCTTTGTTGCTGAAATGTGTTAGCATCAGTGTGTTAAAAAGACATCCTGGGAAATAAAGGAATATTTTCAACTAGATCCTTAGATACTATATTTAGAAGCATATTATTGCTATTGAATTGTTGAAAAGTTTTTTTTGTTTGTTGATGCTCATGGTGGGTCAATTGTATATAGGTAGTATAGTGTCTTCAGTTTCTGTCTGCAGTGTCTTCCACCTACAAAATGTGTCCACATTAATTAATTTAAGGCAGGAGCAAACAGTGCTGAAAAACTGTTTGCTGTATCTCAGTGAAAAATTCTAGTATAATCAAATTTACTCTTTTAGGTGTATCTGCTAATAATCTTTAGTACTTTTCTATGAATATTCAATTATTCTGAAACAGATCATGTCTGTATCAATCTGGTGAGTCCTTCTATTTTTGGGAAGTCCTTAATTTTTTTTTTTTTAACTCAGTTGTTTAACTTTCTACAGTGCTTTCTTAAATTGAGACTCTTGATTTGACACTTATATTTTTACACTCTCTCCATCCATCTGTTGCATCACTTTCATCCCCTCCGTTTCCCTTTTCTTCCTTTTATCCGTCCCACGTCTCTGTGTTTATGTTTCACTTCATATTGAGTTGTTCCTCTGCTGGTATCAGTATTGTTTGCTGCCTGCCAATCAATAAGCAGGAATAAAAACTTTACCAACCCAATCAATTACACCCACTTCATTTTCATAACTCGACTCCATTGTACTCATCGCTGCAACAACAGCTTGATAATCTAGCCTCTCCCTAGAGATATATGTACCCCCACATCCTCCTTTCTCACCCCACACACCATCCGAGTGCATTAAGACCAGAATTGTTTAAGAGGTATCAGATTCTGCAATGATGGCCATTGCATCGAGACACTTTAAGAAGAATCTGAGGCTGGATCAGTTTACGTCTAAAACGACAAGATTGGATCAATAACAATATTTTCCTTGGAAAACAGCAGACTCTTCCCCTGCCTTCCCTCCAACATGGTTCCCCCCGTGACCCTCAGCCTCCTATTTCCAAAGCCAAAGCACATTCATTTTTAATGGTGTGTGTGTGTGTGTGTGTGTGTGTGTGTGGGGGTGTGTGTGTGTGTGTGTGTGTGTGTGTGTGTGGGGGGGTGGGCAGACTGCAGAGTTTGCAGCGGCGGTGGATGGCTAATAGGCTGACAGCTGTGCTCTGTGGTGGGAGAAAATGCTGCTCGCTTGTTGGTGGAGGTGGAGGAGGAAGAAGGGGTTCAATATCAGTGGCTAATTGGTTCCGGGTCTGTGACACTTGATCTGGCTGATCCAATCAGAGGAGTCTGAGACAGTGTGGAGACATGAGATTGTACATCTTTACTTTGTTAGACAAAGTGACGGAAACAAATCGTAATATGATGAAATCCCAGAAATGACCACAGAAAAGTCTGTGGTTCAAAAAGTCATCACATTAGTGTTTCCACAATTGCATGACATCATCCAGATCCCCCTGAAGCTGTCATATGGTAAATGGTCTGCACTTGTATAGCGTTTCATCAAGTACAGAGGACATTCAACCATCCACACACATGTTCACATGCTGACGGTGGCAAGCTACTGGAATCCTTCTGGTCCCTTTGACCACCACCTGCAGGTAAGGGGGGATGTGTCTTGCTCAATGACACAACAACAAGTGGAGAGAGCAAAAATCAAACCAGCAACCCACAGATTGCAGGACAAACTCCTACCACCTTTGTCACTACGATTCCAAAGATCCTGTTCAATTCTAAACTTTTTATGCTCTGGTTTTGACATTTTATTTGTCGGACCGCAAACTTTAACTTCCTCGGTTGAGATCCCCTGAGTTCTCTTGGCCAGAACTTTAATGACAATGTTTAACAATGACAAAGCTTTTCATTTCTTCACTCTGTAATAGTATTTTTTTTTCACTGTGATTATCTGGCTCAGTTTCTTCAAACCTATGAAGAATGGGAGTTGGGGTTCGGCATTTCTTTTTCACATTTATGCCAACTTCTGTGATGTTAGGTTACTTCCAGACTCCTGTTGAGTTCTTAATAAAGGAGTTTAATTCATGTTGTTTTGTTTAAAGCAACATAAGATACATTTGTGTGCAAGTTGCTTTAAGCATTTTGAAACTGTTCCCACTGAGTCACAGTGATTGTCAACTTTTGCCAAGCATCTGAAAGATCATTCCTCCCCTGGCATATACCTGCTAATTGCTCACTGATATGGTCCAATTAAGCATTAAGACACTTTGACAACTTCACAGTTTTAACTCTGTGTTGTGCAACTATCACAACACAGAGTACCTTCTACTACTATGCAAGAGACGTTCAATTGAAGCCAGGCCAACAAAGAGTTAGTTATCTTGCATCCGGGTGTGAGGAGCATGAGGCGTCTAACATTCCTTCATTTACAATGGGGACATTTTCAAGATCACATCTTGGCTTTCCAGCTGTAGTCCTGTTACTATAAGTTGCACTGGACTTTCCAACCTGTTGTAAACACATGACTTTAAAACTTGTGTTTGGTCAAGAGACTTTCTTTCATTCTTCAAAAAGCCATTATAATTGCCCAGACCAATCCATTACTAAACTCTTGTGCATGAGATAATTATCTGGAAATTTTGCTTAAGCTGACTTCCATTTTTATATCTTCTAATGTGAAACTTGGCAATACTTTGCAAAAAATAGTTAGACAAGGACAATTTTATTCTGTTATTCATGAATAGAAATATCCCTGAGAAATGCAGTAATTTATATTCTTTGCTTTAACCAGACAAAATAGAAAGGCAGTTTTATAACAGACCCAAATTACCTAATCACAGTCTTCGGTCACTAACCTGGCTGGCAAAGGAATCTTTTTCTCTTGGCGGCCAACAGTGGACAGTTAGGAATAACAGCTGAAAAGGTGTTATTTTGTCCCTTGTATCAAGCCAATACTATGTTCATCATTTATCCAATGAAGAAAAATAAAGGCATCAGGGGAAGCAAAAAAAAAAAAAAAATCAGGGACTCCAACATTTTGTCCTTGATTTGTTCCAGACAGTGACCACATCTTTGTCAGCTCTCAGTTTAGTAGAAGATTCCTCCTCTTGCAATTCAATTCAATTCAATTCAATTCAATTCAATTCAATTCAATTCAATTCAATTCAATTCAATTCAATTCAATGTATTTATTAGCATCAATTTAAAAGAAATGTCATCTCAAGGCACTGTGCATAAACCCCCCCTAAAGATTATTTTGTTTCAGTCATACAGAGTGATGAAACAGTTCAGCAAGCTCAGTTAATTATTCAAAGTAGCTTAAAAAGTTTTTAAGAAAACTTGTTAGATTTCATTAAGTCACTTAATTGCAGCATTAACTCCTGGATGAACACATTGTTGACTTTAAAGTCCTCATACTGAGCACCCAGGCGGCAACAATGGCGAGAAGGAAAAAAATGTCCATTTAACAAGAGGAAACGTCCAGCAGCAGCAGAACCTGGGTCAGTACAAGTGGCCATCTGTCTGAACCGACAGGGAGACATAAGCGTTTTTAGAGCAGCTCTGTAGTGCTGTCACATTTCAGCCATTTGCACATGGTTGTGTTCCCTGATCGCCAGGGATACCAGGGACCCCTTGTACTCCCATATCAAGAAGAAGAACCAGAAGATGTCTATCTCAAGCTAACATTTACAAGACTTGTAAATGTTAAGGAAATGTACTTTATTGCTTTGCTCAAAGATACACAACAAAATGACAAAGTTTATTGAGTTCAACAATAGTTCTTCTCAAGTTTAAACCCAGTAGAATTCAGGTTAAGCTAAAGTAAAGATAAATAAAACTAATTATTGAAAAGCTCTGCGACAGACTGGCGACCTGTCCAGGGTGTACCCCGCCTCTCGCCCGGAACGCAGCTGGAGATAGGCACCAGCAACTCCCGACCCCGTTAGGGAGAAGGGTGACGGAAAATGGATGGATGGATTATTGAAAAGCTTAAACAAAATAATTAAAACAGTTTGGACCCAAAAGTGACATTTCTTACATGTTTTCTTTCAGTTTCTTCACTCTCATGTTTCACTTTCTCATGTTCAATTCCTTCTGCATCTCTTTCTGTATTTACATCTTTTTTCCTTTTTTTACTATTATATGGACCTTTTAATCTCCATAAAAGGTCTTATTAAAACTAATCATAGGCTGCATTATATTTCTACCTGCAGTGACAAGTGACAGATTTGCCAATTGGTGCCATTCATTAAAAGATGTTGAGTGCTTGTGTATATTTGAGTGTATGTGCACATAAATTTTACGTACTCGGTGTCAGCTTTTCTTTTCATAAGAAATTCACTTCTTTAGGTTCATCAGTCTTGCTTTTTCATTATTTAAAGGTACATTCACAAAGTTGTTATGAGTTAACAGTGCCACTGTTTGAAGGAAACAAACTAAATCTGGTTTTGCTGAAGGTTTCTTCTTGTTGAATAAGGTCCATCTTGCTGCCTGGTGCACATTCAGGAATGGGATGGAATTAAAGGTCCGATGGATTGATGGATGAAATGTCCACGTTTTGTAATAGGTATATTTTATCTCTTAATTTGACTTAGGAATCATACACTATCTGGAATTTACTTGAAAATGCACCTTTCTCAAAAATGATGGGAGCTCATCGTGTGGCGGAGAGAACATATTGCTGAGCTTTTTTTCATCCTGGAGTATAAAGCTGTTTTCTCTGGACGGCTGTCATTTCAGTGAAGTTGGGTACATGCAGCATAGGGCTGTGGCACTGAAAATAAATTATAACTAAAGAAGTGGGTTTACTTGCTGAATTAAAAAAAAGTGTTAAACCTTTAAAAGTCTACAACATAGATCAACATGTCATCATTGAATTAAATAATAAAAAAAGAAAACACTTCAAGAATCCCAAAGGGAAATGAAATGCTATTATTATCCAAGTATGGTTTGTGAACTCCACGTCCAGTGGAGACGTCTCCAACATCCAGCGGACTTTTTGACAATTGTTTAGTCTTCCGTGTATTTTTATATTCTGATTGGCTTCATGTCATAATGGACAATCTGGGTTCTTGTTCTCAGAGAACACCACACACGTTGCCAAAACAAGATTCACAATTTTAGATGGTAGTTTTCTGAGTGGAGCATGCCACACACAGCGACAATGTCTCTTAAGGTAATTTTTTTACATCTGTCCAAATGAGCGGGGCATCCTTAGAATTGTTGAAAGGGGAAAACTGGCACAAAGCTCTGTGAACGAGGCATAAGCTGCATTGTGCAGAGTCAAGACAGATAACTGCCTTGACTGCAGATTTTTTAGGGGTGGGAGACCTTTTGAAAGAGAAATCATTTAGATGAATTACAAAGTAAAATTTCAGGAGGAAGTTTCACTGCTGTTTTTGGAATTATTTGAAAGAATAAGAAAAGCACGATGTACTACATTTGGAACAAATTTAAAAGCTGCTTCATTGCAGGAAACAGGCACTTTCCTCTGTGGGTTTTCTGTTAATCTGTCTGGCATTAGAAAATATTAATGGTGAAGATAACAAGGCTTGTAAATGGAGAAAATACAATGATAACAAAAGTAACATAATACTGTCTTGTACATGCTGATAAAACCCACTGATCTCGGACTTACATATTTTCTCAGCAAGGTTTTTTACAAGTTCCTCTTTTACTAAGTTATGTAAGTCAGCATGTGACAGAAACATACAGCTTAATGAGGACATTGCTTGCACTGTTTTTACTTTTACACATGTGAAGTAATTGTCCCCAAAACCTCATGACACCATCATACCACAACTTCCAGGTTTTAGGTTTCATTTTCCACAACGCTAAACACACTTTCTACTGATTATTTAACTTTTTTTGTCACTCTCACATTAAACTTTCTTTGCATACTCATGTAAAAAAGTCCCAACTAACTTCCCAGTCATCTTAACAAAAACAAAATCAATGTTTTTGTGAGCACAGTTTTTTAATATAAAAGAGATATCAAAAGTAAAAGGATAAGCAACAATACTTTGACAAAGCTACTTGTTTTCAGAATCTTCCTTTGTTTTTAATTTCATAGCTTATTGCATTAAAAGCCTTAATTTTAGGAATTGTCAGTGTCTTTACCGCTGATCACCTCAAAACACACAGGAAACACACCCCAAAGACTCAGCAGGTAGATGTGTGTGTGTGTGTGTGTGGGGGGGGTGTGTGTGTATGTGTATGTGTGTAGGTCTGCTGTGTCCTGCCGTGAGACTGACCCGCTGATTGCCCTGCTCTGCTAATTGGCAGCTTTGTCTTTCTCTCAGTTGGCAGCCCAGCTTTGTCCCTGATTGGCTGAGAAAAGGAAGTTAACTCACAAACATTGGATGGGGGTGAAAACAGCAGCTTCGTTTAGGAGGAAATGAGGCAATCCTTTTGTGTCCCTGAAATGAATGCGGTTTCTTTTCACTAGCTAACTGTCAGCTGCACTTCCATCATATTAGATCACATTTTTGAAAAAAGTGAAGAATTTTGTACAGTAAAATTGACTCAACTTGCAGATGGTATCATTTGCCAAAAACAAGAATGAGGAAAAACTATGTTGGCTTGTAGTCAACTGCTAGGAGTAGTTTTATTTTGGATATGGGATTGATTAGTTACGATACCAATAAAGACGGGGTTAGAGGTCAAGTTTAAAGTCCTTAAAGACCTTTCTGCACTGAATGGAAAAACATTTATCCTTCCTTGCTTTTTTTTCTGAGTAAAGGGATCTTGGTTGCACTTAATTAAAGGCAAAGCTATTACTTATTGCCTGTTGTAGCTAAACCTGGAGCAGATCTCTGTCGGGGCGCAGTGCTAAGGGATTAGCACTGCGCTAAGTTCTTCATGGCCTCTGCAGTTCAACACAACATGGCTGAACTGCACCATATTGGGAATACCTTAGACTCAGAGTCCGGAACTTCATTATCATCAGTGTCAAACAGGTTCCCCCTTAAAGCCGCACTAGGTCACTTTTATGAGGAAAAAACATTTTTTTAAATATATATTTGTTAAAAATGTCAGTATAATATGAACCAGATAATCTGTGAAAAAACAAAAACAAAGCTCCACTGCCTCGCCCCTTTGGTTCTACTGCTTGCTGCTGAACTACACTCAGTCAGAAACAACCAATCAGAGCTGGGAGGATGTTCTTAGTGCTGTCAATCTCACTCGTGTATGAACTGCTCACACCCTCTCCTTTACTCTCTGCTGGGCTGCAGCTGCTTACTTCCCCAAAACAGAAGCTGCCATGAACTGATGACGACAAACAACTTTTCTGTTCTTCAATGTCCTCCTTTAGACCCTGTTTCTGTTCACTAGATTGTCTCGTTCTGCTTTATTGTTGTCAGCCTTCTCTCAAGCTTCTGATCTTTTTCTGCACTCTGACCATGGAACCTTAATGGAGCCCCTGCCTAACCCTGTATATTTTACCAATGGATTTTCTGACTTTTTTGTACCAAACTTTGTTTGTCCTGGACTTTGATTCCTCGTTACATGTTGTGACATCACCTCTCTTGTCCGCTGCTTCCTGGTTTCTCCAGCTGCCTGAGGAATATCATAACATGAGAGCAGAAGAAAATGTCACCTCATCAGAAAGTAGCTCTCTACTCCAATCAAAGTCTTGTTATCAGTCCTGAAAAGGTTTGTGGCTGTCGGTTTGAGTCTCTGCTAAATTCCCGACTCCAGTACAGACATCGGTCTGTACTGGGCGCTCACACAGAGGTCTCTCCACTCCGACAAGCTTCAGGTTTATGACATATATTTTTTTAAACTTATACCATCTGGCTGACTTTGTGGGTCTGTTGTCTGGCTGGTTACACATTCGATGTATTTTCAATACGTACATATTGGTTTTAATTTTTGATTTGAATACATTTAAAAATATAACACTCTTTGATGATTATCTAATTTGTTAACCTTCAAATAAGCGAGCAGAGGTATCCAGAGAGCGAGTCAGAAAAATAGTTGTGTGTGAGCAACTTGGAAGGTAAGATGTAAGATTCTCTAATCAATGGAAAATTCAACAATTGCAGCAAGACAAGCTGCAGTTGTTGCTTGTCTTGCTGCACCTCAAGACAAGCTTGAGGTGTTGATGTCTTGTAGTCGGGAAGCAGCAACTGTTTTAGGACAGTGGAAAGAACCCGGGCAGATACCAGAGTACAGTGCACACTCCTATTCTCAGCATCAGCTGAGAATTTATAAAAGAAGTGTGCAGATCATAAAAGCATTTCTATTTCAAGATTACAGCAGGGTTTATTATTTAGTTTGCTTTAATAATGCTGTTAATTATTTGATAGACTAGAAGGATCGAAAGAACTAGTGAGAGAAGAAAACCTGGAAGAAGTTCAACTTTGACCCTGGACAGACTTTTTAACATTTGTAGAACTTGAGTGAATGGAAAGTCTGCAATATTTTATTATAACATTTAAGCAACAAGGTACACCATGAAAACATAATACAGTGAGCCGTTATATTAAGCAACAAACATCACACTTTGCCAAACCACCAAATATGCATCAAATAAATACAATTTTAAATTTGTAGTTGTTTTCAAAAATCAACAGTAAAACAAAAATCAAAAGTTTTGTTTTATAGAAATATAATTTCAGTGAATCACAAGAGGTTCTTTAGTTTTGTTTTGGACTAAACAATTTATTGATAGTGTAAAGATGAACCCTACAGTTATAGGACAACAGGTTATACTTGGTTTGTGAAAAGTTGAGAAGTTTTATTGTTTTATGTGAGCAAAAGAAAAAAAAAAAACAATGGCATGTCCATGGAACTACCAACCCAAAGTCTCAGATAAAATGAATACGACTATTCTGCCAATTTCTACAAAGTTCTTTGGAGTACCCCTCCTACCATTCAGCTCCTTCAGACTAGCAGCAGCAGCAATTAAAAAACACCAGGTGGCACCTTGAGTCTGCTGACATCATCATATCGACTACATCTCGTCCAGCACTCCTAAGACCGGTTATGAATATCAAAATGAGAAGCACTGATGTGATGATGTGCTGATGGTGTCTGAAAGAGATGGAGCTTCTTAAAGAGACAGGGTCCAGTTTCCAGGCATCAAATTGCAAAGTTAAACTTCCTTTAAGTCACGTTTGATACCTGAAGTGTTTTTATAACAACTGAAGGTAACAGGAGCCACTTCTCCACTAGAGCGTGCTAACTGGTTCTGCCTCAGTCCAGTAGCAGATCCTAAGAGGCTGTTCTGTGTTTTTCGTATTCTCTTCAGAGGCAGTCTAGACTGCACAGAAGCAATTGGATAGACAGACACTGAAGCAATTGGATAGACAGACACAGAAGCAATTGGAAAGACTGACAGACTTCTTGCCAGATAACACACAAACTCGATCCTTCAAATGAAAAGCAAGAAATGCTTCAGTCCGTCAAGCTGAGGGAAGACTGAAACCAAACAGCAGAGCTCTTCTTTGACCTTTTTATGGATTTTCAGTTCCCCATATGATCAGGAGAAATGTATTATGACCAAAAGAACAAGATCCTGAAGTGAGGAGGATTTGTATTTGTACCCCTACAATTCATTTCTAATGAATCCTATTTAGTGTGGTTAATTGAAATAAATTCTGTGTAACTGTTCCAAGCTGTGCAGACTTCTCTGACCACTTAAAGTTCTACTATCTCTCTGTCTAATACTTTCTCTTGTTCCGTTCTGCTTACTTTTCTCTCCCCCAGTCAAGTTATCAGCTGAGAGTACTGACTGTCGCTGCACAGCCTCCTGCTGGCTCATTATTTGTTTTCTCCACAGTGCAGCTCCACCTGTAGCCTTTTGGCATGTCTGCCTGTGTGCGTCTTTGGGGAGTTAAATTCACAGCTCCACGGGTGTCTTGCTGCCTTTTGTGGCTGCAGACAAAGCTCTATCCTGCTGCTCCTATCTGGATCTCCAGAGGACAACGAAGTGAGGCAGTGACCCCCAGAACCAACCTGTCAAGTGCTGACAGGCCTTGCTTTCAAATCACAGACAAACACTGGCTTGATAAGAGTCCAAATACCAAGACCCTCATCATCACCTTCATCTGGGAATCATGGAGTAAAAGAGGCACTTCAGGAGTTGTAGGCGTTTAGGAACTACAGGTAAACTTGAATTTGGTTTAAAACATAAACATTTGATTTAGTTTGGTAGAAATGTTTGGATTGTTCTGTTTCTTAAGTTTGGGATATATTTGTTTTTAATTTGATGTTTGTTTGTTTACAAAGCCAAGATTGAGATTCCGTGTTTCTTTGCCGCTGTCATTTTGTTAAATTGACTAAAGAACAAACAGTTTTAAAATGTAATAAAAACAATTGATGTGAGTAAAGAAGAGTTTGTGTGGAGAAATTTCCCACAGTGTGGAAATACAGACCTTAATCTTCTTACAGTATGTTTTCGGCTCTGACATGTTAACCAGGCAGAGCAACACTAATCCACCTTCCAAAACGGCACAGCAGCAGGACAAACAGTCTGACTCCTGGGGGCTGTGAGGGGCCGGATGAGAGGAGAACTTTGAATCCTTGAATCAGAGAACTTAAAGGACAACATCGTAAATCTGAAAGAACCAAAGCATGACGAAGAACTACAGCTGCAATGACATATAAAAACACAAAAACAAAACATTAAAACACTAACTCACAAGGCAGTATCATTTCAAATGAAGACCACACACAAGAAATGAACAATTTCAAATTTAAAAAACAATTTAAGTTTCTTAGAGTCTGGAGGAGCTGAGGGGTCTGAGAGGTGGAAGCTCAGTGGGAGGCGGCGCCTCTGAGGAGGAGCTTTGTGGAAATAGGTGTTGCTTTGTGAATTCCTCAAACATACATGAAAGAATCAAAGCAACACTCCTGGTATGTTTTTGAAGAGGGATTAATATTATAACATGATGTACAGCTAAATGTTATTATCTCCTCCCCACTGACTATTACCCTCATATTCTTTTTGAAAATGATCAGAAAGAAGGCTTTCAGTTTCCTCTTTTTTTTTTCAGTAACCCATCTGTACCATTCAAAGATCCCATAAGATTCAAATGGGATCTTATATATTGTCCCTTTTCATTCTTTTCTTTTGTCAGGTTTTTCTTTTAAAGAGAAACCTGAACATCTGTGGTTTATCTAATTTCCTTCTTATTTTTAATCTGCCATTTCTATGGATGCTTCTATGCACGTAGTATTATGTACTGCATTAAATATTAATTTGAAGTAGCAATAAATTAAAACACAGCACAGAAACAAAACAAATCTGCAGGTTCTGTGCTCTTCACCCTCCAGAATGCGACTACTGGCTTCGCCCCGATGGATTATGGGATTCTAAAGTCTTGCAGGGGTTACAGAAGTGATCACAGTGTAGTCTTCAAATGTGTTCCTCAGTTAGGTTATGTATTCTCTAAGGTGCCACCTTAAAGTCTATACTTTCCTTACCATCTCAGTATCTGCTATAAATAAAATAAATGTCTTGCCACTGCTACTGCTATGATAATGGCCAGACAGGAAAACCAATGAGTAACCACTGTCTAATGGGATGCACATCAATGACTGACCAAACCGCTACACTTTGAAATCTCAGCCAGGGCTGATAATCAGGATTTTCTCAAAGATTCTAAGGCCTGTTGCAGGTGGTCCAGATGTAGGTGAAAGATTCTAAAAGAAAATATGATTGTTCAGTGTTTACCACTGAGCTTATTGAAAATGGCCGACTTTCACACTTCATCTGGTGAAGTCTGTTTAACTAGCCTCAGTTGATAAAGACTCCAGCTTCTAAAAGGCTGATGTCGACTTGCATGTTTCCAGCAGACTGCTAGCAGGAGAGCTCTGTGTGCAGGATTGATGGGGAACTCTGACCTGACAAGAAGCAGCGCTCCAAGACACACTCATCCATAAAGCTCCGGTATCAGCCAACACACATCTACATTCAGCCTGAAAGTGAATACTACAGGTTCCTCTCATCTTTCCTCCAGTCCCAACATGTCAATCGGCACACTACAATTAACCACCCTCCCACCAACCTTGCTCAACTTTATGCCGTTACAAACAGAGTTGTAAGACTTTAACAACATATTCACACCATGACCTGAACAATCAGTCACATCAGAACCACAAACATACATAAAAAATGCATTATTTTATGCATTTTTCTTGTTGACTTATCTAATTATTTTTGTTTTTACCCCTTAATGATTTATCTTGTAAATTAGACACAAAGAACAATAGCCAATTTTGTTACTTATCATTCCTATAATTTTATTGTAAGATTCTTGTCCTATATATGTATTCATCAAAGTGTGCTTTGACAAAACACAATTACTGGACTTCAGTCATGAACAGTTTGGTCAGAGCACATCATCAGGCCCTACGCTGGAGCACGGGCTGTTGACAAGACGGTCTTTGTTGCAATGTTGAATTTAATAGCAGATTTTAAGGTAAATAGGATCATATTGTTTTAACTGAAATTTAGTTGATATTTTAGCCTCGGTTAACCCACTGCTGTTCTTTCACAACTCACATATTTTCTCTGCCGTCTCAGTCAAAAACAAAATTGTTTTTAACCAAATGAGGAGATGTTTGTGCTTTCTTTTTGTCTTCCTGTCTGTCTTTAGGCGACGAGGCTGCAGGAGGGACTGATCAGGGCTGCAGTGCCAGATGGCGTCCAAAAGGCTGATGTCGATTCAACCTTAGCTTGACCCCAGAGAAGCTTCCAATGTCTAGAAAGACATTCTGTCTTGTTCTGATACCAGAGAAAGCTCATCCATTAGTCCTTAGGGGCTTTAAATGTTTTATCCTGATATCCTAAATCATAAAAGTCCTGGAGAAATAACTGTGTAAACCTCTGTTGGCTCAGCTCAATAAATCAAAAGTAGCATATCAGGACCCCTGTAGTTCACTGCTGTTTCCTGCTTCAGAAGACTTGTTGTCATCTGGACAAAGCAGTCTGCTCTTTAGGGATTGTAGTCCTTCACTCTTCAAATATATTCAGCTCAATTCAATGTGTTTGCTTTGTCACAAAGTCCAAGACACACAGGCGGAGGCATCAGCCGCACCCGGATCAATGACTACCTGACAAACAGAGATTAAAGGTTTGTGTCTAACCAGCACAGGAGAACCACAGGGGACTGTACTCACACCATTTCTTTTCACTCTGTCACTGGATGTCTTAAGTGCAATGTTTCTGACTCTGCAGTCATTGGTTATAATAGAGATGGATGAGAAGTTAAGTAGATGAAAGGTGGTGGAGTTCTTTATGACATGACATGAAAATAACTTTATCTTGAAAGTTAAACTAAATAAAGGAGATAATTGTAGATTTCAGGAGAAACAGGAACCTGTAAACCACTATTTTCATTATGAGAGAAGAAATGGAAGTGGTAGAGGAATGTCATTCCTTAGGAACACCTAAGACAATTATTGACTGATTATGAGAAGGAATAGTCTGTACCCCTTGAGGAGAGTAACTAGAAAACCATGTAGAAAACAGATACTAATACTGAAATAATTTGGGATGAAACATTAAACAGAAATATTTCCAGGCCATGATGAACATTGACTTGCCCACCTTGAACCGACTCCTCCCATCTCTGCATGGAAGTAAAATAAAGCAACAAACCAACCAGATTAGACATGGCTTCACATCCCAGAACCTGAGCTCCAGAAGTGTTGAGCTGCTGTTGAGTCTTCAGTTTTTGCCAACATCCAGAGGGTCTCTTATAATCAATCACCAACCATACTCCCTCCCTCCTACCGTACACACACACACGCATACATGGAGCAACAAACACACACTTGCTGCCTATCCATCAGTGTTTCTCATCTCGTGGGACACATCTGAGGTAATGGAGAACGAGGAGAAATTAACAGGCTTGGCTGTTCAGCAGGCTGGGAGTGATCACATACTGACAGATATGCACAAACACGTGACTTACTACTGGAACAATCAAAGGTAATTAAATTAAATGCAGCTGCAGATTAACCTTAAGCACATACCTAGAAAACCATGCACAGGAATTACAGTAAATACATCAAAATCTTGGATTAATGAATTGTTCACAAATAAGACGTGGAATCGAAAAACTTCTGAGTTTTACTGTATCAAATGTTTTACTTTGCAGGCCATTTAGCTGGGTAAATAAGTTTGTAAGTTAGATTAATAATCTTATTCCTGTTTCTTTACCTACTTCACAGCAGTGCGTTATGGACTCGACACACATGATAACCCAAACAAAAGCTAATTTTTTGGGTTTTTGGCGAAAGCAGAATTCTTTGAAAAATCCAAAAAATGTTCAAATTTCTGGTGGTGCATTGATGGCCTGCTTGTATGAGCTTCCATAGGAAATGAATGGAGAGGAACATTTCTAAATTAATATTTAAAACAAAATGACTTCCATTAAATCTGGGTGAATCTAAAAATAAGAAAAACTGAAAATCTTCAGAAATGTCTGGTTTGAGACATTCAAATATTCTTTGAAAATGTGTATACAGTGGAGGTTTTTATGGGCCATACAGGCAGTTTCCCAAGTAGGCATCAGAAAGGGACAGGGCATCCAAGAACTAAAAAATAAAACTTATTTGTCATTTATATGCATGTGTGGTGGAGTCAGTTTCTTTTAGTTGGTGTTGAGTACTGGGGGACATCACTAACAGATTTCTGCTATAAAACACACACACACAAAAAACACAAAATCAGATTATAGCTGGCATTTTTAATTAGATGAAGTGTGGCAGAAGGAGGGGCTTGTCCAGAGGGCTATTCCTGCAAAAACCACAAGTGTTATATATATATATATATATATATATATATATATATATATATATATATATATATATATATATATATATATATATATATATATATATATATATATATATAATACATCTAAAGTTTATACAGATATTACACACATTATATTTGCCTGAATCATATGAACACAGAGCTATTAGTGGTAAAACTTGTACAGTGGCTCCACAGCGTTGACCTTTGATCCTGTTGGTGTTCATGAACATGAAGTCAAACTTAAGTGAATTTAAGAGCAGGGCTGGGAATTGATGGAATAAAATGGCCCTCATCAATATTGATGCTGTTCTGGTAATTAGACTTCACATCTCAGACTCACAGAGACACACTGAGGGCACTGTGATTGGACAGCAGCCACGATCACTGTGTGTGTTAGGACAGGCTGAGGGAAATAAGCATTGGACAACAGCCACTGTGTGTACGAAGGAGTGTGTGCACAAATTTGAATGTGTTTGTATGCAAAAAACCTTGACATACTGCAGTTAATAGAGGTTTCTATGTGTTGAAGCAAATCACAACATGCTTGTGTGTTGTATATGTGTGTGTCCATCGATGAATGAATCCAGTCAAGTCCATCTGTTTGGCAGTAGAGAAGAATGTGAGGCCATCTGTGCTCTCACTGTGTGTATCTTTGTGTGTGTTTGTGGGTGTGTATGTGTCAGCCCCGAGGTGCAGTGTGTACGAGGCTGAGGTGATAAGAGCATACATAGTTACACACATGCACACACTGTGATCCCAGCTTGTCCTGCAGAGAAGTGAGAGCTCTTGTCTTCGTGTTGTTTCACACAGAGATGTAGTTAATGGTGTGTTTTTGTAGTTTGTGTTTGACAGTGTTTGCCTTATAAAATACAACATGGTTAAAATATTTGGTAACAGTCTTAATTTGGTGACAAAACAAGACTAAAACTCTATAAAAAAATAATCTCTTAAAGACCATCTTGCTATCTTGGGAATATGTAAGTATAAACAGTCACACTAAATGGCCTGAGGTTAGAACTCAAAGCACATTTACACTCAGTCAGCCAGATGGTCACCACGCACATCTGGATTATGTGCATCAATGTGGTGGAGAAGGAGACTGGAATCAAACCTACAACTTTCTGACTGCAAGACCCTTTCCTCCAAGCACTTGTAAGATTAAGTTGTTTTTTTTTTTGCTGTTTGTTTTAGTCATGGTCAGTTTGGCTTCAAACCTTTACCTCATATATGAATGAAGATTCTGCTATGTGGTGCTATGTGGTTTGTTTGCAGTTCCTTTGAACATCATTCATTTTGACCTTGTGATGACCTTACAGACGCTCTAAAACCCTACAGTGGTTGTGTCTTAAACTGTCTAAAAGATGAACAAATATTGTCATTAAGGTACTGAGATTTTTAATTGATTTCACGATGATTCAAGGCATTTTTTTTGATAGACAGACAAAATTAAAATTACTGTGAAAAAGGAGGGTTTACTCAGAGTTCGGTACATTGACCAGAAGAGCGAAGATGAATGAGAGGTGGAAAAGAAGCAGGTGGATGGAAAGAAAAAATAGAGCTGGAGAAAAGAGAAAATAAAGAAGATAAATGGATTTTCAGATTAGCAAAGTTCAGCTGAGGTTTCAATGCACATGCACATGCACACGCCCACACATGCACAAAGTACGTCACTCTGTTTATTTCTATTGTCTAACCGTGGACCTGACCTAAACTCAACTCATGAGTTAGTCCTAAAACAGCACTTTTTTTTATGGGGCCAAGGCTTTGAGACCCATAAGAAGCAGTTGGTCCCCACAATGTTGTGTCAGATACAAGGCCAGACACTCATACACACACACACACACACACACACACACACACACACACACACACACACACACACCCCACACACACACCCACACACACACACACACACACACACACATCTTTAGTGACACAGGATAATCTATGGTTACAGATCAAGATTAACATGATACTAAGACTTTGTCAGAAGACTGAAACACCTCGATCACTGAAGGACCTCAGAATATCCAACACTTAACCTGGTCCCCACATCGATACATAGACAAACACACACATGCACACACACTCCCAGCTGGCAGCTGAGGAATGGTTCCAAGTTCTCTAGAGTTTATTTAGTTAGTGATCCGAGCTGAAGGAAGATTTGGGCAAGCATCGACATGATATGCAGTTGTGTGTGTGAGAAATCTGAAATGTGTCTTGAAAAATAAACACACTCAGAGATGTTAACATACTCACATGAACAGCCCCCTCCTGGCCGTGGAGTAGAACAGAATTAAATAGAGTTCACTGTCATTTAGTGGTGGACTAAATTAGATGGGCATTAACAAAAAACAAATATTAAACAAAATATTGAAAAAAAAACATCCACACATTGTTAAAGTAACAAAAATAGTGAAACATCTGTAAAAGGTAAATGAATTACAATTGCAAGGTGCTTTTCTAGTCTTGCAAAGCACAACAGACTTTCTGTCTGGCTATGCATTTTGTGTGTCAGTGAGTATTTTAGAGTTTATATGTTATAAACTTTAATATAATATAGTTAATCATGGCCCTCAAGGCCAACTACTACTCAATAACTACATGTTTTATAAAAAATAAAAATAAACACCCTAATTAGTCGTTATAGATAAATCAATAGAACAAAAATTAAGAGCATTACTTTTTTTTTTATAAACCATGAAGTCAATTGGTGCAGAAAACCCACCAATTTGAAGTTATAAAAGTTCATAATTTTTACATATTGTGTGGAATCAGACATTTATTCTTTCAAATGTCCTACATTATCCTTAGACCTTTCCAAAAAAAAGAAACAAAGAAACAAAAAAATAAGTGGACTGCTGCATTATCTTGGTATCTTAAGAAAGCAGAGGTGGAAAAAAAGTGTCAAATTTTAAGAACCAAAATGTAAATTTGAGCAATTCAACTCAATAAAGGGATAAAAACATATTTTCTATTTATTCCAACTGCATGGGTTTATAACATATAAACTCTAAAATATATGGTTATTACAGCCACCTGGATGCTGCTGCTGTCCTTCAGACCAAAGATGTATGACTTTTCACTCTCTTTATTCTTTCTTTATTCCTTATATTTACTGTAACTGTAACAACAGGTTATCCTCATTAATGAAATTTGATAAATCAGACCTGTCTGTTCAATGTTTCTAAATCCTTCCTTACTTATAAACTGATGCAAGGCTAACATCATGTCTTTGTGACTTCATGCATGTTTTAGCCAAACCTTTTGGTCCAATATATGTACTAGCTATTTGCTAAATTTTTAGCTTATATATTCATCCATGGAAAAAACCGGTTCTGTATTTTTTTCTACCATTTTCTGTGACTTCACTATTCTCACCCATTGTGGAAGAATTTTCAATTAAACTGTATTTTGTGCTTTTCAGCAACAAGGATTTGCATCATAAAAAAACAAAAATATAAATTCAAAGAAATAACTGTTGAGGCATTACATTTTGTCAAGTGTCATTATTACACATTGGATTTGTATTAATGTTTCATGATTACGTTTCAAAGCAACTCCAAAACAGGAGGGGTTTTAGTCGAAGGAACTCAGTGTTTCAGCTATTTTGCAGTTTTCTGGAAGTTTGTTCCAGATTAGTGGTGCGTAATGCTGCTTCTCCATGTTTGGTTCTAGTTCAGATGCAGAGCAGAACCAGAACCAGAAGACCTGAGAGGTTCTGGAAGGTTGATACAACAACAATAACAACAGATCTTTAATGTATTTTGGCTAATTCTTTCCATTATTGCCAGAAACAATTAATATTTGTCATCATTGAATTTCTTTCTGTCTTTATATCCCACTGCAATGCTTCAGTCATGTTGATGAGACTTTGACTAGGCAATTACAACAAAACAATTCTTGTTTTTCTGCTTTGGTTGTATATGTGATGATGTCCTTGGGATCATCCTGGAACATTAATGACTTTATAAAACCTTTATATGCGTTTCATGCAAACCGTATCTTCATATTGTTAGAGTGTGTTTGGTTCAGCGTTTCCCAGCTCTTGTCCTAAAGGCTCATTGATCCAGTGTGTTTTAGATGTTTTTCCTTGCTTCAGTCCAGGTGATTTCAATTGACAAATGTTTGCTCACCTGCAATCATCTGAATCAGGCCAATCAAAGCAGGATGTCTGAAACATGCTGGGCACTGTTGCTTGAGGAACAGGGTTGGGAAACATGCTCCTAAATAAATATTAACAATATTTGTTTCCATTCATTCATTTTCAATCCCTGTTCAATGTGACTGAAGGTTGTATACATAAAACAAGTTATGTAAGCAATAAGGATGTTTTTTTTCTTTTCCAGACCTTGTCGATGCAGAAAACAAAGATCCTTCCAATTCCTGGTTGGAAGGAATCCCACATTGTGGGAATGTGAACTAACAAAATGTATATTTTCTATACTGTGCAGAGCTGCTTGGAGCTGAGACAGATGGACAGACATAACCTTATCCCATCCATCTGCAGTTGTCTTCTATGTTTCATCTGATCATATATTCATCACTGTATATATAGACACATATAGATAGATGCAGACCGAGTGCCAGCAGTACTGAGGCCTCCTTTTCCAGACCTCCATCTGTCTCTTCCACCCCCTGCCATGTTTGATTGACAGCCAGTTTTAGGTGGAAATAAGGAGTGATACGAGGGAGGGAGTCAAAAAGAACATAATTGAACAACAAAAAATATTCTGCAATACAATATTTGTATTTTCTGTCATTTGCATTTTTGTTGGTTTGGAAGATTTATTATAAAATTAGCTGGCAGTGAACTGACTCCAAAACCTTTCTGGAGTCATGTCAAAACACTGATCATGGAGCACGCAACACACCAAGTGTAATTTACCAATCTATAGGAAATACGTGACACATCACTTTTGTAGTTTACATCACTAAAAATATTATACGTGCTTGAATGCATCATTATGCAAGATGACACTACAGAAATCGGAAAGAGTCGCTGTGATTTTTACTGGTTAGGAGAACTCTGCAGGCAGTAGTTTGTTTTCTGATGGGAATCTTTCATTTGTTGATGCTCGTCTTCATCTTAATAAGTAACATCTAATCAGACCCATCTGAGGAATGAACCTTCAAGCCACTTTTAGAAAATTACAAAGTCAGCCTTTTATCACCTGAAGAACAGAGGACTAATGAAAAATCTAGAGAAACTCAGCGTGTGTTTATTTTCAGTTGCATCGATCACTGCCAGTGTCTTCACAGATCTGTCCAAAACAAGCAACCCTCCAGCTGCAGCGGCTCCAGAACGCTGCTGCTCACATTCTCACTAAAACTAGAGCACATCACCCAGTTCTAAAATCCTTCCACTTACAGAACAGACTTTAAAATACTGTTGTGAGTTTAAAAATTGTTGAACGGCTTAAAGACCTGCTGTGGTTGTATCTACCTTCCAGAAACTCTCAGGTCTTCTGGTTCTGGTCTATTTTGCATACCAAGGACCAGAACCAAACATGGAGAAGCAGAAGATTTCTGCAATTTTCCCAAAAACTGCACACAGTTGGAAATGAGTTCCTTTAAATCAAGGCTGAAAACACATTTGTGAAAAGTAGTATTTGATCACTGATGAATTGTAGATTGAGTTGCAGCTTTGTTACTACTATGCTGTTGTAAAGGACGTTTCTTTTAATTGTACTTCAGTGTGTTATGTTTTTGTAAATATAAAGGGATTTCTTTGTTTCAATTGGAAACTTCTCATCAAAGAGGTCAAAGGTCACATGTGGGGTACCCCAAGGTTCAATCCTAGGACCCCTCTTATTCAATATTTATATGCTCCCACTAGCTCAGGTTATAACAGGAAATAATATTAGCTACCATAACTATGCAGATGATACTCAGCTCTACATTACGATGTCACCAGGTGACTCTGAACCCATCCAATCACTGAATAAATGCTTAGAACAGATAAATGTGTGGATGTGCCAAAACTTTCTCCAACTGAACAAAAACAAAACTGAAGTAATTATTTTTGGACCTAAAGAGGAACGATCTAGAGTCAATGCACAGCTTCAGTTATTACAACTAAAAACTAGCGATCAGGCCCGAAATCTGGGAGTAGTGATGGACTCGGACTTGAACCTCCAGAGCCACATAAAGCCAGTAACAAAATTGGCCTTCTATCACCTGAAGAACATCTCCAGGATTAGAGGAGTAGTGTCTCAGCCAGATCTAGAGAAACTCATTCATGCGTTTATCTTTAGTCGCATTGATTATTGTAACAGCGTCTTCACAGGCCTGTCCAACAAATCAACCAAACATCTGCAGCTGATCCAAAACGCTGCTGCTCGCGTTCTCACTAGAACCAGGAAGATAGAGCACATAACACCAGTTTTAAAGTCCCTCCACTGGCTCCCTGTAGCTCAAAGAATAGATTTTAAAATACTGTTGTTAGTTTATAAATCACTGAACGGTTTAGCACCACAATACATTAAAGACCTGCTGTTGTTGTATCAACCTGCCAGACCTCTCAGGTCTTCTGGTTCTGGTTTGCTCTGCATCCCCAGAACCAGAACCAAAAGAGGAGAAGCAGCTTTCAGCATCTATGGACCAAAAATCTGGAACAAACTTCCAGAAAACTGTAAAACAGCGGAAACCCTGACTTCCTTTAAATCTCAACTAAAAACACACCTGTTTAGAATTGTATTTGAAATGTAATATGTATGGATTTGTATTTGGGTTTGCATTTGTGGATATGTATGTAAGTTGTAGGTTGAGACCTTTTCCTGTTGTGGGCAACGGGGCCCGGCGAATACCCGTGGTTAACCGGACAGCGGAGTCCGGCGGTAACAGGCGCGTAAATTCCGTGGTATTTTATTTTTTATTTTTATATTTTATTTTGGTATTTTATTTCATTTTATTCTATGTTGCATGACCTTGTATTTTGTGTTTATGATGTAAAGCACTTTGAAATGCCTTGTAGCTGAAATGTGCTATACAAATAAAATTTGATTGATTTGATTGATAAAGCCCTTTGAACCGCCTTATTGCTACAATGTGCTATATAAATAAAGTTGACTACTCAAATTTCCTCAGCATTCAAAATCTTACAGTTTTAAAGTAAGTAAGTAAGTGTAAAGTTGTGTTTCTAATGTGTCTCTCCCGGCTGTGACATCCTCCAGAAGTTAGACCGTGACAATATAAAAACAAATTTAGGCAAAGCACAACAGTAATATAGTAGTACATAAAGAATTCAATAGAAAAGAATAATTGTTTCACAATCAAGAGGTTATGAGTGTGATTCTAACTCCCCCTTCTGCTGCATGTTGAAGTATCCTTGGGCAAGACACTTCCACCCAAATTACATGCTGATGACCAACATGTGTGATGTGAGTTTCTGTAGATCAGTGAAGATTTTAGTACAGAAGTGGTTTCAGTGGTCAGTAAGGCCAAAAAGGCTCGCAGTAAGTGCAGTCCATTTACTGTTTAATATTTATCAGTCATAATCAGTATCAACCAACATTAGACTTCTTAACATTTGTTATTGTTGTTTCATGTTTCACATTATTGGTGTGTAAAATGAAACGACCAATGGCACAGACTGTTCTGTGTCCTCTTCCTGTCCGAGTGCTTGTTCAGCCTGAAACCGTCAAGATTTACAGAAACACAATTTTCAGTTTCTCAGTACTATCTCTCACTCTCCCTCTCTGTCTCTGTGTCTCTCTCTCTGATTCTCTCTCTCTTTCCTGATTTGAAACAATTTAATGCCTTGTAAAGCTATCCAGTTAGAACTGAACTCCTCATTTATCATATCCTTACATTGGTCTAATAGGAAGTCACCTTGACATTTTTAGAGTTTGCAAGAAAGAAAGAAAAAAAAGGAAGAAAAGAGAATAGAAAAAAGGAAGGTATGCTTTGGTCATTCTAAACTTAAAAGGCTGATTATGAAAAGTATGAAAAACAAGGTATTGGATGTTGGCTTCATAATCAGAGGACAACATTGGCCAACCAGGAAATTAAGTCTAAAATGGTACAGTCATAAGCGTCTATACCATTCACTTCCTTAAAGGGTTACTTTTTTATCTTTTAGTGTGTTTCTGGTTTTATAGACTCACTATGTCAAAAAGAATGTTTCAAAGAACTTACCCCCACTTGGTGCTAATGTTTGCCTGCACACACTCCTGGTTTTATGGAGGGATACTAATCCTTTTAGAGGCTTGACTGTCGTTACTTTTGTCATAACATTTCTCAGGTGATCCCATTCATTCTGACTGCAGCATTTTCCATGAATTGGGGTATTTTAATGAAGCATTTTTTTAGTCTGTAATAGGTTAACTCACTGTTGAAACAGGAAAACTCATAGGTTTCTCACACTTTCTAAAGCCATAGAAAAATGGCAAGCAAAGCAAAAGATGAGGAGAGGATGTAGGATGCAAAGCAGATATATTTAGGAGAGTGGCAGATTGTGCCCATATATTTGGGTCTCTCCATATCCGTTTTTTAAACTGTCAACTATCATCTACACCTTTACTGACAGACAAGATCCAAGAAGAGGAGGACATATTTTTAATAACCTCTGTCATCCAAAACTTTCTGTTTTTGTGGTGAATATGGCTGCTGTTAAGACTATCTCTTTCTCTTATACATGTTGGCATATAGAAAGTCATATGGAAGACTGCACTGTAGACTACACAAAGACATGCAAATACATGAAGAAATATGTATTATCATAACTATCATAACTAAGCAGGTCATCTTGCAACAAATAGAACTTTTTGTCTTACAGACAAATTTAAATTCAAACTATATTTCTTTGCCTTAACAACCTGACTCTCACGAGGATGTTAGCTGTAAAAGTGAGTTCACAAGGTTGCTACATTTATTTTATGACAAATTCAATAATTTTCTAGACTCAAGTTACGAAAGATCCATCCATCCATCCATCCATCCATCCATCCATCCATCCATCCATCCATCCATCCATCCATCCATCCATCCATCCATCCATCCATCCATCCATCCATCCATCCATCCATCCATCCATCCATCCATCCATCCATCCATCCAATTCATTCAAGCACAATTTTTTTTTCTATTTGCTAAATGACAGCATAAAATGAGAAATTTGGAAAATGTACATCCGTTTCCATAATATTTGATAAAATTGACTTTAAATCTGTGTGACTCGGCCAAATATTCTGGAAATCTTTACCCAAGCTGCTTAAATCTTTTGCACATTCCTCTTGGCAGCTCTCAGGTATATGAGTCAAATTTGTAGGCTACCTTGAACAGAAACACTTCTCTGCCCATAGATTCTCTAAGGAAAAGCCATAAACTTTCCAAAATATCAGTTTTGTTGTCTTTATGGCATGTTTCAACCAATGCCAAACTTTCCAAAAGATTCACAAGTTTTGTTTTGTTTTATAGCTTTTTCCAATAAAGCAAAGATCTCAGGTGTCAAACATATTTGAAGAAAGATACATGAAGAGACAGGCACAAATTGCCAGGAAAAGCTGAGATATAGTCACATGCAGCATTGTTAAGCTGCACAGACAGAGGGGAGAGTAATTGCTATTTTGAAATGAGTAAAATTAACTTGTAACCCCAACAGGCGTTATTGACATTGAATACATCAAATTAACAGTTATTTTCCAACACTTTACATATCAAACTAATAAGTAGCTTACTTACTGTTGAGAAGTGAACAAAGCTCTCTTTGCACATTCAGAACTAATATTTGTTGCTCCAATCTGTGGAAGGAGTTTTCAACAATCACAATTGCCTCAAACACAATGATTTATTTTTTGAAAAAGGAACAAAAACTAGAACAGTCATTCATAGCTTTTGTCGAGAAAACAAAGAAACTTCTATCTCTGTTGTCACCTAGCAACAGCTTTCCTGTGATTTATAGTAAAACTAACTGTCTTCATGTCTTATGTTGGGGGGTCCCTCCCAAAAGCCTGAAATGAGAGTTAACTACTGGCTTATTGTGGTATTTATGTCTTTTATTTTATTACCAATCTTAAAAAAAGCTCTAATTAAGTTTTATTTCATATATTAGCAGAACAGCTCTTTCTGTTTTTGTTGTATAGCTGTGCCATCCATCCATGGTGTTACATGATCCCAAAGTGGGTCACAGAGATAACAGGGTAAGGGGTGCGATGATGGTAATGTTGGTAGGAGTTTATCCTACTGACAAGTTGTTGGTTCGAGCCCAAAACTCTGTGTGTCTCTGTGTCCTTGGGAAGACCCTCCACCCACCCAGCATGCTGGTGGTGGTCAGAGGCTGCAGTGGCACCGGTGGCTACAGTCCAGTAGCTCACCACCATCAACAGTGTGAATGGCTGGATGTAATGCAAAGCTATTTGGGGTCATAAAGCATTATATAAGTGCAGATCATATAACAAGGGAGGCAAACACACACCTTCTGCAGGTAATCCAGGGTGTTCCCTCTCCAGATGGGATTGTTGTCTCTAAAGTCAGTTCCTGATTTGCCTCTTGGACTCCCGCCAGTTGTGTTCTTCTATATCTAGAAGAACACTATATATAGAAGAAACGCAGTTGTGTTGAATGCACCATAGGAGACTCCCCAGCAACTTATGTTTACTTGAGATTGGGTAACCGAAGGGAAACCCAGACCCAGGGTCACACTCTGGCTCAGTTGGGGCATCCCAAGGGGTTCCTCGGTGGGTGTGCCCTGTTATTCCATTTAAGTAGGTTGGGTCTGGAGAGGCACCCAGAAGGCATGTAGATGGGATGTGCAAACAACTGTTACTACTGCAGGGGAGCAGAGATTTTACTCTGAGTTGCCCATGTCTGACGCCTGAACCCAGCCGCTCTAAGGAAGCACATTTCAGTCTCTTGTATCCCAGATCTTGTTCTTTCGGTCATGATCAATATCTAATGACAACAGGTGAGGAATGAAATGTTGAAGGACCATTAAATTATGAGCTGTAATTTTTGACACAACTCCATCTTCACAACAGACCAGAGCAACACCTAGATGATGTACTGACTCACTGACAGCTGGCAGAATATAAGTGAATATTTACACCTCATATTATTATTGGAACAATAAACATGTTATCCAGAAACATGTATTTAATTGTGTTGTATGTTGACTCTTCTTTCAATAACAGAGACATAGTTTTAATGATAATTCTTCTGATGTTGCATTTCAGTGAAAAAAACCACAGCAACTTTTCACTTTGATTTTTATACTGGAGATGAAGAGATTCTGTCATTCTTGGTCATGCATACATGCTTAATCATACCCTGAGATAGACAGATATAGTATGAATGTCTTGCTGTGTTGTATATGAGGGTACAGTTACATCCTGGGGTTAATAATGGAGCTGTCAGTTTGATGCTCATACCTGTGTGTGTGTGTATATATCTGTGTGAGCCATTAATAGTGTGTTAGCTGCTATTACAGTTGAGGGGTTTGCGTCAACAGGGTCGACTTGCTCCTATTCAGTCTGTTCAGACATAATAACTTTGTAGCAAATAAATACAGACTATATTAGCATTTGTATCTCAGGTATTTGCATTGTTTCTTTTTTCCTGATAGATTTTGTTAAAAACCTTAGCTTTTAATAGATTTTACTATGAGTCACAGTGGGTCACAAAAAATGTGTCTGTTTTTTCTCTGATCAACTGAAATATTTCTTATTTGTTGCTTTTATAACCTTGCTTGGGTTCATAGCAACAATGTCTTTAAAAAAATATGGTTCTTCATCCATCCATCCATCCATCCATCCATCCATCCATCCATCCATCCATCCATCCATCCATCCATCCATCCATCCATCCATCCATCCATCCATCCATCCATCCATCCATCCATCCATCCATCCATCCATCCAAAAACTTTGCACTGACCTGGAACAAGATCATCTCTGATAGGACTCACCCACTTCATTCTGTAACCATCACAAAAGATTATTAACATTTGCTATTTTTATACTTTACAAATCGTTTCCCTTACTTCTCTCTTCCACACCCAGCCCCACTGATCTGCTCAATATTTGGTCCTTGAATGTTCCTCTCTTAACAGAATCTGGAAGGCCGAGGTTGCTGCGGCACAGAAAGCTGATAGTCAACAGATCAAGAAACTGATAGATTCCAAGAATAGAAGTTATTCAGAAAAAGGATGCTGGTTACTAAATTTGAAAATATTTACTGACGTTTATTTTTTTAAACGTCAGAAATGTTTATTTTTAGTTTGTTTATATATATATATATATATATATATATATATATATATATATATATATATATATATATATATATATATATATATATATATATATAAATTTTATTTATTTAAATTCTGGAAAGGATGTGACTCTCTGATTGTTGCATAATTGTTGGGTTCTGCAGAGGAGTGGTTTCTCTACATTTACAGGGTGGCGGGCTGATGGGATCCAGCTGGTGCTCATCATCACCAATCAGCAAGGAGCTTAAATAGGAGCGGCTTCCCTGAGGCAGATGCCAGATGGTTCTGCTTCAACAGTGAGTCAGCTCTCACAGCTCTATGGTGCTGAATTACCTGATCCTTGCTGCTCCACTAGGCCTTTCCCCTAGATACGTCCATGACCACCACCCAGCTGCTGCCTGTCCACCCTCAGTCTCCTGCTGAAACTCCTCCACCTGGAAACCCCACACTGTACCAACTACAGGCAAACCCATGTACCCACCTCCGTTCATCTCAACCCTCAGACCGTATGCCATCACCAGGTTACACCATCATTCCCTTCATTACGTCCCTGTTTAACTGCTCACCTTTTCTCAGTTCCTCCTCTGGCCCGGTTCCTCCCTGCTGCTGCAGATCAACGCCTCTCCATTGCACTTAACTTTTCAATAAATTTCTTGAACTGCTTTGGGTGTCCGTAATTGTTTCTTGCCTTTGAGTCAAGAAACTATTATTGTCCTGACCTCTCATCATGACAATAATTTGAAAGGGAAGTTGTTAAATGGACAACGTTGATGATGTCTTCACACACTTAAATCTGTGACCCCAGAAAGAAGTGTAAAAGTGTAGAGTTGAAGTAAGACTTTCAACTCTTACTTAAAAATAATATATGTACTCTCTGAATCTAAGTCTAAAGTTGTAGTATTTGTTGTAGCTCCTATATAAGATCCAGTTCCACTTTTGCCAATGGCTTAAGGCAAAAGTAATTCTTCTGATAAAGTTTTACCACTTTTTCATCAACTGGCACAAAACTCACCAAGTAGATTTTCAGAAGGCAAACCTTTCAGGACAACTGTCAATAACGAAATGCAGCATGCCTCATTCTTATCTTAGGAGTCAGAGGAGAGGCACTGAAAGGGATCTCCTCTTTGTAAAAGGGAATCGAAACTGCGGCCTCCACCAGCGTTACAGCCGGCTAATGCTTCCCTGTCAGTCTACTTGAGCAGCAGCGTGTCTAAATCCTTCGAATCATTTTGTGGAGCCCCACTGAGCCAGGACCAGCCAATGTCAAAGTAAGCCATCAGCCAGATGAAAGGCCTGTAAGCCTTTTCTTTTCTCTAACTATTAGGAAAGCCCAACTGAAATATTATTATTCTCCTGTTCAGAAATATGTCAGATTAAACTGTTACTTTCACTGAGCCATACATGAAAGACACAAACACTAAAAGTGCTTTACAGCCGTATTCCAGAATGCATTCGAAATTTCCTGAAATATTATATTAAAACATTTTTAACCTGCTCAGCAACATGACAGCTTAAATTGTTACTTTTAGCAGCAAAAGGGAGAAAAAAAGGAAAAACGACAGCAGAAGAAAAAAACGGGAAGATTTAGAGAGAAAACCAGCAGCAACTTTGGTTTCTGAATCCCACCAGCAGATTATTGTATTAAGTCATTAACTAAATGAATTAAGATGATAGATTTTCATGCACATGCTTGGCAATGTAAAAAAAAAATATTTATAACAATACAGTCAATTAAAAAAAAATCACATTTGAGTTGATTCAGATGGCTGATGAAAATAAAAATAAGATCTTGCTAAAATGACAGACGATAAAGATTTCTGAAACTCTAAATACATTTACTGTAATGTAAATGCTATTTCAGATTTTCAGCTTTATATCACCTTATGCTAATATCTTTACAACCATCCATTTATATTATTTCTTTAAATGTATGAGACATTTCAGCTAACTGATTTCACAAAAACTTTTAAATTGTGGAGTTTGTATGAAAAGTTCAATTCACACGGCAATTCAATCAGTCTTGTGGTCGACTGACAAGCTGTCCAGGTTTTACCTCTGTCCATTACCATTTATAACCCTACAAATGATCAGGGCCCAGTAGCCATGTTTAAAGTTATCAGTATCTTTTATTTTTTTTGCAGTTCTGAATCTACATGTGCAAAAGTAATCTGAGCAAATATGCCTACAAATGAAGTGATGTGTAAAAACATTTAATCAAAGTATTGAACACATTATGACAAAGACAGGCAATAAGGAATAGAAAGCTAAGAAAACAGCAAAAATCTGACAGTATTTAGAAAGTTTTCCAGTGGAAAATGTTCTGGATGAGCAAAAAGGCAGAAAATTGTCCAAATTTAGATTTTATTTTCTGCTGTGTTTTTGTTCTACAAAGTTTTTTTTTTCTCTCTCTTCGTAAGATCTTTAAGAGATTTTAAATTCCAATACATGCTGCCATTTTTTTATGTTGGCCCTAACATATGAAGGTTTTGGAGCAACATCTGCTCCTGTGATGACTTTCTAATATGATGTCGCTTTCTTGTAAAAGTCTGAACATACTGGATGCCAATGTGTCCCAGTGTCCTGCAGAATTATGACTGGATAAGTTTCCTTTGTGTCTTGATTTAATTTTTTTTATGACAAAAGATTAACTTTCGCCCAAAACGTTTGCTGGAGATAGGAACCAGCACCCCACCTGATTCCACAAGGATCCCATGAGGGATCAGGTGGACAGAAAATGGATGGATGGATGGATGGATGGATGGATGGATGGATGGATGGATGGATGGATGGATGGATGGATGGATGGATGGATGGATGGATGGATGGATGGATGGATGGATGGATGGATGGATGGATGGATGGATGGATGGACAGACATTGGGTCATTCCTGCAGTATTCAGGCTGTATTTGCATTGATTCTGAGGCTGACATAGGATTTTCAAGTCAAGTCAGAGCTGCGTTGCTCATGCAGCATCATTTTCTGACTTCTCCAAGCAATATGTTGTGGACTGGTTTGTTTGGGGATCAATGTGTGGAACCAATAGTGTTAAATGGGATGTTGGAGTGACATTGGTGATACTGGTGTAATCATTGGTAGAAAAGCAGTAAGCAGGGATATTTTCATATAGCGTCTCTGTGTTATTGGTGATTTGCTCAAGTCTTAGTTATTAAATAGTGACAGTTTGACAGATAATGTGTGCTTGTTTCTGATGATATACATTTACATCATTTTAAACCCCAGCAAGGAGTTAAAAACTTACTTCCACATATTAGAATTTAAAAACTGTTCATTTGCTTTTTACCGTGGCAGTATGATTTTGTCACCTTTTTAACTATTATCGAAGATTTTCTGAAGAAGATGGGTACCACCACGCTTTACACAAACATTTTCCAAAACAGCAGTGTCTGTGTGAGCCAACTTTTTAGTGAAAGCTGTGAGTCCAGCTGGGTGCTTAAGAATAAATTGATTACCCATAAATGTCACCTTGTTTTCAGCTGCACACTCAGACACTTCTTGCTTGCTAGGGGCTTCTCACAGTCATTTTGCAGAGTTGAATTGCCAAACTGAAGAAATACCAGTCTTTGTTCTTTGAATCATAACAGTGTTTTTTTTAAATTATTTTTTTATTTGCACCGTTGACTAAACCTCTATTAAGCTATCCAGATCATCAAATCATTTTCTGTCACTTTGCAACCTGCTGCTGAACTCAACACAGTAAGACATTCATGAGAACTTTATTTTTGAGTGCTTAGAGTAGTAAGAAAAAAGAAATATGACTTTTTTTTAAGCTTACATTTACACATGTCCAAGGTCCAAGCTTGTTTAGTTGCTGTAACTTTCTTTATTTGAAAGCTGTTCCATAGTATGGAGCCATTCAGGGGATATGGGATTTTTTTTTTTCCCTTTCACGTTCTCTCACAAAACTTTACTGATCAGTACATGCGGCATAATTGAATAATGTAAGCCTTCCTTACGGTGGCCACGGTACTTTCTGCTTTAATGTTTAATACAGAATGTGAGGTTTTTCCATGAATGTTAATATCTCATTGTGAAATACCTGAAGTTTTATATCTTTTTCTTTGCTATAGAAAAGCACCAAAAACCTTTTTAAAAAAGAGAAACGTTCCGTAAGCAGGAAAGAAACAAAGATAAATCCTAATTTGGATTATTTCTCAGTTGACTAATGTGATGACTAATCGCAGGGTAATTAGTCATCTGACCGTTTTTATTGTGTCTTTGTTGTGCTGCTTGTCTGAATGAATTAAAGGGCCATTTTTCATGTTAAGTTCCATCTCAACCTTAACAGACATAAACATGCAGTAAATAACTCAACTTTCAATCAGTTTTTTGCACCAAAGAGTTAATAATAATAAAAAACAAGTTTCATTATAATAAAAGACATTAAACTAATGGTGTTAAATGGCCGCACTGATAACTCGGGGAATCTCATCTGTCTGTTTATCAATCAACTCCAAACCATTTCTTTGTTCTGTCACAATTATGGATTTATTCCATTTTGATTATCAGGCTCCAAACTTTGCAAGGACTGACCTCACCACTCACAGCTTCCTCACACACACAAAGCCAGCAGGATAGTGACCTTTTCATTCATACATACCCATATCTACACACCCACCACCCAGGTGTCCAAGCTGTGTGCTGCTGTCATATCAATAATCACTTATTTCATTCATATGGCTCTCAGTGAAAATGTGTTTATTATTATTAACTCTTTGGTGCAAAAAACTGATTGAAAATCCATTTATTTACTGCATGTTTATGTCTGTTAAGGTTGAGACGGAGCTTCACATGAAATCGGCCCTTTAAACCATTCAGACCAGCAGCACAACAGAGACACAATCAAAACTGTCAGATGACTAATTACCCCGCGACAATAACCCAGAAATAATCCCAATTAGGATTTATCTTTATTTCTTTCCTACTTACGGAACGTTTCTGTTTATGTCAGGTTTTTGATGCCTTTCTATCCTATCCTAATAAACGATAGAAAAAAAACTGGTACTTTTTAGAGGAAATGTGAAAAATATTTCACCAAAGAACAGAATATTGTTTTCATTCAATGTCCCAGCATTCCAGTGAGGCAAACTAACACTTCTCCTTCCTAAAAACAGTCAGGATCAATGACAGACGATTCCCATTCACTGCACCACTGCACTTCACACAAACCTACAACAACCAACAATGGAGCAATGAAGTACCTGAGTTTTTCTTTCCATGGAAGTCTGTTTCTGCCACTCTGGAAAATATAAATATGTACCATCTCATTATAATGAAATACTATATTGTAGTATTTCATTATGTCTCATTAATATATAATGAGATATAGCATTATATCTCATTATGACAATGAGATATAATACAATCTCAATATAATGAGACACTTTCTCATCATATTGAGATAGTATCTATATCATAAAGATGATTATAATGCTATTATTATTATTATTATTATTATTATTATTATTATATTGAGATAGTATCTCATTGTTATAATGAGATATAATACAATATTTTATTATATAGTAATGAGATATAATACTATATATCATAATGTAGATATGAGATACGACAATATAATATTTCATTATGATAGTAATCACAGTATCTCATATTGAGATAACTATCTCATAATGAAATATATTGTATTATATCATTATTTCTCATTACTATGTTTGTTCCTGCTACATCTATGTAATGAGATAAAGCAGGAAACAACTGCTCAGTAAATATCTCAATATATCTCAACACAATGAGATATATTGAGATATTTTTGGAATGCTTTGACCTCTCTTTGTATTGGAATTGGGAGGCCAGATGGACAAATCTGTATTATATTGAGATATAAAACTATTTTAATATCATGACATATCAACCACAGTGGTGCCACAATTATATCTCATTGTTGTAATGAGATATAATACTATAGAGTATTTTATAGGTTTAAAACTTTAATGTTTGTGATGCTGTCATTAATTCTGAAATGTATCTTGTTTTGTTAGTTTTTGTCCGCTTTGTGTTTTCTCCATTGATTTTGGAGTTAGAAATTTTAGATGTGTCAAGGCACTGACCTATTGACCTCTTGAAACATCAGTTAGTACCACCTGGGTGTGGGTCAGCGTAAAGGCTGAGCCGGGCATAATTTGGCCTTTATGCCAACGGCAACATGATGGACCTCCATGCAACCGGTGGAGGTTGTTGGCATGGAGGTCTGTCTAGCGGCACCACTGTGGCTGATTATATGTGCGTTTGTCCACTGGCCTCTCTTGTTGTTGAACGGGCCGACTTACGTGGCACCACTGCGGCTGATTATATGTCCTTATGTTCTCTGGCCTCTCTGGTTTTTTAGAGGGCCGACTTACGTGGCACCACTGCGGCTGATTGTATATCCTTCTTCCCTTAGTCTCCTCTGTTTGTACGAAGTCTTCTGTTTGCAACCTGGAACTGGGTTGTTGCAAATGTCGAGCCAGGCTATTTACGGAGACGACTGGTTGGTGGGGGACATCTGGTTGCTGGGGGACCTCTGGTTGCTGGGGGACATCTGGTTTCAGGGGGACCTCTGGTTGTGTGGATATTTTCAAATTGTTCTTTTCCAAATTAAGTTTTAATTTCCCCTTCAGGTCCTCAACCAGAGCCTGCAAAGATGTTACTGTTTTCTCCAGTTGTGTGCACTTGCAAACATGTTCTGAATTATTTTTCAGTTGTTCCTCATATTTCAGTCTGATTTTATATTCGTCAATCATCACCTCAATCAGTCCTTTGTTTTGGGAGGCGTATTTTTCTGCCTCCCTCTTATAATAATCCAACTCTTCGAGTATTCTCTTATCCGTTGTTATTTTGGAAGAGCTAGAAATCTTTGCAGTACCTGTGATGTCTGAACCGTGTCTTTCCCTTTCTAACATATTTTTCAGTTTTTTAATTTCTTCCTGTTGAACTATCACTTCCGTCTCCCTTGCAATCCTTTGGTCTCTTTCTTCTTTCAGTTCTTTTCTCAAATCATTTATTTGACTTGTAAGATCGCTGATGTAAGTTGTTTCTTGCTCAACTTCAAATGATCTTGGACTCTCAGTTGGTCCATCATCATCTTCAAAACTAAGGACTGCATCATAGTCAACCTGGATGTTTTGCTCTATCATTTCTATCCATGAAAGTTCTGATTCACAAGTTAAAATTTGATTCTTCATGTTTGTCATCCGGTGAGTTCTTGTTTCTTTGAAAGATGTGTAAAATGTGGAATGGTATTCTGCTAGCTTCGATTAATTTCGAGCGTGCTCTGAAAAGTGGTCTGTTGCGATAGAACTGTGGAACAGGTCTGAGAAAACACTGTCTGAGAGCTCCAATCAAGAGAGACATTCCTTTGTTGTATCACAGTGATGTCATAACCGCTGATGTCATTGAGAGCACTGGAACTGAACATGTTCATTCAACCTGCTGTTTGAAAAATGCCACACAGTAGTACTAATGACATAGATGGAGGAGAATGATCCGGACTGTGCAGCTAAAAACAATGAATGAGGCCTGGAGGAGGTGACCAATCCTCGGCATTAAGTTGGCAACATGTTGAAGATTGAAGGCTCACAGGTGAGCCAGAAGCCAGAACTGCTGACAGCACAGTAAACAGATATCATTCAAATGGTAAAGGAGCAGATATTGGAATGGAAATCAACTTGCACACACACCTGAAAATGCTAACTGCAGTGCTAACTGCTAAGAGAATTTAAAAAATGTACATTTACAGATCTTTACATATTTTCATGGGAAAACATCTCCCAAGATAAGAGGGATATATAATAAGCATACATAAAATTAGACTTATACAGCTAGTTTTAGTATGAGTCCAAAATGGACGTCTGTGTGAATGGACCATCACACAACTACTGTTTGGAGATAACAAGTAGAAAAAGTCTCTTCTGCAGAATCTGATAGAGAATTTATGAAGGCAGATTAAGGGATGGGGGATTCTAGCCCACTGCTTTACAGAAAGGTTTTAATTCAGCAACATTGGAGGGACTTTGAGTTGGAGCATCCTTGTTTAGGTGATACTATGGCATCTGAACTGGATTTAACTCCAGACTTTGGCGAGGTCAAAGTGTTTTTGCATCTCAGGATGCAGACCAGTCCAGGTCATCCACATGAAGCCTACTAATTCTTAAATGAACAGGAAGAAATGTGGTTTATTGCTGCTGGGCAGAGTTGGAATAATTGCGCAATTACTAAATTTGCTTAATCTTGTGTGAGAAATACTTTAACTTCTTTATTTTTTCTTACATTGAAAAAATGCATAGTGTGTGCTCCCTCTGGTGATTTGATGTTGACAGAAGCAGCAGGTGTTTCCAGAAAAGCCTCCATCTTCTCCATCACGCGTCACTGAGATCAAAGCAGCAGAGCCTCTAAAAGATGAGGAGGATGAAGAAAAAGGGTTCCCTGGAAATAACTTTCTCTCTGTCACTGATGTCCACCAGGTAACCCCTGACATATTCAGTGAATCAGCAGCGCCTCCATTTTCTTTATTTTGAGTGTCCTTTCAGTCAGGGTGGCTCTCAGGTTTAAAGGGACGTTTTTATATGAAGCTCCATCTCAACCTAAACAGACATAGACATACAGTAAATAAATCAATTTTTAATCGGTTTTTGCACCAAAGACTTAATAATAATAAACATGTTTTATTATTATAAAACATGGTAAACTAATGGTGTTAAATGACCACACTGATAAGAAGGGCTTACAGTATTCAACTATGCCACATAACTGATCAATAGAATATTGCAAGAGAACCATAACTTTTTGCGAGGGAACAGAAAGGTAAAAATAAAGTTTGCATAACTTTTTTTCTGCATATATATATATATATATATATATATATATATATATATATATATATATATATATATATATATATATATATATATATATATATATATAATTAATGTATTAATGACATAACAAACTTTGATTTAGTTCAGAAGGAATTTAGCTTTGAATTATGGAAACAGCTGGATTTATTTCTGTCTTAATCTTTGTTCTTCTCAAACAGGTTATGAATGCTGAGTCTGCAGTTTGGTAACTCAACATCTCTATAAATGTTCTAACTTTGCCGTATTGTGTGACATGTTTGCTGAATGTACACCATCTTACAACTAGAAATGACAACAATTAAATTGCATCCACTTCAACAGGTGAACATTTCCTTGACTTGCACAAGGACCACATTTTTCTGACTTTGATTAAGAACTGCAGAAGACATGTTTGTATTGTCTTTTCTCCACTTCCTTTCAAGGTCCTCCCCATTGTTTCTCTCACTTTGTAACTTCCCTTTGACCTTCTCCTTAATGTTCAATTGATTTTTGCCCCCTCTGTCCTCCCATATGACCTTCACTCCTTACCTTTCACCTGCTCTCCTCCTCATTCCTAAATTCTCCTCTTTTTTTTCCAGAGGATCCCTCTCTCAGTTTTCATCCATGTTCTCCCCTCTCCTGTCTCCCCATCTCTCTTTCTCTCTGCTTGGTCGGGGGTCTGTATTGTCCCACTTTTGGCTCTCTGTGGGAACAGCTTCTCTGTTTTTTTTTTAGTAATTCAGCTGAGCTTTCTTTTTTTTTTTTTTTCAAAGAAGGCAACCACAAAAGGTCCCATCCTCCAAATACACACAAATCTCAGCAGTACCCCCTGCTCCCCACCCTCCCACTAAGGCCCTCCGAGTTTGTTTAAGATATTGAGGACATAAAAAAGACAGAAAGGGAGAGGGACAGAGAGAAAGCGTCCACCCATTAAGGTAATTATATAGAGCCTCTGTTCCTGTTAGGGCCCTTAATTGATGTTAATGTTTGCCTAATTGGGGGGATTGAAGGAACTGGGGGGAGATGGGGCTCGTCCTCAAAAGGGCCTTCTTCCCCACAAGGAGCCCCCTTCAGTTCTCCCCACATCTTCTCGCTCTGCTGTTCACACCTTCCCCACAATAGCTGTTACTTCCAGCTTTATCACATTACTTTTTCTTAACACCCCGCCACCACCTCCCCCTCCACCTCTTGTCCCCTGTCCTCACCCCCTCTGGGCAACTGAACAGGCTCTCACAACTCACATACCAACCTCATTTAACTGCATCAAAACACAGCAACACGGTCAGAGACGAAACACAACAGGAGACAAACGGATCCTTAGTTTACCCGTCAGATAAAGATTTTCTGATTTGACGCTTAAAAAGTGCTCACATCTTTAGCAAAGTTATTATTTTAAGCTCATGCAGCTGAATGACAGTCTAATATGTGGACTATTTCAATTTTCTAAAAAATGTTTTCAAATAATTTACAATTTATATTCGCTTTCTTACCTCACCTTTTTGAATTGTTTTATGGTTTATAATAACACAAAAGAATTTTGCTTCATGAACACTTGACATTTAGGTCAAGTGTTTGTTGATAATGTTTTAATAAACATAGTAAATTATTTTAAGAGTATTTTTGCTGGTCATTTATACCTAACCAATTAAAGTGTTTCTGTCTGTAGCTGAGTGTCCTTGCATGCCTGCTGTTTCGCTCCAAAGCTCAACAGGCTGAAGACGAGCTTCACCCTGAAGAGGTGGCCAGTCCATCACAGGAGAACAAAGAGACACACAGGAGAAACAGCCTGCATCACACCATTAATAACTCAAAAATAAGTAAAGCATTAAAAACTTTGAAAAACGAAATAAATTATAAACGTTTGAAAAAAAAAAAAAAAAAAAATCCATCCATATCTAAATATGAAGAAGAAAAAACTATCAACCAGATACAAAGAATATCTATTAAAGAAACAGCAATAAATGGAGTGAGGGAAATTTATTGGGAAGAGAAGATATATAGGATGCACAACGTTCATAATGATCAATTTATTCTGTTAGGTTCCTTCTTATTTTATCAGAACAACTCAAACACCGAAGTGATGTCTGAAAACTAGTCATTTAAAATAAAACAAAATTTAAAATATTGCAAAGGAATGAATGCTCCAGCCTCACTATGTGAACATTCAGCATTTTGTCAGCAAAGCCTCAGCTTCTGCTTTTTTCTTGCCTAATTATGTTCCTTCTAATGTTTTATTTGACAAATACCTGAATCAAATGTTTGAATTTTAAAATCCCTTCACAAAGGGAAACTTTATGAAGGGATTTTAGGTTTTTCAAAAGAAAAAAAAAATCTGGTGCATTGTTTTACTTTTGCCCACATCTCAGTAAGCAGAGGCTCAGTGTTGCCTTTTGCACTCCCACTTTTATCTCATGCATTACATCTCCTACTGCATAGACACAGTAATCATAAAAAGAACTATTGGAGGTTAGAACAAATTATTCCACTTTTGGTTCTGTCTGATGTCCTGACATGTTGTTCTGATCCATTTTAATCTGTTATGTTTGGTTTTATAAACATAAAATTTGATTTTATTCTAATTAAAACCTCCTCAAGACCAACTCATTTACATTTGTTGAATTTGAAATATTCTGATATGGCATCTGGGGAAATCTCACATGAAAAATGCGAGGCAAAATTTAGTTGGATGCAAACTGCATAAATTTTGTCTCTAACAGGAAGTCAAAGAGATCATATTGCTATCAACATGTAAAACTATTTCCTAAGAAAAATATAAATAATATAAATCTCAAAGACTTATATTATTACAGTACATGATTATGTATTTTATTTGATACCGGACTGCATTTCCAGCAAAAGTACACAACAAATTTTAAAAATGTAATCCGTTCTTAAGGTTTATACATTTGAGGATAAAATTATAAGAAGTTGTATATTGAGGACTCAAATCCAGGTATTGTAATATGTTTATTCAATCAATCAATCAATCAATCAATCAATCAATCAATCAATCAATCAATCAATCAATCAATCAATCAATCAATCAATCAATCAATCAATCAATCAATCAAATATAGACACAAGCACACATTCCCACTCAGCAGAAGACTGGAGGCTGTAATCCCCAAGTGAAATCCCTATAATCGCTCTATATTCCAGGCTCCAGGTTCTCCTATACCAAAGGTCCAAGGCCCAGGAGGGGCTGCTGTCTGACATCCCCCAGGGTCAGAACGCATGCCCAACACCACTCGTTCCAGGAACCTCAATGTCTAAATCGAATTAGCATTTGAAACTGGAAACAAGCATCAGAAGTGAGGTTGATTGAAAGCTCTCCCTCCTGATGCCACTAAGAGTCCCCAACCCCAAGGCCATATGTGTCCATGACATGAGAATTTGTGTCTGGGTGGTACAATTCAACTGAGGCCACCATGAGACAGGAGATGGAGAATCCACGGCACACCCAAGTGATGCACCTACATCCTAAGGACCTACAGGTCTGGAAGTAGCAGCATCACCGAGCCCCACAACCTGACAGATTCAAATGAATAAAACACATACAGACCTGAATCAGAAACTTTGTGATTGATTCAGCTACATCACATGTTGTTTATAAAAGACACATACTGTGGTGTTAATGTGAAACTGTTCAAGACATCACAGACTAACCTACCTAAGCCAGCCCAATCTGCACTTCAACTTAAATCCAACTCCAAGGTAAAGGTAAAATAGAGCTCACTGGGTGTAAACACCAAATCAGTCCAAAATCATTAGATCAAACCATTCAGGATTAATCTCATTTTAAGCCAAGAACTCATCCAAATCAGCCAACCAAAGTTAGACTAAACTAAAACACACAACAACAAACAAACACATCCATCTTCTTCCAGAGCAAACACAGTAAACTGAGTTGATCCAGAAGAACTTGAGCTAACTGACAGCCGCCATTGTGCTGCAATGACATGCTCTGCTCTGACACAAACTGACAACGATTGTTGGTTTGTGTAGGCTCTGATGATGATGATGGTGATGATGATGATGATGATGATGGCAGAGGGTGAAAGGCACCGTCAGCCTCCACTGTTCTCCCGTCAGCCCCACCACCAGCATGTGCTGGCACTGTCGCCACCACCAGGCCCAGTGCTAATTACAGCTACATCTGTTTTTATTCTTCCTCTCCTCTCGTCCCGCTGTTGTCGGCTGAACAAATAGTTCACGCCTTGTCCCTCCCATCCTGCGTCTCTCCTCTTTACTCCCCCTGACACCTTCCTGCATGTCCTCACAGCTGGAGGCAGTGTCAGCGCTGCTCTATTATGGAGTGTATTTGCATGTTTTTGTGTGTCATCTGTGTGTGAGAGAGGGAACGTTTGGTATTAAACACTGGCGCATTTTTTCGTGTTCCCACATCTCTCTGTGTTTGTATATGCTAATGAGAAATTTCTGTCCTGCTAGCCATAAAGGAGCTGCTGGATAACAACCCTGTAAAACAAACAGCTGCGAACCAGCAAACCAATTATCTCTGCTCTTGTTTTTCCGAGCCCACTGAAATTGCTGGATGTAGAAGAAAGAGAAGTGTGTTTTTACCAACACTGAAGCTTGAAATGACCCAACACACTACCCTGCATTCTTCCTCTTGGTTCAGTTAAGAGTACCCATCATTTCAATGGAGGGGAGGAGGGGGGGAGGTGAAGGGATCAACAGATGACGACAAGGCCGTTGGAAAAAGCTAAGAAAAATGACAGGACCACAAATAACCTTCAACGCTTTCTGCCCACGAATTCAGCCATACACACAGAAAGCTCCCCTAAACTATGTCCTGCAGCCAAATGAGACACCTGTCCAAACCTCCAAAGACCTTTTGTATCTTTCACAAATTCTCTACACAGTGTTCTAATTGGCTAGCCGGCCTGTGTGTTAGCGTGCATGGCATGCCTGGCTGCCGAGAAGGTAAAATAGGCAGGCGGGGGAGCTGAATAGAAATTTGATTGTGTTGCTGTCAAGCGCTCCCACATGAACTCCCCTTTTCTTTTTCCACTGAGACAGAGAGGAAAAGTGTGAAGGGAGAGTAGGGGGATAAGAAGGTGTGTGTGTGTGTTGGGGGTAGGGGGAATGTAAGGGCTGGGTATGACGAGGGAGGGTGAGAGAGAGAAAGAAAGAGAAAGGGTGAAAGAGACACACTTCATTTGCCATCCAGTGGCCTGATTGGAGTGGCAAAGCCAATTCACATTTCAAGTGGAGTTCCCATCACACAAGCCCCCTATACCAAACCTCCATTCCTCCTTCATCACCCTACCTCCCCATCCCCACCGCACCCCCCCACCCCCGTCCCTCGTATCCTGCCAATCAAGCACAGCCTGTACAAGCTGCCGATGTTTCGAGCAGAGAGCTTCATCATCATGGATGGGAGCGGTAATGACTCTCTCTGAGGGGCTGTAATAGCTGCGGCTAATGGGGAAGGGTGACAGGGAGCGGGGCACAGGGAGCGAGGGTCATGGGGAGGGTTGGGGGTGACTGCAGAGCGGCTGCCGCTGTCACGGCCAGAAACTTTTTTGGGGTAATTTACACTGACTGTTTCCCATCGTTCAACAAGTTGGAGGGGTCTCACAGCAGCTTCTGATTGTCTTCAATACACACAGAAAGAAATCTTCCTAAAAATACCGGACGACCGGAGTTCATGTATGTGTAGCCTTGAGAAGGCCGCTGAAGAGGAAAGCACCGGGTAAATGATGGAGGATTCTGAAAGAGACCCGACGCGCCTAAGGCGGTTACAGACTTGGTTTTTGACATTTTGGGGTCTTCATCTTTAAAAGTTTATTAAAAACAAACAAGAAGACGATAGGTCAGAATTCAAGAGACTTAAAATTTGTTTCAAGAATCACAGATGACTAAAATAGACACACATAAAAAGGGACAGAGAGGCAGATGACCTGCTTCCATTGACATCTTACAGATTCATTAAATATATTTTGTTATAGATCACGCGCTCTAGTGGTATACAAAATATGATGACTAAATTTTGTATACTTTATACCACAACAATTTTTAAGAAAATGTGTAAAATGATTTTTATTAATCTGAGTAATTCAGGACATCTGTGAAAGAACCATATTATTCTGTGAATTGGACAGACATGATGGCGTTCCTCAGAGACACAGACGACGTCCCAGTATTGGCCTTTGAGCTGAAGCCTCTTTGCTGCAGAGCCGCTGCACTCCTGTTCTTTTGTTTCCCAAAGATTCATAGCAATTTAGAGCTTGAAGCAGAGAGGCTGGGCCTTCTAGAAGAGCATCTATGTAATGTGCCAACATGAAAAACAATTTCAGAACAAAGTGGTATGGAAAGAAAAACTGTGTTTTGGCCACCCAGTGAAATTCTCTCCATAGCGGATCAAACAAAAATACTTTTTGCCTACATTTTTAGTTTGGTTTTGTAAGAAGTCACAAGAAAAACATAACTTGTCATGGTGAAAATTACATTTAGGCAAAAAAAAAAAAAGGCAAACTAATTACTATCTCGATTTGAACTGAATGTGAATTTTATGGGGTACTTTCAAATATTTGGAAAATATATTGAATTTGTAACTTTAGATTGAAAGTAATGTTTTCTTTTATCGAAATATACACTTTCTGTTTCAATTACATTTGTAAGCAGTTTGTTGTGCTGTAACATCTGGGTTTTATCTGTCATCAGATGTCCCTACATTTTACATTATTCACCTTTCTGTCTTGTTAATGTTGAAATGAAACCCTGCCTGCACTGAATGAAATTACCCCCATAGTGCAATAAAACGAAATTGTTGTCTTGCTCAGCAAAATGTGAAACCTGTCGAACACAACACAGCCAAATTTACACAGTTTTAAACTTTTAGAAGATATTTTGACAGTAGAACAATTAAAAGGCTGACTCAGAGGTGAGTAAGACAGACATGTTGTGGAAGTGATTACCTGCAACAGTGAGCATGCACCTTATTCACTGCCAACAAACAGGATGAGAACTGAGCAAAGCAAAGCAGAGCCATCTCCTGGATGGCTGACATATATCATAAGGATTTCACAAAAACAGATTTTTCTGTTTTACTTTAAGGCTGAGTACCTGAAAAACACCAAGAACACAGAAGTGCACAATGCATGGTGGACAACAGTTCTATTACCTGCTGCTGCCATTTATTCATTTCTCAATAAATGATACCTGAACATTTCAAATTCCTACATTCTGCCTGATTGCTTTGCTGGATATTTTGACATAATTAACATCTTAAACATTCATTACATACATTCTGCCTGATTGCTTTTATATATATATATATATATATATATATATATATATATATATATATATATATATATATATATATATATATATATATATATATATATATATATATATATATATATATATATGCCAAGCTCCATTGACAAATTTCAGTGATTTACACTTCTATAAGTTTTTACAGTTCATTTTATTCATGCATTTATACTAACTAGTTGTGTAAGACTTTTTTGCCTTAACAAAAAAAATTGTAAGACCCTTCATATCTGAAAACCAGCACAGACATGTCTCAAAACTCAAAAGCTTTCAAAACTTTTAACTTAAAAGTGACTGAATGTTTGGCTTAAGTTTACTTGAGGTTGTTTTGCTGAAGGAGGCGGGACATGAATGTAAAATGCCATCAATCACCAAGACAAAAAAAAAAAAAAAATTGTAATTCAACCATTTTTGTTTATACTGTATAGTTCAAAGTCACAGCACCTTATGAGACAAACAGAATCAACTTATAAATAGACATATATCATATTAATTAAATTATATGGACGGTCAGCTACCAGTTGAAGTTTAGTTATGATAGAGTGCAGTCCAGTTTTTGGAAAGGCCAAAATAGTATGTATGTAGTACGGATGAGGAAATTGATCATATTTGCTTCTAATTTTCAAACAAAACAAAAGGCCCTTCATGCTTCCAACAGCAGTTGTGAGTAATCTGCTTTATGGCAGTGAAATCCAGTGAACACATTTCTCATTTTCTGAAAATTTGAACTCTAATTTGAAAAACTGAAATACTTTTCATGACACAATGACACCAAAACAACTCAGGTATAAAGTTATAAATACTATAAATAAGTAAAATATATAAAATATATAAAATTTTTATATATATATATATATATATATTTTTTTTTCTGTGTGTTAAATTATTAATTCCACAATTCTGTTTTTTAATTTTTCATAATTCCATGATGTATTTCAAAGTAAAAACATTTGATATCCTTAAAGTGTCTCTGATCAAATGGTTGTTCAGTTCAGTAGAAAAATACCCCAGATTGATCTGTTCAGGTAAAACAAAGAAAAAAAACTCGCACTGTCAGTTTTTGCTATAAAACAGTGCAGTATGTACAATGTGAAAGAGAAAACCAGTTCCTTTTGTAAAATAAAAACTCAAACTTTAAGTAAAGCATGTTCCAGTTTAAAGTTGTGTTTTAACTTGTCCACCAATAATTATGATCATAACGCTTTTTTCTTTTGGTTTTGACAGCAACCAATTTTTTGCTTGTTTGGATTTTTTGAGTTTCTTTGGTCAAAACTCAGGGTTCATAAAGCAGGATTTTACAAGGCTGATTTAATGCTGAAGCAACATTCACTTCTCCAATTATTCATGCTCAATCAAAATTCACCAGCAGGAAACCATAGATGTTTTCCTACTCAATAAACAAGTTGTAGTTAATAATGAATAGTTTGCTGTTTTGTGGTCAGGGTTCTGCTGGCGGTCAGAGGAGGAACTGAACTTCTCTTTCTCTAACTGCTCTATCACTGTGAACATCAGTGCAGAGGTAGACTTATTAGGTTGCTGTGTTTTTTGAAGGATTGCATTTCAAATGCACCAATTAAATGCTGTCTCCCTGAAGCGACAATGGTCCGGGGAGTTTGCATATTATCCCTGTGCATGTGTGTGTTCTCTACAGGTACTCTGACCAAAAACAACACTGCTACGCTACTGTAAATATCCCTGAGCTGTAAGTGTGTGGACGGTTCAACGGAGCTGATTTTTGACAGGATTGATTGGCTGTTATTTTACAGAAAAGTTAAGAGGAGGAGCCATAGATTTATAAATATATATATATATATATATATATATATATATATATATATATATATATATATATATATATATATATATATATATATATAAAGCAAAAAAAGCAAAAAAAAAAAAACAAGCAAATAAGAAACTAGAATACTTCTGGCACAATTAGATGGCACATTGTGTTTTAACAGAAGAAATATTTTGCATTAAAACTCAAATAAAGTACAGTCTGTATTTCTTGCAGTAAAGAGCAAACTATTGAGATTATACCAGTTTTACTCATATGTTAGCTGTGGCTACGCTCTGTGATGTGAAGGAATAATACTTTTGAAAGTAAGACTTGTCAGCAGATAGGCTGGGTGTTGGTTTGGATATTTTAGGCTATGAGGGTTTCTGAAATGAGTTAACCTTTAGAGCAGAGGGACACAGAGAATTATCAACATGTCCTACACCACAAATTAAATTCTTCAAAACTCAGCGTCCACTCCTTGACCTCCTGTGAGTTTCTTTCTTCCCTCTACTCGGGGGAATTCTTTCCACATCTTGGCTTTTCCGTTTCCTATCAACTGAATTTTCAAACTTTTTTAATATTCTGTCTTTTTTCTGTCACCTCTTCTTTCCTGTTGTCTCTTCCAGCTGTGGCTGACAGTCCCATGAATGCAGGGTTTGTAGATTTTGCTGGATGAGACGTGTGAAGTCATTTATGCAGGTCCGTCATCCCCACTGGTTCTGAAGATAATCTGATAAACAAACATGTTACTGTGTTTGCGCTGGAAATTTCTGCGGCTGCACAGATGACTTTTCAGAAGTGATGAAAAACCATGTCAGTTTTTAGACTTTATGTCATAATTCTTCCTTATATTGACGCAAACATGACACATAACAGGTTAAAGACTTACCGAGTCTAAAAAAATGCATAATATTTTATGTCTCGGTTTGTCAGATCATCAGTGCATAATGCTTGACATTTTCAAACATGTAACGGCTCAAAATGACACATTTTTGATTTGGTGCTGAAGTCCAAATGTCATCTTTTGAACCAAATATCCTGAAGTCTTAAAAATATGAAACATTAAGTCATAAAACATTTAACTTATTTTCAACAGCAGTTTATTTTTAAAATACACTTTTTGTCATAAAGCCCCCTCTGAGTCCTCACCCTTTGAAACAGAAATAAATGGACTATAGCATATTTACCTGGACCTCTGAAAAACGTTTTATTTTTTGAGACAGTTCTAACAGGAAGAGTTTGTGTAGCTGCGAAAAAACAAACAGAAAAATAAGAATTGAGAAGAAATAAGTATTCTTACTCCCAAAAATGCTTTGCAGGAATTGTGGGTAAGATTTGTGAAAGGTGAAAAGAACAAATTTCTCCTTCAGTATCTTTGTTAGAAAATATTGTGTGCCAGGATTATGAAACTACATTAAAGATTTGACTTCAAAGTGATGAACAAACTAAAGCCGAGAGACGAGGACACAAACGTCTCATGGCTCTTGCAGAGTCAGTAGCATGAGCTCTGATCCTCAGTGAGCATCAGACATCTACAGATAACTACGCTACACGATCAACAACCGCTCTCTATAAACGGCTCCCCTGTTTGTTTTCTAAAAATGAACTTTCATCTGACTGTTAGGTTTGATACATGTCAACCCTTGCAAGCGTCTTATATGAAGTTGACATATTTACAAACAAGCCCCACAAAAGACAGCTTTATTCTTTATACACGACAAATATATTTTTGTCATAACATATATGTTCCCTCTAGCTCAGCATATATATATATATATATATATATAGAAGTTGGACAGAAAAGATGAGAAGAAATAAATAACTGATATCTTAATTCTCTTCACCCTGGAGCAGAAATAAAGTTGTTTTTTTTATCAGCAAAGTTAAAGAAGTAAATTAGTATATTTACCTGGGATAAATCAATATCCACATTAAACTGAACCTTTGAACCTTTGAAAACAAGATAACATCAGAAAATGCATTTTGTTGCTTTCCACTAAGTATGAAACAACATCCTCACCATCTCCTGAATGCTGTGCTTTGGCTGACCTCTGACCTGTCTGAGAAACTCCCCCTCAGTGTGCATCGCCTATTAAAAGCATTATCTGGAGGTTTGTGTCCATTAGGGCTTTCAAGTGGTCAGTGATGAGGTCTTAAGAGTCTGTTCAGCCAATTTAGAGGACCTTGCATCGAGGGTTCTGATGACCACTTTCTATGGTCACTTTAGAGAGGCTGGGAACTCTGTTCGATGGAGAAATGAATTCAAAGATAGCCATCCTTTTTAAAGTCTGAGTGTAATTTAGAAAGGTGCAGAGCTTTTTTTTTCAAGTGACTAAAAAAAGAACTGGTACACTATATTATAAAATGCATTAGTTTCATAGCAAACAATGAATATGTCTGCAGTTTCGCTGCTATTAGTGTGAGTTAATGGGTTATGAGTGAAATATAAAAAGCTGAGGTTAAGCTTCAAACTGTTCTTGTGAGTTTTTTTTGTGTTTAAGGCTTTTAGGAACTGCTACCATCTCAGATAATACTCAGCTTTCCCTGTATTTCCATACTCGCAACTATTTTGACAAAATAGTTTACTGAGACGTTTTCTTTTCCAGTTTGCTGAGGGATGTCATTAAAGCAGGAAGAAAACAATTAAAAAGATACTATACACTGACTGAAGGATGATGTTTTCATAATGTGGTCCAATTCTGGAGGTTGAAGAGTTATTTCAAGTCCAGTGAATTTGAAATTCCAAGTGAGAAGTTTCCCCAAACCTCAAAATCCAACATGTCTGCCTGTTCAGCTAAGATCAAAATGAATCTGGAGTTAACTCAACTTAAACTTATTTGAATCTGAATTGCAACAGGGGTATGAATGTATTAGAAAAAAAAGCTTTTTTTATTGCTATTTTCATGATTCCATAATTCATCATCTTTAATAGAAAAACTTTGTTGGCATGACAGCAATAAAACCCTTCTTACGAGTGCAGAACAACTAATTGCTTGTTTCCTCGTGTTCTTACAATTCTCGCTTAATATTGAGCTTTAAGATCAAACTATTGGTGGCAATAGTTGGAATTCTACATTCCCATCATCCTGAACTCTCCACAGATTATTCATCAGATTAAAGGCAGGACTCAGTCTGGGTCACCGCAAAGTACATAAAAATATCCTTCAATAGCATTTAATTCTGCCACAAGTATGAATTATTGTGGGTCTAAATGTATGTAGATTTTTTTTTTTTAAGGGAGGGAAAACAATTTAACAATTTGCACTCTGGTTTTCTGACATTACCAGCCAACCTTTTATATTAAACCTGCTGCTACAGTGTTTGGCAGTGAGATTTAAAGAAATATATTGTTTTTAGCTTGTTGACAGCTATTAGTAGTTCAGCTGAGTGTGTCAGTCAGAATTCCCAGAAATTTTAAAACAGGACTGCGACTCTATGAAGTTAGATGCCATGTTAACCCAAAAGCTAAGGACAAACTTTCCACAGCTACCAGGTGGTTCTGGTTCCCACAAATATTTATCTGAATTCATCAAACTTTCCTACAATCAGTGGTACCTGCTCCACAAGCTTGTGTTTCTGTTAACAGTGGAATAGTTCAAATTGACATTGCAAAATTATTATTTTTTTATAATACTGCAATTTTGAACAACAACAACAACAAAAAACCTCATGCTTTTTAGTAAGTTTTTTAGCTGTATAGAAATAAATGTATTTCACAAAACTGCAACTGAAACATTTTTTCACATTGCATGAGTCATGTCATCAACAGCTGGATGTTACTGCTGGAGAAAAAACCACAAAGAAGACGACAGGAAGTAGTAAGAAGATGGTTGTTTGTGTTTCTCCGTCTGGCTCCATCAGAGCTCTCACATAATCACAGATCACAAAACGTTGTGTCATTTTCAAAGTACTGAATCCATAACTCTTCTGTAAAATTGCAGACTACAATTTCCCCGAAGTACTGCATTCATAGCCACTCTAAAGTAGGCGGGGCTTGTTGCTCCATTGCCTAAATAAGATGCTGACGTCTCCTCTGACTGGCTGGTAGATAATGAGCACTTATCTAATGCACCTGTTTCATCACTAATTGACCACATTTTGACAGGGATGAGGGCAGCAGTAAGTCTAACTGAGAGCTTGCATAGAATCTGTTCCAAACTGTAGAACTTAGAAATAACTCCTCGGAGCTGGGAGCAGAATGCTAAGTTAACATGAGGAGGAATCAACATCGTTCTGCAGCATCTGGAAAAAAAGTCTGTGTGTAAATGTCTTACTTTACCAAAGACTTAAAGTCGTAATCCTGTTGATGTCGGAGCAGAGGAAGTCTTAGCCGTTGAAGAATTAACCCAAACACGCCAACGATTCTATCTGAGCATGTAATCTTCTCCACAGGGGAGCTGAGAGTCTGGCTGCTCCAGATGCTCTGCATAGGTCATAGGTCATGACCTATGACCTCTGGTAAGGTCTTCATTGGGTTCTGTCCAGCATTGTTTTCCCCATTTTCTTTTCACCAATGTATACCAACAATGACTTCAGAAAGTACACATTCCCCTGTGTATGCTACAATATGCTACAAAGTGATGCTAAGGAATCAATAAAAATCAATCCCTCCTGGTTTCAGGTGTCAAGTCGACCCTGTAAGGTTTGGACCAGAACTGCCTGCCTTTTGGAACCGTCTCAGTTTCATCTAAATAAAAGTAATCCAAAACCTTGTTACTACCACTATAGTGTATGATAGCATAGCGTTCGATGTGGAGTGTTGTTTCTGTGCCAAACATGCCAGGACTGTGTTCAAATCCTCTTGCACTGGTTTTTGGGAGATTGTGACAAGAACTCTATGGAGAGGCAACATTTTGATCCTTTGCAACATTTCTGCAAGCAGTGGCTTTAGCTAAAGGATGGACATTGAGACCAACTGCTGGTATAGTTGGTCTCAATGATTGAACAGATTCACTAGAAATATTGAAATCAAGAAGACTGAAAATAAATGTGAAGGTACTTCAGCAAAGCAGTGAGGAGATAAGGGTGTGCAAACATCACACTTCTGTAGCCAGCTTGCTGTGCTTCTTTATTTTAATTTTTTTGTCCTATAATGTTATTTTTCCATTTGAAGTGTACAGGACATATGCCACAATACAGATGGAGAAATACTGGACTTTTTCTGTGATGGTCTTTAGACTCTCAGAGCAGCGTATCTTTCCAACTCCAATTTCTCCTCAGTCTTGTTACCTTTCTTCTTGCTGCCTGGTATTCTTTTCATACTTTTCTCCATTCCCTTATCAACACTGTTTTGCTGTCCACTGCCTTCCCTTCAGTGGTGATGTTCATAACATTTTTGGTTCCTCACAGCCCCCTCTGAAGAAATCACTTGTCACCGTTCTAGTATTGGCATCATGAAGCTTTTACAACAAAGTAGAGCGCTAATAAGAGAAACGTCTCCATGTTCCCTCATCTCCCCAATCCCCTTCTTCCTGCTCCTTCCTCCTTTCAGTTTCGGTACTGAAGAAGAACTTGACTTCTTGGCTGTAATCACTTTACTACTGTTTTTGTTCCTGGTAAGTGGACTAAATATTTGGATGCTCATAAGCAAAGCAGAATAATTGAATGTGTGATTTGTGGCAGCTGGCTCAGAGTCTATGGGCTTGTCTTGGCATAATGAAAACAGCTAGTGAACCGTTGTAAACAAAAGCAACTTGTTATGTTGCAAACCCCTTGCTGTGATTTGCTGTGTGTGGAAAACAACTAATTTTCTTGATGGTATACTGTAATCATGGCAAAGCTTTACCACGCACTGTGCTGAGAACTGCACTGCTTATTAATACAGAGAGAGAGAAAGGGAGAGAGAGACAGAGAGAGAGAGACACAGAGAAAGAGAGAGAGAGAGAGAGAGAGAGGGGGTCCACTCCTGGCAGAGTTGCAGTAAGGAGAAAGAACAACACACCAACCTGAATTATTATAATTATTAGTTGAGTCCAGAGGGGCAGATTGGGCTGGCTGGAGGACCTGAGTGTATTTACTGAAACCACTGGAAGCTTCAAATTTGGATTCTAGCAGCAAGGAGTTGGAATGATTTGAGGGTACTTATGGCTCTTTAAAATCCTACAATAATTATAATAATAATAAAAATAATTACAGTAATTACAGTTTGTCGGCTCAGCGGGGAGTTTCATAACTTCTGGATGTTTAAACCAGAACACAGCTCCTCTTTTGGAGCAAAAAGTGAAAACATTTTTTTATTTGTATACATTTTTGCTCAACAGTGTCCATCTGACACTTTCAGCTCTTTTATTTTTTACTGATACACATTAGAATTTTCTTCCTGTTAAGTGCAGACGATGAAGTCGTGTAAAAGGCTGATACACCCTATGAAGAAAATGAATGTGGATCAATTTTTAGTACGGGCTGAAATTGAAGACTTGGAAAAAGAAAACATAAGAAACAAATTTTTACTCCAACAAAAAAGAGATGATAATATTAGAAGATCCATAAATTTATGAACACTTGATAATTATATTTTCCAAGTCTGGTATACATACTATTATCATGTTGAATTTACAAAAATCTACACCAAGTAGATTTTTTTGATTAAAAAAATCATTAATTTCAATAAAGTTTTGTTTGCTCAAAAATAACCTACATATGGAGAAAAAATACAGGGAATACAACCAAATTTTATTCTTGAATTTTATCAAAAACAAGTGTTGCCCTAAAGCGTTTCAAATGATTTTGGCAAAACAAAGAAAAAGATTATGGCAAAAAGTAACTTAGCTTGATATTTTAGGAAGATGAAGATGACCAAATCAATTTTTACAATTATGACCCTTGTTGGAAAACATTTGCTCCATTCTGATCTATAGAAAGTCTAGTACATATTCAGGACATAAAAGACAGAAAGTTAAGTTCACACCACATCAAACTGTAAAGCATGGAGGGGGAAGAGCCCCGGTTTGGGGAGGCTTTGCTGCGCTTTGATGACCTTGACCAGCTGGACCCTGAAACAATGACCCAAACTTAGCCATGATTAAGTTTGACTTATTCATGAGTATTATTCATAGTAAAAGTCCAGACCTTGAGCTCATTAAGATGCTGCTGAGTGACTTTAAATGTGCAAGAAAACCCTTAAGCTTCCTGAGAAACTGGACACTAGACACTGGTCTAGTTAAAGGACGTAACCAGCTGCTATTGGAATGGTGTCTCAACTTTTTATTCAGCTTGATGACACATTTTGTTGATATTGTTTATTGGGTGAAAAGTTGTGTAATTGCTTTTAAACCACCTCTTTTCCATATTTAAATAAAAAATAAGATTAGACATGTTCATGTTTTATAAAAAAGAGAATTTAATGGGAAGTTAAATGCTCTTTTATAAGACTTCAAACCATCACCACAGATTTTGCTTTTGAGTTTCTACTGATGTTTAGTGAAACAAAGGCGCTGAGAATGTGTTTCTCTTTCACTTTTCCCCTTCCTCCTCCTCCTCTTCCTCATCTGTCTCCTCCTCTTCTTTCTCTCTGAGAACCCAGAACAACAGACTCTTTAACTTCTTGTCCTGACTCTCTCATCTTCGTTCCTCCTTTGTCCATCGCAGATTCCTCCTTCAGAGAAACAAAAGCTTCTCTCCACATCAGCCAGAGCCGACCTGCACCTGTGGGAGGGACAGGGACATCCACACAGGCCTGGAGAGAGAGGACGGGAGAAAGGGGCAGGGGGGCTCCTACCCTAAGTGGAGTCAAGAGTCAGGGTGTGGGTCAGAGGTCAAGAGGAAGTCCTTTCTGCCCACAGAAAACCACTTATCATTCTTATCTAATGGAGCAGCCATCTGTCAATCAGGAAGAGAGAAGAGGGGCCAACAGGTATCACTGGCCCCTGATGCTGCACGTGCTGTCCCCTGAGGGGCCAAACCTTAAAAAAAACATGGCTAAGGGGAACAGATCAGGTCGTGGGATTGTTTATGGTCCTTCTTCAGCCCCTGACCCAGACAAGTACCGAGTGTTTAATCAAGTCTGTCTGACCTGAGCCTGGCCTGCTGCTCTGATAATGAAGTGTGAATTCCACCTGCACACATTCTTTAGACAATCTTCACTAATGTTCTGGGCAGTTTGTCCAGAACATTAGTTTGTTTGTCCAGAACAATCAGTTTATAAGCCCTGGTTCTGATATCACTGTTTGAAATATTAGTCTGTAAGCTAAGTCAGAATTTCTAAGCTGTAACAGAAATAATTGATTTTTCTCAAATTTCACCATCTTGCTTTAACTGCTGTGTTTTCAATAATCAACAAGCCTCAAATATCACTTGTTTTTTGGAAAATCAATATCATCTACCAGGACGTTAATGCACAGAAGTTAACAGGTTGAAGTTAACGGGTTGACCCGTTGTCGGACATGGCCTTCTGAAGCTTCGCACAATTAAGACCTAATTTAATCGCAGTGAAGTTACTGTCAGGTTGGATGCTGTGTTTTCACAAAAATGTTATATTGTAAGATGAAAATGTGAAATTGCTGGACATCTTGATCGATGTTCTCCTCTAACTTTGCTAATGTATTATCACGAAAATAAATGTTGAAAATGCCTTGACAACACTCGTTGACAACACTACATGCTGTAGTGATGTCAGCTACAGCATCACTACATGCTGTAGTGATGTCAGCGAGGTGACCACAGCCTGCAGTAGTTAGGTCAGTCTTGGAGACTTCAGTTGACAGATGAGAGATGAACCATTCAGGATTTAAATTTGTTTCTGTGGTAACAGCTTCCTTGATGCTCTCTGTGCTTGTGTCCGCTGCATTGTGGCGCAGAGATGGTGAACAGGCAGAACAAACAACAGCTTCAATTATTCACAATATTTTATGAATACAACAGGTGCTTATTTTGAATTTATGTCTTAACTTATAAGAATCAATAAGAGAACTCAGAAGTGAGATCGATAATAGACTTGGAATTGATAATATCGAATGAGTTCCCATTCCTAATCTTGGGCTCAAATCAAAATAAAAATCTGGACAACCAGCAGAGCTGTGATGATCTTCTACATGTGAGTGACATCAGAGATGCACATAAAGTTAGATAAATAAGACACACTAATAATTCTGACTATCCATCCATCCATTTCTCCCTAACGGGGTCGGGAGGTGCTGGTGCCTATCTCCAGCTGCGTTCCGAGCGAGAGGCGGGGTACACCCTGGACAGGTCGCCAGTCTGTCGCAGGGCAACACAAAGACAAACAACCATACACTCACACCTAAGGAGAATCTGGAAAGCCCAATCAACCTGACAGTCATGTTTTTGGACTGTGGGAGGAAGCCGGAGAACCCGGAGAGAACCCACGCATGCACAGGGAGAACATGCAAACTCCGTGCAGAAAGACCCCGGGCCGGGAATCGAACCCAGGACCTTCTTGCTGCAAGACAACAGCGCTACCCACTGCGCCACTGTGCAGCCCAATTCTGACTAATTGAAGCCATTTTTTCCTTTTTAAGTTGCTAATTTAAAAAATAAAATTTTCACACTGAGGCGGAGATTTCACTTGCAGTGACTGCAGCGTTTTTATTTGCATCGTTTTGTTGATTGTTTTGGGTATACTTACACTTTCTGTGATTGCAGCCTATGTTGCTTGCAGCATTTTCTGTTGCATTTATTTTGTGTGTTTGTGTTTAATGCATGTTTGAAATGTCTCACCATTTGCTGGGCGTTTGCACCATTTAAGGTAGAGAAAAGAGAAAACTTATTATTATTATTATTATTATTATTATTATTATTATTATTATTATTATTATTGCTAAATATATAGCTACATTCGCATTTGTAAGTTGCTTTGGATATAACTAGATAAACATTGTTATTTTTTCTGAAAATGGGGCACAACTGAAAAGTTGAAATTGAAGCATAAATTTATAAACGTGCATTTTAGATCAGAAATGATGCAGCTCTGTACACAATGAGACATTCAGGCCAATCTCCTCTCTTTGTGAGGCTCTGGGAATTTGCTCCTTTCCTCCTTTTCTCCAGAGCACATCCTGCGTCTGCGCTAATTTATATTAACATTCTAGCAGCCTCTTACCATCCATCCATCCATCCATCCATCCATCCATCCATCCATCCATCCATCCATCCATCCATCCATCCATCCATCCATCCATCCATCCATCCATCCATCCATCCATCTCAGCACTAATCAACAACAGCCATTTCATTCCTCCTCATATCAAATCATACAAATGATTACTGGCATTCAGGCAGCGAGGGGCAGCACAGTGCAGCAATCAACCCGCTGCTCGCTTCCCGGGGATCTCACTGCCGAATCACTGTGTTTTTCTTTTCTTAACTAATCGTTTAATAATATATGACTATGATTGACAGCCTGTAAAATGGAATTATGTGTGGAATTATGGGAATAGACGTCCTGAATCTGCACATCATGAACTCAAAGGCAAGCTTATGTGGATGTGAGCAGATCAGCCCAACCTCAAAATACTCATTCTGTTTTGTTTATTTTTTTTTAATTCCATCTTCCCTCAATCACTCTCAGCTCCTGCAGGTGTAATTTAATTTCCACTGTGGTGTAAATACAGCAGGCAGGTACGAGATGAAAATGGATTCACTCAGGATTTATTGTAAAAGATGACAGTGTTGATTTAAAGTGTTTCTACCCTGACCTGTGGTCACTGGCGCTGTTCTTACACACTGACATATGAGTATCTAGTGAAAGTACCACAAGAAGGGGATACACCATTTCACATCTGCAACATAATACTCACATGTGCACAACATCTATAATTCTCATCCTCATTTTAGCAAGAAAATACAAGCATTTTTTACATTCTTTATTTTTAAATCAGTTCTAATTATTTCTTAAACAAATGAATAAAGAAAGCATTCAGAATATTGCTGCACAACTTGAAAACAAAAAGAACAAACTGTAATTTTGAATAGTTTTAAAATTTGGACAGAATTACTTAAGGAATGTTGTTAGTTGATAAAAAAAATTAAAATAAAAAAGATCCTATTTTAGTGTCATTTTAAATTATTAGTCAAAAAGCACAGAAAGGTCCTTCTTGGCTTTGTGAACAAAACCTTGGAGCCATCAGGCATTATGGGTACCGATAAGCCAGGCCAGCTGCCTCTCTACAGCCAATTTAGTCTCAACACAGGAAAAACTGGATAAAAACCTTCATCATGCCCTAAGATCTGCATGTCAAACGCTCCAAAGGTTTAATGAGAAAAATGACCTCTTTTCACCCAGAGTTACTTTCTTTAATAGAAATGGTCTACTGAAATATGTGCTCCTATCTAGTGGTAGGAAAGGAAACAGCAAACAAATGATGTCTACCAACTTTTATTTGTTTATTTTTTTATTATTTATTGGCTGTTAATCCTAAGAAAGTCAGACAACTGAACAATGATTTCTACTCTGCTGTTTGTAATTTAATTCCTAAGTTGTTCAGACCAAAACTTGGAAGCAACTTACTTACTCATATATCTGCATCAGACTGAAGTAACAAAACAAAACAAACAAACAGGAAACACAAGATATATTATTTAAAGTACTTTTCATTTAAATAAAAGTGCTTAAATTAATGCATCTAAGGATTTATCTTTAGAATTTTCATATATGCACAGGGTTGAAGGCTAAATGAGAACACTGACCTTTAGGTACATAAGAAAGTTTATCTGCAGAAACTTGCTGTCATACAAACACAGCAGCAGTTCAATGTGTTATGGAAAGAATTTCATACCAGATTTTATAGTCTAATTAAATTGATAAAACTGAAGGTTTTATCAATTGGAAAAAAAAATAGATATTGGAAAAAAAATAGATAAACAAGAATGTGAAAATAACCCAAAACAGGAATTAATGAAAATAAAATTAAGGATTACTTTTCTCATGATCATGAGCTTTGTGTTTTACATCTGGCAGGTTTAGACTATAAGGATTGTATCTGACTCTATTAGGGGCCAACATTTCCACAATTTGTTGTAGTTTTAGCTTAAGTGGTTCACCTTCACACTGCATGGTGTCAGATGAATTAAACACTGTGGTGGTGCTGCAACAAAAACTACTTTTGTCTTGGGTAAAAGTCATTTGGTGTTTGTCTTAGTTAAATTTACCCAGAATGCCCTGCACAATAGTCCATTTCCTGATTTTGGTCTTCGCTCTGCTTTGCATCCACATATGCATTGAACTGCATATGTGAACCCTTTAACCAAACCCAGTCAGAGGATTGTATTCAGCCTAGTTTGCTTTTTTCAGAGTTTGAAATGACACATTCCCAACTCCCCAAACAAACCAGTTTCATTAAAGCAGACTAAACATGACTCTACTCTTACTTCTTTGTTTCTTAATTCAATATCTTTTTACAGGACAGACAGACAGACAGGCAGACAAAACCTCAAGCAGAAGATGAGTTTGGAGTTTTTCTGAATTGAATCTCAGAGGAATCTTAGAAGTACTGACTGAATGAAGCACTTTACTGGATCTCCTTAAGGTCATGTGTTGTTGGTAGGGGTGTACAGATAAATTGGCTCAAATTTCCTTATTTGTTTCTTGACCAGAGAGAAATTGATTATGTTCACTATTATAATCTACATCATTAAAGGTCTGAAAATCATCCAGTGTTCCCTTTTGCTCTGCTGAGAGAGACTGACTGACCCATCCTCCAGGTCACCTCTGAAACTGTATCATTTACAATAGTCATCCCACTGCTGCCAATTATGTGACTTTGTTGCTCTATTTAGTGACTTTTTAGACCAAAAAAATTGGCCGAAAATCTAAATTAGCAAGTCAGACTTTTTATAGATCGCCGATCAGCCAGAGAACTGCAATCAGTGCAACCACCTGACAAATTTTTGTCAGGTGTTCTCGTTAGCTCCTGACAAACTTGAAGACTGTTGGACATCATAGAAGCCCTGATCTGATTGTTGTATTTCTGCAGATGGCTGTAGGACAACAACTCTCCCTGTGGCAGAGCTGCTTGATTTTTATTTCATTTTCTGTCTTATGCTGTCATTACATTGTGACAGTTTTAACAAACATATAAAAATGTATTTTTTGATAAAAGTTACAGCTGCAGCTTAAAAGCATGGATGGCATTAAATGAGTCTGTTCATCCCCAGGTATTCTCACAGATTTCCAGAGGGCTGGTGCCTTCATTTAATCCCACCTCGACAGTTTCATTAGTCATCATGCTGGCATGGCTGAGCCACTGAAAAGACAAGACTGGAATTGTGGCCTTTTGTATGGCTCCATTGGTGAAATTAAAAGAGTAATGGATGATAGATCTGAAGTCATGGAATAGGCTTCAGATATATTCCATGCATATCTGCACTGTTCCATGATCAGTGCAGATAAGAAAAATCGCTTATCGCTAAAATATTATAAGACAGGGTGAACAGGAAGTAAAACCAGGAGGGAGAAAAAGCACCCTTTGAAACAGACGGATAATAAATTAATACAGCAAAAAGACGTCAACATTGATCATTTTAGAGTCAGAGGAGAATCAGGTCTTAGACTTTAATGCAGGAGAATCTGTGCAGAAACATGGCTGCCAGCCAGTAGCTGAAGCAAGGAATTCGGATGACTGAGCACTCCAAGGGGCAGACGTGTTCTCACCATATCTATTTAAATACAGTGTATTCCTTTTTCTGTCTAAAATCTATCAGAAATGACAGCATGTGTAATTGCATTAATATATTTCAATTATTATTTAGGGGACAAAACAGGGCAGATAAAAAACCATGGCATAACATTTGATGTGATCTGGTGCCAAAGAAATAAAGGCCTGAGCAGAACTTCAGGGTGTTTTCTTCCCTGATAGTCCAGGATTCGATTGGGGTTCAAAGTCGCAGCATCTGTTCAATTTGAAACTGGTGTGGTTCACTTTTATAACGCACTGTGTGAAACCACCAAATGCTTTGAACCTGGGAAAGAGCCAGGACACGCTGAAGGGACTATGTTTCTCAGCTGGCCTGGGAACGCCTTGGGATTCCCCCGGAAAAGCTGGAACAAATGGCTGTGGAGAGGGAAGACTGGGCCTTCCTTCTGAAGCTACAACCCCCCCAGCCCCAGACAAAATGGAAGAAAATGGATGGATGGATGGATGGATGGATGGATGGATGGATGGATGGATGGATGGATGGATGGATGGATGGATGGATGGATGGATGGATGGATGGATGGATGGATGGATGGGTGGTTAATGAAATAATAATCTTTTAATCGTATGCAATTAATGGTTAGGTAAAAAGGTTTTCTTCTGTCTTTTCTCATATTTCATAATTCCCAAGTTTTCCTGACAAAAAGGGTTTCTTGTATTCCTGACCTCTCGGAAATAAGACCACAAAGTAATGTAAACATTGCAAAGAGACTTTGTTTAGAAAATAACTTCAAGAAATAAAATGATGCTGAAACATACAAATTAGTCTCTATACATACATGTCCTCTCCTTGGGCTGCCACCTTATCGTGGTGGAGGGGTTTGAGTGTCCCAATGATCCTAAGAGCTATGCTGTCGGGGGCTTTATGCCCCTGGTAGGGTCACCCAAGGCAGACAGGTCTTAGGGGAGGGACCAGACAAAGTGCAGCCAGAAGACCCCTATGATGCATATAAACTTTGGTTCTCGTGTTCCCTCGCCCGGACGCGGGTCACCGGGGCCCCACTCTGGAGCCAGGCTTGGAGGTGGGGCACGTTGGCGAGCGCCTGGTGGCCGGGCTTTAACCTATGGAGCCCAGCTGGGCTCAGCCCGAAGAAGAAACATGGGACCCTCTTCCAATAGGCTCCCCACCTATGGGAAGGGCCGCAGGGGTCGGGTGCATTGTATGATGGGTGGTGGCCGAGGGAGGGGGTCCTGGCGGTCCGATCCTCGGTTGCAGAAACTGGCTCTTGGGACGTGGAATGTCACCTCTCTGGTGGGGGAAGGAGCCGGAGCTGGTGTGTGAGGCTGAGAGGTTCCGGCTAGAAATAGTCGGTCTTACCTCGACACATGGCTCTGGTTCTGGAACCAGTCTCCTTGAGAGGGGCTGGATGTACTTCCACTCTGGAGTTGCCCACGGTGAGAGGCGCCGAGCAGGCGTGGGCATTCTTGTTGCCCCCCCATCTCGGCGACTGTACGTTGGGGTTCACCCCGGTGAACGAGAGGGTAGCCTCCCTCCGCCTATGGGTGGGGGGACGGGTTCTGACTGTTGTTTGTGCTTACGGGCCAAATGACAGTTCAGCTTACCCACCCTTTTTGGAGTCCTTAGAGGGGGTACTGGAGAGTGCCCCTCCTGGGGACTCCCTCGTTCTGCTGGGAGACTTCAACGCTCACGTGGGCAATGACAGTGAGACGTGGAGGGGCGTGGTTGGGAGGAACGCTCCCTCCGATCTGAACTCGAGTGGTGTTCTGTTGTTGGACTTCTGTGCTCGTCACGGGTTGTCCATAACGAACACCATGTTCAGGCATAAGGGTGTCCACATGTGCACTTGGCACCAGGACACCCTAGGCCACAGTTCGATGATCGATTTTGTTATCGTTTCGTCGGATCTGCGGCCGTATGTCCTGGACACTCGGGTGAAGAGAGGTGCGGAGTTGTCCACTGACCACTACCTGGTGGTGAGTTGGCTCCGGTGGTGGGGGAGGATGCCGGTCAGACCTGGCAGGCCCAAACGTGTTGTGAGGGTCTGCTGGGAACGCCTGGCGGAGTCCCCCGTGAGACGGAGCTTTAACTCCCATCTCCGGCAGAACTTTGACCACGTCCCGGGGAGGAGGGGGACATTGAGTCTGAGTGGACCATGTTCCGTGCCTCCATTGTCGAGGCGGCTTATCGGAGCTGTGGTCGCAAGGTTGTCGGTGCCTGTCGTGGTGGCAACCCTCGAACCCGTTGGTGGACACCTTCGGTGAGGGATGCTGTCAGGCTGAAGAAGGAGTCCTATCGGGCCTTTTTGGCCTGTGGGACTCCGGAAGCGGCTGATGGGTACCGGCGGGCGAAGCGGCTTGCGGCTCTGGCGGTTGCTGAGGCAAAAACTCGGGCGTGGGAGGAGTTCGGAGAGACCATGGAGAAAGATGGCTTCGAGGCGATTCTGGTCCACCATCCGGCGTCTCAGGAGGGGGAAGCAGTGTAGCACCAACACTGTTTACAGTGGGGGTGGTGTGCTGCTGACCTCGACTCGGGACATTGTGGGTCGGTGGGCGGAGTACTTTGAAGACCTCCTCAATCCCACCAACATGCCTTCCATTGAGGAAGCTGAGCCTGAGGACTCTGGGTTGGGCTCTCCAATTTCTGGGGACGAGGTCGCCGAGGTAGTTAAAAAGCTCCTCAGTGGCCGGGCCCCGGGGGTGGATGAGATTCGCCCGGAGTATCTCAAGGCTCTGAATGTTGTAGGGTTGTGTTGGCTAATGCGACTCTACAGTATCGCATGGACATCGGGGGCAGTTCCCCTGGATTGGCAGACTGGGGTGGTGGTCCCCCTGTTTAAAAAGGGGGATCGGAGAGTGTGCTCCAATTATAGAGGGATCACACTCTTAAGCCTCCCTGGCAAGGTCTATTCGGGGGTACTGGAGAGGAGGGTCCGTCGGATAGTCGGATCTTGGAAGAGCAGTGTGGTTTTCGTCCTGGTCGTGGAACACTGGACCAGCTCAGCAGGGTCCTGGAGGGTGCATGGGAGTTCGCCCAACCAATCTACATGTGTTTTGTGGACCTGGAGAAGGGGTTCAACCGTGTCCCTCGGGGTGCCCTGTGGGGGGTTCTCCGGGAGTATGGGGTACCGGGCCCTTTGATACGGGCTGTCAGGTCCCTGTATGACCGGTGTCAGAGTCTGGTCCGCATTGCCGGCAATAAGTCGGGCTCGTTCCCAGTGAGGGTTGGACTCCGCCAGGGCTGCCCTTTGTCACCGATTCTGTTCATTACTTTATGGACAGAATTTCTAGGCGCAGCCAAGGTATTGAGGGGATCCGTTTTAGTGGCCTTAGGATTGCATCTCTGCTTTTTGCGGATGTTGTGGTCCTGTTGGCTTCATCGGGATGTGATCTTCAGCTCTCGCTGGAGCGTTTCGCAGCCGAGTGTGAAGCGGCCGGGATGAGGATCAGTGCCTCCAAGTCTGAGACCATGGTCTTGAGTCGGAAAAGGGTAGAGTGCCTTCTCCGGGTCGAGGGAGATGTCCTGCCCCAAGTGGAGGAGTTCAAGTATCTCGGGATCTTGGTCACGAATGAGGGAAGAAGGGAGCGTGAGATTGACAGACGGATTGGTGCAGCGTCCGCCGTGAAGCGGGCGCTGTACCGGTCCGTCGTGGTGAAGAGAAAGCTGAGTCAAAAAGCGAAGCTCTCGATTTACCGGTCGATCTACGTTCCTACCCTCATCTATGGTCATGAGCTTTGGGTAATGACCGAAAGAACAAGATTGCGGATACAAGCGGCCGAAATGGGTTTTCTCCGTAGGGTGGCTGGGCTCTCCCTTAGAGATAGGGTGAGAAGCTCGGTCATCCGGGAGGGACTCGGAGTAGAGCCGCTGCTCCTCCACATCGAGAGGAGCCAGTTAAGGTGGCTCGGGCATCTGGTCAGGATGCCTCCTGGACGCCTCCCTGGTGAGGTGTTTCGGGCACGTCCCACCAGGAGGAGTCCCCGGGGAAGACCCAGGACACGCTGGAGGGACTACATCTCTCGGCTTGCTTGGGAACGCCTCGGGATTCCCCCGGAGGAGTTGGAGGAAGTGGCTGGGGAAAGGGAAGTCTAGGCCTCCCTTCTTAAGCTGCTACCCCCGCGACCCGACCCCGGATAAGCGGCAGAAGATGGATGGATGGATGGACATACCTGTTTTTTTTATGTTTTACGCTTAAACTGCAGAAGGCGGCAGTTCACAAAATTAAATTGACATAATTTTCCACCAGTAGCTCAAAGCTAAAATTACATGGCAATTTTGTCTTTCAGTTAACACATGTGAAGGTGTAGACAGCTGCAGATGGATGCATCATATAACATTATAAGTTACCTAATCCCTGACCCTGGACAAACCCAGTTACAGTTCCTGGCATTGCCTCAGTTTCTACCTGGGTGTCAACAGCAACACAACAATGATCTATCGGATCTGCTGTCAGATGAAAACAGCAGTGTCTTTAACTCCTAAACGGACAGAAATATAAAAGGATCAAGAAGAACTCAGCCTGAAAACAGTCTGCAAAACTGTTCAGCTAATGAGAAGTGGAGTTGTATAAAGGTAAGTCTTTATGGAAACGGGTACAGTAGGTTTCTAATTTAGCAACCAGCATGATTGGTTAGACTTGAGTCACCCTGAGAGATAGAGAGACAAAGAGTGGTTTAATTTCCTCATCGAAGTCCAGAGCTGCATGAGAAGGGGTTCTGAGAACCATTATCCTCCCTTCTCTCATCAAATTGGAAGCAGGTCTGATTTGGCCTTAATCGAGCTAATCTCCCCTGCTGCTCCTTCACAAAACTGGCTGCAGCTCAAATCATTTCCCTCCTGACGAGGAGTATAGGTCATTCTCCTTTAGCACCGGGATTCTTATTAAGAGCCATGTCTCATTTTCCTACTGTCTCACTGAGAGGTTCTTGTGAGGAGGAGGAGGCGGAGGAAGGGGACAGGGCGTCAGCGCCATGATTGCTGTTACCAAGACGACGGTGCAGCGGGTGCTCCCTGGATCATAGCAGGGTGGGGTGGAGGAGAGCAGACGGAGAAGTGAAATTGCATTCCATTAGTGCTAATACAGATACATTAAGAGTCTGTCTGAGGCACGGCCGCTAACGATTATGGTCACTAATTCATCCAATCAGCTCATGAGCAGACATTTCATAAAGTCATAACGACCTTGTCGCCTCTCCTTGCCGGCTATTACCATGTGATTGACAGCAGCCAACACTTTGTTTTAAACTGAGCGAGGAGGAAAGGGAAAGGTCAACAGAAGGAACATCACTGTCACTCCAAAAGCTTTTCTGCTGCATACTGTCAATTCCTTAACATTAGTCATGGTTTTACTGGCGCTTCAGCCCATCACACACTATAATCTTATGTATCTGCCGGCTGTTTAAAAAAAAAAAACAAACAAAAAAAACCTGTTATCAGAGGTACATTAATTCTGATGTATTTTCAGTAAACATCAGTTTTATTTTAGGTTGAATAAAATTTCATAAGGTTATAATAAGCTATAGAAAGAAGAAAGAAGTGGCCACACTTCTTTCAGAAACAAACTCTAATGAATGGAATAATTCATGGTGGAATGTCTGATTGTGAGCTGACCCGGTCCTGCTGCACCAGAACCACGATTCTCCCAGATCCATGTTGGTTCAGACCAAACATGTCGTCTCTTCTGCTGCACAAAACATTTCATTTGTTGCATGTAACAATGTGAACATTTTAAACTGTAAAATTATTGAATTCGGTTTTTGAATTTTTTTCTATTCAATAAGCAGTAAAATTACACTAATTAATCACTAAAAGTGATTTAATAATATAACACAGCTAAAGCAAAAATGCCTTAACAATAATAATAATAATAATAATAAGAAAACATTTTGCATTTTGACCTCTGTAATTTTCCACTGCAGAAGCTAAGCCATGTTTCATCTCACATTCAGCCGCTCCAAACAGATAACAGACGGGAGACATGACAGAGCCGCTGTGCTTTAACTGGACCTGCTGGCCCAGTTAAAGTAAACACAAACCCTCCTGAAGCTGTGCTACTCCACAACAACACAGGGAAATTCAGAAATAGGATCATTCCTGAACAACGGAACAAAGTTAATCCCCTTTTGGAGACCTTTATTCATGCCTAAAAATCTTAAGAGCTTCCTATAATAACAGACTGATGGAATTATTAAAAAACAGGAACTCTCTGCACTCATTGTCCCCTGGGGGAGTTCCACTTCACACAGGCCTGTCTACAGGCCTGTAGAGTTCAGGCTGAATGATCCCTGATACTTTGCCAGTCCTTCCACTTATTTTGTGAAAGTTTGCAATATTTTTTTTCTGACTGAACATGAGAAAGGCTTTTAGAAGTTTTGATAAGAGAGGTGAATATGCACCAAAGGTCAGAATTTATAATTTGGCCTCTTTTTAAGACGTATGCATGTTTAGAGGTGTTGACCTGTGAAGTTCCTCTGTGTTTAGAAAATGTTATATTAATTGCTCATAATGAAGAAATATGGATGAGATGAGGTATTTGGAAGCTGGGGCTGTTTTGGTGGACTTTTGGTTTGTATCAAAGAATCAGCCACTAAGAAGAGAAACTGCAGCTCTAACATGGAAACCAAAGCGTTGTTTGTAACAAGACGCCCTGCTTGTTCTGTGTGGATTTTAGAACAGCTACAACCTGCACATAAGAGCTACATTAATTGGAAAAAATTTGCTATTCTTCAAGTTACAGTGGTACAAAGTTTTTTTTTTCATTAATAATAATGTCAACCTGTGATGTTCATTTTAATGGTCAGAATCAAGAAATTTCAGTGTTTTCTGTGCAGTAAAACTGAGTGTCTGTAGTTTTATGACTGGTTGGAATGACATTAGATTGTTCTGTTGTCTGATGTTGGGCTTTTACTTTGAAGACAACTTTGAATCAGAATGTGAATTGTTTTTATTGATTCACTAATTATCAGTCAATCAATCAATAAATCAATCAATCATTTATTCACTCAGTTTAATAAATTTCACAAACATATTCTCTAACAACACTTACTATACTCTTACTGTACGTACAGTGTAGTAAGTATAGTAATAATGTACATTATTTCATTACATTATAATAATCTAATGTATTAGATTATTATATTAGATTATTATACATTATTATACATAATCTAATGTATTAGATTATTATACATAATAATAATCTTATTATTATTATTATTATTGTAAATACACAATAAAATAATTTTATTGTGTATTTACAAAACGTATTCGAGCTCATAGCGGACGTAGACGTTCTTCTCATCGTTGTAGACCTGTGGGTAATGAGCAATCAGGGTGTCCTGGGAACCAATGTAGATGGAGTTGTAAATATTATTATACATAATAATCTAATACATTATTATGTATTAGATAATACATAATATTATGTATTAGATAATACATAATATTATGTATTAGATAATACATAATATTATGTATTAGATAATACATAATATTATGTATTAGATAATACATAATATTATGTATTATTAACATGTGTTAACATGTGTTATGTAATGTATACATTGCATAATGTAATGTATACATTACATTATTACAAACCTTATTGCTGGTTTGTATTTCAGATATTCTGATTTTGGGAGTTTGGTTTGACCTGCAGAGCCTTTCAGTTGACAAGGATCCCTCACTGAGAGCTTCAGTCCCAATATAACACTGGGAGAATCTAGTTTTCTCAGAGGAGGCCAATCTAAAATATTTGATGTCCTTACACATTGTGTTTGGGAAGAGAATATTTCAGTGCATCACACAAGAAACACAATTTCAAAGTGAAGTTGTTAGGTGAGAACTTTATAGCGTGGAGCATTTCTCTACATCATAAGATCCAGGATCTTTACTGAGTGTGTTTTCCCAAACCACAGGCCTCAAAAACACAGCAGAGCTTTGGTTGAAAGCAAACTGTTGAACTTCAGCAGTCAGTCCCATGACTTATATGAAACTGGCAATAAGGACTGACACTAAGATTTATTTAGAACAGGTGTACTTGACTTATCTGTATGACTGGACTGAATTGACTTTTTAATAAAGTGACATGAAATGAAATAGAATTGAATTTACTGACAGAGTTCCAAGAAGGACCCAAAGAACCTTAAAGATCTAGAGAGCATTTGGGTGTAAGAATGGTCAAAATACAAAAGACATCTTAAAATTATTTTTTAAATGTATTTTTCAAATATTTAATTTTTAAGCTCTTTGTGTATTTTCCTTGTGTGTGTGGATTTCTTGGCTTTTGGATGACTTGGGGTGTGAATTTCATGTTAATGGTCCAATTAAAAACTAAACAGTTGACAATTTGTTTCATTCTCTCTTCACCTCTCATTATCTTAACTATTTCTAGATTTTGAAGTTGATTTTATTATTATTAATTTTGCTTTCATTTTTTTAAAGTTTTCTTTTAACTCTTAAGACTCCTACTGTATTTGGGTTCTCCATAAAGCTGTGACACTAGTGATGGCTGGGATGTGTAATTAATCAGCTTAATTTTTTAACTTCAATTATTGGCACCAAACATAAAAAAAATGTTTTTCACAAAGTTCTTCTTAGCATGTGTGCTCTTATTAATGTATACATATAATTGCAAGGTGGTTAAGATGGACAGGAGAAGTTCTAGAATGTCAGGATGAGTTAACACTCAATCCGTGTAAAACCATTTGTTTTACATGGATTTTTACAGTTTTTTGTTATGTGGCATAAAATCTACTCTGGAATTATTGAATTATTGTTTTTGTGTCCAAATGATTTTTTTTTTATTATTATTGTTTTAAATTGCATTATTAAGAGCCTAGGATCAGAATTCTTATCACAACCAAGCTGCATCAGTAAATCACAGCAGCACTGAATGCATATTAAATGACAAAGTCAGAACTTATAAAAGAAATTTACAGACTCACAGCATTTATAATTTTGCACTAAACCTCATCATTTTTGTTGTAAGTCAGATTTTGTAAATGTACCCTGAAACTTGCAGACAAGACACATTTGTTTTATCAAGTTATTGTTATTAAATTACTAAGTATGATAAGCTCCAGAATATTATTTCTTTGTCTTGTCGAAAACTGAATTAGAATGTTGGCAGTAAAATATGTTACATATCAGCCACAGACCAGAGTTGCACAACTGATCTGGCATAAGCGGATCAGAAAGCTGAGTTGCCATGAATGTTTGGCTGAGTAAAGCCGGTTGGTTATCCCAGTGGTAACTTTTCTAACACCTTCTGCTCTGTCAAAACCCCATAATTAGTACTGAACACACTGAGACATAAGACTGATCACCAGAACACTTTAAGAATAAATTAAACAATATTCTCCAGTTTATGTCAGGTCATCTTAAGATACTAAAACAACTTTAAGTTGAACCGACGTTTTAATTACCACATTGTTTCTATTTCTTTTCTTTTTTTTTTCGTGGCAAATTATCAAGGTTTTGTTTTCATTCTCATTCATTTTACTGATATGTAAAAATTTCTACTAGTCTTATTTATTTATTTATTAATTTATTTAAATGCCCTCATAACAATTGTCATACAGTGTTTGGCTGTCCTTTTCTGTTTGTCCAGCACACACTCAATCAGATGTGTAGGTTGGTAGTGGAGTGTAAGTGGCAGGTAAACAGCATAAACAGTTTGCAGGCTTGTATTCAGAGCCTGTAAACTCCTTTCAAATTCTCCCATGGGAGCAGAGCTGCAGCGGCAACACAAAAATTGATCCGGCTGCTGAAAGGATGGAAGTACGGAGGGAGACGGAGGCCTGGCCCGTCAGGAACGACTCAGGAAGTTTTTGTAGAAATAATTGCTTCAAAATTGGGCCTGATGGGAAATAAAATGCTGTACATTATAAAAGCAGATTGGTGGCTTATGAAAGACTGAGGGTCAATTTTGTTCTTTCAGAAAAAAAAATCTATTTTCTCTAACAAAGCTGATAGAAATTTTGACTTCCTGCTTTTTTAAAAAAAAAAAAAAGATAATATATATATATATATATATATATATATATATTTGTGTTTTTTTTTTTTTACTTTTCCACCAGCAACCATGAGGTTGTCATCGTCATCAGAACAGTTTGAGGAAAAGGTGCAACGCCTCACTGTGGAGCCTTATCCAGACAACACTGTTGTCTCAGATAGGTTAACCCCGCAGACTGACAATGTAACGGCAATTTTTCCAAAATGTTAGAGTGTGGACATGAGCAGGTCTCTATGGACAGATTCTGTTTTTTAATTGCAGGACTGAATTCAGCGATGTGAGTGCTGCCAGCACTTCTAAATACGGTGACATTCAGGGTGCCAATGCTGCTGAAATTTGTGGGGGTTCAGTTGGCTTAGAGGTCCAGAGCAAAAAGCCTCAGCACCCAAAGTCTCCCCTTAAGTCATAATGGAAGTGGCTTCTTTTTTCAAAGAATGTTAGGGATGTCAAACAAGTGAACATCCCACAGACAGTGTGTAGAGTTTCTTTACTGTTTATTGACTCATCAATCTCTCACCACACAGTTCTTCCAACAGTGTTTTGGGTTAACGTCTGTAAGACTCAAAAGTAGTGTCTTTTGAGTGCTGTGCAGGGGTTGGCGTGTGGGTGGGGGCTTGGAATGATTTTATTTCTTTTTTAATTCATCAGCTGTCATAATAATTTTAGCTGCACTATAGCTGTCTTCTTGCTCACCAGCCTGCTCTTTAACTGAACTAAAGGTCCATGTCAGTGTAAAAGGCAGCTCTGCCTTTCTGCCTACATTTTATGTTACCTACAGTTTGTTCAGATGCAACTATATCAAGCTCAGGCATGAGGTGAAAATACACATACACGCATGCGCGTACGCACATACGCATGCATACATGCACACACACAACTACACTTTGACGCTAACAAAAGAATTAGCCTGATTCACTTGCACAGCCAGCCTCCTGACCAGAAGAGAGCTTCACTGAGTTATTTTTGTCAAACTGTTCTTAACAGTTCCCAGGCTGCATTAAGATGGAGCAGTAAGATGTCTGAAATAAAGGATGTAAACTTAAACTGATCCATCCATCCATCCATCCATCCATCCATCCATCCATCCATCCATCCATCCATCCATCCATCCATCCATCCATCCATCCATCCATCCATCCATCCATCCATCCATCCATCCATCCATCCATCCATCCATCCATCCATCCATCCATCCATCCATCCATCCATCCATCCATCCATCCATCCATCCATCCATTTTCCGGTTACCCTTCTCCCTAACGGGGTCGGGAGGTGCTGGTGCCTATCTCCAGCTGCGTTCCGGGCGAGAGGCGGGGTACACCCTGGACAGGTCACCAGTCTGTGGCAGGGCAGCACAAAGACAAACAGGACAAACAACCATACACACACACACACTTACACCTAAACTGATACTAAACAATATATTTTTTGAAATTGCCAACTGTAGCGAACACCTTTCTGACTGCACACCACCTGTTCAAACCCTTTGGTTTACATGTTCACTCCAAAAGTGAGTTTGCTCCATTTTATTTTAAAATTAAGGAGGATAAGCTGCAGGGTTTTTTTATTTACCTAAATTCACATGAAACAAATTGCATATTGTGAAAATTAAACAAGATTAAATTATATAGGTCTATATTACTTTGAAACTAGAGTTTTATTTAAACATAAACAAAATTTACTGTTCACTATAATTTATACAGTGACATACAGTTTTACATTTATATTCTATAAATGTTCTTAAAGCCTTCCTGGTGCTTCTCTATCAAAAACAAAGTATATTCCATCCATCTTACAAACTGCAGATTCTCCAGTTTTGTAACATTTTATCAGCCTTCAACTTTAATAGAAAGATCTTATAATTGTGAAAACTTTCATAAAGTATTGATTTATTGCTGTTGTAGACATTTGATTTATTGGGCTGAACATGGTAGATTCTGTCTATCAAAAATGATCCAATCAACACTGACCTGAGATCAAGTAATCTTCCTAAGTACATTTTAAGCATCCCTTTCACAGACAGGTGAAATGTCTGTCTGTTAATATTACATTCAACCAAAAAAACCCTGCTGACTTTTTTTTAACTTCAAAGCTCTTGACCGCTTGAGGTCAATGACCGGACATTGGGGTCTTTATTCTAATACACACATTCTACACACACTTTATACAAAACTGAAGCACAGTCATTTGCTGTCTGCAAATTTTCTGACAAAATAAAGGGAGGAATGCTGTGGTACTTCAGTATATTCTGTGAAACCCACATGTTCATATTCGGTATATAAGTATCTGTAAGCGTCTTAACCTCACTGTTTAATCACCTGACATTATAAAGTTTACTCACATTTCCTTAGTATTTCTCATAATTACTCTTTAAAGTCTTTTTACTGGGTCAGGCAGTTTGACTGTCCTTCCTGATTTTCTCTCTTTGCTTGAGATTCAGTCCAGTCCACCAGACAGAACTGCTGGAACTCAGAAAAATATCTGGGCTTCATTGCTCTCACAGCTTTACAGTTTCACACACATATTTTCTATGTAGCTGAGTTCAGGGCTTTGTGACAGATAACACAGATGTTGATGTCTTTGAGCCACATTATGACTAATTTCATGGTGTGCAAAAGGTCATGCAGGTGATGCTTCAATATTTTTCAAAGTAGTAATCTTTGTGTTTGAGTTAATCTTGTTTACAGAGTGAATCTGAGTTGTTTCAGGCAGTGAGAGAAACTCACAACTGATTAACATACCAGGCTTACTTGGCTATTTACACACTTTTATTATTTCTATTGTTATTATTGTAGTTTTTTTATTATTATTTCAGGCAATTCGACCACCGTATCTAACCCATGCCACTGATGAGCTGTTGAAAAAAATAAAAAATAAAAATAAAAAGCGGTCCAGGTCTGTTTATGTGTCCAGGGGAAATGCTCACCTAAATTTGGCCCAGAGTCACCACGTGATGTTACAAATGATTCAGTTCTTATGAACGACTCTTTACCCTGAACTATAGGACTCAAGGGAGAGCCAGGTGATTAATTTTTTTTTGTTGTTGTTTTTAAACGTTGCTTGTTATTAATGCTTTTCATAGAAGTCAACAGCTATTATTACTGTTGTTGACTTCAAAATGATATCTATGTAATTAGTGAAGAAATTAAACAGAAGGAAGTATGGTGACATGGGTCCCACAATTCATTTCCTTAATTGGTATAGATAATGGTAGAAAAGAGGATTTTTGATTCTGTCAAAACAACTTAAGTTCATGTTCTTCTCTACAAATTGTTATATTTTCCTTTTAAATTCAGTATTACAAAAGGCAATAAAAAGTTATTAGTACACTCAACATTAGGCATTCCCATTCTATTTGCACTGGCATATAAATGTTGAACAGGGGAACGTGCCAGAAACTTTGCACCAAAGGATGAAGCAGAGCTGCAGACATTCATCATTTTCTTCCTGATATCTTTACTGAATTCTTGCATTTACTTCATGATGTCCCACAAGGACCCGGAGTGTTAGAGCTGTTGTCTTAAAATACATCAACAGCTGAGCCTAGAACTTCAGTCTTCTCAGTCCAGCAGCCGAAACTCACAAAGCCATGTCTTGGATTTTAAACCCTAACCTTAACCCCCAACCCAAGTCATGAGAAATCCTCTCATTAGTCTGCCATTCAGAAAATATTAGCGACTAACTCACTAAGACAAGAGAAGTTTAGTGCGATTAAATGTCAGACACTGAAGACAAAAGATTAGATCTTTTCATAAGATGTATGCAAATATCTGGATCTCCTAACCATGTTGGGGGTAAAAAGAGAAAGAATCTGGCTGTGGTGGTGAATTATTTAGACCTACCTGTCACTAGTCATCTTTACTCATCAGTCGTAATGAGTAAAGGTCCAGCAGAGACTTTTGAACCTTACCCTACTTGTGAGATTTTCTTAGCAGTGTCTTGTCCATGTTTATTATTTTTACAAGAACTCAGCCTTTTGCTTTGCCTGACTGCAGCGATCAATAAAGCTTCATCTCAGTGGGCTAAAAACAACAAACATCTGAGAAGAGATGCTCTGAGATGAAAAATTAGTTGGCAGCGAGACAAAAATTGTGAGGCACGATTCATTTGTTTTTACTCGTCTGTTGTCTGTGCTGCCACTTTGTGTAGTCAACATGTGAGTGAGCATGGCAGACAGACGGATGGAAGGGGAAGGGAAGGAGGGATAGTCAGAGGGAGGGCTGCCATGTTGTCTGGTCTCATTTATTTTCTAACACACAACTAAATCACCTCGATGTGGGAAAATGGTTGTATATGGATGTCGTCACTGGGTGATGCTTCTGATTTCAACTGAGAGAGGGCTGAATGAAGTAGTTACTACGGCAACAAACCCATCATCCCTCTCACTACACGAGCAGAAAGAGAGTGAAGGAGAATAGACAGCAAGAAGGGACTGAATATTCAGAGGGAGGGGAAAGAAGTGAAAGACAGTGAGAGGATGAGGAGGTGGAAGAGGATGAGAAAGTAAAAGATGAAGATTAAAAAGACAGTAGAGGAGAAAAGCTGTGTGAGACCGCAATATAATAATAATAATAATAATAATAATAATAATAATAATAATAATAATAATAATAATAATAAAATAAATAAAAAGAAAAGAATCAGAGCGACTGGAAGGTGCTGGAAACTAATATAAAGACCCAGACAGAAAACGATCCAGTCTGCTTTTTACCTTTCTATTTTCTCTAAACTTTATATTTCATCTAGACATTATATATATATATATATATATATATATATATATATATATATATATATATATATATATATATATATATATATATATATATATATAAAGCAGCAGCTTTTAAATTCCAAACTTTTTAAAACACACATCAAGACAAAACAGCTGTTAGTTTAAATCCTTCAAGCAGATTTACTACGAGCATCTAAACTGGACCATGCTTTAAGCGGAAAACAGCGAAAGTAATCTTTTAAATGAATTATCTAATAACTGCGTTCTGCACTCTTGTTGGGGAGGAAAATTGATTTCTCTCAGTTGGATCAAACATCATGTGACGTCTCCTAAATCTTCTATAACGTTTCTGGACTGTTTTGGTCATTCCGCATTTAAATGCAAGCATGCCGTAAAAAAAAAAAAAATAAAAATAAAAAAAAAAATCTGACTCCAAGAGGAAGAATTAAGCTGATTTCTAATATGCTGGAAAGACGGCAAAAAGATCGCAAAAGAGACAAGCGAATAAAAGGAGGGAGTAATGAAGCGAGAAAATGGCAAAGGGAGCGAGAGACATATGGCGACTGGTGGTTTGCAGACTTTTCCGCCTGGTGGCCCCGAGCTGACAGTTCGCTTCGGCCCCATGAATAACGCAGGGACACAACATGGACGGACATAAAGACAAGGTGGAGACAATAGAATCAGGCAGGAGTGATAAAGTAAAGCAGAAGCAAATGGACGCGAATGCAGAGCAAAGGGTGAACAGTATTTACTGGGCTGTGAAGCGGAATATGACGGCAGCCAGAGAAAGAGAGAACATTTGTCTGAGCCGGAGCGCCGCGCGCTCCCCCACAAATGAAAGCCTGACAGATTAATGGCATCTTATCCTGTGTTTCTACTCTGAAATATTATCTCTGGAAAAAAAGGGGAAAAAAAAGAAAAAGAGCAGATAAAGCAGAATTAACACAACAACCCAGCAGGAGAGAAAGGAATTAATACAGCAAACAAGGAGCTCAACCTAAATAAAGAAATATGACTAAATAAAAATGTTTTCATGCATTTGGGATGTAAACAGAAACTGGTTATACTTTTGAACTTTTTACTCATTATATGTAACTTAATTGCTTGTAATAAATAAAAAAAAAGTATAATAATAACAACAACAATAATAATAATAATTTTAAGCATATAAATGTATAATATAAAAGTTGATCACATTGTACAGCTTCTTTATACAGCAGAGGTGAAGACAACTTCTAATTCATCACTATATGTGGAGGTTTTGATGTTTCATCTGTTGTTTTGTTCTGCACAGCTTTTGATTTTAACCTGCCGTTGATTCAAAAGCTGAAGGAACCACACAAAAAATCTAAATATGAATAAAAACAAAACAATATATAGCTGCAAGATGCTGACGTAAAATATAGAGCTGTAGTAAATACAAAAAATTTGGATGACGAGAAAATAATAAGACAGTCGTCAAACAAATTCCATCCAAAGTGTCAAATTATTATTGCACAAACAGCAAAATAAAAATGTAAAAAATGCAGAAGCAAAGGAAGAGTGTCAGCGAGACAGAATAAAATGAAGCAAATATTAAAATGTTACTTTATTTCCACATTTAAAGACTGACATGTTTATTCCATCCTTGCTTAATTAATAATTAAGCAAGGATAACTATTGATTTTTAAATATTTACATGTGAACATTCTGCAGATCATAACACATTTTAATAAATGAGCAAACAGGAAGTTACTGTCTTATTTTTGCCCAACTTTAAACTTTTTAAATTCAAATGACAACATTAGAATATTATTAAAATACCAATGAGATCTAAAAATATCACTAGAACGGGTTTGCAAATTTTATTTACACTGAGATAATATATATACACATAGTGTATATATACACTATGTATATATACATAGTGTATATATACACCTATGATTGTACCTGTCATTTGACAGGTACAAATGAGTTTCCTTTCATCAGAATAAAATTACCTTTTGAAAATAACAACCTTTAAGCAGGTATCATATTTATGTTTTATTAAACCCACATTTCTGTTTTTAAACATGTTTTCTTTAGTTTTATCATGTAACGTTTTAATTTAAATTATGATAATAAATTCACATGAACTGTTCAAAAATAATCTAAATGAATAGAAATAAAGGCTGTCAAATTTATGTGTATAATGTGTTTCACAACGTTCATTTATTTCACTAAATAAATGAACTTCCCAGTATTATTTTTATTTATTGAATGTGTATGTAGAGCATAAATAGATCAGTAAATTTTCTTCTGAAGTGAATTTTCCTTCTCTATTTGACAGCAAATGTAATTTCCTGGCCAGTCTGTGGGATCATGCTCTGATTAATCTTTACAGATTTTATTTTGTCCCGCCTGAAGTTTCTCCTTGTTTATTTTAGGCTGCTGGATTCATCCGCCATGAACTCAAACATCTGACAAGCTGCTGTATGTGGCTTTTCCTCATTGTTTGGTGGCTGCTACAGCAAACGGATTGTTAAAGAGAATCGAAACACAAAGACTATTTCCCGCCGAGTGAACAGACAGAAGCTTCTTTCTCCTGCAAGAAAACAAACGGCCCGACACCAGAGACAGACCAGGATGGAGACACATAAGACATGGAATAATGTACTTCTGTTTCAGAAAAACTGAAATGTGAGTTACTGAAAAAGAACTGCCAATAAAAAATTATGCTGCTTTAATGTCCTAAAATATTTGCCTAATAACATGTAAAACTCCTAAATGTGAAGTGATGCAAATATTACAGAAAAATGTAATGGAAAAAACCAATTTCTTCTGCATTGTATATTATGCTTTCAATACATAATAATTACTTTAGACATTTTATGTTGATTATTTATTGTGGTAAATTCCAGTTAATTTCCAAATATTAGTAAAGATAATAGGATAAAATAATAAGTATCAGCTGTGTTCATCCTGCAGAACAGAACATTAGTAAACAATAAAGAGCTGATGCAAAGAAACTGATTTAAAATTCTAATGAAATGACTCGTTTAGCTGACAAATATAAAAACAACAGCAATGCGGCGTGTCATGTAACATGTTGGTGGATCTGCAGACACACAGCGTCCCTGCAGAACAAGACAAAGACGATTCAGTTCAGTTTTCCTGCAGCTGCTTTGACTTGACAGCTCATTTACACACGTGACAGGTTTCACTGCTTTGGTTCGAGTGCATGTGTGTGTGTGTGTGTGTGTGTGTGTGTGTGTGTGTGTGTGTGTGTGTGTGTGGGTGTGTGTGTGTGTGTGTGTGCGTGTGTGTGTGTGTGTGTGCGTGTGCGTGAAAGCATGAAGCCCAGGTAACAATGTGTGCTTTGCAGCAGAAGAAAACCCTGAATTAGCTGCTCGCAGTTGGATTTTACACGTTGTACAGTTTGTCATTTCATGTTTCTGATCAAATAGTTGGAGGATTTCAGACTGTTAATTGTCGTTTGCCTGTAATTAGCTTCTCGCAGTCTCTAAAAAAATATTTCTGTTTTTGTCTTAAAGCCGCCTCCTTCTCTCCCTCCATCTCTGTGTTTTTTAATTGGCATATAGGGAGGCTTGTTTGTTTTTGTTGTCTGCTGTTTCTTAAATGTGTGTGTTCGTGCTCATGTGGCCCCCGGTGTCCCAACAAGCACTGCGGTAGGTGTTGGGAGGCGCTTTCGGTGGCAACAAACACACAACAACAAAACAACACAGAAAATCTCCACACAGGGATCCACATGACAATGTACACGACAAAGACAGGAATAAGCAACACAGACCTGACACAAAGCGCTCTGGAAGGCACAAAAACACAAAAAATATGCACATGCTTTGAAAAAAAAAAAGGAAAAAAGAAATACACACGCACACACAAGTACACGCACACATTCATCATGAGCAACTGAAGCAACAGTCTCAAACGTTAGTTGGCTCTCATGTGGCCCCATCTAGTGGCAGTGTAAAAAAAAAAAAGAAGAAACAACTCACCTGAAAAAGCAGCAATTATTTTATGTCTGGGAAGGATGAATTATTTCTGCTTTCTTAATAGTGACTTTTGAGAACAATAAAATCCAAATATAGCCAAACGCCCCCCCCCCCCGCCCTCCCAAAACAATTACATTTACCAAGATGCCTAGAAATGAATTATTTTACATTTTTACATGGCCACAGTGACAACCTGCAGATCTGCTGTCTGCCATGAAGCCACCAGGCAGACAAACCTTCCTGGAGGAGGCAGATGGAAGCCACCGGCAGCTCAATGTGTGCATCTTCATTTGCAGGTGTGCAGCATGCAGTCCATAAAAAATGAGTGATTTACTAACAGTTGTTGTTTTTTTTTTTTGTTTTGTTTTGTTTTTGTAAATTTGATGTCTGAAAAACTCTTTTACTGATGTGAATCCTGTGCTGCTGAAAAATGTGGATCCTAAATAAACTAAATTAAATGAAGAAAAGAAAAAAAACAAAACAAAAACAACAAAAAACAAAGGTCACACATGACAGATTTGAGAATAATTAATAATATAAAATTATATTAATATCGAGAGGAGCCAGTTGAGGTGGCTCGGGCATCTGGTCAGGATGCCTCCTGGACGCCTCCCTGGTGAGGTGTTTCGGGCACGTCCCACCCGGAGGAGGCCCCGGGGAAGACCCAGGACACGCTGGAGGGACTACGTCTCTCGGCTTGCTTGGGAACGCCTCGGGATTCCCCCGGAGGAGCTGGAGGAAGTGGCTGGGGAGAGGGAAGTCTGGGCCTCCCTTCTTAAGCTGCTACCCCCGCGACCCGACCCCGGATAAGCGGCAGAAGATGGATGGATGGATGGATATTAATAGAGGCTGAGATTTATTAGTACTGTTGAGGATGCATCTTCATTCACAAGTTCTTCTTGGTAGAAATATTGTGTGACATCTGTTTGATTAAAGCTACGCTTAGAACTTTCCATTCAGAACTTCCAGTTTGGGAATTAATGATGTGTCTGCATTTAAATACTCTTGGAAGCTCAATACACCACATTTTAATTACTCCTGCCTGTAATTACATCACTTTTAAGGAGTCAGAAATAAAATAAATGTAATCATCTTTAGTCTGATTGTAATTGTTGGCGACGGCTTTATTGAAACTTTATGAGGAAACGCTTTAAGAATCCTTCGGTTTAAACGAATGTTCTGACGTTTAATGATCAGACAGGACATGTACAGCTTTTATTCTTTTTTTTTTTCCAAACCTGCCTAATCTTTGCAGCCATGTGGGGAGTGGCTGCTGGTGTTATCTGTCTGCAGTGGCTAATGGTTGAGGTGCACGTCATCATTTGACCGTGAGTTTATAGAGTGCTCTGTGACCAGGTGTTTCACTGGAAGTATAGGTTCTCCCAAATGTTTAAGTATTTCATAATTTCATAAACTGATTTAAATGATAGTAAAAAAAAATCATTTATTTGCATTTTTGAATCAACCAGGACAAATTTAAGAGTTTCCTCACATAAATGTCTCTTTCAGTGATGCCCAAAAGTAATATTCATGTTTTTGATAGGTTTCTTTGAATACTACTATTTGTAAAATACTCTTAGAAATTTCAAAACATTGTTAGCCCAACAGCTGAAATAGCCCTTACAAAAAATATCCCATAAAAATCACATGTGACTTTCACATGTTAATGATGTGAATAACATCTGAAAACACATGTATATGTGTGATTTTGAAACGTTTTGTGGTAAAATCACATGTGGTTGCCTTGTGATCACATGTGATACACACATTTCCACATGTGGAAATACACACACACACACACATATTATATACTATCAACACATAAATATAAGTGTCTCTGTGTTAAAGTTGAAGTTTATACCTCTAGCACATTTATTTCACCTTGGTTTATGTGTATCCCAAGCACATAAACTAAAGCACATGTGTTGCACATGTGAAAACATGGGAATCACATGGATTTTTTTCCACAAGGTATTCCAAAATGACATGCAAACATATGAAAATTTGTGTGGACCACATGTGCATCTGTTATGTGGTACATGATTTTCAGATGTGATTTTTACATGTGAAATTAATGAGATTTTTATTACATATTCCGTATAATCACCCAATCTTTTCATGGAAAAGATCATATGTGGTGCACATGTGAGAAACATGTGATCCCATGTTGAATAAACCATGGATCACATGAACAAAATACTTTGTCACATGTGGAAAAAGGGAACCACATGTGACCACATGTGAATTTCATGGAACTTTTTGGTGTTGTACCTGTAGGGGGTGATGACATCAATACTACCTCAACACAACACACACACACACACACAAAATCAACCTTAGCAGAACTTTAGTAGTAATGTAGCTGTAGAACAACTGTAGATAATGACAGTGCTTTAAGTTCAATGTGTTTACCATTCTGCTCTCTTCCTGAGGAGTTAGCATGAATCCACTGGGCATTGGCGGGTGGACAGGCGGTGCAGGTGAGCTGACAGGAAGGAGGAAAAGAGTTGCTGTGAAGAACCACTGAGTCACCCAGAAGAGGATATTGTTGTTAGTATTCCTGTGGTTGCTCTTTTTTTTTTTTTTTTTTTAAATTGGTTAGGTTACTTTGAATGGATCATGGATTAAGTAGAGAAAACACAAGCAGTTATTTGAGGGGAAAACATATTTAAAAAATAATCACATTATTAGGACTTGGAATAAAGCTCAGGTAGCAGAGGCCAGGACGGGGTGCAGCAGGCGTAGTCTGCTTGATTTAACCCCTAGAGATGGAAGCTCCAGCTCAGAAGAAAGGAAAATATCACACAGACAACAGCAAACCCCAAAACCAGGACAGTTACAGACTAAAGTTATCTTTAGTTATCATTGTCTAAAAAAAAAGCAAAAACAGAAGAAAAATGCGAGAGAACAAAATACTCTGACAGAAGTCTTACTTTCAGGTTAGCAAAAATGTGTCAGCACAGTGATGTAGCAATCGGTGTTTATGAGTGTCCATATGTAGAAAGATATACTAATGACCACAATTAACTTTGTTATCATTTTAATTTTGAAACATAAACAAATAAAATGAAGTTCAAGATAATAAATTGCAGCGAATTTAAAACACTGCAAATAAACATTTAAAATGCTCAAATACCACTCATTCCACAAACACATTTTCAGAGCTATAAGCAGCATGTCAACATAGTTTATGATAGAGTCATTGTGTTGTCTTTTGCAATGTGAAATTAAAGAGTTAAGAGTAAATACTGTTAATTTCCAGTTCAGAAAAACATCCATCCATCCTGTTGCCTGGGAAGAGGAGGGTATTAATAAGGAAGAGGGGTGGAGTACACTCTGGATGGTTTTGAGTCCCAAATATGAAAAGGTTTTTATAACCATAAAAACAAGTATGACATTGAGCATTTCTTCAAACAGCAAATTAATTCACAGTTATGAATAAAGGCATTTCAAGATTCATTGATCAGTTCACCAAAGAAACATGCACATGTAAGCTTCAGTTAACAGCAACTGGAAAAAAAAAGAAAAACAGAAATGTAAACCTTTGTCAATTATTTACAGAGCAACTAGTGTTTAGGACTCCAAACATCCATCCATCCATCCATCCATCCATCCATCCATCCATCCATCCATCCATCCATCCATCCATCCATCCATCCATCCATCCATCCATCCATCCATCCATCCATCCATCCATCCATCCATCCATCCATCCATCCATCCATCCATCCATCCATCCATCCATCCAGGGTTGGAGTTGGTGGGACAATGGTGGGAGGGTGGGTAGTGCCTGGTGCCTATCTCCCTCATAGAAAATGTGCTAAAACTGTTAGCCTGAGACCCTGGAGAGAGGTCTGATTAGAACACTGACTGACATTTTACAAATCATCTGATGCAGCCACATGAACCCAGCAAATGAAGGGAGAATGATTGTTCCAACACAATATTTTTGGCTACTCTTTAAGCTGTGGAAATAATTACTGTCAGTGGTAAACAAATGTTATGGAAGATATAGACTAAAGAAAATACTTTTTAACCCTTCAAAATATCAACCAAAAAGTGTAACTTCTGAGACCATTTGCTGTGGTTTATTCAATCCATAGATGATTCTTCCATTAATTTCACAGAAGTTAAAAAGTCCTGCCTGTTGCAAGCATGAAGTTCTTCTTCTCTAAACCATGTTTCTGCTCTCATAGTGATGGACTTCCTCACATAAAATCTGTTGATTTTTTTATCTTGCTTTTTGATTTCAAACTGATTGAAACTGAGTGATTATTATTTTCAGCAGTGTTAACTCTGACATCAGAATAATGTAAAGCTCTGGTCAGGAAACAACTCTGGATAAAAGTCCTTTACAGTAATAATAACTTCAGTCATTTGTTCAGTTTTAATTTTTCACATCAGCCACCAGAGGGCTCTGCAGATTTTCTCCAACAGATGACTGACAGCAAGTATGTGCCAGAGTCGGGTTGCCTTCCAGTCACAGGAGCAGTCATGTAAATCTAATATCACATTTTCTCCAGTGAACTCTGTTAACTACACAAAGGCGGCAGTGACTCAGTGATGTGCTGTCAGGGTAGACTAACTTTTTCTTCAACCACAAAGCAGCTTTACATTGCAGAATAATCTGAAACAACATAGAATTAAACTCAGTTCTGAGGTTTCTCTGCTTTTAGAGCGCACAGTCACAGCTGATTTGTTCCTTTACATCTACCTTAGTAGATGCAAAGGTAAAGATCTTTGCATCTACTATCTGAAGATCTGTTGAAGTACAATAAGAGATGAATGGGAAGGCAGCCTGTTATACTGCTTTCAGACTGACTCCTATGGTGCCTGTAAGGTTAAAGTTCAAAAAGAGGAACTGTAGAAGAAAGCAGCTAAAGTCAGTTTCCCTATTCTTAGCTGAAGAAAGTGTGATGTCTATATGTCTGGAGAGACAGTTGAGGCAGTGCATCATGACATTATGACATGTAAGATACTAAAAAAAGATAAAATAAATTAATTTGTCAACTTGATGGATCTTAGAATTTATAAATAAACATTTTCATGGTCAAAATTGCTAAATTTACACATTCCTGGAAAGGCAGTGATGAGTCATGGTGGTGATGTCACACACTGACTGACAGAGGCTGGAGAGGGCAGAGATTAAAGCTGCAGACTGTGACTTTTGTACGTAAAAAAATATTTGTCTTCATAAACTGTTGAAACTCTCTAACGCAGCCTGAACTCTCTTCAGGCTGCGTTCACGCTGCAGCCTGAAGTGATCCAAATCCATTTTTTTTTTTATCTTAATACGACCTTTACCTGATCTTTTCATGACAGTCTGAACAACACAAGATTAATTTTTTTTTAATGTAACCCAGGCCACTGGAATATGTGATTCTAAATCTGATACATATTTAATCTTTTCATATGTGACCTGAGTCTGTACAGCAGGTCACATTCATCCCTCCTGGACGTCATTGATACTCGACATACGTCACTATTCTGTGTCCTGATAGCAGGAAGAAAAACAACAACCATGTTGGACCATAATGAGGATTAAGTTGTTAATCTGCTGCTCCAGTTGGAGTTGTAAGGTACTTTAGCATCCATGTTTATGTCAGCTAACTCTTCTTCTTCTTTTTATGGCAAAACTCTGAGCACGCTCACTGCACTCATGACCTTGTGGCCTCTACTGTGCATGCGGTACACTGTCAGGTCATTTGCAATTCACACAGGAGATCACACACCAGACACATAATATTTGGAAATGTGAACAAACACACAAAAGTACTCTGATTTAACAAGCAAATCAGATTAAGGGAGAGCAACAGCCTCAGAATTGGTTTTAGCTGTTTATCTTTAACTTGGGCACTGAAAAAATATTTCTTTCGTTTTGTTTTGGAGCCATTCAGAGTTGGGCTTGCTGCTGTACATTGGATCACTGTCATGCTGGATTAACTAGACTAGTCACACCTGTAATACTTTACATCAGGGCTTTTCAAAGTGTAGCGTAAACGTCTATGAATGGAACATCAAGCATAGCGACAGAAAGAAAAAAAAACAAACAACAGAAATAATAAGAACAATGTAGTTGGTGGTGACGGGAATTCGGAGATTGTGGATTTGCCCTCTGACAGGCAATTAGCTCCACCATACTTTGAAAACCTCTGATTAGCATATTGTTCTGGGAGGATGGAGATCTCCTGGATGAGTTGGCGGTGTGCTCTTGGAGGTGTTTTCTCTGTGCATATTGTCTCTCACTAGAGTCCGCTGGAGTCACAAAGCCTTTGGGTGTTTTCACACTTGACAGGCTGGTAAACTTGATTGGGGACCAAAATTGCAGCATTTATTCCATTTCCAGCTGGTGTGGTTTGCTTGCAACTAAGCCCTTTGAAAAACCTGTTCACCTCCTCGCCTGTGGCGGCGCTGCACCAAGAACCACTGAAGGAAAACTTATGAAGACACTGAGCACAACATACTTGTTCAGGAAATGTAAACCACAATTCAGTGTAATCAGATTTTAGTGTTTGTAGTAGTTCTCTTTATCTCTAGACTCACGTTTGTTCTGGTTGTCTTACCCAGACAACCAAAACAAATGTTTTGGTTTGTTTTGGTTGTGGTTTCGACCTCCACATATACATTCAAACCTCACCAGAGTTCCCTTTAACTGAGTCAAAGCTTCAACAGAGTTTGCATTCTGGTCCGCAAAAGTTTTATTATGCATTCACCCCTCCACAAATGAACCGGACTTTCTAAACAAGACTGGAGTTTAATTAAAGCGGACTGAACAGGTCTGGAGTGAACGCACCCTTAGAAATAGTTTTGTAAACCGGACTGAAAAAATAAACAATGAGTATGTCTGATCTGTTCTTGAATATATTCAGATCATGGCATAATGGGTTGCATTTTAAGACCGCAGTAGGGTTAACAAAAAAAAAACAAAAAAAAGTATTTCTCACAAACATTTAAGAGTGACAATAAACTGAAATCTGTAAGGAAGATTTTGTTTTCAGTTTCATATGTTGAGAAGCTTGAGGTCATGTACTTCCTATTTCTTATTTATTACTCCATCCCGGTTACTGTCACCTGGAAAGATATAAAGAATTGTAATGTTTATTTTGAGTTTACTCAAACCTAATCATGGGACCTTTAATTCTAATGAGCTGCCTCCTTCAGAGGCTCACACCTGATCGGAACCTGAGCTTTTTATGAGCAATGAGGGAAACAGAAACAGAAGCATGCTGATGCTTATGTTTATCATCTCTAATAAGAGATGATAAAACATCCTAATGTATGTTTTAGGAATGTAGGCAGAAGCAAAAATCTTATTCAAGAAAAGCTACTGGAAAGACATGCAAACTCCACACAGAAAGCCTCCAGTTAGTGTTTGACAGGAACATTTACCTTGGAGGTGTCAGTGCACACTGCCGGTGTGCAGATTAGTAAACCTGTAGCTGTTTTCATAGAAAAGAAGCCGATTTGAATGAAATGAAATGTAATACCTGCTTGAAAAATATTTGTAAATGTTCAATACTGCTCCTCCAGAAAAAGTTCAAACTTCCTTCTTCTGGTTTGTGTTACGTTGCGACGCTGTCCTCAGAGTTCGCTGACCCTCTCACTCAGGGTCTCCAGCTCCTCCTCCTGCTCATGGTAGCGCTCCATCCCTGGATCAACATCTTTCAGAGGACCATTCATGAAATTGGAGGGGTAGTCAAGGCCGCTGAGCTGAGCATGATGGAGCCAACGAAGGTCATCGCTCTCGTGGGTGATATACCGCTCGCTTATTCGACCCTCTAAACTCCTCAGGTCCAGCCACATCTGATAATCCTAGAGAGAAAAAAACAAACACACCTTAAGATAAAATGATTTGAAACTAATTTAATCTTTTGTCATAATGCAATTAGAATTTCAATGGGTGGAATAAAAATCTCTATTTTTGTGTATTAGAAGAAAAAGTAGTGAAAGTGACGAGATGGGAAGATGAAATATGAACATAATATGAATATAAGTTTCTGTAAACATTAAATGGCTTGAGACTGTTCACTGTTCATTTTATACAAACAAAGTTGTTCAGCTTAAAGTGTCACTTCCACACTTCTGTGAGTTAGAAATAAATATTTTGGAATGAAAAAAACAAAACAAAACAACAACAATAAAGTCATACCTGACACATAACAGGCCTGCTGGATTATCTGGGCTATTGATGGTAAGCAGTTTTGAGGTTTAAGTTCAGAGGTTGTTGTTGTTAGTCACAAGGTCTCAATTCAAGACGAGCTGACTCATTGATCTTTTCTCCCTTTTTTAAAGCAGTCAGAGCTTTAAATATCTGACTTTTATAAAAATATCTTTACATAGTTATTAAAACTGCCTCCAGGTGTTTCAGTTTGAATATGACATGAACTGTTTTCAAGTAAAAGCTTAATGATCTGATTTTATCTAAAAAGTTTCATCACATTACCAACTGCATACTACTTCTAAACATCAAATAGAAATAAAGATAACACTAAATAACGCGGACCAAGTGTAATTTGTATTTCTATCACCAAAATACACACAGTTCTACAATCCTTATGAAAAAGGGTCTGCAGGGAAAACAGACACACAAACTGTCCACTAGCTGATTCTGTCAGGCTCTTTACTATGCAGAGCTTCTCTTCTGTTCATTGAAAATTGGACATATTATTAGAAAAATGTGTTTCATAAAAGCTTTGTTTAGTGTGTTGTAAATTCAGTGTAGTACCAAGGTAAGATGAAACATTTATTTCATTATACATTTCAGATATTTTCTTTTGAAGTTTTTAATTGGACAATTTGAAACAACGTAGCATGTTACATATAATTAAACTCACCCATAAACACACAACAACACCCAAACAAAAGTACAGAACAATAACAACCACATCCATTTTTTCTTTTTGTTAAATAATCACTGTAAAAGTTTTGAAATGTGTTTCCTACCTGTAGCCAGGGGTGACTGAGAGTCTTGTCCACACTGTACCTCTTCCTCATCTTCACCTGCAGGAGGTTGTTGATCAGGTCGATTGCTGCAAGGAGGGGAAGTAAGCAACAGAACCAAAGTAAAAATGGCTTCCAGTTTTGTTTTTGTCTCCAACTGGAGTGCTTTCCTTCACTGTGTCGAATAAGAAGCTCATTTACAAAGCAAGACAAGCAAATTTCAGTCTTTATTATCAACAATTGGTAAAACCAGAGCAAGAGAACGATCGTTTGCACTTTTTCCAGTGATTGTAAAGTTCCTGTTTCACATGTTTTACTTTGCATTGAAACACTTTAGAAAGAAAATTAACAACTTAAATGATTATAGAGCGTCTAACGTACGTAGAGCGTATTACTCTTCTTTAATTCTGAGGTTTCTATATTTGGTACAAGAAACATTATGAAAGTGTTTTCTTATTGAATTTGATGGTTAAATGGTTCATTTTGGATTTTTAGCAGGTATTTTACAATTGAGAGGTTGAGTTAATGTGTCAAAATGCTGAAACTAATACCCATAATGAAATCCTGACTAATTTAATAGGCTCTGCATGCAGGTAACTGACCTACATTTTATTTCATTTAATTATACAAAAAGTTTAACTTTCACCTTCTTTTATTTCCGTCTATAAGTTGTAAAGTCGTGTGGGCAGGAGTCTTTCTTTAACCTGATATTTGGACATTCAGATCTATTGTTCAAAGACTGTCTCCTGACATTTAATCTGGAGGAACATTGCCTGCATTTACTTCTAAACAGCAACTTAAGTCACTCTGTCAGGATGAGGGGGAGGATGAAGAAGTGCTTGGGGTTTCTGGCTGAGGATCGAGTGAGTCACTGATAAAACAGTCTCAGTGTCAACTTCTGTCAACAGACAGCGTGGACACATGTAGAGACGTCGTCATGAGTCACCGAGCCGCCCGGAGAGGCAGCAGCAGACTTTACAGACATGGTGTACAATAGCAGGGCGAGGCTGGATTAGTTAGCTGTAAAGTGTGTCCAAGAACATGACTGCAGGTTTTTTTCTCTTTTGGTAGCCTGCTAGCATGTTGCTATAACAACTGGTGGGTTTCAGGTGGCTGATGTAAAACTTAAAGTTTATAATTTGATATATATATTTGTTGAAACTGTCACTTTCTGTGATTAAATCTCATACACTAAAAAGATTTAGCCATGAAATTTCTTTTCTCCCTGCCTGAAGTTAAATCTGAATTCTTATTCCATACCTTCTGATTTTCTCAGTAGTTTTTATTCTGAAAATAAAAACTACTGCGACAGACCATCTGTCCAGGGATGGAGATGGGCACCAGCAGCCCACTAGTGACAAGGGTGTTAGAAAATGGATGGATGGATGGATGGATGGATGGATGGATGGATGGATGGATGGATGGATGGATGGATGGATGGATGGATGGATGGATGGATGGATGGATGGATGGATGGATGGATGTCACATTTCTTTCAGACCTGGTTTCAGTGAGCTGAGGTTTTTTTTACTGAAAATTTTATGAAAAATAAACTGTGGTACGGTGAACCTGACGTCCAGCCTAAACCACTAAAGAGGATCACATACCTTCCTGGGAGACATTCTTCCATGGGTGTGGAGGGTACATGAAGGCAGCATTCTGGATTTGATCATTAATATCTTCATCTTCATTGAAAGGGAATGTCCCACTTAAACTGCAGATACACAATGCAGTTACAATGCAAAATATTACTATGATGAGAAATATATTCTTTCTGTTGATACGCATTTTACTAAATCCAAACAGGAATTCGACCATTGATCTGATCACGAGTCATTTTTCTGATGCCTACCTGACGTAGATGATGACTCCCACCGACCACATGTCCAGAGAACGATTGTAGCCTTTGTTTCTCAGGACTTCAGGAGCAAGGTATGCTGGTGTGCCAACCACTGAGCGCCGGAAGGACTTCTCACCAATGATCCGAGCAAATCCAAAGTCACAAAGTTTTACCTGCAGCAGCACAAGTGAGAGGAGGTTGGTCTAACAAACCCCCACTTCTCAGCAATTCCCTTCCTGCTCGCAAGTGACTGGACATAATGGGCGTTTTCCAGTCTCTGTCCCAAACACAGTGGCATGATATGAAGCCTGGGCTTCTGGACAAGTTTCCATATGCACATAAAGAATTTATTCAAGACTTCAACCCATCAAAATGCAAACTTGATAAGCTGGTTGGGTTTCTGGCACTGACTGGCTTTAAAAATAACTTTCAGAAATGTTTGCGGGATGTTATTCGGTGTAGCTATTGTGGAAAAAACACTCAGTTAAAAGAGGACAAGAAGCATTTCCTCTCAACATTTCACAATATGTGCCTCTGTTTTCATGAGTCCTTAAAATAAGAAGGAGTTCTTTCTCAGGAAACATGGAGACTGTACCAGAAGACGACTTCTAAAATTAAAGAAGCTAAGAAGATAACTTAATAACTTAAAAGATAACTTAATGTTAACAGACTACACTTTGAATATATAGCTATGCACACTCTATATCAAAACTTCCAAAACAAAGATAGTGGATTGGTGTTATTTATTGTTGCCTTTATGTATTTTCCATGTCATCATTGATATTAAGACTTTAAAACTGTATTGGTTAAATGCAGTCCAGCCATAATTTGTACTGCTCTATGGACTCAGATTACCTGAGGAAAAGAGTCTGCAGAAGCCAGAAGTACATTTTCAGGCTTCAGATCACAGTGGACAATGTTCTTGAAGTGAAGATGCCGCAGAGCCACCAGGATCTGATGAAGAAGCAGAACACTGAGGAAGAGCATCACAGGAATATGCTGGAAGACTCTGAGGGAACTTCAGAACCTGGGCTAGCTCAACCAGCTTTTCTGCAAGTGTTTGCTTTATTTTTGCATCGGATTCACAAAGAAGATTTTATCCATAAAATTCATAAATCCTGTCCACAAAGACTTTAACTGTGATCATCTCCACTGCCTATATGTTGTGTGAGGACAGACAAAAGGCTGACTTTCTAACATCTTTCTGTTCCAAATGAACTCAATGGAGAAAACAATGTCAAATAATCTAATGTGAGACACATTATTGTAAAGATAATCAGTCATTTTTATTCTTGGTCAGGATGATGTGGCTTTCAGACCAAATGTTGCCAAAACTCCCCCAGAAATCTGCAGGTTTACCTCTGGAGCTAAAAAGGAGGAGGACATTGTGACAGCTCACAATGGAGACAGCAGAGTGGGCTTTGTGGAGAAGCTGTTCCCACACTGACTGTTTGCCTTTTGCTATATCTGGAGCATTATGGTACCTGCCTCTATTAGCTGTCAGTGCACCGCAGACAGATTTCAACACTATCAACTTGTGCTAGCTCCACCTTGATGCATGGACTACCTGGAATAGTAATGATTGGTTCAGGGAGCTCAGAGAAGTCAGTGCTGCTTTCAGCCCGAAAGGCTCATAGAACATCTTAAGTTTGTTTGCACTGGAAATACTCAAGAAATCCTCCTCTTGATTTGTGGATTTTCTAACACTGAAGTTGAAAAGAATGTTTTTATTTCATAAAGTTTAGTTAAGTAACTTCAAGCTCATGATTATGGGTAATGCCGATTATAGTAAAGTATTACCTGTGTGACTAGGAACTTGGTGATTCTCTCCGGTAACCGACCTTTCTCACTGGACAGGATCATCTCAAGCATGTCTCCATGGAGCTTCTCCATCACCACAAACACTCGCTCCGGCGTCTCAAACATGCACTCTAAGTTGACCACCCCGGGGTGGTGCAAACTCTGACAGAAAAGAAGACAAATTATATTCATCTCCACTTGGGCAATAACAATCATCAATGTTTCACAGCAGAGGAAATGCTTTACTCGCTCAACCTCTCACTGTCAGCTAAAGGTTGGCATCAACTAACTCACTCTTTGCTAAGGTTACCTGCAGGATGGCCACCTCATTGCGCAGTTGGCTCTCCTGCTTAGTAGGGAAACGAAGTTTATCAATTATTTTGATGGCAACATCTCGACCAGACTTCCGGTGTTTACCTGCAACAAATACATTAACTTTTGTTAATTTCAGTTTTGTTGGATAATACTGAGATTGCAGAAATATAGCATATTTGAGAAGGTCACAGTGACACCAGGGGAGATTTTAGTTTTAGATCTTTAAGGATTCTCAGCAAGTAACTTTATCAAAACAACGGCTAAACAGTGTTTCACATCAATTTTTATCTTTGGAGAGAAGCCTGTCTCTTTTCCAATCAGAAACAAACTTTAAGGTTCAATGAAAAATTAAAAAATGTAAATTTGGCCAAGGGTATGAATAAATTTGACCTTCCACATATAATAATAGTTTAAGGAAAATGCTCACAAATATCTCTAAAGGCCTCTGGGCATGTTGTATATAACATACCTGTTTGAAGTCACCTGTAGAAACTGTTGACCTGTAGGAATGTTTGCTGGTCCCTTGTTATTTTGACCTGGTCAAAGTCAAAGTTTTTACAGGTCAAAGTTTGACTTGTAAAAACTTTCAGTTTCTACAGGGCAAACAGGTACAGTAAGTTAATCAAAAAAAAAAAAAAAAAAGAGGTTTGCCGGATCATGGAAAGGACTTGAATTATTTCTCCTGTGTTGCAAAAGGTGACATCAAAGTTATTATTAATTTTTCTGTTACTAGGGAAACAATTTCATCTTGCTTCCAAGGATAAATTCAGATTTCAATATATGAGTAGGAGGCATTAAACAGGGTAAGTTAGTCACCTGTCTAGCCTGCAGACTGTAATAATAGCTAATTCATGCCAATAACCTGCCCACATTAAGCACTGTGAACACCCAACATGGGCAACACTTAACACAGGGGTGGGGAATTCATTTAGCACTTTACATTATAGCACTCTAAGACCCAGTGCTGTAATGTTACAAAATCTTTTTTTTTTGTTTTGTTTGCCACCCAGACTGAGAGACTGAACCTTACTGTTCAGCCGAATGCTAATGGTCAGACATTTGGAATTAAATTCTCATACTATGGTCACAACTTAAAAAACCTTGACTGAGCATTTTTCAATTTTGGACTTATTATTACAATGTCAATTGGTGCAACTCTTAAAAAATGGAGCATGTTTGATGTGTTGTAATATTACAGAGTTAGGACAGCATGGCAGGCAATGCTGTGCTGAAAGTGCACAAAGTTAAGTGTGGTCCAAATAGATATATTTTAACAGTACAAATACAATCATGTTCCCTACATCCTGATGACAATCAGAGCTCAATGCCCAGTGTCCTAAATTTCTTTTCACAATTTCAAACAATGCATGAGAGGCCAGCAACACCCATTGGGCCTCCAAGTGAGAAATGCCATATCATGGTATCATGATGTGTGAGTTTGATGTGAACCATGCTAACATGTCTACCAGTGATATTCATAATTTGCCTCATGATAATCAATTGATGAGGTGAATTAAACATTCAGTTGTTCAGTTGTTATTCAGACAAAGACTATCAATAACTTATGCAAAATTCTGCCATATAATGCACCCATTGTTGTGATGTCACATTTTCAAAAAAACATTAAAAAAACTAAAACTCTGAAAACATCCTCCTTCATTTAGATCTGACAGAAAATCCAAACCGATCCAACCTTGTGTCCAGTCCGATCCAACCTGATTAACTGACTCTAATTAGACTTTTGAGAGACGTAAACCTGACCTGATAGTTTAAAGACCTCTGCTCTCTGCTGGTCAAACTGTCCTGTTTTTAGCTAAACAACTTCCAGCTCCAATTTGTCGCTTATTGTAATCGCAGGGAAAGTCAAGTGCAAATTTTCTGGGATGTGAGATTGCTAGGAGTGAAGCAAGGCAGAGCTGTGATGCAAGCAGTGTGCTATACTTGTTACAGTACGATTTTATTTTTTTTTCTCTCTGCCTTTCTTTCTGCATTTCTTTTTTTCTTTTCTTCTTTCTTCCTGTCTTTCTTTTTCACTGAAAGCTTCACGTTCATACAGCAGCTAACTTTCAAAAAAACGTATACAGTATGTCAAGTAAATTTTGGTATTGTTTAAACAGTTGATTTTTAACACATTTAATCATTTAAAATGCTCTAATAATTTTACAAACAGTTTGCTGTAACAGAACGAGATCCAAACAAATTTGATTGGGCTACTTCTTTGCAGTGGAAACAATTACTTGAAATATACACATTAAATAATAACAGCAAGGGTTTGGATGAATGTGTAACTCACCTCCGTAAACAATACCAAACTGTCCAGAGCCAAGAACTTCATCTGGAAAAATCTGATAAACTGAATTGATGTCCTGGAGAAAAAAAGTTTGAATACAAGATCATTAGCAGATTTGATAGCATTAAAGTGTTGACTAAACTTACATTTTAATACATGTCTGTACTTCAAAAGTAATAAAAAGCATAAATGAGACAGATTTCAAAATTGGTAAATAATATAATGTTAACAGTAGCTATCAATAATAATCAATAAGTACCAATAACAGAATAAGAAAAAAGCAAAAAAGTAAATAAAATGTAAATGTGACTTGTCTACAAAAAACACAGCAGATATAGAAATATGAAAAAATTAGTTTGCTGTCAATACCTAAAAACTTTCAGAACAATCTTAAATTGATAAAATTATGTATATAAATGTGAAACTGGAAGTAAATCAATCAAACCAAAAACCATAGTCACATTTTGTTTACCAGGTGGGGGTCTTGTAGAGGATAGGGTGGGGTCACTGGGGTTGCAGAGGTTTGAACGGTTACCATGGGATCGGTTTGTTTAATTGGTGCTAATCTGGCTTCAGCTCTAATTGCTTGTCCCCAGACATGAAGCTCTGTGTCAGTTCATTTGAACTGGTTGTTATGTCACACATAATGCTATAATTACTGATCATTTAACAAAGATCCACCTGATTTTGTGTTATATTTATGTTAAATCCATAAGAAAACCTTTCTGCAGAGAACACTGTTCCCATGGTGGTACTTTGCTCCAGTCGTTCTGCACCGGCTGCTTTCATTTTCTCTGTTGCTTTGGTCCTACTGATGGAGGAACGATGAGAATCTCAGATGCAACTTGCATCTGAGCACGGAGCATAATGGCAGAAAGGATTTTAAATGTGTACTGTGAGGAATCCATACTATTTTGTGATATTAGGTCATACCTCTGAGCTGCAACGACAACATCACCAAACTTGACTCAGATTTCAAGAAGTTCAACAATTTCACATGTTAAATTAAGAAAAAGTTTCTTCAAATACAGAGAGCTTCCAGGATTTCGGAATGGATCCAGGACTGGACTGGAGCCCGGAGACAGCCCTGTGCTTTACAGTGTGTCACAACACAGCATCACAGATCAATTGTCTGAAACTAGAAAATATTTCCTGCTTCTGCTGTCCGTAATCGTTGTCATTTCATCCCCTGTTCACAGAGAGCCTAATATCACACCTCAGGCAAAGACGACAGGAATACAATATTATAAACCTCGTCCTCCTCCTCATAGTTTGTGGTCTAATTACCATAGTCTCTATGGAAACCATGTAGCTGAGTGAGTAATCACAGTAATCTCCATTTGATGTGCTTGATACTTGCTCACCTTGGAGATGGTAAGGGTGCATGTCTGCACGGAAACATGACATGATGTTCTTGGCAGCTTGCAAGCTTTTTTCTTTTAATATATATTTCAGTTACATAAACCCATGCTGACACAACGGCAAAAATCTGAAAAGTGTCAGTGGAAGCAAAAAGCATAATTGATTCAAATCCATCAACTCTGTAACCTTGCAAACGCTTGTGTGTGTATATGTCTGCATGCGTGCATGTGTGTGTGTGTGCGTGCATGCGTGCATGTGTGTGTGTGTGTGTGTGTGTAGGTGTGCATGTGTGTGTGTCTTCTTACCACATTTTCCTGGATCTGACAGTTGGAGACTGAAATACTGATGGAAATTTCCTCTGTTGATCAGAAACAAAGATGATCAGAACAGAAATGGAGCCAAACTGTCACACTGACTCATTAGCAAAGAAAATTCAGTTCTTGGTGCAACTTATCTGCCAAAAAGGGAAGAATGACCATGTAACTCAACTCTTAACTGTTAAAACTGTTGTTTTTCATTTCCTCTGGCAGTGATCTGATGTTATATCAATATTTTAATCTGTTTAAGTCATATACCTGAAGGCTGTAGACGACTGTTTTAGTTCAACGAGCAACCTCGGTCTGACTCTTTGGAAGGATTAGTCATGAACAGATTGACGTCACCAAAGCTTTAAATATCTCTGATGGGCTTTGAGTGGGCATTGTCAGTCTAAGGAGAGCAAAGACCCTGCAGGGGGATTCAGCTTGAACAAAAACAGTTATATCTAAGTCATTTACCATGGAGATGATTTTCTATTTTTGCATGCTCTACGGTGCTTACCTCAGATGCGTTCACAAGAAGAGTCCTTTATTTATTCTACAGGTACTCTCAAACTTCAACCTGTCATTTTAGTTCAAGTAGAATAAAAGATGAATTTGCATTGAAAGTTAAATTGAGAAAGAATTACATGTTCAGTAATCAGTGTTTGGTTCGTTGTTGGGTTTCAAAACAAATTCTTTCGATTTTCAGGTTTTTACAGCTAAATGTAAAATCAAACTACTTTAATATCAACAGGGTTTTATTTTTTGCTTCAGTCATTAACAATTTGAAATAAATCATACAATTATAGGTTTGTTCCTGTAATATCATCAGCTGCTCCTGAAATGGGTCGACAAACAGAATAAAACTGGTGCTGTCTCTAAAGTGTTAAGAAATAAAAACGTCATGCGCCTGGAGTTCAGGGCAGAAATCAGAATGTCCAAAAAATGTCCTAAAAATACACAGCTCCGCTTCACTTTTACCTTTAAAGTAACAGAAATTGTGGCCCTCATTTTAGTTTTCTCAAAATACTTCACCTTATTATCTGTTTTTTATTATTCTATTTTGAAATGGAAAAACCTAAGTAGCAAACAATACACAGATTTGCAGTACAAATCTTCAATTTTCAATTGATTAGTTTTCAGAAGTAACATTTTTATTTAAATGTGTTCCTAATTTCACTGCCATTAAACAAGAGACATTATGGCTAATACTTTAGACCTGGTGTTTGTGAATTTTCTTTCTCACACAGCTCTGTTAAGGTAGTAACAGCTTATAACCATGATGGTGTTTACAGAGTACTCAAAGCAGTGTTGAACGGTGAATATTAATGTATTGGTTTGTTTTTCTTGCTTGTCCATGTGTTGCGGTTTAGGTAAATGTTGCACAGTGTGAGCTCTGCTGGACACACATATTGTCGCTGTAGACTGAAGGCCTCCTGGCTGGTCAAAATGACCTTTTCAGAGTGATGATGAAAGACAACAACTGTTTAACTGCTGTCAGTTATTTGCTGTATTTTCTCCACATCTTCAAAATGAGGACAATGAGGATATATTTCGAGTCTCACACCTGTTTCTCAGTATCTTTGCTAGTTTTGTTACTGAAATGATTCACTGAAAGTATCCTGCCCTACTCTGCACCTTTATCTGAGATTGCTCAACAGTTAATATTTTACCTCAACAAGGACATGAGTCTTAAAGCTTTAGGCATTGGTTGTTTAACAAATGTCATAATCATTTAGTCTTTTACATCTTTAATTCATAAAATATTTGCAGGTGAGCTGGTCTCGTGTTAATCAGTGTCTTACTGTGCCCGGTTCGGTGGGAATTGTGGCAAATTCCTGTAGATACGGCTGGCATCAGAGCGTGCTGGATGGCCATTTCCCACATCCGAGCCACATCCTGCCCAACTCCACTGACCTGAAACCAGTTTGTGGAAATGAAATATTTAAAATTAAATAGTTTTTTTTATCTATCATCTTCTTCCACTTGATCTGCGGTCAGGTCACGAGGGCAGCAGGCAAGCAGATTAAGAGTGAGGCCAGGCCAGCAGAGAAATGTTGTGCCTCCAGCATGTCCAAGGTCTCCCTCTGGATCTCCTCCCACTTGTGAGGAGAACTTGTGAACAAGACCCTGGGGCCCTTAAACTCCTCCACTTGGGGCAGGATCTCTTCCCTGAACCAGAGAAGGCACTCGACCCTTTTCTGTCTCAAGACATGACCTTAGATTTGGAGACCCTGAGCTTCACACATCTGTAAACTGCTCCAGTGAAAGTTGTGGGTCATGGTGCAATGAAGCCAGAGAACCACATCGTCCGCAAAAGGCGGATGCTGAAGCCGGATGCTGAAGCCGCCTACAAACCAGTTTTTGTTGTCAATGGAAATGCAGCTATTGCATTCGTCTTTTTGCATGAAGATTCTAAAGTGCTAATAACAACCAAATGACTTTCTACATTTTAGAGTTACTCTCAATTATCACTGAAACTCTGGGATTCATTCACAGTGCTGGGATTGAGAAAATATATTGGTTTACCATGCAAAAGGATGAAAAGGCATGCTCATAATACAATCTACTCAAAGTTCTGTTCTGATAAATCATTTAAACACCAGCGTGAGTGCATCAGATCCTCATGCACTGAAAGCCAATTCTGTATCATTTCACATCAAATATAATTCAAATCGGTCTCTCACCAGGATGCTACTGCCAGTCATGAATGATTCGCCTCTCAGCAGGTTTTCTCCGACATAGTAAACTAACATTGCTGTAGTGATTTCGAAACAGTGAGGGTTGGCTCCTTCTGGAAGCAGAGAGAAGTTCTGAGCTGGCTCCAGAGACAGGATTTCTGACAGAGGAATCTCCTGAAGACAGATAAGGAAATAAATGGAGTACAACTTGTGAAGATACAAATTATTGATGGTGTATGGTTTCTCTTGAATTTGGGGAGATGATTAGAATTCAGAATCCATAAAGTCTGGGTTTACTGAATCCACATACTCTGAATCTGTGTTCATAATGGTAATGATGAACTTTTCTAACAATGATAATGAGATTGAACTGATATGTGACTAAAACTCAATGACATTTTAGGCCAAAGACTGAGATTAAAACTAAACAGATGAAAATTTGTTGTCAAAATGAACACTGCTCTGAATTGGAAATGTTAGTCTCTGGTTGCACAATACCGACTTCAATGTGGTTTTAGAATTCTGAGTATTTTTAAGTTCAGAGTGAGCGGGAGAGCTATACAAATCCATTGTGGTGAAGCCTTGACATCTTGAATCACCATGGCAACAACTGGAAAATAAAATCAAGCTATTTTACCCTGCGGCTGCAAGATGCTCTCCTTCAAGCTTCAAAAGGACATAAGACATTGAATAAAAGAGTAACATGGCAGCAGCAAGAATACTGCCTCACAATGCAACACGCAGTTGAAAGAGAAATTATGTGACAAAGAGATTTCACTGAGATTATTCATTTCTGGTTTTATGTACCTTGTTTTTATATTTGTTATGAAACAAAGACTAAGGGATAATAACATGTGGACTGTGAAGATAGATAGATCAAAATGCCCAGTCAACATTTACTATCATAAAGAATCTGATTCTTCCTCAGTAATCAAAAAGGTTGGTAGTGTGTATCCTACCCTGTAGTATTTACTTCCTGTATCGTTTTGATACAAGGTGATGCATTTACTGTCCAGCCGCCAGTAATGGCGTTTTCTCTGAAACAAAGAGAAAAACAGACGTCAGCAGAGGAAAGCAAACATAACCAGCAATAACTGAGAAACCTCAGTATCATTCATTTTTAAATTTACTCTATTGTGATCAAAAACCTTTTCTATGAAAAAAGGAGCAAACATTCTCTCTAAACATCATTTGGAACTCAATTAGGATTGCAACTAATGATTATGTTAGTAATCAAATATCGTATGGATTGCTTTAATGATTAATCAATTAACTGGACATAACATGGCACATTCTGAAATTTTTTTATTGAACCAATTAAGTGTTTTTTTTTATTTTAGTATTAGAAACACACTCAAAAGACACAAAAAGTCCACAAATACTTAAATTCAGTTTTTACATTAGTTGCAAAATGAGCCGATAATTATTGATTATTTCAGTAACTGATTGATCACAATTAATCCAATTAATTGTTTCAGCATAAACTCAAATTGTGCAACTAAGTAAAAGATGCTTTTTGTTCAAAAAAATAAAGAACAGCACTTAACCAAGCGAAATATTTCACAGTTTGTGGAAAGTATAGGTGTTCAAAAATCAATTACAAGAGTATCTTTGCTGGTGTAGTGAACCATCCAGCCTTCCTTCATCACATTGCTGTTCTTCCTCTTGGTGTGTTTGACAGACTGAACAATTCGCATCAGTGGGATGTTGTTACTGGTGGACGGGCTGCAGGCAGACAGACAAAGCACAGCCTCAGCCTGGTTCTGTTCCAGCTACTGTGGATGAATTGTTGGAGTGTTTACCTGATGGCACGGTTGGAGTCATCCAGGTCAGGGTCACGGAGGTCACTAAGGTCAGCAGATCCGGTGTCCAGCATTAGGCCCCCATCTGAAGTTAGTGCTTCGTCCATGTCATCCAGGAGGCTACCACGTCGGTCACCACTGGAGTCGTCAAGGCAACCCTCCACCATCACAGCATCTGACTCTCCTCCGGGGCTCAGAAGATCTGTAACACAACAATTAAAGTCATAAAATAAAGAATTTAACTCAGGCTAGAATGCAATTTCAAAACAAAACTATTAAATTGTCAGAGCTAGCATTGCTCTGACAACACTTAGATGAAAAATAGATTTAACAATGAGAAATCGGAGAATTGCCTCAGTTAATGTGAGTGAATTACTGAGAGGTTTTGGCTTAATTTCAGCTAAGAAAAGGATTTTAATTATATAATAGTTGTTTTGTTATTGGAAAATAATGTTACATCCCAAATAACAAATCGTCATTGGTTAAAGAACATTTATGTGATTTGAGGCTATGTTGTGTAAAAGCCAAATATACTTACTTTTGTAAATAGTTCAACTTTAAAGATAAACAAGCTCATATAAAATCGGTTTTTCACATTTAAACTTGTCTTCTAATCGTCTTTGTATAGTTTTATTTTTTATACTTTAGTAGTTACATTAAGCTTGGCTGTAGGGTGAAGGTCCAGAAATACCTGGTTAACCTGAATAGCTTGGCCTGTCAGGGTTGTTGTACAGAATGTTTCAGCAAGAGAATCCATTCACCTATGTGTGTAAGTATGAAATGAGGTCTGATGGTTTTGTGTGTGGAAACTTGCCTTCATTTCTGGAAACTTCTCCAAGGCAGTTGTTTGGCACTTTCAGAGCACATCGTTTATGGCAGTTAAATTTACAATCTGAGAAATACACAAGAGTGGAGAAGGTCACTGTTATAGTGAGTAAGCTAGATACTGAACCAGGCAGTTACTCTTCATCAACCCCCACCATAATAAGGTTCTTTAGCACATTTAAGTACTGGTGCTGGCTTAAAAGTAAAGATCACTAATGACCATACCTTTGCACTGGAGACCCTGTCTGAAGAGGCCTTTCAGCAGCTTCTTGCAGTGTTGGCACACAGTTGGCCGGGTGTATGAATGGATTAGGAATGTGTGGGGAACCTTGACCTTTGACAGTAGGATTTTGTCCAGCTCAATGGGGCGTCCGATGTATGACTGGGTGCTAGCTCGCCGCTCCCTGCCAGGGTAATAATCTAACTGGTTCTTCTGTCGCAAAGACAAACAACCATGAGGTTTGCTGGTGACATGGGACATTTTTTAAAACAATTATAATTCAGACACACTGAAGGAAACAGAACAGAATGACTCATATGTTTCATTATTGAAGCAAAGGAATCTAGCATGACACAAGTGATGTGTTATAGTGCGGCATAAGGCTACATATTCAGCCTCTACTATAGAAACAATACTGGAGTCTGTTTTGTACTTTCTTGCTTAACTCAGTTTCATCCTAATTACCTCAATGAGTATTTCAACATCTCACTATTATCTTACTGTCCACAATATAATCTCGATATTACCCAAAATATTCTCATAGTTCAAAATCTCTTTTCTTTTGTTCTAAACAAATAGTAAGTTTAAGTTAGAACTAAAAAAAACTCTAGATTGTAAAATCCTCCTACTGTATTTGTACAATAAAAACATTTATGCTGAATATATTTATTACACAAATTTATACTCTAATTTTGAAATTCCTATGAATGAACTTGGAGGCACTTACCTCAACATTGGGACTTACAGGAGACTGTACCATAATGAACATACACAATAAGACAATGCAGTCAGTTATGTCTCTGAAAATAACATTATTATTATTTTTTTTCATCTCTTACAATAAAACTGACCAGCAAAGCATCATCTGTGTAGTGGGGAGGTGATGGCTCAGCAGAGAGGGGGCGGCCCACGTTAACAATTCCTCCTGTTAGTGAAACTGTTGAATTGCGACGCCTTCTCACCCCACTGCAGTTGTTGGGAATTTTAAATGCACAGCGTTTGTGATAATTGAGACCACATCCTGGAAGACAAAAGTCCGCCAAGAATTTATTTATTCATTTTTTTTAGTTGTTATACTTTGGGTTTTCCTTTCTTTCATCATCCGCTGCTTTTGAGCCTAAACTTTCTTACCTTCACATTTGAGCCCCTGCCGTACCAGACCCCACAGCATCTCGCCGCAGTGGTCGCAGAAAGTTGGAGCTCTGTACGAATGAACAAACAGACTGTGTGGACGGATTTGGAAGTCCTCCATAGTGGCTGAAGCTGCAGAAGATCAGATTATAATAGCTGTGAACTTGTAGGAAAATATTACTTGTAGAAATATTACTTTTAAAAGACCTCCTTGTTTTAAAATAAAGCTATTTCAAACTGTTTTAGGTGTTTTTAATGTAAGTTATTGATAAATGAGCTGAATAGTGTTATAATTCAAGGTAACTGGCTGGATACGCCGTCCGTCCATCTCCCCTAAAAACACCCCCTATCCCAAAAACAGCACTTGCCCTTATGGGGCCCAAGGTTTGGGCCCTATAAAAAGTGTGGGTCCTCACAACGTAGCATTTGTTGAAAACAATTTGTTGAAAAGATATTTTTCACCTTCCGAGGTGAGAAATTAACACACTCCCACACAAACTCCACTGTGCTGTGCTGATAGTGTATGAACAGCTGAATCCTGTTTTTCAGCCCAGAAACGGGTCCGAAGGACAGATGAGGACCTAGCTCAAAGAACTAACATCAGTTTCAGGATGTGAGCCCACAACAGTACACTCACTGGTGCAGACAAACATTTCTGGAATTGATTGAAACATGCCTAATAGTCACTTTGTCAGTCTGTGCCATTTCACATTGTCAGGAGTCTGAAAGGGTGATACTGAAACAACCCTACTGCAGGTCAGCCTGTGATTTTAAAATGTGAGGAAAAGTATCTCAACCTAAAGAATCCAGTAAACATTTTACTTTCAATTAACAAACATATAACAAGCAAGACGTGGCTCGAAGTGGCTAACTTAGTGTTAGGCTCTAAGAAACTGAACAACTAGACCTGCATGGTATCAGTATGTGCAATATCACATGTTGCTTTTTGAATATTATGCAAACTATAGGAAGTTTGGGTTTACATTTGGGTTTACATTTACCAGAATATTATACAGGACATCTGGTCTGTTTGGTCACAGCAGCACTTCAGAATCACAATTCCTAACTGATCAATTCTCATGAAGACCTGAATTTGTTTGTTCAACAAAATGATGTGATATCATACACTTTTGCAAACTCACAAAAACGTATTCCACAATACCCAGAATGTTTTGCCCGTTTGGCAATGCACCAACACACTTCCTCTTTTCTCACCTGACAGAATGGCCTCCACCAGGTCACCCTCCTGGATCTGCGAGGCAGAGCGCAGCAGCTGCAGCATATTGTCTGATGTCTGGTCATGACGAAACAAAAGAATCTTTTCATACATCCCATAGAATCCACACTCTGGCAGCTGACAAAGAAAACAAAATATATTTTTAGTCAAAAAGTGTTCTTTTGGGAAAGGTGTAACTGCTATTTTCTTGCAGCATTCTGCAATTCTGAGGGCTGATTAACGAAGCTGTTGCCCTTGGAATGGCAGGATCCTGTCTCAAAAATAACAGAAAAACAATGTAAGCAGGTTTTATTTATTTAACACTTGAAAGAAATGGTCAAGAGTTTATAAAACGGAAAAAAAATGGTCAAGAGTTTATAAAACGGAAAAAAGCAGCTGAACGTCCCCTGACCATGTAATTTCACAATGTAATATCCCGAAAATAATTTAGCTAAATGTAAAAACATACATTTTGCAAAGACTTTTGTTTTTCAATGAAAAGTTTTGGTGCTAGAATGAGATGGGGGGTTTTTTATGCCGTACTGAAATGGGTTTATTTCTAAAACTGCAAAGAAAACATTTTGCACCAGATGGTGCACTGGTGGAAAATACAAAACATACCTAAATTCCAAAACATGAAAATTACATTTCTATGTAAAATGACTCACTATAAGCAGAGAAGAGAATATGACATACAGCAGCAGAGAAGGAGTGACGTGAGCAGAAAATGATGACAAAAGGAAAGAACATGAGGTTGAGCGGCTTCATTGTTCAGACCTTCACCTGCCTCTCTACCAGCTCCTCAATGATATACTTCATAGATACAGTTTTGTATGTGTGCTGTCGCCATAGCAGCATTGCAGCTCTTGTTGTCATAGAGACAAAACAAGGCTGATTCCTCTCCATCTTTCCAATCTTTTTATTATATACAGCTTTAAGGCTTTATATGTTGGCCAGTTTGGACAGCAGTTAGACCTGCAGATCCCCAAAGGCTCAGTTTAAATTATTTTAGTTCATAATGCAACCCAAAACTGAAAGTTGTAAGGGTAACAAAGTTTTAGCCATCAGTTAATTGGTGATATCGGTAACACTCGTCCTCACTGCCAACTATTAGAAAAATTATTTTTAAAATAAAAATTAGACAAAAATTACAACACAATACATTTGTGTAAAACTGAATATCTCTGATGAGGCCTTTATGAATAACTTGAGAGTTTTCAGATTATTTTCAGGTCTTTGTGAGCAGAAAATTAAAAGTCATCCAGAGTTTTACATTTTAAAAACAATCTTGTATTTTGTGCATCGAATGGTATTCATCTGGCTTCAGGGAATAAAATAACTTACTATAATCTTCACTATATCACAACAGTCTTAGAATAGTTTACCTCTTAGTTTTTCACCACTTAGCTTCTTAAGACTTAAAGACTTACTGAAGTAAGACTTAACAGTAAATGAACAGTAGGTTGAGCCTCTGCTCCTTCATTTTCATCAATATAAATACTTAAGCTCTTAGTCCTGTGGTTTCTAACTCCAGTCCTCAAAAACTACTTCCCCGTGCCTTTAAGATGCATCTCTCTTCCAATGCAGTTGAGTCAAATGGATTGCTCATTTCTAGGCCTTTTCCAAACTTGATGCCTGCTGAAAAGGTAATTTAATCGTTTGAGCAAGGTGTCAGTGCAGGGATGGATCAAAAAGTTGCAAGACAGTAGATCCTTAGGATTGGCGTTGGAGACCACTGCCTGGCTATCATTGCCAAACTGCCTTAAACTGTTTCTGTGCTTGGTGTAGCTAAAGTGATGCATGTCCTACACATATAAGGATCATGACGGAAGCACCTAGTCACCATGTAGCAGTCCAAGTCTGACTGAGCTCAGCTTGTGTTTTATAATATTAAGCTATATTGGAAATACTGTGAAGAAGGGCCAGAAGAATTCTTTTTTTTTTTTGTATTCAAATCCATGCACAATAATGTCAATAAACCTGTCATTGGGTGCTTTTAACACATACTGGGTGGTGAAAGAACACATTACAGTTCTTTAGCTGTGAATAGTTTTATCAGAAGTGTTGACATTTCTGAACAGAAGAAGTTAAGAAAAAAAGATTCAGTGGGTAGTAAGTTTGGTGTGTAGACATAGACCAGCATAACAAATGTGACTCTTTAAAAAGCAAATGATGGAATATTTCTACCTTAAAACTCCATTGAAAATCAAATAACAATTACTTTAGAATGAGCACAATTTAAATCTTATTTAAAACAGAAAGTTTTTAATATTTATAAAAGTCATGTACAACAGGAATTAGCCCAAACATTTTAAGGTGAGAGGGGGATAAAATAAGGTAAAAAGAAAGAGGCATGAATAAATAAATGTGAGGACTTGAAACAAGCAGGAAGAGATATGACTATGAGATGGACGAAAGACACACATCTGTTCATCATCTTCCAATTTGGTTGGAAAGCAACGGCCTGCCTGTATGTGTGCGTCTGTAATAACGGCCCTCACAAGGACACTTCACAGTCCCAATCATCATCAGTTGCCAGGCAACAAAGGGAAAGCACAACAGACTGATAGACGGTACACACAGTTCCATTTTTACAGCTTTAGCGGAGTAGAGGTGTTAGTATATGTGTGTTCAAAGCCTATGAGAGCTTATAACCAGACTGCTGCATGAACTAAAGTTAAAGTTAAGTTATGATGTATTTTCTGGATCTGACCCAAAAACTCTTCCTTGTTAGTTCAGATAGCATTCATGCAAATGAGCATCAAAAGAAGTCAGAGCTTCACCTGGATGATGGAGCTTCTCTGCTCATCTCTCACTGGAAACTTAACCAGTGGGCTACTGCTCTGCAATATGTCTGTAGATTGCAAAGTGCGGTGCAGGAAAAAAAAACAAACAAACAAAAAAAAAAACAATTAAAAACTGTTTCTAGTTAAAAGCAATTTTAAAAAGCTGAGTTTTTCCCTCAAAATAAGGAGGGGATCTTTCAGTCTCACAACCAGCAGATCTTGGTCACATGACCTTAGCATCCTGCTGGGGACATCTGAGGAGATGTACACCAGAGCCTGAATAAGTGAGAACCAAGATCTTAAAGTGAACTCTGTAGTAGATGGAAAACCAATGGATCTGGGCAAGTATCTCTATGACGTTGGCACTGCACAGCTTCTACTTTTATCAGTCATAACTTTATGTAATGACCATAATTTAGTGTGATGATTAGAAAACCTGTAAATTAAAAGAATTTCTTTGTGGATTATCATTGTGCATACCTCACACTAAACTGGGCATTAGGGTTTTTCACACCTGAACGTCCAGTAGACTTGGTTTGATTGGGGACCAAAACTGTAACATTTATTACATTTTCACTTGGAGTGGTTAGCTTTCACACTGCTCTTACCCACCTCTTCTGGTTAGGGTTCTGCATTGTTCTCCTCTGGCTCTCCTGTCATACCACTGTCTAAAATATTACTGCTTCTTTCCCCATGTTGATTATTTTCTGCATTGTTCTGGCTGATCCACTCCCGGTTCTTCCAGCGGGAATGGAGAAACTTAAAACTTATTGCTCTCCACAGAAGGTGTATATGTTCTCTACAAAACTCTTTGTATCTCTATGACATACTCAAAAGTTTCGCTGTGGCAAAAGATGACAGATTTAAGTATATTCAAAAAGCTCCATATGAGAATATTCCAAGTCTGAGTTCTGAGGTGAAGGTACTCTGAGAACTTACTTCAGGACACTGACATTCTCCCTCCAAAACTTACTTGAATTCCTCCCAGACTTCTAGGTTTTCTGGCCACCCAGCTGCTTTAGGAGTGCTGAAAGTAAGCCCTCTATATTTTTAAGGCATGGAAATACAAGCAGAACCGGTGAAATATCTTAGAAACCATGGGGTTCAAACCGGCAACTCACCAGTTACAGGACAGGCTCCTAACTGGCATTGTCACCTCCTAATTACAAAACTTTAAGCTCAACACATTTGGAGTGTGTACTTTCTTTTTCACCATGAATATCAAAGCATTGATTTGGAAACTTTTTTGATGTTGAATTTCAAAGTACTCACTGGACCTAAAATCAGGAACATACACAGGTAAGCAAATCCAATCTTTTGCAAACTGCAAAGAGAATTTTCAGCTTTCAAAAGAAAAAAAACATTGCAGTGGCTCCTCATTTATGTTTGTGTGTGTTGTCTATCATATTTTAAAACAAGGTGTTTGTTATTCATCATCAGGTGTTAAGTTCTGTGGAATTACCATGCCAGCTTATCTCGTTTTTAAGGATCAAGCACTTCTCATGACATTTGTTGCAACATCCCTTTTTCCAAGCAGGAGTATGAGCCTCCAAAAGGGTGAGACACCAAGGAAATCCTTTCACAATAAAAGAAGGAAATCCTATTGGGAATACATGATTAGTGTCTGCATAAGCAACATATTCAGGTGAGCTACTTAGGTAGCTCAGATCAGGAGTGTTGAGAATGCTTATTGACTCCAATTTAAAAACTTTCTCCAGGCCAACATTGTGACATTTACATTTGTTTAGTTATTTTGCTAAAGTCACTTATATTGCTTTGTGTATGTCATTCTGAATGAGATACACAAAATATCACAGAACTGCACATTTAAGCAAACATTCAGTTTCTTAGGAGAGTTCTTGACATTCTTGTGAATCAATTGTTTAATGAACCCAAAGTTAAAAATCAATTCAGACAATTGAGGCTTGATTAAAAAAATTTAATCATGCATCCTTTTCTGGAAATGTACTCATCAAAAGAAGATGGTGAAGGGGATTATAACCACGAGTATTTCTTCTGGGAAATTTATTTAGTGAAGATAATTTTTGGTAATCAGCTCTACAAGTCACACAAGGGAATTATTACTATTGTTATTAATGTAACAATAGGGCCAGCTACCAAATCAAGAATATAACTGGAAAGCTGAATAGAAGACCAGAACTCAGTATTTCAATCCCTATTTAGAATCTGAAATATGATGGTTTGAAATGTGACCTAATAATGAATGCCAATTAAAGCTCAGTATTAGCTCACTCTGTTTTCAGTTGCAGCTACAAATAACAAATCAGGAGAAGTGGGATTTTCAAAGAACTGTACCTGACCAGGCTTCCTCCCACAGTCCAAAAACATGACTGTCAGGTTAATTGGCCTTCCCAAATTCTCCCTAGGTGTGAGTGTGTGTGTGCATGGTTGTTTGTCCTGTTTGTCTCTCTGTGTTGCCCTGTGACAGCCTGGCGACCTGTCCAGGGTGTACCCCGCCTCTCGCCCGGAACGCAGCTGGAGATACGCACCAGCACCTCGCGACCCCGTTAGGGAGAAGGGTGACGGAAAATGGATGGATGGATGTACCTGACCAATTACACTGGTACACTAAGCATTCACCTTCTAAATATTCATAAACAACCAATCATGCAAAGTGCCCTGAAACAATATTTGCCCACTTGCAGATTTTACCTTCTTGTTTAACAGTTCAAATATTTTAGGTCTTCAAATCCATACATTTTGTAAGAGGAAAATAAGATGTGTACAGTAGACCTCGTGTGGCTGGGCCATTAATTCTTCTTATAAATTAATCAAAATTGCTGTCATTAAAAATAACATTTTGGAGAAAATTACTTTTTTTCTTCGCCAGTGAACTCAGTGTAAATAGGTAGATATTCTGATAACTCTTGAGTTACGATCCACAGGAAAATGGGTAGATGGGCGAGTGCACAAAAATTGCATTGCAAACAGGAGGACTTCATTGTGAATGCAAAATGTAATTTTCTAATGATTTCAGGTATCCAAACCAAGATGGCCTTATGCAAAATTATAATGACCCTTTTGTTAAAGAATGAATTAAGAGTGAGCAACACAGGTGGTATTTTTTAGGCACCTTATGATTTGATTCATTTATGATTCAGAAGAAGATGTAATTATAAATCAAATGTTAAACCCTTCAATCACACAGAACGACCACTAACCCTCCGTCTTCGTAACGTAAACTTTCTGTTATAGTTCATTGATATTTGCACCTGTGTGCTTCTCATTCACAGCTCCTGTATGGGATTCACAACATGCTAGCTGCCACACATCAGAAGACAAACTTAAGTCAAGAATCCATGGCAATGGTTAAGAACTATCCCACATAGTTCTTAACTTCTAGTGATTCTGGCACTTTGTTTCCATCTTGTAGGATGAGCTCAGTGTGTCGTAAGGGCTCAACAGTGTGAAAGTCCAGTTCTTCAACTGCTGACGGTTGCAAACCAGATACATCAAAAAAATCTGCTCTGGACTTTGTGTAACAGGGTTTCTCTTGTTCGTCACAAACAAGAGTGAACAAAGTGAAGGTTTCAGAGTGCCCTAATCAAAGTCAGGACTCAAATCCAATTGAAATTGTGTGGCAAGACCTTAAACATGAAGTTCATGCTCAAAACGCATCCTGTGTGGCTAAAATTAAGTGTGCAAAGAAATGAGATAAATGACTCACTGCCAGTTTTTACAGATGATTGATGGTGGCGAGAAAAAACATTAGATTTTTTGTTTCGTTATAGTTTTTTTTGTTTGTTTTGTTTAATTTACTTTAAGTCAGTTTGGATATCATATTTTCTCCTAAAAAATTTATATATTATTAGAAAACATGTCTGTATTTTCTCAGGTCACTTGCAAATTATCACAATAAACCTTATTTCAATGTCAGGCATTTGAACTTTGGTTTCTGTAAGGAACTTGATATATTACTGAAAAGGATGAATGATTTGTTTCCATTTTAGAACACTGTATGAAATATTGTCATTTTAATAACCATAAAATACCAGGCATTTTATTAGGTCAAAGTTTGATTAGGTTAAAGTAGTTGTCATTTATTAAGCACTTATCAAGGAGAAAGCACCTGACTAATTAGTCAGGCTATCTGCTTGAATTCAGTTCCCAGTCAGCTGTTTGACAGATATGCAGCTCATAGCTTACCAACTGTACTTTTGCAAAGGGTGTTCCATTAATAAGAGTGACACACACAATGACTGTGTGCTTTACACACCTGGAAATATCTTTTGTGACAGTTTTTTGAGTGGGAAATATGATGTATCAGAACCTCATATCAGCCAGCTGATCTCAATGTATTTGCTGCAAAATATGTACTTTTTTTGCTGGTTTGTTTATATGCTAAATTTGTGTCTAATTGTTCAGACTTCTAGACCACATTCCAGTTAGAATGTGGTCTAGAATTTCCCAGCTGTGCTGTGGTCAGTACCAGATCAGAGAGCTACATGTCTGTCGACAGTTTCCTAGCAGATCTGGACACAGTAGAGAGGACAATTCTCCGGGCTCCAAAGTTTTAAAGGGAGGATTCAATCTGCAGGTGTTGCATATTAGTGTCATCACTTTGATTTCCTGATCACCTGTTTTCATTTCAGTGTGTTATTGTATTCATTTGTTATTGGGTTTTTTTTGTACAGTGTCCAGTGTCCTATTATTATTATTATTATTATTATTATTATTATTATTATTATTATTATTATTATTATTATTATCATCATCATTTTACACTAACTAGATTTAAGAACATGTGATAAAGATCAGGAAACAAATAACTACAAAGTGCATCAGGATGTGGTTATTATTGAAAGGGATTATGAAAAACAATTTGTGTTACATTTATGCATTTTGTTTGCAATGTGACAGAATCAAAGCTTCCGTTGAGTGTCTGACAAACTGCTGGTTACCTTCTGGTTGATGATGGAGCACGCCACTTCCCGGACCTGACTGAGGTTGAGCTCCGCGGCGTCCAGCAGCACCGGCTCCCGGCTCATGCCTATCTGGATCTGGAAGGAGATCACGCCGCCTCCCCCTTCTCCTCCTCCTCCCTCGGCGTTGAGGCTGCTCGTCCCTCCCAACAACGGCAGCGGGCTGGGCGCCCGGATCAGCGGAGGGGCACTCATTGAAGCCTTCTCCTCTGCGGTTCCCAACTTTGCCAAGAAACAATTAGAAGTCACAGCGGTGACAGATAATCGTCAGGTGCTCAACAGGGAGAAAGACAGGAGGGAGCCGAAGAGCAACCGGAGAGGAGATTCAAAGCGTGGAAAATCGCGGGATGCTCTGACGAACGGTGCGCCCCAAAGCGTCAGAAAAGCGCTAAAAGAGTTTCAGACGAAGCACAATTCATCAACTACAGAAAATCTCTAAAAACGCACAGAGAGGCACGAGGACACAGAACGGATGTGAACGGAGAAGGAGAAGTGACTACATGACTGGACCAAAGACTGGAGCTGCCTGGAAACCGGTGAGGCGGGTGACAGAGTCAGAGACGTCAATACTGGATGGAGACGATGAGGAGGAGGGAGATGAAGAGGAGGAAAGGAAACCTCCTGTGCTGATATGGACTGAGATGTTTTCATTTTGAAGTACCATTGTTTTGCCTTAGAGATTTGAAGTGACATTTACTGGAAGGAGAAAATCTGGAAAATTAAGAACCGGCAGTTAAAGTTCTAGCAATATAGAAACTTTGGAGATGAAATAAATGAATAGAAATAGCTACTCATTATTATTATTATTATTATTATTATTATTATTATTATTATTATTATTATTATTATTATTATTATTATTATTATTATTATACACTAACTAGATTTAAGAACATGTGATAAAGATCAGTAAACAAATAACTACAAAGTGCATATACACTATATAAGCGTATTCTGTGGAAAGTGCTAGAAAGGGTTTTATTAAATTGTTAAATTGGTTGGAGTTTGTTCTCACTTCTGACAATCAGTTTACTACTCATCCCAAACATTATTTGGTTTAAACACAGACATTCATTAAAGGAGATCTTGGACATGTATAACAGGTGCAACACTGTGATATTTCTGTATTTTATTTTCCATCTCATTCAAATGGTTGGGTTATCTCCTCAGTGTGGTCAAGTTCTCCATAGTCCCACTAATGACCTGATTATTTCACTTAGGTGTGTCTCAAAGCTGCCTGGATTTGAGGATCACTGCTCTAAAGCATTTGATTGTGTGAATCATCAAAGGCTTTTCTACGAGCTTCATAATCAAGGAATTCCCAAGTATCTAAACAGAATCCTTGTTTATTGTTAATGGCAACAGTAAATCTGGTCATTTCACATTCATTTAAGCATTTAATGTTGGGATTAGAGGCAGGCCAGGAAAATGAATTGGCCAATTACCATTTTAACATGTAACGTCAAATGTGGCAACATAATCAGTCACCTGATGTATGCAGATGACTTCATAGTTTTGTGTCCATGTTTTTATTTTTATTAACAGCATTCTATTTTTTTTATAATGTTTTGCATTCACTATACTGTATTTTTTATTATCCCTTTTCAGTTTTTAGATATTTTCTGTTTCTGTCTTTGTTTGAGTCTACTGGCTTTGCTGCCACTTTGCTGCTGTTGCACTGGACTTGAGACCATAAAGGAATTTCCGTTTCAATAACTGTCTCCCAGTCTTCCCAGTTTTACTGGCTGTTTGCCACATTACCACACGGAAGCTGAAAGCAGCATTTTCACTCTTCAAAATGAAAAAAACATACCATTGTTTCTTATATTGATTGAATATCTTAAGCTGATCATATTAAATGGTGTCATTTTAGATCTAGGACAGGTAGGAAAAACATAGTTCTTTCTTAACTATTTTATAGTGTCTTTTAAATGTTGTCATTTAAATTTTAAACAGTACTTTATGCATTACGTTTTTAGTGAAATGTTTGGTTGTATTTGAGTTAGTCAGGCCAAACCTCACCATGAGGGTGTCCTCTGGTGCAGGTACTTGGTGTCGCCTCAAATGCAGCTCTATAATAGGAAGTGAGTAAGAGCAGGAGCTAAACTGGCTGGCAAAGTGTAATGATTCCAAGTAGGTAAGAGAAGTATAAAACAATTTATGAAATTTGTATGTGTATTAATAACGTACATCTGAAAAAAATAGGAGTATTGTGCAATAAGTGCAATATTTCCTGCCAGTCATCTCAGAAACTTAGCCAGTCATATGACTGAATGATATTTTCTTCCATTTTTATAAGTTTGTAACGTACCACAAATCTTTAAACATTTTCATTATAATTGTGTGTAATTCATAGAAACGATATGTGGACATGAAGTTTCAAACATTTTTGGAGCAGTTTGTCGTCATGGTACCTTGACTCTCATACTGTTGAGCCTTAGTTTTTTAAAACTCTTGTAATAGTTTGTTACAGTAACTCATACTGTTTGACCCACATCCCATTTCGAGGTGAACCCACACAGAGAAGTAACGCTTGACGTGAGCTGCTGGCTGGTCCTCTAAACTCATCTTTTCACTCCCGCCTCATGTTTTTCAGAGCACCTGTTGCATCTGCCTGCTCAGCTGGCTCAAAGCAGACAGAGACGGAGAGGTGCCGGTTGCTAGGAGACACACACGCGTACGTACACTAATACACACTTCAATCAGCCCTCCTACACTTCAGCCTTGCCTCTATTTACTTCCCTTTGTAATCAAGAACTATGACTGTATTTTAGAATCTGGTGCATGTGTGTGTCTATATCTGCAGTATCAGGGCTAATATGCAAGTGACTCTGGTTTGAATGTATTTGCTGTAACTAGGATAGACCTTCAAATTGCTGTTTGACTTGATTCAGAGTCAAAGTTCCTGTTTGGTTTTAACTTGTGATGAGTTGGATGTGAAAAAAGGATTTATTTATTGATGAAAAATTCATCATGTCAGGGTAAAATGAATGACAACAATATTAAAACAGAATTTGTCCAGTTTCAGACAAATGAGGCCGAGCTCCAGCATCAGAACATCATCTTACAAATGTTGTTCTCATGTCATCCTAGTGAATACAGTAATGTTTTCCATCCTACCCTCACTGTGTTCTCGTATGTAACACACTATTGATGAAGTAATATTACAATGTCAACGTGTTCAAGCAATACCTTGTGTTGCTTGTAGTTTATGTTTTTGTCAGTTCTGCCAGTTGTGCAGCTCACACATCAGTGATGTACCTGCCTGAAAGAAATCGGACAAATTAAAGATAGAAAACAGTCCAGAGATCACATCCTGCTTTCCACCAGCTATAATTCTGTTGCTCAGGATTTGTTGGACCAAAGATTTCACCTGGTTGGCATTTTTCTTCTTAAAAAAAAAGAAGAATGTCTTTGTATAAAATCCAATTTTTGTAACACCACAAACAAGAAGTCACTCATAGTTGATACATTACATACATTACATTACATACAATATTATTAAAAAGTCATATATTTTAGTTCCTAATAAGAAAAAAAAAAAAACATAAATTTAATTACACCCAGACTGATGTTTTCAAAAATAAAAATATTTTCGACACTGAAATGAGGGCTTGATGAGAAGTAAGTTTAATACCTGCTTAAAGCCAAGGCAGCACAGTTAAGTAAAAAGACAATTCAAAGGACTTTCATGATGAAAACCTAAAACAACAGCATCATTCAGTGGCATAATGAAAAAGAGACTAACAGTTTGAATTCAGACTAAAATGAGTTGATTATTAATCTAACGTGACTATAAACAAATGCGTTATTAGGCTTGTCCTGAAGGAGCTCAGAGTTTTCAGAAGTTTTGCATTTTTATGGAAGTTTTTTTTTTTTTTTTTTCCAGATTACAGCAGCATAAAAACCGAATGCTGTTTGTTTATCTTTGGTTCAGGTTTCAGGAGATGTAATGCAGACTGGAACCAGAAAACCTGAGTGGTCTGGAAGGTTGATGCAACCATGTATCTTGGTGCTAAGCCACTCACTGATCTCTTAAACTCACCAAAGCATTTAAAGGTCTGTTCGCTGAACTTCAGGGAGCCAGTGGAAGGTCTTCAGGACTGGAGTGATACGCTCTAGTTTCATGGTTTTAGTGAGGATGTGAGCAGCAGCGTTCTGGATCAGCTGTGAAGACACTGTGAGCGTAATCAATGTGACTATAGATGAGTTTCTCTTGACTGTGCTAGGACACAATCCTTTGACCCTGGAAAAGACCCTATCACCTGATAGAAGGCCGATTTAATAAATGTCTTTAAGTGACCCTGAAAGTTTAGGTCAGAGTCCATCACTACATCCAGATTTAGGGCCTGATTTCTATTCTATATCTGTAAGAGCTGCAGCTGTGCATTAACTCTAGATCATTCCTTTTTAGGTCCAAATTTAATGTCTCCAGTTTTGTTTCTGTTTTGCAGAGTAAAGTTATGTCAGATCCATTGTGTTCTATGTATTTGTTCAGTGCTTGAATGGGTTCATAATCACCTTGCAGCATCATAATGTAGAGTCGTGTATCATCTACATCATTATCATAGCTGATCTTGTTTTAATTTAACATAATCTGAGCTAATGGGAACATGTAGATATTAAATAAGAAGGAACCCAAGATGGAACCTTGGGGTGCCCTGCATGGGATTTGTGTCTGAATTGATGAAAGTTACTTGTTGGCTGAAAGAAGTTCCCTTTCTGTGAGTAAGACTTGAACTTACTCACAGTTCAAGTGAGTAAGTTATGGCACAGTCAAGCACTGTGCCATAAAGTTCAACCCAGGTTGTTGCTTTTAAAACTACTTTTATTCTGAAAAATGAATCTCATTATATCAGATGTAAAAATTAGCCTGCAGTGAGAGTTAACAGAAGTGATGTGATCAAAGCCTGAGAGAGAAATCAGACTCATGCATCAGGCACAACAGTGTCATGTCTGAGTAACATTAACCTATTCATCCTTTTGTCAAACACCCTGAGGCATTAAGCTATGCTTCATCCACAACTTCTAATGGCCTGGTTTCCTGTCTATCAACAAGCTATCACCAATAGCTTTCCTGTGATATCATGGCTTTATAGATTGGTCTTTATTTCCCCATCAAGATCCATCTCAAAATAGGGCCTGATTACACTTCACACCACAGGAATAAAACATGACTGACAAATAGCCCAGTGAGAAATGAACCAACTTCTGGGAGAGGAATACTCTGTTCTCAAAATACACCCAAAGTGTATTTCAATGTATCAAAAAGGTCAGGCTCAGTTCCATCCCTTTCCTCCGTATTTAACTTGGTTGCAGTGATTCACTGTGACTGCTTAGCCCCCTGAGGCTTCATGTAGGCTGAAAATATTTATTGTAGTCAATGTCCTTATTTGTGGAGCCGCTTGCTAAAACAGGATGTTCACGATGAGTCATGGAGGATGAGCAGTAGAGCAGTAAACTGTGTGAGGGAGTTTCATTTGTGTGTGGATAAGCAAACCATATTGAAGTACTTTGAAGATACCAGGAACATGCAGGTAGTGATTGGAAAAAAAAAAAACGACCTCTTGACCTTCACTGAATGTCTAAACAGGACAAAGAAGACATATTCATCAAATGGCAGCCAGAAAAAAGAACAAGTCTTCGATTTTCAGTAAAATACCAGCAGAATTTTACTGTATCAATTATTTTATTTTATTTTTTTTTACAATGTATCACATGAATATTATGCAAAGTCATAGACCTTACACATATTGCACAGCAGCTCAGTCTGGTAAAGGTAACATTGCGTTTGAGGACCACAGACGTCGTATAACTGAGATGCCTCAGTTTCATCCTACAAAACCACAAGCAACTGATACTTTTTCTTCCATCAGATGATTCAAAATAATCCAGTCTTCACAAGCTATTCAGCTGTAGATTTAGTCTCATGCAATTCATAGAATGGAAGCATATTCACATAATTTGTTGTAAGAACAATTACCAGTTCCTGAAAGTCGCATGATGCTTAAATGTTGAACTAAATGTACATGATTATCTAAATGCTTTCTGAGACTGTCCAAATGTTGATGACATTTGGCTAAAAGTATTTGAAGACCTGTCAATATGCCTCTAACTTTTCCTGCTTGGTGACATGATACAGTGACTTGCAAAAGTATGCCACTGTATCCCTTGAACTTTTACCTATTTTGTCACATTACAAACCCAGTCATGGTCGGTGCGGTGCAGGCCTGCCGGGGAGGTGGCCTTGTTTCATACAACAGGAGGATAAATGACGACTTTTTATGTGATTTCTTTATGAAGCTTTTATTAGATTTTTTTCAGAGCAGTGCTTTTTAATATTAAATAACGATCATTTATGAGTAGAGTTCAGTTTCATATAGTTACTTGTGGATCCCATTCTGTATGCCACATTAAGAAAAAACATCTGCACCGTCTATATTTAAAATTATACAGAGTTTCCTTCATACAGGAAGCGTGCTCAGCAGTTATTTTATTTTCAACAGTCAGAAACTCCCACAAACATCCTGGCTGATGACATAAAACAACATGGAAAATTATTACATAGGTACACGGTGACTTTTTGGACATGCTCACTTCTTTCTGACATAATGTGTTGTTTTGTTTTTACAGCCCCCGTCTTTCTGCAAGGCTATTCCCACTACTGTGGCTCATTATAGGGCCTGAAGTGTGTTCTCACTGAATACACTAAATTCAGCGAGAATTTAGTTGTTGTGTTGCAGCAAATCATTTTGAGACGTTAGAATGGTAAGTTACAACAGTTGTCATTTCAGGAAGTGGGATCATGTTGGAAGAAAGCATCAGTCTGTGGATAACTGGTCACACATACTGAATGATATGCTTTGTCTCCAAACATTTGTTTTGAAATTGCAACTTTCTGGAAAATTATAGACATAGATAAAAAAAAAAAAAAATACAAAGGAAGAACATGTGCAAGCTGTTTTTCCACAAAGACAGAGGGTTATCTGATTCTTTCTCTTCATCCAATCAGCTGCTAAAGCTCCAATTACTGATGAAAAAATTGCAAGTCTGGTCTGCTTTGTGATAAAACGTGAGTTTGTGATGACTAAATTGACCAAATATCGATATATTTATGGAGACAAAATATAACCTTCACCTTCTGAATTGGATCAGATGTAGTTTCCAAATATGAAAAACTTTTCTGCAACTACTGATGAGCTCTTGTCATTGATGCCATTTTCTGTCAATACAAATGATTGATAATGAACTACAGACAGACTGGTAAGTATAAGAAAGAAAGATTAGAATGCAATTCTTCCTTATATTGTAGAACAACAGTTTTTGAAATATGAAGTTAATGAAGATTTTTGGTATGACATCTTTTCAAGGGTTACATGCTGTACAATTATTATAAAGTGATAGTGGATGTGTATTCCGGTTCTCAAGCAGAAGCCACAGTAGTTGCCAGTTTAATGACCTTATCATTATATATTATGCAACCTTTCAGACCCCCTCTATTTTTAAAAGCTACTAACGACAAATCTAGCAATTATTTTCTGTTACTTAAGACTTTGGCAACAGCATGTGAAAGCATCAGTCACTCTGCAGTGATTGAATGAGGAACAAGTCTTGTCTTGCAGCAAACCTGCCCTGCAGTCAGAGCACAGGAGACTCCCATTCCACTCCATGTCCACATTGCAGATAAAACACTCATGCAAAGCCAGAAAAACGATGGCTATAAATTCTCAAAATGCTCACAATTCCAACTCCTGACTGGCCAAAGAGCTGGTGTCTGAGTGAAATGATTTTACTTCTGAGGGGCTGAGATGTAGACATGAACCAAACTGTAGTGTTGTAGTCAATAGCAAATTTCAACTGCAGTAGCCTGCCTTTAATCTAAAGAGGGCAGCACATGAATTTAGACCAAATGTTTCAAAACTAAACAGTTTTTCTGAAAATAAAAAAAGTTGATTTGGGTTTAATTTTCTCTACATCCAGCTAAATGTTTTGGAATATACTTTGGGTTTGGTTAATTCTCAGAAATTTTTCATAAATGTTACTTTTGCTTCTGTGGGCTTTTCGGTCATTAACAGAAGGATACCAGCAATTTTGTCCATGAGTGTAGTTAAAACATCTAACCAGCAGCAGGCCCCCAAGGGCCAATGGCACCAGTGTAGAGGAGGTGAATCAAGTGGAAGTGTCTGGAATAACTGGTTTCAATGATTTGAATGTGTCGTCCAAGAAAGAGTTGCTTGGTTTCATCTTTTTTACTTTGATCCTTTAGATCTTTTTATCTTTACTTGATTTGTTGTTTATGTTATTCTTTGTTAAAGTCACATAAACACAAACTAGTAGCTAATAAAACATAGCTCAGGCAAAAGCTTATTGACATTTCAAAGTTACTCTAAAAATAAAAACAATTCCAAGATTTTGTAATATACAAACTTCTGCAAGCTTTCATTGCCTTTTTACTCTGTTTCTTGTATTTTCTGCAGGTTCAGTTTTCTACCAAAAAAAAGTACGATAAAACAACCGTCAAACAATAAACAATAAAACAGATCATCGCTGCATGCTTAAAGAAACCTCTTAGTCATGCAGTTTATTATTGTTTAGACAAATTTACTGTAACTTCATACACATTACTATGAACTCATGTCACCGTAAAAACTATTTTCTGAGGATGTAGGAAAGCACAGATACATGTGCAACATTAAAGAAGGAGTTGATATGCAGGTTTTTATCAAGGTCACTTCAGCTGTAGCTGCCTTCTGCTGCAGGGTTTGTGAATATTCTTTTTTGTTCATCTGCACACTTACAGACACAACTAATAGAACATTTATGCTGATACAAGAGCACATAATGTGCTGGTTTCTCTTTGAAGCACTTATGGACTCTCACCTGTGTGAGGCTGGTGTGTTTGGCTACATGCATTTGATGTGGCTGCAGCAGCAGTTTGAGTGCATTTGTGTCAAATGCATTTTGTTTCAAATGAAGCAGAAAACCTACAAATACAGATTTACGTTTTTGTGATGTGAGAGTGCCCTCCTCCGCTCACAACGGAAACTGCTTCTTCAACACCATATATTAACTGATAATAGGTTTTGTTGTCCCCATAAGAATCTTAATCTACATGTGGATCATGCGGCAAAAAAAAAAGTTATCTCCAAACAAAGCTAAAAGCTTGTCAGGTGTCACAAGGGCAACAAGGTAAAATGTTAGTTTCTCTCATAATGAAACTGACATGAGGATATTAATTGGCTGTTGAAGATAAAAACAACGTAATTTTTTTTCATGCTGTAGAGCCACAAAATGTCAAGTGGACAGATGCAGCTGTTTTCCTTTAAATTATTGTATGACATTAGCAGTTAGAAGGTAAGTTAACACATAGAGTATAGAGCTAATTATAGAGAGAAAAAGATTAAAACACCTTAATTAAAAATCCATGGACAAAAACCACCTGGTAACACCTCAAAGACAGATGACACCCAAGGGAGAACAATATATATTTAGAGAGCGAGAGAGTAACAGAGAGGGAGAGAGAGAGAGAGAGCTACATATATAGATACATTCTAAAACAGGATGCATAAAACTGCATCAAATATGATAAAGTATCTCTAAATGACCCCATGATGCATCAAATTCTGGTGACTGTAACTATTCTAGTCTATAAATCAAGTCTGAAATCAAATGTTTGATTAAGAGAGACAGACTGTATGCTGTGCTCTACAGGTACAGCTGACATTAGATATTTATTTCTAAAACTAAATGTAAACTAAATGTCTAAAAGAAAATGTAAGTAGGTATTTTATGTTTATAGCACCACCTTTCAGATAAAAGACTATAAGCAGCTTCACAAAGACAACATAGAACTGGTAAAATAACTAACAAGAGAAAAAAATCAATCCCATATCTAATGACTGAAAAAAGCACAGTAATATTTGAAAATATCTGAGGCCAGGATGGTTTGAATGCCTTCATCTGTTTTATCTTGGGGGGGGGGGGTTGTTTTTTTTTTTTTTAAATTGGTCCAGAATATCAAGACTCAAGATAGCTTAAGAAGCTCCATTACTACATGCAAGGCTGGTGAAGTGTCTTGCTCAAGGACACAATAGTTGAGACAGAAGCCTCACTGGATGTAGACAAACAGGCAGCCACTGAAACCTGACCACCACTGAAAAAGCCACAGGAGCTGAAGAGTTTCAGTTGGGCCAAGAAACACATGATGACAGATTTTTCAAAGTTTTTATAAACTGATGAAATGAGAGTGACTCTGTTGGATCAGATGGATGGACCAGTGGCTAGATCCGTATCAGACATTTTCTTCCAGCTGTGGCACAAGAAGAAGTCTGCACCTTTCAGAGACAATGATTTTTATGCCGGACAATGCTCCATCACTTGAATCAAAGTACTTATTTTCATGGCTAACCAGAAAAAAAATGTAAAACCTAACATCAGCTGAGAGCTGTGAGCACAGGAGAGCTCCAGTGAAGTAAAAAAGTCCTCCTCTCTGAACAGGCCTGGGAGTAATAGTCTCCACTTTCAGTTTTATTTCTCAGTTTTCTTCCTTCGTTTGTTGTCTTCTTGAAAATCCAGAAGGGTTTGTGTGGTTCATTGTTTGAAGTTCACCACTAGCTGCTGTGTCAGTCTGGGCCCTTTTCAAACAGTCGCAGGGCCCCTTTCACGTAAGGGGATGATGCAAGTTTGCTTTCTGGGGAATCAAATTGTGCTGTTCAATGGGCTTCACTGGTTTCTTTCACCAAGTTTCACTGTAACATTGTTATTTACATCTCTCCAGGCCTCTCTGTGGTGATCAACGGGGAAAGGGAAAAACCATCTTGCATTGCACTGTCTTGTATGTAACCCCTGATCTGTATACACATAAGTGTTTGGGGGATTGATGGCAAGAAAGGATTATAAAAACCGTCGCGGAAACATTTTTGACCCAAAATGTTTAGCAGATCCATCACACAGAAGAGGAGGAAGCACTGGCAGAGAGTTTCTAGAGACGCACGTGCACTTTGTATGACTCCTCATGCCTTTTTTGTTTTTCTACTTTAAATGTCAAGTGCTTGATCAAACACCATGATCAATTCCATGGTGTTTGTTTCAGATACTTTGTACTTTTTCTTATAAGCAAGAAAAGCTGAACTTCTGAAGTTTACGCACAACACAATTTGCATTTCTAACCCAGGGGCATGCAAATACAGACACTCATTACTGTGAATATCAGGGTGACAATGACACCAGCTCCTCCATGATAGCTGTTTCCCCCGTGAGTTTCATGTAAATATTGACGAGCGCCTATGCCCGCAGTTGAGCTGCAGTGCACAAGCTGTCAGCTTTCATGTTTCGTTTCCTTAGACATATGTTGATGAACGACAAAATAAAAATGGTGCCGCAAAAGGTGACAAGACTTGCAAGCATTTTTTCTTCTATCAAGTTAGTGCAAAAAAAACAACAAAAAAAACAGGCAGCTTCTGTTCATTACTTGGGTTCCTTTTCTTCTGCACCGAGGCTGAATATTGAACACGTTAGCATTGGAATTCCAGTATCTAAAACATTTAGACCTCCCTCTTGATTACATGGCCAGCGTAACAGAGTCAACCACTTGGCTCATGTTTATGTTATCACATTAGCAAAATATCTTTGTGCTTATGAATTTCTAATTTATGAATAACCAATAAATTTATTTCACAATTTAAGTAAAAGTATTGTAGACGTACAATTATTCCAAGAAATCTTCTATTCACAGGAGAAAAACAATCATCAACAATCAACAATGCAGTGATGCGACAGCATAAAAAGGTGACAGTGCTGCAGATTATTAAATAAGGTAATGTAATGTAATGTATTCCAAAGTGTTGCAGTGGAACATATGTTGTGACAAAAAAAAAAGGAAAAAGGAAAGTTTCTCTTTTTTTCTACGTGTGAGTCTTTCGTTTCAGACTCGTCAATATACTTTACAGAAATCATGGTGGGACTACCACACCAGCGTGTCACTTAAATTAATCAGCCTCAATTAGGTCTTGAAAATATCACTCAAAACTGTTTCTTATGAAGATTAATTTCTTTCATTGACTGCTTTGTGGTTTACCAAGGATCCAACCATCACATATTAATAATAGTTGCTTTACGACAAAAAAGCTGCAAAATACCAGTGGTTGTCATGGATCCGGCATTGTACACACCTTTAAAAAATGATAAGAAGAAGGATTGATAAAAGGTCAATAACAAATCTAATTGGTCTTTGATAAATAACTTTCTACTAAACTGCTTTACTAAATTTTACTTTTGAAGAACTAGGATCAAATTGGAATGAATGGAACTGAATTGATTTTTATTTTTTTATATTTGATTATTATACATATGAGTTTATGATTCTGTACTGACTGGATTTGTGCTTTAAAATGACTTAAAATGAAACTTGTTTTGATATGGCACCATCATAACACTTTTAGTTGAATTAATCAACAATCATCGTAAAATTTAAATGTTTTTCACCAACATTACACCAGATGTACGCAGACATGCTGCAAATTAAGTGTCTTAGCAAAATATAAGTTTTTTGCAACAAAAAATAAACTAAAAAACAATTTAAGTAGCTCATTGTATTTATTGTTAATGGCAGTTTCTCTGAATTAAACATAAAATGCCACTTTTAACCACTACAACTATACCTTTGCATTTAGTGCTTTGTGCTTGTAAAATTCTGTTTTTCTTTACTGACCTGCTGCAAGGTCAGTAAAGAAAAACCAGTTTCTAACATCTCTGAGGATAATTAGACCACTGTTATTGGGTAAAGTCTTCCATACTATCAATAATCTCTCCTACTAGAGTTTTATTTTTCGTGTTGGGGTTCTGAGACCATGGTTCTCAATAGTGGCTCCAGGCAGATATGGCGATAAAACAGATTAAGATCAAGCTGTGGATGAACTGGGCTGAGGTCATGAAGTTTGGTTCATGGATACTTTTTACTGTAAGGTGGTTCTGTCTTGGATGTAGCTTGAGGAACTGGATCATCCTGGGTCAGTTAGGAGTGGAGTCACTTCTCCTCCACATTATTAGCTTTAATCCTGGTCAAACTGCATCCTTTACTGAAAAGGTTCCAGTCTCAGTTTGCTGCTTCATACATCAGAATTCTGTTTTGTTGTTTTGAGGAAATTGGAACCGTCTTTTCTTACGGTGAGTGGTGGTGAACGTCCTGGAGTTAGTCATACAGCCGTCAGTGTTTAAAGAATGACTCCATGTAGGTGCATGAAAAGCTTAAGTGGTTAACTTGAAAAGGAAGGACTTGTATCTCCTGATAAACATTTTCACATACAAGGGAAATACATCAACAGTAACAGTAATTTAACAGTGCTGCTCCACATAACTTGTGCCAACGCTGTGAGCCTTAAGGTTTCAAAAAGTGTAAAGTGTGAAGATCCTGTATGAATAATATATATTTCATTGCTCAAACATAAATTCTGAGATCCCGCTGTGTTTGTTGCAGACTATGATCCACCCTGCTGTGAATTATTCATCAATTTACAAACAATTTCTGATTTGATAAATACACAAAGCCTGGGGTTTAAAGTGGTGACACAATAAAAAGAAATGTAAGAAGCAAAGAAGGAAATGGAGTCTGTAATGTTAGACTGCTGTTCAGTTCATAGCATTTGGACATAAATGAGTAATTATTATTTTCTTTTCTTCGGATTTTGTGGTTCAAGTGGTTTCTATTCAAAGTTGGATATTCTACTTTGGGCAGCTGCATCTAGAACTACACTTGCACCATAAAATGTAGCTTCTCTACTATTCTGTGTTGAAATAGATCGAGTTAAAATATGCCACCAATTCCCACTTCTCATTTCTATTTCTGTCATGGTTTTTAGAAAGTGACTGTAATTCAAACTGAGAGGTTATAGAGTAGCACAATTATAGTTTTACATTTCCTGAAAAATCACCTCAGCCTAATTTATTTAAGACATTAAAATGAAGAGCAGTACAACTACATGACATGGTCCAGGTGTCCTGGTATACCAACAGGTCCTTCATTATGGTCAGATTTGTAGTCTGAGTCTCTGGCTCATTCCACTGCAGTTACATCAACACAACAAAAGTTTATGATGGATCATCAGCAGCTTTCAAGTGTAATTCTTAGATGTATGTTTTTGGAGCTTTTATGAATGTTTGTTTCAGCCTGATAGTTTCTCTTACTATAGTTGTCCAATCACTTTGTTTCTGTGACTACATTCGCTCGCTTCTTTCTCTTCACAAAGTTTTAAATCATCCTGTGATTTTGGTCACTGTGCTGTTGTGTTTACCCAACACATCCGCTCAGAAAATTCGTTCCAAATGAATGACTGCTGTTTAACAAGAAAATAGGAGTGTGGGCGTTTGGTCCAACCTCTACCCTGCAAAAGCTGAAAACAGAACACAGGTGTTGGTTGTTCTATGATGTACACCTCCCACATACAGACATGGTAAAACAAAACTACAACCTCTGTCATGTCCAAGCTTTTATATATGAGGAAATTAGAAGACAAAAGGTCCCTGCTCTGCTGGAGGAGGCAAAAGTTTGTTTCACCTTGAGTGTCCACTAAATATATCAATTTTCTTCTTACTTTTCTAATGATTGTTAGGTCTCTGCAGTGAGATTTACATCACACTATTCTAAAGAACCATTTGACATATGGACACTACACGGTTCAAGAAGGTCAAATTACTTACTAATAAAATAAGTACATGCAATGTCTTAAATAATTAATAGAAACCCACTGGCAAATAAAGTGGCTGACACTATTCACCAATGAAACTTTCTGCTGGGAAAACCAGCATCCTAGCATTCACATGGCTTTATCACCAAACAACACAAAGAGGAACCAGAGGAAAGCCTCCCAATTCTCCCGACACCAACCTGTTGAAGCTTTTGTGTGACGGAAACCACAAAATTAATCCACAGAGACACTCAACAAGCCTCAGGGCCCAGAGGATCTGGGGCTAATTTCCTCAGACCGTCCACCACAGACCCCCCAGATGTTCTTCCTCCACACTCTGACAGTTCAAACCTTTTTTGGCAGAATCTTGAGACAAACACAGTAATAGGCAGTTGGTGTCGCATTGATGAGATGGGTGTTATGTTTCTTTCTTCATAATTATGGGCTTAGAAACCAAAGAAATGAAATAAGGACTTAATTTGTGGTGATCTTTTTTTGTTTCCAAAAAAATAAATAAATAAAAAAATAAAAATCAAAACAATAAAAAAAAAGATTGTTCATCCTTTTATTTTTTCCAGTCAGTAATAGTCAGCTTCAAAGGCAAGTTGTGCCCATTTTCATTTGTTTAATGGAAAAGATCTTGACTTTCTTAACTCAGTTCAGAGTGCGGCTTCTGGAAGGATCATTACAGCACGTTAATCTATCCACAGTGGCTGTAGCTACATTTTACAATTCATTTCATTCATCCATCTATTATTCATCTATTCATTTTTCATATTTACTTTTAAATCTCGTTCCTTCCAGGGTTTTCAGTTCTCCAGAGGCCGTTTCCAACCAGAGCATCGACCCAGAACTTCCCTGGTCTTCCTTAAAAAGTAGCTTGTCATTTGCTTTTATATTGACTGCATTGTTATATCTACATTTTTAAGCTGCTGTGGATAAAAGTGTCTGCCAAATGCAGGTAATCAACAACAGATTACCTGCAGTGGGGACTGGATAACTTCTGCTTGGCTCGGGGGACAGATGTGAGAGATTCAGGAGTCTGAGACCTGACCGAGAAAACAAATAGAAATTTTAAGAACTGTTTTTCTAACTGACATTCCATGTGTACACAAAGTGACACACTGTAATTGTTTCTTTACTGCTGTGTTCCGTGTTTTTTCTTCCAGAGTGTATTCTCCGCTGCCCTGTGAGACAGGGTGTTCACAGCATCTCCCAGAGGGGTCCACACATACAGCTACTGAAGCCTTGTTAGAGCTTATAATGAGCCATAAAATTGCTCAGCTGTATCTAACATGCATGTGAGTATCACCTGTCTGCAGAATCACACACACACACACACACACACACACACACACACACACACACACACACACACACACACACCCACACACACCCCCACACACCCCCCCACACACACACACACACACACACACTGCTTTCTCCCGCAGGAACAAATAAAGCCATATTGTCCCTGGTCTGATTGCTGTGATAATTAATGTAGCATACGACCAGAAAAACACACTGAGACCAATTATACCAGAGAGAGTGAATCAGAGAGGAGGAGATGGAAAGAAAAGAGTGGTGAAAAGAAGCAAAGAGACAGGGTGAAACAGAGGGAGGGAAATATTATTGAGAAAGAAACATTTATCTGTTAGAAAACTTTTGAGATAAAGACCTTCCCCTCTGCACTCATAAGGAAAAACAACAGCAAGAGGAAACGCAGCCACAACAAGAAATATTCATTTTTGTCCCAATTGTAATGTGTTGAGCTGCAAAGCCTGTTGTAATGTGTTGAGCTGCAAAGCCTGTTTCATTACTTGTTTGTTGCATTTTCCAACTTTATTTTCAGAAGGCCTGTGTATGACTTTTGTGTTACGTCAGAAATCCAGAGCAAGTAGTGATGAGCAAATCCCTTTGATTATTTAAACCTCACAACTTACAAGCATGGGAAATGACTCCTTTAGTCTCGGACTTTGACTGTAAGTTTTTAGAAGCAAAAATTTGTTTTTAAATTGAAAGTGACTTAACTTAATTACTTTTCATGCCTAAACAAATAAGCTGCACTTTTGTCTGAATATAAAGGGAGCATTGTCTTCTATTGTTTCCAGAAATGTTTTCATCCACACAGAAACACTAAAACAGTAAACTGTTTTTTCCACTTCCACCAGACTTGTAAGTGCCTCAAAACATGCAGTATGGGACATGTGAATAAAGACAAAGTTAGTGGTAAACATGAGAAAATAAGAATGGTGAACCATAAAGCATGGGAGGAGCTTCAGCAGAACCACAAACATCTAATTATTCACCATTATTGTTATGTTTGCAAATTTGGTTTTAGGCGACACGAATAGGTTAGCATTTTCACAGAGAACTTTCCACATGAATACTCTTGTATGAAATGAGTTCAGATTCCCCTAAAACACTATTTCCAGAACAAATGACTAAAATATTTAAATAAACTTAAACACACACACACATACCCACACACACACACACACACACACACACACACACACACCACACACACACACACACACACACACACACACACCCCCACACACACACACACACACACACACACACACACACACACTTTACAAAGTTAACTTTACAAAACCAGTTTAACAGAAAGAGTTAAGAAATATTTGTAAGGATCTTAAAATGTTTGTCTTGTTCACATAACTTTTCATCAGTATTATACTGCCTGCGATTGGATTGTGATTGAGGTGATAAAAACAACTGCATAGAATAACTATCAACATAATTTAGCTGTAATTGTGTAAAATTAAAGCCTTGTTTTCTTGTAATTCATTTCAGATTTAATGAACACTATGTCACCTCCAGCTCTTCAAAGTTGCTGCAAGGGTTAGGAAATAAAGGCTTAATGGAACAAAGCAATGATAAGTGCCACTGCTGCCATGGTGCTTTGTTTAGGAGAGAAATGGAAATGTTCTGGCAACATGTGCACAAACACCACAGTTAGATTATATTCCCCCTCTGTCTCTCTGTTGGTTCCATTCTGACTTTCAGAGTGACATCTAAGAGTAATTAAAAGCAGCAGAGCCACTTTCACCTTACAGCCTGGAAACATGTGGCAACTTGTTAATTTACCTCCATCGCTCCTGCTCCTCCCCCTTCTGTCTCCTTGGAGAAAAAGGAACAGATGGGCTGCATTTCAATGACTAGTGAAGCCTTTCTGCATCTATCTATCTATCTATCTATCTATCTATCTATCTATCTATCTATCTATCTATCTATCTATCTATCTATCTATCTATCTATCTATCTATCTATCTATCTATCTATCTATCTATCTATCTATCTATCCATCCATCCATCCATCCATCCATCCATCCATCCATCCATCCATCCATCCATCCATCCATCCATCCATAACACAATGTTCCTATTATCGCAACAATCTGGTAATTAAACTATTTTTGGTTCTCTACAGCCTGTCTGGGTTTCAGCTGAACACTGAGTCCAAATTGAAATAATTTTTCTAGATGTTCTAAGACATCTAGAGAGGATTATGCACCTTTCCAATCGCTGCCTCTATTATCTGGAACAGCTTGTCTTAGAGAGGCTCAATGATTGCTTTTAGTTTTTGTGTTTTTCTTTACAAAGCATTACAACACATTGGAAACATTCCTCAAAGGTTTTGGTTTATATTAACATGATACCATCCCATGTTAATATAACATACTATATTAACACCCCATGATGTTACTATAACATCATATTAACATTATGTTAGTATGATGTTATATTAATATCATATGTTAATATAGCGTATTAACAAGAAATGTCTGCTGAATATCCGTGATGCAGCAGCCATTCCACCATGCACCAAAGCTTCCATGTTGGACAGATCTGATGACTTGCAGATGAAATCAAGACTCAGATCAGATAACATTCTGCCAATCTGTTACAGACCAACTTTGGAGAGGCTTCTTAAACATCACTCTAAACTTAAGCTTCTGGCGTTGAAGGACTGGCATCTGGTGTGGTCTTCTGCTGGTGTAGTCCATCTGCTTCAGAGATAACAAGCCTTAAACTGGGACAGAACAACCAGCTGGGGATTCCTGATGAAGGGGTTGCTGTTTCTCCTCTCTTAAAGTGTTGCTGCAGTGTATCAGAGCTACATACCACAAAAAGCCAGTTGGTTCTAAGGTGCCAATGTGTCCACTCCTTCTCCATGACACATAAGAGCATTATGTGGAATATTTGACTCAGTTTAACTGATTACAGATCCTACAGCAACATTCTTCATTCAGGAGCCTCTTTGGATTTGCTGCTAGACTGACTGTTACTGGAGATCCTTCTTGTCCACAGCATCACCGTCCACAACGACTCTTTCAAGGTTCTGAAACCAGAGAATCTTGAAAGTTATTTTTCCTTTTTGATAAATATATTTCTGAACTGAATGACAGGAATTTAAGGTTTTAACTTTTTCTCTCAAAATGCAATGAGTTGATTTTATAGATACGTTTTATTCTCTGAAATGAGTAACAAAAATATTGAACCATTTCAGGCATTTTAATTTTTGAGATGAAGCTGTACAGTGTCGGGTTGTGCACTGTGCTTCTCCAAAAGGATCAATATGAAAACAGATTTGGTTGCTGAGTGGTAAATATTTCTCTCTTTGCTCTCTTCCTTCCCGGTTTCTGGAGAAACATTGGAGGTAAGCCTGTGCTCTGCTCTTGTGCGTCATTCAGTCTTGTTGTCACGTCTACCAGCTTTCCATCACAACTAGGTGTTAAGAGTGGCTGCTGATATTTCCTTTATGAGTCACTGTGGAACCTGCCAAGGACTTCATTAGACTTACAATTTAGTTGTTGGTTTAATGTAGCTTCCAAGTCCTGTATATTTCTCTTGTGGGTCTTATTTTCAAGGGTGAATCTGGACATCCAATATCAACGCTATGCCCAAGACAACAAATTCTTAGAAGAAATTATAAATCTATTAAGTCATTCTTCCTGCTGTATTCATATCATACTCACAATTTTCCTTCAGAAGGTTCTGCCTGGGTTATTCAGAAATTATGTTTTGTCATTTCTACATATATGCTCACCAAGTCAGCTCAGTTTTCCTAATTTATTCTATTTCTTAATAGTTTCTCTAGTTTTTTCCTGTTATTGTTAGATTTTAAAATAAAAGTTCTCTTTTATTCATTTTTGCTTTATTTTGGTTAATTTTGTCACATTCTGTTCAGCTCTTTATATATAAGCATATTTTTAAGTTGTTATTGTTTTTAAATATTCTCTTCATGTCACATGCATGTTCAATTCTAATGTTTTCTTTTTTATTCTTCATGCTCATCAGATTTATTTGTTTATGTTTGCTGTTCTTTTCACTGTTATTGTCTATTGTGTTGCTATATTTCCCTGTGTTTAGGGTCTTAGTGTTATGTTTGTGTTCAGTCTGCTATCAGATCTGCTTCTCCTTTTGATTCAGGTTCTATTTAGTTTCAGTTCATCTTCTGTGTCTCTGACCTCCTGCCACGTTCCTTGTCACAGCTTTCATTATTAGTCTACTAGGTTCTCATGTTACTTTTCCTCGCAATTAAACCCTCTGAACCCACCTGTGTTACCCCATCTCAGGTATGCCACTCATCTGCCTCTCCAGATATTTAAATTCCCTGCTTTTCTTTATTCATTGCTGAATTTGTGTTCTGTTCAGTTCAGATTTGTCCTCCTGTTCAAGTCAGTGTCCATGTTCAATCCAAAGGCTTTTTTTTTTTTTTTAGCTGAGTAGTTTTTTGTTTTATTTTTAATGAGGAGTTAGAGGTATTATATCAAATACATTTTTTCAAGCGTAATGTTACAGCGTATGCTATGTTAGCGTATGTTATAATGTTATTCCCTCATCAAGAATATACTTGGAGTATTGATCTGATTCTTTCATGCATGTTTAGGCATTTTTAGATGTGAATGTAACATTTTGCAATGCATTTCTCCTCTCAGTTCATATTTCATATGCTTGCAGAAGTAAACATGCTTTCCGGCTCTGCCTTGCTGATCTTCCTGCTTGGTGAGCATCACTCGAACAGAGCACCAACTGTTACAAAAGTGATGTGGAAGACTGACAGAAATGACAGAACAGGCCCGGTCCTAACAGTACACACAGGCCCGTCTGTTGTGAGATACAGTTTGTGAGGACAGTAAAGCCGGGTATATCAAGTGTGAGATATAGACCAACATTTGTTATAACCTCTTACTGTAACAGAAAAACAACCCAATGCATATTAAAGTCCTCTGTTACAGTGTCTCCCTCCAAAAAGACAAACATAAACTTTGCTGTCTCATTTACAGAGGCTACCTTTTCATTTCATTACTGTACTCTCCTATTAACCTAATTAGTGCAGTATTATATGGTTCTAATTAGGTTAATAAGAAAGAGAAGGCTCTGGCATTTCAAAACATCTTGCAAATTTCCTGATGTAGTTTTGAAATAAACGCTCCACCTTTAACATGATCAGTTTACTGAACATGATTACTAGGCTGTCAGACCTTGGTGTACTCACCACCAGTATTGGACTTTCGGATGCTTTCATTGAGAAGTCAGAGGTCAAACTAACCAAATTATTCACCTCCTCGCCTGTGGTGGCGCTCCATTGAAAACCATAGAAGGAAATGACTTGAAAACCTCCAAAGAAGACACAAAGCACAACTTCCTTCTTGACAAAATGTTAACAATAGTGTGGTGGAGTCAGATTTTAGTAGTTGTAGGATTTATCTTTTGTGATTGTCAAAAGACTATGAGTTATATATCCTGATAGCTCTATATTTGTTGTAGTTGTATTTACCAAGTGTAGTTCTCTTCCTGCTTTTGGAGCCGTCTGTCTGCTTGGAGCTCACTGTGCATCCAAACTGCACCAGAGTTCACTTTAACCAAACTCAGACCAGAGTTTGTTTCTTGGTCTGCATCAGAGTTCGATTGCACATTCACATCTCAGCAAATGAACCGACCATTAAAGGCAAACAAACTGGAGTTTGATTAAAGCAGACTAAACAAGCCTGCTGTGAATACACCAATGGTTGACATTTCATAAAAACATTTGGAAACAATGCTGTGCACTCAGGCCCACTTTTCACCCTCACACAGCATATCAGTGGCGGAGTACAATGTGCTGATGCAGTACTCTGGTCTGGTAAAGCAGAATCTGCTCATTGTAGCACATTTATGAAATCAGGAAAGATGCATTTGTACATTTGATCTTACATGTGGCAAATCAAATGTGCACCTGTGTGCAAGTAAAGATTTACAGTAAAAAAAAAAAAAAAACGTTTCAGGATTAGCAAGTTCGCAAAGTTTCACTGCCTCCTGCAGGCCTGGCATGTGCACTGCATCTTTTTCTTTGCAATTTGCTTTTTCATCTGGATGTAGAGTGTTTTCATTCTGATGTTGGGTGAACAGTTTTTATTTTGGATGTGCAATGAAAAATGTTTTTGCAAATGTCATGTAAACAGGGTCTACTTCTGTACAGCATAGCTAGCTAATGAAGCTGGAGTTGGTGCCTGGGTCCTAAAGCTCCCGCATTTGGGCTAAATTTATGAGCTAGTTCATTGCATTTTAAAATCACTGGAGCATATGTGATAAATTCTAGTCCTAAATCTAAAATGCTTAAGCCTGAAATGGATTTTTAAGATTAATCCAACTTGTTAAGCTCAGAAAAAAAATGCTGTTTTAAATGTTTTTGGCATCAACACCAACTTAAACTGAGAAAAACAAGGGAGTAGAAAATACATCTGAGTCATAAATGTATTTTTGCTTGTTAATGTTTCTGATCAGTTGATAGGATGTATGCATATTTGTTTCAGAACAGTCTTCAGCCAGGGAGTGGGTGTGTGTTTGGTTGTGTTTAGGGACCTGTATTTTAATAGATCATTCAAAACGGTGATATGTCTTATCATTAGTCAGTGATTCCATTGATAGAGCTGAGCAGAGAGAGATCTGGTCTGAGTTGCCTGAGTGTGTTTTAGTGTCTTTTGTTCTAAGCGGTTTGATTTACGGTGTTTTTCCAGTGTTTCCATAATGCCTTTCACTGTCTGTGCTGGAGTTGTTGAATCTGTCTCTCAGTGTTAGAAGTGATTATAAATACACTGACATGTTGCCTGCTTAATTAAGGTGTATAATTCTTGTTGTTCAGTGCTGTCACATAAAGAGAGATGATAATAGACCGAGTATGTGCGTGTGCATGTGTGTGTGTGGGTGTGTGTGTAATGATAATTAGATGAAGGTTGGTGCTGTGGAATAATTGAACGTCTGAACTACAAACACAGTGACAACAGCAGCGGCTGCAGGCTTCATTCTGTTTGTTGTAAGCAGAAAAGGAACAAACAGCAGCAATGTTTTGTCCATCTGACAGTAAACATGCAAAATAAACAAGAGACGAAGCTGAAACAGAGAGAAACAACACAGCACACCGCTTCCCCCGTCTCCCTCTGCCTTTACCTACACAAAGCCGACTGCAGAAATAACACGGCTTCAGTCAGTGACTGGTATGTCTGTCTCATATATGTACAATTACATGCAGAGAAAGGTGAAAACAGAGGATCTCTTCAGGATCTCGTCCATTATTGTGCAAGAAATGACAACTACATTTTTAAAAAGTGCAATTCTCAATGGCAGTGCAGATGAATAAGTATATCTTAATAAATATGAAAATTATATTAGAAACATACAAAAAGGACTAGCATGTTAGGGTTTATATGGCTCTTATGATTCAGGGGTTTTTCTATGAGGAAAAACTGTTTCTTATAGAAACAGGGGTTTTTTTTGTCTTTTTTTACTTTATAGCCCTGAATTTTTACGTTTCGCTGAGGCTAAGAGTTGGAAGAGCTGCTGACCAGGGTGTGATGGGTCTCTGGTGATGCTGTGGGCTCTCCAGATGTAGCAGGTCCCGTAGATCTCCTGCAAAGATGGAAGAGGGCAGCCAGTGTTTAAGATTCTCTGGAGCTGCTTCCTCTCTACTGCAATGCAGCTGGAGAACTACAGCAAGATACCACGGCTCAACACCGGATCAACGCAGAGTCCATTCAGCAGTGATCAGACAGAATCGTCAGGAAAAACATCTTGCTGATTGTGTTAAGCTGGACATGATATGAACAAAGTTCTTGCTTCTTTTACTGCTCACCAAAATGATGCTTCATTTCACCTGGAATGTGGTGTCTAATTTATACCTGCATGTTTTTTAATAAGTGAAAACAAAAAGGAATTAGTGAAAAAAAGTGTTTTCAAATGTCATAGAACACTGTGGACAGATGTTTTGGTCTCCTTAAACAACTTGTCACAGTTATCTATGACAGTATGGGCTTTCATATGGTGTTTAGTATCATATGAGACTCCAAGTTAGTCATCAGCCATTCAGAGGGTTTAAATGGAGAAGCACTACCAGGCAGCTTAGTATTGGCCTCTGCAGCACAGGAAACATGGAGCAAAGAAAACAAAGGTGAGAGAATTATCCTGAGCCGGCTTTGTTTTCCTGTGACCACTGCTGCCAATGTCTGTAAAACATGAGGTTCAGGTGAATTTAGCCATAATCCCAGGACATGAGGAGGAAATCCAACTCCAACATGCCCAAAATACATTGTGTGTAATCCAGGTTAAATGGAAAACAAACATTTTCCCGCAGGATTATTTCTTCTGCTCATTATGCGTCCTCTGCTGCCATCTATAGGATACAGTTGCTACAACAAGCGGGTAATACCCTTTCATTTCCCCTCCAGCTTATTATTGAGGAATAAAAATAAAAGATAAATATTTCATGACCAATCTTGTTCAACTATTTTTGTAAAACCAAAAACAATGCTGATTTTTTCTCCTTCAAACTGATCTATTCTAGATTTTCCACAGCAGACAGATTTAAAAAAAATAAATTACAAAACTGTTTTGCAAACAGTGCAACACTGTTGTTTGTGAAAATCTGGTCTCTTGCATTGCTTCTTAAGTGTGTTTTATTTTTATGACTTAAGTTTTAAATCATTATGTAAGAAATACTGAGAAACCGTGAAGAGCAGCTCCAACGTTTGCTCCAGATTTAATGGGACTTGAGATCATCACCTGCAGGTAGTTCCTGGTAGTCCAACATGCTCCAGTGAGAACACACTTTAGTTTATCATTGAAGTCGAATTGCTGTGACTGAACACATACAGAACAGACGTGGACTTTTATGTAAGTGATTTAATTTTTTTTTTTACAATCTGGCGAGTGTTCAGCTCTGGAAAAAATTAAGAGACCACTTAAAATGATCAGGTTATCTTATTTTAATTTTCATAATATATAGCATATGTTCCTGGTGAAATGTAAAATGAACATTGTTCTTGTATTCTATGGAGTACTGACAACATGTCTTGGAAATTCTAAGCAATTGTTTGCAGAAAATGAGAAATGGTCAAAATAACAAAAAAGGAAATATGCAAAGAAAAAAAAACAAAAACAAAATATACATAAATATATATATTTACAATGTATTTATCATTTTAATTACATTTAAATTGTGTGATCTTGTTAAACAACATCAAGTTATCTCTCAAGATGCCTGAAACTAAATTGATTCCTACAGGTCTGTTTTTAGTTTCATAATTGAAGGCTAGAAATAGAAATATTTTTTTCAATTAATGAAAAAAGATGACACACCATTTACATGTAAGACAGAAATTGTACTGAAATCAACAGTACAGGTGATAATTTAATCAGCTTCAAATATATTATTGAACAAGTGTGACCAGCAGAATGTATTCCTGTCATAATATCAGTGGGCTAAGCAGAGGCAAGTGAGGTTTTCCAGAAGACCAAATTAAAAGTTGTTTAATTCAGTGTTTTTATGGCCTTTTTGTGGCAGAGTATTGCAGCAGTTAGCTGCTGCTGATTTCACTGAACAAATACTCCAGGCAGCAGGTTTCCCCTCAACCATCACCTCTCTAACGTCCAAACAGAAAGCCCTCTCTCCATGAAGGCTCGGTCCACATTAGTGAATCAGCTGCCCTTCTGCAGAGCATTAGGCTGTATGTAAATGTGGCTGCACATGTCAGTCCGATCTGGTTAAATGCTACTGTGTTTTTGGTGCAGGGTTTTACATGTGTGTCAGTACAGATGACTAGAATTACCGAAGTGAAGCTTGTTGGAAAGAAGGTAATGTCAGACCTGAAGCAGAAATTATGACTACTGGTGGTAAAAACACCAGTTGTTAAAGTTTAAATTCAGAAATACAACAAATTGCTGTCAGTCATCTAAGAAAAGAAATGACTTGTCATTTGAAGTTTCTGCTGTTAGCCTCTTGAAGCAAATTTGGAGTTAGACTGAAGTCTACATTTGCTTTTACTATTTACAGTAACTTGGCTTTGAGATGTAGAGGCATTGACTTTTAAAGCTTTCATGCTCTGTTTCATGCTCAGTGTATATAAATGTTTGGTTGGATTGCACAATTTTTATTTTGGTGTTGGAGTCAACAATGACCTATCAAATATAAGTGAGGAGTTATGATGTGTTGAGATGATTCTCTCATATGAGCAAAGTTCACAAGGAGACATTAGCTCATTACCGGACAGCTTCACTCAAACACTAACTTTTGTTGTTTTGACCTCTTATTTTTGGCGTTTGTGTAAACAACAATTAAACTGGAATGGAGCGGATCAGCCGGCATCAATCAGCGATCTGTGGGTCGTCACCCAGCAGGCCTACCACTTTAATTTTTTGATCATTTTTTTCACTGCTGTGTGATGTTTTCCGTGGCTCTGAAAACAAAACTCAACATATGTCGTATCGTTTTCAGTTCTTTTTTTTTATTATTAAATCTGGTTCATTTTAAGATTTTTATTAAATAAAACGGTTAATGCAAGACGTTTGTAAAGTAAAAAAAAAAAAGGCATATTATGTCCAGGTTTTTCCACCTAATGTGTTGTCAATATTCATTACAACTGAGTTGAAAACTAAATGATTCTGTTGAGGGAAAAAGAAAAAAAATCTAAATCTTCAACTTGTTGCATAAGTTTGCACACCTTTGAACTAATTCTTTAGTTGGAGTGTCTCAGTATTCAGTATTTGATGGAAGATCCCACTGGTTTACCTTTGAACAGGCCCAAATAGATCAGCCTGTGAGTCTGTCAGTGGTCCACACCGGGTGTAATACCCGGTGTGGATGTTTTCTGGCTCAGCATGTGAACGATGCAGACGCTAAGAGTTCCAGTTTGATAAAATCAGGCAGGAAACAACAACACTTTCTTCCACAAGCGATGTGGAGGGAATGGCCAGGACCAGATGTTTTCTCTAATGCTAAACACTTCTGGCTTACAACATTCAGGTGTTCACAGGATACAAGAGATTATTGTCAAATGTTGAACACAACCAGCTCATGTTGGAAGTTCTTGCAATTTCCTCAGTCAGACTCTCACCAACCTCACTGAACATATTTTTAATCTTTCGACCAAACATTTTGTGCATTTTAGTCCATAGAAATTAGACTAAAATGCAGCAGAGCAAATGTCAAGGATATCTCTGTGGTTAATCAGGTCCTCTGGCAACATCATCAAGAAGTGTTATTATTTTAAAATTATTTGTTTAGGATTCTGTTCACTCTGGTAAAAGAAGATGCATATTTCATATACAATACAAGTCTTAAGCTTTGCAGTTTGTTTGGTTTTATTCTTTAAATACATGTTGTGATTCGGGTTCAGTTTTTCTGTCCAGTGCATGAAGTGTAGCTTCAGGTGGGAGATGAGTTGTGTTTCCTAAAATGTCACAACATGAACAGCCCTGTCCATCTGTTTGGAACAAACGCTTTCCTGCACTGTGGCACTTTTAGAACCTGCTTTATTTTCTAAGTTTGGTGTTTTTTAAATTACAAAATATACAAAAACAAACTGAGATTTCCGTCTGTAACTTCATAAAAATCTGTGGATTTTTTCTTTTTTTTTTTCTTTATTTCTTTTTTACAGATGCTTGGTTTCCACCTGCCACCAAGTGTTTCATTCATCTGATTATGTTCCTTATTCTTTATGGTCCAAGGTGTCGTGTCAGGTGGGAATTGAACTGGCAGTTCTTGGAAAGAGTAGAGGGCAGGTTTCACACTATAACTCCTTTTTAAAAAGGAGCTCTGTCTCCATTTCTTTTACAGCTCTGATTAAAGGTGTCATCACCATGTCATACCTATGATTATGTCTGAAGTCAATGGGGGGAGAGTGTGTGTATGTGGGTGCGTGTGCGTGCGTGTGTGTGTGCGTGCACATGCATGTGTGTGAGACAGGTCAGTGAATACCAGAGAGAACCTGTTCAGTAATGTGACTAATATAGTGAGCATCACAGGCCGGTGAAGCTTGACAACATTAATAATGGCTTCTTCTGTCAGGAGATGAATGACCTGCCTACCTGTACCAGTTCAACCACAAACTCTGTACACCCATCAAAACTGAGAAAGACGAGAAAAAGCCTCAAGATACTGATGAGTACTGGAGGATCATGTTTGTGTAGCACAGGATGTGCATATTAGGAGCTGAGGTCAAATACGTCTCAGGTAGTCGGCCATGTTACGGTCAGATTCCCCTCACTTTCCTCCTGCTTGCTTATGAATTTTAAATTTTTTCAAATAAAAACATGAACAGTTATTTCAGAGCAAACTTTCACCTTTCCTTACTCATAGTATGGAAATATGAAGATCACATGCTTTCTGTGATGACATGGACATTCATGGAGCCGGGCCTACTGTCAGTTCATCATTCACAGAAGATTCACTTTTTCACTGATTTTTTTCATACAGCACATCTAAAATTACATCTAAATATTTTTGAAAAGTAGCGCCAGTCATTTTCCTTTCTGCTGATTGGCTGGATCCTAAAGAGTGAAGAGAAGGAAGACCATGGACGTAAGCTTCTGCAGTTATGCCAAGACTTTTTCCACTTTGCTTATGAATGCATTTTAACTTAGAAAATAATTTGTTAAAAGCGTTTCTAAAGGAGGTTCTCAAGTATTTGTGTATTTCAACTATTCAGTGAATATCAGAACACCAGCAGTCTGCTGGGCTGCTTTCAGTGTCGATATGGTCAAACTAACAGAAAACAAAATGTGAGATTAATATGACATAATTTAACAAACTGGATGAAACTTTCCCAGCCAAAATCTACAAAAATAAATGCCACCAATTAGCTGATGTTGATGCTTCAATAAAATTTTTATCATTCAGAATCAATGTCTTTCCAACAGTTTTATCCCACCCTGATATCTTGCACATGTTGAAAGGACACCTAAAGTATGTTGTGTCTCAGTTTCCCATTCAGAAAAAATAAAAACAACAACTGAAAGAAACAAACATAAAGGGAAATAAGTACAGAGATGCTCTGTTTCATTCAGCAGTCAGAGGAAAAACACAAACAGCTTTTTCCTCTGTGTACAAGCAAGTTACAAGTCAAAGCACAACTACAGATAAAACATAAATTGTTATTTATGTTTTAACTGTGATAATCATCACTTTATTCAGCTGAAGTGATGATAAGTTGGTTCTGGAAGCTAAAGCCAGCAGCTACTCCTACACCAAAGTAGAGTAAACCAACTCCAGAATCAAAACCATCATAGCTTCTCATGCACACAATATTTCACAAATCTGTAAAAAGTGTTTATGTTCTCATTGGATGGTTATTTAAAAAGAAACTCATGACTGTTCACACAGGTAAAGGAGGTCAGAGGTGGTGCACCATAATGATTTTTCTATGTGAAGCGTGCTGAGAATGGAAGATCCAAAGAGTTTCCTATCAGAGTGACTGATATAAAAATGAAACGATGTAAAATCTGTTTTGGGAATTTTGTTTCACATTGCCTCAGTTTTCTATGAGTAAGTTATAAGGCTTTTCTTCTGTGGAACCTCCCAGGCCGAAAACTTGGTTGGCTTATGCTGTGAATATTGTGAAGTGCACAATTCAGAGACTGAGGTCCAGGCAAAAGTCAGGGAGCAAAAACAATCTTTAATACATCTGCAGACGGAGAGCAAAAATACACTGCATTACGCAAAAATTTAAATTTTCTTTTTTTCTTAACATTTGCTAAGTAACTTGAGTTTTATGTGCTTCCTACATTTAAATTAATTGATCCGTCATGCTGAGCAAAATTCTTCACCATTGAATAGTTCCTATAAATAAGTCAAATATAAACACCTTATACCTACAATATTCAGGTTCCTAATGTTCATTGATTTTCAGTTTTTAAGCAAACTGAACATGTTTTTTCTTTTTATAAAGAAAAACAAAAACATGCATTTTTGACTTTTGCCCAGTTCGGCTGTTTGCTGATGTGATACATTTTTTAGATAAACGTTCACTTTATCTTGAAGTTGGAGGTTTTGAACATAAATCAAACTCACTTTTGCTGAAATAAAAATACTGTCATTACATGATAAAATGGTTTCTAGAATTATGTTTCTAGCAAAGCTATTTTTATAAAACAGGAAGAATGTTTAAGAAACGCCTTTAAATTGGTTGAGATTAACTATGTAAGATGTAAATGTGTTTGTGTTGCATGAAATGAAATAGTGACCAAATGTCAATACTGGACTTCATGACTGTTGACTTCAAAGCTTTCTTTACGTGTGAGGAAAAGAAACTCCTTTGAGGTAAAATGTCTGACCGGTGGCCCAGTAAGAAGCCAAAGAAACATCTGCATGGCAGTGAGTTTTTATCTAATTGAGATAGAAAGCAGAATATAAAACAACTAACCATGAATGTGTTACTTTCCTTTGTAGAATTTCAAATGAGGACAAATCCTGAGGGATAATTAAATTGATGGTTGGTGCAGACAGTTTCAAAAAGACTTAAATGTCTCAAAAAGTCTTAATCAGTAAAAATACACAGAAGAAATGTTCCACAAATATAAAACATGGATGGCGAAATGGATGGGGTAGCTGCATCAATAGATGGAGAAGCAGATGAATAGGTGGATGGGTGCAGCTTGACTGCTGTGCCCTGCTCTGAACCTTCTTTTGTACCAAATTAGGGAGAGTATGAAAAGACAGAAAAAGAGAAAATGGCTGCTCTCTCCTTCTGCTTCTTGTTGTGCGATTTAATTTCCCCCAGCACCGGTGCTTCAGCTGAAATCTAATTTGAGTGAAAAATGGCAATCCAGCTGTTCCGTTGACAGAGCCCAACCAAAACATGGTTTTCTTTCAGCGCAAAAACATGCGGCGGCCATCTTCATCTGCACATCAATGACTGCTGAGCGGAGGCTGAGCTCAGCGCAGGGTGGTAATTATAATGTTCCTGCATGCGTGTGTGTGTGTGTATGTGTGCATGTTTTGTACTTTTACTGTGCGTTGCAGTGGAGGTAATTTGCAGCGCTGCTCCTCCTCTGCTCTCTCTATAAAACTGAACGAATACAGAGAAAGAATGCATTGAGGTAGTTATCGAGATGAGAAGGAATGGAAATTATTTGGTTCATGCTCTCTCTCTCTCTTTCTTTCTTTTTTTCCTCTCTCTCTGCTCATTTGCTTTGTGTCACCAGGCAGGATGAGTTGAACCGGGAATTAAATAGCCCCCCTCTACCTCACCCTCCTCCCCCTCTACCTCCTTTCCTAATCTATTATGCAAACAGAAGTGGTTAATTGTCCATATATTTGCATGCACTGGGTAAATGAATTATACACTGGCTGTGTTGCTTAGCAACTATCCAGGGTGAGAGAGTGAGAGGCGGAGACAGAGGGTTGGGGGACTGTTGAAAGAAGGGCTGGCAGTGACATTAGGCTATCTCACTACACAAAATGTAAAGAAGTCACAGAAGAACCAATTCAAAAGTTCGGTGAAAATGTCTGTTAAATCACAACTTTCCACTGAGCCGCTGGGCTGTGTATATAAGAGGAAAAAGAAAATAACAATTATACCCAATGTCTCAGTTTGTCACGTAATTATATTAATACTAGATTTTTTTTTAACCTGCTTCATGGTCAGTTTTCTATGTTCTATTTTTTGATAAATCTTGTTGCTTTGGTGATCTCTGAATTCTTCCCACCTTCCATCCAGCCACAGTTATCAGCACATGTATCATGCATCATAATAGCTACACTAGATATATCACCAACAAGTCAATGAAACATCTATTCATGTGAGAATCTTCTGTACTCACACCAGCAGTTTCAGAAATGATTCAGTTGTTGGGAGGATTTCCTCAAGGCACGCTCCATGACGCCCGTATCTTCTCAACTGTGCTAGCCGTGTAGCCTTCAGATGATTCCTGCCATTTCTTCCCACTCTTCCACCTCTCAACCCATCAAACTTTGTCTCCATAGTTGCTGCTATTGCTGGTCTGCCAGTATGTGAAGACAATCTTCCTCTGTATTTGCCCTTCTTAACCAAAGATGAGCATTATTTTCTCCTATCTGCCATGATTGATGGAAAATGACCTCATGAAAACTGAACAATAGGAATCTTAAAAGGTAGACTCCTGGAGGTCATGGACATAAACAACAGAGAACCATGGAAGACAGAAAAACAAGTGGAGAACAACGAGGAAAGCCAGTATTAAATACTGAGGGAGAGAAGAGTGTGGCATAGGAACCAGACGGAGTAATCAGAGGTAAGCATGGCAGCTGGGGAAGAGAGGAAGCAGATGGAAATCGGGAAATGTAAAACAGGAATCATTAAAGGGAAAAGACTGAAACTAGAATAAATGGCAAAAGGAAAGAAATACCATTCAGAGGAACCTGACACACAGAAATGAAAACTAAAGCTAGAAAAACCAAAGCAGAAAATAAATGGTAAAACGTATCATCAGTTCCATCAAAGATGAAATAAGGCTAAAGATAAAATTTTCTATTACACCAACAATTGCAGATCGGTTGAATGCACAATTAGCCAAATTGTGCACGGTGGCAAAAAATTTCAACAAATCACTAAACACAATGACAAATAACACAGCATGTCCAAAAACAGGACAAAGTAAGCACACGTATAAATGAAGAAAACACCAATGTTAACAAAATGAAAGAGGCATGTCTGAGAGGGAAACTCTGATTGGACGATTCCTCTTTTAGATTTAAACCAGAAAATACTCTGGAAAATATGAATGTAACCGGTGATGCAGACATAGCTACATTACTCAGTTATCTTTGTGATACAAGATTAAAAAACAACATTTAATAAATATGAGTTACTGCTATAGTATTTAAATGCAGGCTATTAAGAAAACAAAACTCTGATGGGCCTGATTGCTGACTGAACAAGAGCCTGGTTTTAACTAAACCTGGTCTGGTTAGTCTTGACTGTTTTTCTTTTTTCCCTTTACCTCTGTCACGTTCTTCTGCTTTTGGTGTCCTGTTTTTTGTTTTTTTATCACCCATCCTCAGTGTCCCTAGTCAGGTTTGCCGTTCATGTCTTTGTCTAGGAAGTGTTGCCATGTTGATTTATGTTTGTTATCTTAATGTTACAGTTCCTGTGTTTTTGTATCCATGTTCTCAGGTTTTTGCCAGGCCTGGTTCTCCTTTTGGTTCCAGTTCCTCAGCTGAACCCGCCTGTGTTTGTGTTTCATTGTCTGAGTTAAACCCGTCACCTTCTTCTTCACCAGCTATTTAAATTTCTGGCTGTTCTTTGTTCACTGCTGGATTCTCTGTTCAGTTCGGTTCCTTGTTTGAGATGAGTCTGTTTAAGTTTTTGCCTTTTTTTAAGAAAATAAGTCGATATTATGTCACACTTCAGCAGCTGTCTGAACAGAACCACAATAACAATGCAGATTAATAACTGGCAACATTTTAGGGAAAACCTTGTTTGATCCGGACAGACGGCATCCATCCCATTTTGGAACAAGCAGCTGCTATAAGAACAGCAACCTTGATCACAATATTTGATGATTTTGATGATGGCATTTGACAAAATGAAAGATTTATTGCTTGTTTCATAATTATTCACTCAACTATATTTTTATGCCATAAAGCACTTTGATCTCCTATGTTCCTGAAATGTGCTGTGCAAATTGACTCCACAATATCAGCTCTGATCACCAAGGATTTCACATCAGAATGCAAACCATGCAGATGGCATCTTATGTACTTCAATCCTACAAGTTTTAAACATGTAATAATCTGAATGATTCAGTTATACATAGACAAATAACCTTAAACTGAACATAAAGTCTTTTGTTGTTCTTTAAATTTCAGTTAAACCTTTTTTAGTTGTGCTTTTATGTCTTGTTGCTGGTAAGCCCACATTTTATCTGACAATGTAAGAGCCTGAGTCAGTGTGGAAGTCAGAGCAGCAGGACGCCTTTCTGTTACACTGCAACAATTTGTTCATGTTTAAACAGAGATTTTTACTGCTATTGCTGTGCTACACTGCTGATGCTGAGGGGGTGTGTTGATTGTTCAGCTGCTGGAACTCAATGATCACCTACTTTATCTCACTGTTCTCATAAATAAGCATAACTGGGGATGTTAAAGTAGATTGAAGGCCTACTGTATAAAGTGGGGTTATGAACAATTTTACAGTGTACTTTCTAATCCAGACAAAGTTGAGAAACATCAATAATGAACTAAAACTGTTCTGGAGGTCAAGTGGTAACACAGCACAACTCTGTGAAGGTTTGATGAGAGACATGATGGATTAAGGTGTGGACCGACATCAAAAGTTTATCACTTCTTAAATGTTTAATGGCCCAGTCTGATGAGAATATCCAAGGAATTCTGTTATTAATTACTGAAGTAATTTAACACAGAAAAAGAACAATAACAAGAATGCAAAGATTACAATTTGATAAGAGCATCATCCATCCCAAAATGTACTGCTGTCTTTATTTATTTCAAAATTTTGGAAAGGTGAACATGTCAAATGTTCATTTTTGCTTTCAGAGATCAGAAAAGGCCAGAGCAGCTCCAAAAAGAAAAACGTCTTCCTGTCCTTACAGAGGCAGCAGATATGAGACATCCTCATTCACAGGATGTCGCCTCTTCATACCTCTGTTGCTTTATCTCTTCCCATGTATTTGCAGATGAGCAGCTCACACTGTGTCTCTGCAGGTCTGCAAGGTTTATGAGCCTCATCACCATTAATGCCATCAGTCTTCTTCAGCCTCTAATTGGCTCTGCACCCTAATTAGCTCTCACTGTTAGCACCTGCGGATCCCCCAATCGATGAACAGTGCTGAGTTTAAGTCCTGACAATTAATAATTATTAAGAAGGAATGATACTGGGAATGTGGGACTTAAGTTTGAGGTGTAACATTTTTGTCACTGTCGGAAGCAATTCAGGTGTCAAACAGTGTTGAAATATGAGTCATTTAGCAGTGTGAAATATGAATTAAGAAGAAAGGGTTACTGTTCACACTGTTTAATAATTTAACGAGTGACGAAACCACACTTACTGATAGACTTGCAAGAGAAACTCCAGCTGGGTGAGCAACGGTGCACATGTTGGAGTTGTAAGTGCAACATATTCTGGGACTGCTCTTAAACACACCCTTTGCATTTGTAAAGAAATAATATGGCAATTCTTACAAAACAAAATCTCAACAGTGAATGTGTTTAAATTCACAGCTCTGCTGGATTGCTTTTCTGGAATTATTAAAACCTGAAAGGGAAACATGAGAAAACTTTTCTGTGCTTCTGAGCATAATTTATATCAATATTTGCATTTGTACCCATTGGAAAACTAACATAATTATTTGGTTTTAGCCTTTAGCTCAAAGTATCTCATTCAGTGAGTTCTTTAAACTGACCACAATCCCACTTCTCTCAGAACAAAAGAAAACCTTTCTAACCACCTGTTTCCAGCTTGTTGTCTTGGTTGTTAGAAATGCTTTCCAGTTAACAGTATATCATGAGACATTTCACTTTACTTACTATATGAAATAAACTGGCTGATACACTAATATTTCACCTGAGTTGAAATAAGTTTACGCACCTCACACATATACAAACATTATTGTTAGCTTACCCTTACCAACTTCAAATGGTAAAAATCCAGACGGTCAGCTGTGTCCACGTCTGGCATCACTGAAACTCATCCTGTCAGCATCCACCTGGAAAATATTAATCAGGAGTTAAACAGTTGTTTTCATGTAGATTCGAGCTGCACAGTGCTGTACAGAAATGCTGAAGGTAAAGTAAAAATAAGAGACAGAAAAATTTAAAAGGATCACACAGGAAAAAAACCTGCAGAAAAAAACATAATAAAAAATTCAAGATTTTAAGAGAAACAAAATAACAAAAGTATATAAAAGTTGTCAAATTTATATTTAATGCTAAAATTTATTATTTTTGGAGCTAAACTGAAAAAAAAGAAATATGAATTGAATTAAATAATACTTGAAGTAAAGTTCGTTTTTCAAATATTAATTGATACATTTTAAATGTATTCATTTATTTCTTGGGGCATTTACATATGTCTGCTTTTATTTTTAAATTTGGTTTATTGCACTTTGAATTGTCCTAGCTCATCACATATGAAGTTAAAATTGCTAATTTTCCTTTTTTTATTTTTTTATTTTTTAAATAACTTGTTACTTTCACCAAGCCTCCAAATTGGAGCATTAATCTGTGCCTTTGTGATCCACCTCTGTGTTTGATAGTAGGGATGGTAATTTTTCATCATGCTTAGTTGTCCTCTCAAGCTGTAATGTTAAGATTTGGATTGGTAATATAATTATCTGCTAATTCTAGCAGAATTGCTTTAGCAGCTCCCACTTGCTCCAGAGTTTGTTTGTTTTTTATTATTGCATTTTTATATTTGTTGTGTGTTTGTGAATTTTCCAGTTTGCTTGTTCACACCAGGAAACTCTAAAACTGTTTTTATTAGTTGTTTTTTTATTTTCAGATTTTTGCAGCTTTTGTGTTCATACCATGTGAGCAGCCAGCATCCTGCTATTTACTCCAGGAAGATGCTGCTGTCCATCAGTAGCTCTGCCATTTGCCTCCCACCAACCAACCCAATGGTCCATGCTAGCTGGGAGATGCAGAACTCATGCTAACCTTGGGTTTCACAAAGACTCTGACCTGATCTGGAACTCAAAAAGGATCAAACAAATAAATATTACAAATTACACTGGAATGAGAATATGTGGTGAAGAAATATTTACAAATCTCAGTTGGCTGCATGTTCAAATACCAGATGACCTCAGGTTCAGCCTGAATGTTTCAAACGCATAAGAAGAAAAAATAATAGTTTGCTGTAAAATAGATAAAATGTTGCTGAAGGACTTTTTGAGCCCATCATGAGATAATGATTTGCAGCTGCTTTATTAGAGACAGTACAAACCTCCAATTGATGATCCTGACATCTGACTGACATCGTCACTCAAATGTGAGATCCATTCAGTTTTTCTACAGACAGCACCACAGGTTACCAGTCAAATACATCTGAAGAACAGCTTTGCTTAATTTTTTATATCATTCATCATGTAGTATGATGTTTAAAAGCCTAGTCTTTAAACAAAAACTGTATTAGGATCAACAGAGCTGAGACCTCAAAGGATCACATCCAAATAAAAGCGATAGGGAGGAGAAATCCCCCACCTGAACGACTCAGAGTCATGTGATGCCGTGTTAATCTGTCTGTCTGCACAATTCTTCCTCTCAGTTGAACACACTGTGACTTCTGAACTTTGACCCCAGCTCTATCAGTGGGTCGTGTCTGAAAAGCTTGTACACTTTATTTTGACTAAACCTACATTCTCATTGTGTGAAGATTCAGTAAATAAGTTTTAAGCTCTATCATAGAAGTGCCATTTACTGCCTCCTTTTCTTCTATGTGATGTCCTCAGAAATCATGTGAACATAACAGTGTGTACATGTGTAAGTAATGCGTTGCTGCACCAACATACAGATGAGTTTACAGACAGAGGCAGAGCCTGAGGGACAGCAGACTGTTTGTTTTGGAGAGACAGTACTGTTGGTATGAATGAACACACAACACACAAACACACACTTCCTTTTCCACCTTGTCTTCATGTTCTCTCCTTTTGCTTTAACTCACTTCTCCTCCCAGTCCTCCTCCTTCTCACCCCCCTAATAGCCCCCTGCTCATAAAGCTCCACCCCCCTCCATTCCATCCCGCAGCGTTGCGTGCTAGCTGCTCTCCTCTCTGTCCGGCTTGCTGCTCTGATGCTAACATGCTGTGACATGTTACACTGAAACTACTTTATGGAATCAATATTAAATTCACGGCCTATGACACTGAGGGTTAAACACACTCCCTTACTACTCCACTGGGTGTGTGTGTTTGCTCTGTTCTTTGTGACCTCATTAGGACGCTTCTTGTAAAACCAGTCGCCTTGTGCGGACAGTAGTCTTTATCAATGTACCATGATAATAAGGCAGAAAATACGTTTTGGCAATTAAGTGATGTTTCTGTGTGGGACGGGGAAATGGGTTGAGATTGATTGTGTACAATAATAAGAAGCAAAATCTTTCAAATATCAAAGCTTTTTGCTCCTATTTCAATCGCTGGCACACTGACTGCCATGTCAAACATAACTTTAAAAACAGATGTTTATTATTAAACAACATTTTTGCAACATCTATGTGTTTCAGTAATATTCAGTATTTCTATCACATATCTAATGTTTTTTAGAGAAGAACTCCTCTAGCACAGCTGCAGATTACATGTTATCTGTGAACATTTCAGCAAATTAATGATTTGGATAATTGTTAATTCATAAAGAATTTTTAGAAACATTTTCAAGATTTAATGTTTTGGGCTTTGAAAGGAAGATCTTTTCTGTCTGAATTTAATGTAGTTCATCACTTCATCATATTGTCTGTCTGTGGTTATTACAACACAAATATGTGAGCATGTCTGTGTGTGCAAATTTGTGGATATGTCTGTTCATTCAAGTGTGTGAGGGAACAAGAAGCCTTGTGAATGTGGTGTGTGTGTGTGTGTGTATGAGTGCATGTGCTTTTGCATGTGTGTGTGTGTGTGTTTTTGGGTGTCCTGGGGATGAATTAGAGCAAAGGCAGTCATGTTTCATAGCAAGGTCTTGACATCAATGAAAACACTGCAAAACGGCACGCAAACTTAGAAAAAAATAATAGAAAGAATAGAGGGAGGAAACGAAAGAGGAAAAGTACAGAGTGAGATAAAAAGAGTGAAAAGGGAGCAAACAAAAACAAAATGCCATGAAATAAAACGGTCAACAGAAAATGACAAGAAAGTAATAGGAGGAATTGACCTGGAAGAACACACACACATGCACACATACGCACACATGCATGTGCACGCATACACACACATACACATTCCTGCCAAAAGAATTTGGAGAAACAAAGGGAAAGTGTAAAGAAAATAAACAAAGTGAATTTAAAGAAAAATATAATGCATCTATATTTTTTTATATCCCGAAGTTTTATTTGTGTTGGGTTTTTTAGCAGCTGTAGTTGTAATGCGGATGTGGTTTTGACCCTTTGCTTTCACATCATTTAGAAAACAGTAACCTGTCTCAGTCTCCAATGAACTAAGTGCTCATGTAACACACATGTTCCTTATCAGAGGTTGTATTAAACCGAACAGGTTGAGTAGCACACATAGTGCTATGCAATCCGGCATGGTTTTAATTGTTATCAGCCCATGCGTGGATAGAACAAATCCTGCAGCCATGTGTTCAAAGAACCTGTACAGTTCTTTGCAGGTGTGAAAGTGAAAACATAATATGGTTTTCATAAGTACTGGTGTCAGAAACGCCTTCACGTTTAAAGGCGCAGCTGGATTGTAAAAAAATATGTATATTTAACTGAAAATCAGCTCTGTGTTATGTCCCTAAATCTCATCATTCAATAGTGTTTCAACCTTGGAGAATTTATAAAGAGATGCAGTTATACTGTAGATTAAGATTTTGGTGCCCGGACCCCAGCAGAAGACATGGTTGCTGTGAATTGCATTAGACTTGGATGAGCATTTTAGGATGAGGATTAAAGACATCTTCCCCTTTGGGGTCGGACAATGGTGGTGGAAGAGAGGATGGAAACCTGAAGAAGATGTCGGGGGAACATGGGTGAAGTAGATGGAGCCACGAATGGAGGTCTTATAAAGGGAAGTTTGTGTGCATCATACACGTATGTACATGTATGACACTTTGATTGGATGATGCAGGTGAGGTTGAAGAGTCTTCCAGTTTGAATTGATGCTTGGGCTTCATTTCAGATCTGGGTGTGATGTAAATTCATCGGTTGAAGAAGGCTACTAGGAGGGAGGAGTTCTCAGTGACTTCATAAGTCACTGAGAGCACAAAGACAAGGGCTGGCCTTCCAGTGATCCCTGGTCATGTAAGGGAGGTTCAGCATTGCATTACAGAAATCTAATTGGATTAAACTTGTTGGCCCAGTAACTTTGGTTGGATGGTGATCTTGATAAATATCTACAAAACCAATTCATAAAGAAACTCTGTTCTCTTTTCATATTGACTGCTTCCAAGGAAAGGATCGATCAGCTGTTTGGGTAACTGGTAATCTTACAAACTTCTTGCAGAAGAAAAACCTGGATCCTGATCTTCCAAATGTTTGTGCCTTACTCCTGCCAGTGTACTGTTTAGCTGCTCCCAGGATCAAGCTGTCCTGAAGCCAGTCAGAGTGCTGTCCCGGTCCATTCAGCTGCTGAATAGACTTCATTCGCGCTTTGTTCTGAGGAACCACATGCTTCAATCGCTAACAAGCAGGGGTCTTTGTGTCTGGGCAGACACATTAGCTTAGAACATAACAAGCTGGAGATTGTTGATTCTGTTGTTCTTTGTTGTCGCTCAAAATGTTTAAGTTTGCTAAACCAGTCCAATAAGTTCAGAGACAGCATGCAGCAGTAGAATTATTATTGATTTTCACCCTTCGATTTGTTGTAATATGTACAAAAAAGTACACATTTTTAAATGAAAAACTTTTATTTCCAATAGACAGACTGATTAACAATGACATCCTTTTACAGAGGACATCTGTCCTTTCTGTTGGTCTTTCGGTCATCTTCCTTGTTTTAGACATTATAGGCTTGTTAAAAGCCTATAAAGTAGTGACTCCTCACTACTCCTAACAGTTTGTCACTTATGGCATTCACAAGGCCTTGGCAAGATAAGGCCTTGTGTCTTATCTTGCCAAGATCCAATTCTAAGAAAAAATCTTAGAATTTGAGAAATCCCCAAAATTTTCTGAAAATGACATCAATAGGAGCTAATTTGTCATGTGGGATTCTTTGAGATTATGGGCCCAGTCTATAGTCATTGAAAACTTAAAGGTGGTCTTTATTTGGAATGAGACAATATGTCTTTCACTGCACTGGGACACTTCTGGGTTCCAGTTTGGCTGGCAGCATCTGGACCTGCAGTCTGGTGGGCAGGGGAAGCAAAGGAAACATCGACATCTCCTGATTTGACTGAAGACGATGAAGATGCAGAAGCAGATGCAGAATCCTCCATGACTGAGGAAGAGGATGAATCATCTGATTTGTGACAGGGCAGCCATGATTGGAGGAATGTTTGGGTGTTAATTTGACCGGAGTAATGAGAGGAGGATGCTGAACTTGTTCTTGAACTAATCTTATTGAAATATTGTGATCAGTTAATTGGTCTAGCTGATCTGTTTTCTGTTTGAAGTCTGTTGGCTTCATGCCTGAACACACATTTGCCTTGTTATGTGGGAGCTTGCTCTCCAGATTCATCCTGTGTACTTCCTTTCTAAATCTAATCTTGACTTTAGGTTGCTCTTATATCCTCCTCAGTAATTTCTTGTCATCCTCCTCTTATTATTGGGGAAACATGGAAGTTTAAATAGTCTGCCACACTATCATGGAACTGAAATCATTTTCATGTGGCAGTGAGCAGTCTATTGCCTCTGCAATAACTTCTTAACCTTCTCACAGTGTGTTTTACTACACAATTACTCTGAACAAAATTGGTTTATACTCCCATAAGAAATGAACAAGACAATGACCTGATTTGGTAAGATGAGGTCTTACTTTGGAAATGCATGCATCCCTGACATCTACATTAAACAAATCTGATGTTTCATATTCTCTGATAGAGCATAGTGTTCATGGAAACTTTTGAGCAATGCCTGCCAAACTGGCAGAAGTGAAAGTGTGTAAGGCAGAACATTTTTGAAACATATAGGACAATGTGTTCAAATGCTGCAGATTTTCCCTGTTTAATAGTAGACATTGCAGTGACCTTTGACAAGAACACTGATAGCAATGATTGCGTAATAAACATGACTTTATGACCGACTGTAGGAAATTCAAAGAGACACTTTACTTCAAAATGTCTCTTTGAAGTAAAGGTTCACGGTACTGTCCCACAGTTTGAACTGTAATCTTATATGTGTATTCATTGCTAATAAAAGTGGTTTGAGGTCACACTTGGACTTTTATTATAAGTACTATTTTCACTAAATAATTTTAAAGATAAGGCCCATCAAAACATTTTGTATCATGAGGTTTGGAATGTCACTTTGCTCTGAAAATATATAAAAACATAGTAAACAGCCTCACATTACATTGCACCACTAACCCATACACACATACCCCCACCCAAAAACAATGTGGGAACTATTTAAAAAAAAAAGAAAACTTAAAAAAAGAAATCAAAAACCTTCCATTATTTGTGTTTTATGCATTTATATTTATGTCAATCAGTCTGATGTCTGTCATTCAGTTCAAACTGTTGAATAGTAGAAGTAGCAGGGAGTCAGCTGTGCAGCACAGTGTATTTAAATAATAACTTAAATATTTTAGTTTCACATCATACTACTGCAAGAGACAATTTTGTGAGTTAATAAAACAACAACATTTAGCAGAGTCAAAGTTTTGTGCCATTACTATAATATTTTCTTAAAGATTAAGAAAATAAAAATAACTAACAGTGAAAATTCTGTGTTTTCTTATACAGGCTACAAGTAGATATTTCTTTTATGGCTTTTCAGATCACAATAATGTATCAAAACATTCTGTTGAAATACATTTTTTATTAATGAGAGGAACATTTATATATACATATATATACAAAATTTGAAAAATAAACAAAAATTTTGGAATTTTTGACCAACACACACCCAAACATATGCAAACACACACTCACTAGAAACAGCAGCCATTAAACTTTGACATTCTGGCGGCAAAAGAGACTAAATGTTTTTTCTCTCCCACTGAGACATTATTTCATTTAAACCAATGACAAACACACATACATACAAACACACCAGGACCAGGACAACCCCCCGCCCCCAAACACACACACACGCATCCACAAAATCATTAATGACACAGAGGTCTGGGCTAAGCTGAAGAGCGACAGACAGCTCGTTAAGATTGTCTTCACGCTGAGGCCTGAACCTTGTTAGTGCAACACACATCCAAATACAGAACACACAACAGCCACACACACTGTTATAAAAACACTCACACACTTACAAACACACGTGAACACAATGTTATTTTAAAACGTGCTGGGTTTTGGTCTTGGTCATTGTTACCCAGGCTGAATAGAAGACCCTGAGAGGTCTGTGTAGACATGTGTGTGCATGTGTGTGTGCGCGTGTACGGTGGGGTGTGTTGGTGAAGGTACATTTGAAAATGTTATCTGCTGTGGTTGCAGAGAAACAAACTTATTTAATTTTAATGTATATGAAGAAAAAAATAATTTAATTAATTAATGGTTCCATTTCTGCTTCAATTAATTTGATTGTTTTGTAGTAAATATAAACACGCAAAAGAAGTGATAGATTTTAAATATAAAACCAGCACAGAAAGGGAAAATATTTAACTAAAATGTCAATTTTAATTCCAGCCACAGCAAATCTAAATTAAATGTTTCTTCATTTTTTCGTACAAAAAATTCTTGCTGAATGTTAATTAACTGTGATCTTTTTAATTGGATTTATTCCTTTATAATTCTTATTTTTAGTATTGTATTTACATTCCAGGGATTAGAATCTTTTCTAAAAGAATACTTTATACTTTTTCTTCTCTCAGACTTTCAATTTATTTTGCATTTGGATTTATATATTCCGTATCCGTACATTTTGATTTCATGAATGAATCAAATTTCTGTTGAGTATTGGATTATTATTTTCCGTTATGTATTTTTATTAAACTGTAATATTGTGTGATTGCTCTTTTTTGTACTTTTGTGAAGGCTCATCACAATATTGTTTTATTTCCACTTGGTAAAATCTGACTTGCCTGAATTTGTATTTTAGTAAAATCAAAATTCAGCAAAAACAAAAATTTTACAAAACATATTAATTTTTAATTTTTAATGTTATTTTAGAATAAAATTATACGCTTTTGTAATTAGATAAATCCATCATGTAAAGGTTGAGAAAATTTTAAACATGGTGACGACATCAAAGAAATAATTTTAACAAAAACATTAAACAAATACTATAAACAAAAAAACAAACAGATTTATAACTGATTTATCTTTGATTTTATGCTGCTATAAATGATTAAAATAATAAGAAGCAAAGTTAAACTGAATTCATCTTCTAGACTCATGACATTTTTTTCCTGTCAGTCTATTCAGAAAGATATTAACACACACACACACACACACACACGCCCACACACACACACACACACACCACACACACACACACACACACACACGACACACGCATCAACACACATGCACACACACACGCACCAACACACACCTACACACACACACACACACACACACACACACACACATGCAGATGCACAGGGTCGAGAGCTGTGAGAATATTTTCTTGAGGCCTTGAGGTGTCAAGAGATCCATCAAACCACGAACAACTAATTATTACCTTCCTCTCCTTTCTCACTGTGTCAATGTGTGTGCGCGGTCTTCTGTGAGTACCAGTGTATGCTGTGGCCCCTAGGGTCCATTGGTGTACATAATGGCTTTTTGAGGAGATTGTCGTTTATAAAGACGCTTGATTGACACCTCCTGATGTCTCAATCCAATTAGAGAGAGTGAGAGAGAGGTTATTTTTTCTGTGTGTGTGTGTGCGTGCGTGCACATGTGTGTGTGTGTGTGTGTGTGTATATTTGAAAAAAAGAAACTCTGACCTGTCCCATGTCACAACCCAGAAGCCTTGAGGCAAAGGGAAGAACAAAAGCTGGTTTCCTGCTCTGCTGGGAAATCCCAGTGAAAACCCATACTGACCGTTGATCAGCGCTTATTCTGTTAGTAAAATGGAATTTTTTTATAATTCCGGATGTTTTTAGTACAGTAATAGTTCCATATTTAGATGTGTTTTCTTCTTCACTGTATTTTGTTTGTTTCTTGTCTCACAGAAAGGCCGATTGGAAATGGACGGATGGGTTGGATGGATTACATTTTCTTAATTGATTTTGAGACACATTGTTCCTGAATTGGATCAGTCTGCATAACAATGACCAAATCTTGCCATGTTTAATTTGTCTCCAAAAACTGTAATTTGGAACTTGCAGCAGATAAAATTGATCAGAAGGCCTTTAAATATTGTACAATGGTGTAACACTTATGGAGACGCCACGACTGCAGGAAAAAAGAATGTTTCATCTGCACATCACCCCAGGGCGTATGTCCTGCTCAGGCATGCAGACACAACGTAGTCTGACACAGAGAGCTGCAGCTCTGCTTCTTTTAATCAGGAGGATTGCTTAGCATGGTGAAATCCAACATGCCACCTTAGATCATAATGTCACAGCTGCTGGGACAACATGTGACATAAACTAGCAGCTGTAGACATGTTTCATAAAACACTGTCAGAGTTTAGTCACTGTAATCACAGCAGAGGGAAGGAAGACACAGACTGCCATTTTGGACAGAGTGTCCAGGTGTCTCTGCTCCTCCGCCTAAAACTGGAGACACCTTCACTCTTTAGTTTAGAACTAAGAGAAGCTACATGATAAGAAAACTGACTCAATGGAAGGTCATTTGTATTGGTGAGGAAACTACTAGTTTGCAACCATGGAAATGGAAAAACACTGACATGGTCTGCAGATCCAGATGGACATAAAAAGACATTCTTCTTTCTGAGGGTATTTCTCATAAACATGTTTGTGTTGTTTCAAAAAGCAGTTTCCTGTCTTTAAAAAAATAATACACCTTGCATGTGACTTACCATTTTTACTTATCTAGAAGAACATTGTTCTTTTTGGAAATAAATTGTCTCCCCTCTTTTTCTGAACACATCCATCCATCCATCTTCTGCCGCTTATCCGGGGTCGGGTCGCGGGGATAGCAGCTTAAGAAGGGAGGCCCAGAATTCCCTCTCCCCAGCCACTTCCTCCAACTCCTCCGGGGGAATCCCGAGGCGTTCCCAAGCCAGCCGAGAGACGTAGTCCCTCCAGCGTGTCCTGGGTCTTCCCCGGGGCCTCCTCTTGGTCGGACGTGCCCGAAACACCTCACCAGGGAGGCGTCCAGGAGGCATCCTGACCAGATGCTCGAGCCACCTCAACTGGCTCCTCTCGATGTGGAGGGGCAGCGACTCTACTCCGAGTCCCTCCCGGATGACCGAGCTTCTCACCCTACCTCTAAGGGAGAGCCCAGCCACCCTACGGAGAAAACCCATTTCGGCCGCTTGTATCCGCGATCTTGTTCTTTCGGGTCATTACCCAAAGCTCATGACCATAGATGAGGGTAGGAACGTAGATCGACCGGGTAAATCGAGAGCTTCGCCTTTGACTCAGCTCTCTTCACCACGACGGACCGGTACAGCGCCCGCTTCACGGCGGACGCTGCACCAATCCCCTGTCAATCTCACGCTCCCTTCTTCCCTCATTCGTGAACAAGATCCCGAGATACTTGAACTCCTCCTAAGTGGAGGAGTTCAAGTATCTGAACACATCTCAAATCTATTTCACAAGGTTATTTTTTTAAATGTATTTATTCATTTAGATTTCATATCTAATTTTGATCTAGAAATCTCCATGGAATATTCTGATCTCCTGTTTTACCTCATTGAGCTGCCACTGTTTTTCTGATGTGTGTCTTCCAGGAAAGTGTGACGATGCCTTCAAATTTTTATTGTCAGCAACTTTAAAGACTTAAGCTTTTTCTACTAATAATTCCCAGCAGGCTGTAGGTTGGTTTAGCACAACCTACAGCTAAACCATGACCAGTAAGACCCCCACTGGTCTTATTTATATAAGCTTCACCAGGGAGTTTGATTATTGCAGGATTGAAGTTAAAGATGCTGTCATGCTCCTGCCTCAACAACCCCACAGAGATCTAAAGAAAGCAAGCAGCACTGACATGATCATGTTTATGTCTTTAGTGCATTTAACACAGTTCACCCCAGTTTTCTATGTCAGAATATTCAGAGACACAAGTGGAGAACTCACAAATGAATTTAAAAAAAACAACAAGAAGATAAAGATCTCTATGGTATTGGGGAGTAATGCAGCAGGCACAAGGAGTCACTGAATTCAAATTTTCTGCACAACCAAATACATTTAAGAGCTAAATAAAAAAAAGTCTGTTAAACGGACTTTAACAGACTTTATTTAACAGACTCATGGTCCACAAGATACATAACAACACAACATACAAAGCAAAAATAAAATAAAATAAAATACAATAAGCAGTCATAAAATATAAATATAAATCTTATAGAAGACTTGTATACCAATGTTTCCACAGAGCCGACTGGTATCTTAGAGCACTAACAGAGGGATGTGAAAACATTACAATAAGATTGTTCGGTGAATTACCCAAACGACGCATAAACTTGTATATCAGATTTCTCAAAAGTGCTTGAAATGTTCTGACATGTGCATTACAGAACATTTAACTTGCACTGCTGAACCTGGGTTTCTTGATCAAAATTCTCAGAGAGTCATTATAAGCAACCTTAAGCTTCTGCATACTAGTTTTTTTAAATTTGCACCACAAAGGAGCTGTATACAAGGATGTATAGTAAGCTTTAAACAGGCTTATTTTTACCTCATCAGAGCACATATGAAATTTCCTCCCCAGAATGTTTGCCTGGGCGTATAACATGCGACACTGCCTATAGATGTCATCATCATCAGAGAGCTGGTCTGTGATGTAGTGACCCAGATATTTAGTTTTGGAACAAACATCTAACTTTTGCCCTGACAGAAAAAAATCAGGGAAACATAGTTGTTTGTCAGCTTTAGTACTACAAACTAGTACAACAGTTTTCTTAGCATTATACTGCACATCAAATCTCAACCCATAATCAGAGCAGATATTCAATAACTGTTGAAAACCAGCACTACTGGGTGAGAGAACAGCCAGATCATCAGCATACATAAAGTGATTGACCAAAGTATCACCAATCATACACCCGGTTTTACAGAGGTTCATTTCTTTTGATAGGTCATCCATATACAAGTTAAACAAGGCAGGTGAAAGAAGCCCACCCTGCCGCACACCATTACTAACACCAAAGGACTAGAGATGTTATTTCCCCATTTTACATGCATTTTCTGGTTAGAGTACCAGTAAACTAAAATTCGTATAATAATATCTGGAACACCTCTTTGTTTTAATTTGTCAAATAACTTATTGTGATTAACTCGATCAAAGGCCTTAAAGGCATCAATAAACCCAATTAACACAGATGAATTTTTTCTTAAGTATGTTCTTACAGCTTCTTTCAGGCCGTAAATACAAAAATCAGTTCCCAGCTTGGCTTTAAAACCAAATTAATTATCTGTTGTACCAATAAACTGATTGATCCCACCAAGCAAAATTTTCTCTAATACTTTAGATAACACACTAGCCAAAGCTATGGGTCTATAGTTATAAAGGCTACCAACCTTATTAGTTTTGTCCTTAATTACTGGCACAAGGGTAACAGATAGTAAGGAATCAGGCAACTGCCCATGGGTCATAAACCCAGAGAAACACATTGCAAGTAGCACAGACACTTTTTGGCTAGCATATTTCAGATGTTCTGCTACAATGCCATCAGAACCTGTTGCCTTATTCTCATACAAATTCACTATAGCCTGCTGGATTTCACTAGGGGTTATTATAACCACATCATTCTTAGCAATGTTTCCCAGTCCATAGGGTTCATTTTTAACACAGTTAAATAAGGCAGAATAGTGCTGTCTCCATGGATCAGCTATATTATGAGCCCCAGATATGCCCTATGGTATTGGGGAGTAATGCAGCAGACCTGTTTAAGGCTCTCATTCCAAAAGCCAATGGTGTTATTACAAAGCAGTTTTTCAGCCATTGAGTCTGCCCTCATATTCTGTTCACATTTGGAGATGTATCGAATGGCATATTTAAACTTTGCACTGGTGAGTTTTTTATTATCTAAGATAGTCCCATCTCTTTGTTTATCTGCTTGTACCCACATTTTATATGCCTGTTTGGCTTCTGCACGGCATCCTGACACATGTTTATTCCAACCTGGCCTGATGCTCTTAGTCCTTCTGTATGTAAGGTATGGTCTTGTGCTCTGATACAAAGCATCCACAATGCCATCATACATAGTATGGAGGTCAGTACGGTGAGAAATATCACTGCAGCTAACATCTGAGCACATAATAGCTGGAAGAGGAAGACTTATTTTACTCAAAAGAAGATCAGTTTTCATACGATATACGAGTAAATCATCTTTAGAAAGTGTGGACCAGTTAATTTTAACTGTAGGAGCACTATTTGCCCCCCGTATAAACTCTGGGAGATTTTTAATATCCAACATCATTGAAAATGGGACATGATCTGACGTTGAATATAGGATTTCTATTGATTTTACAACAGCATGGGCATCAGCAGAGCTAATGCAATGGTCAAGCCATGGCGTTGTATGCCAAGCTTCACTTATATATGTATAGCTTTCCGCAGATAACAGGAGCTGACTGGACAATAATAAACTATTATCATCACAAAACTGATGCATATGTTTGGCAAATGAGGAATATTCATCAGATATATCTGCATTCATATCACCTACTACATACACAGAGGTAAATAATGGTCATCAATAAAAGAGCTCAAGAAAGCAAGTCTATTCAAATAGATGTCTTCATTCTGAGGACACTCATATGGTGTGTAGACATTAATAATGATAAATTATTTGTTTTCAATTTGTAAATGAACAGCAATACACCAGTCAACACCGGTTCTGACTGGTGTATTGTTAGTTAAGATGGCGGCGCGTGAACAACGCGAGGCTCAGTGTCTCTCCAGGACCTGCTATTTAGTGGTTTTTTTACCTATTTCTCACCGGACTTTTTTTCAAGAACTGCACCGCGTTGCAGTGCTATAGCAGACAAGAACTTTTGGACCTTTGGAGCTACAATCCTGACACTTTTATCGCCGATCTCAGACTTATCCCAGAGATCTCCAGAACACCGGAGGCGGCCCACTTCTCTCGACCGGGCGGAAGTGCACGTAGGCGGAGACGAGAACGTAAACAAAGGCGGGGTAAGCGTGGAGGGGTGCGAGCTAGGCTAAAGCTAACACCACACCGGCTCCCTTTACCGAGCATTTTCCTCGCCAATGTCCGTTCTCTGGCCAATAAAATGGACGAGTTACGTCTGTCTATCACTAGTGACAGACGGATTATGGACTCAAATGTCATGGTTTTCACCGAAACATGGCTAAACAACAGCTGCCCGGACAATGCTATCCAGTTAACTGGACGCCACACACACCGAGCCGACAGGACAGCAGATGACTCCGGTAAGACCAGAGGCGGAGGTTTGTGCATTTATATCAACAAAGCTTGGTGCACAGACTCTGCTATTACCGAGAGTCACTGCTCACAGAATGTGGAGTTTTTAATGATCAAATGCAGACCTTATTACCTCCCAAGGGAATTCACTTCTATTATCCCTGCTGTGTACACCCCCCCGGATGCTAATGCCAAGCTAGCCATGAAAGAACTCTATGTGGCCATTAGCAAACACCAATATAAATACCCCGAGGCTGTTTTTATTGTTGCGGGTGACTTCAACCACTCCAACTTGAAGACAGTCCTCCCCAGATTCCACCAACACTTCTCCTGCCACACCAGAGGAGACAAGACCCTGGACCATGTCTACTCCAATCTGGCTGGAGCTTACAAGGCGATACCCCTCCCCCCACATCGGACAATCAGACCATCTCTCCTTGTTCCTCACACTGCGGTACTCACCACTCATCCAACGTGTGAAACCCACTGTGAGGACAGTAAAGGTGTGGCCAGAGGGCTCAGACGCTGTGCTCCAGGACCAGTTCAGGAATACAGATTGGAATACTTTCCACCACACAGACTTGGATCAGTACGCCTCATCTGTACTGGACCACATCTCCACCACCATAGACTGTGTCACCATCCACAAACGCATCACCATGTACCCCAACCAGAAGCCCTGGATGAACCGAGACGTTCGTCTCCTGCTGAAGGCCCGTAACATCGCCTTCAGGACAGGGGATGCACAGACCTACAGTGCAGCCAGGGCTGAGCTGAAGAGGGGAATCAAGAAGGCCAAACACCACTACAAAAGAAAGGTGGAGGATCACTTCTCCAACTCCAACCCCTGACGCATGTGGCAAGGCCTTCAGATTCTCACAGATTACAAGAACTCCAACACCTCCACTGCCTCTGCTGATGTCTCCTTCCTCAACGAGCTTAACAACTTCTATGCTCATTTTGAGAGAGGGAACACTACAACTGCAACTAAGACAGCCACCACCCCAGATCAACAGCCACTGACTCTCCTCTCCTCTGATGTAGAAGCGGCCCTGAGCAGGATTAAATCCAACAAGGCTGCGGGTCCTGATGGCATACCTGGTCGTGTCCTCAGAGCGTGCTCTGGGGAGCTGGCAGGAGTGCTGAGGGACATTTTCAACCTGTCCCTGGCCCGCACCGTGGTACCGACCTGCTTCAAGTCTACCTCCATCGTCCCAATTCCTAAGAATTCCAACCCGACCAGACTCAATGACTATCGTCCGGTAGCCCTCACTCCCATCATCACCAAGTGCTTGGAGCGGCTGGTCCTAGCACACCTCAGATCCTGTCTACCCCCCACACTGGATCCCCACAAATTTGCATACAGGCAGAATAGGAGCACAGAGGATGCAGTCTCCATAGCACTGCACTCTGTTCTTTCTCACCTAGACAACAAGAACACTTATGCCAGAATGCTGTTCTTAGACTTTAGTTCAGCATTTAACACTGTCATTCCATCACAACTCATTACCAAACTCACAGACCTCGGCATCATTACATCATTACTAACCATTTATTTATGGTTAGTAAGCAGTGGAGTAATGGAATTTGCTCTGTGTTTTTGTGTGTTTCTATGCATCTGAGATTAAATCTAAATGATCTTTTAACTTTATAAGCCTCTGATGATTTATCCTTTAAAAGCCCAGACAGAGGGTTGTGCTTTCTTTCCACCATGAGCAGACACATTTTCACTATTTCCTTTTTTAACAGCAAGTATTTCTACAATCAGGATTCAGACAACAGAAGAAGACTCTTACTACAACAACCAGAAGTTGTTACTATTTTCTCCGTAGGAGTATTTGTCATGGCTCCTTTGTTCTGATTCCAAGACCTGAGTGTAGAAAGTTGATGTTGTTTTGCAGCTTCAACTCTTTGTGTTTCACAGAGATTAATAACAGATATGATCTGGAAGGTCTGACAGTATTTCACCTGATTACCTGACAAGCACCATGCTTGTTTTCTGCAGCAACACTTACCATCTACAGTCTGTTGCTCACAGCAAAAGCTAAAAACAAGTCCGGCTGTTTTTTTCTTCTTCTTTTTTTTTTCACAAGCTGCAGAAGAAATAAACAATGTGAGAAGATGCAAAGGGACTGTTGGGGCTGATCGTTATTCAGTCAGCTGCCGGAGTGCCTTCCTGTCACCTAACTGGACTGGAGGAAGTGCAGATATAAATACAGTTTGAAATGATTTCTCTATTGCGACCACTGCTGTCTTGCAGACATATGAAACATGTCGGTGAAGCCTTCCCACCCTGCCAGGAATAATAAATTGGCCCTCACACATAACCTTCTTATCTACATTCCTGCCGTCACATAGTCTTTGCTTCTTATGGAGCGTGTGTGATGACTGTGTCCATATGGATGGCATTATTCTACACCCTCACTTAGATCCAGATGGAGCTGTCAGTCTCTGTCACACAGCGGTGTGCTCCAAAGCCCTGCTGAGACCCAACACACTGACACATGAAGGTTCAGAGTCAGCTCTGAGGCAGAGCTTCCTCCTGAACAACACTAAGGTTTTACAGAGAACAAAATTAGTTTGTTAGTGTATTATTACTTTTAAACATGATGTTGCATTAGGAACATCTAAAAATGTAAAAATATTAATAAAACAAAATATTTCTTTCAAAGTCATGCAGGCTGGAAAGAGGAGGTGGATGTTGCTAATTAAAAGTGTTCATGAACTGAAGATAATCAGAAGTTTGTTGCTTTGAAGCACTGAGTTGCATCGTGGAACTAATTCCATCCAATATCAGCTCTGCAAGGACTGAGCTCTCCACAGGAAGGAATTACTTCTCAGTCCAAAATGTATAAGAAACGGTTGTAAACAGCAAAATGTGGAAAATTGCTGTGATGATGTGCTGACTTTTGGAAACTTCTTAAATAGACAGAGAATCAGTTTTAAGGCACTAAATTGCAAAGACAAATTTCTCTTCAGTCAACATTTGGACTAATATGGAAATGGAACATTTCCATATTAATTCAAGGTAACATAGTTCCATGATTGTGCTATATGACGGCAATATGTGCCTGCAAAGTACATGATGCCGCCCCTTTAACAAGGGCCTGAATCCATTTCATTTGTTACGCTTTGAAATGCACATTTGGCCTCAGAATGTTCACCATGTCACCAGGCTTTGTGCATCAACACGGGGTCGCTCTGAGCTGTTTTCTGCTGGGGTTCTAATTGGTAACCTTAAAGTAACTTGCTGTACAAATTGTGGGCTCCACCCTTTGACCTGCACTGCAAACACAGGAGACGGCCAAGCTTCATTATCTTGTGCCACCTCAGATGAGGTAACCCTCCCGGCCCCCCTCCAATCCTCCACCTGTAACCCCATCACCTCCTCCATGCAAAAAGTCCAGGGACATGATTAACGGCCCATGTTGGTGAACTGGGACTGTCTGGAAGCCTCTGATGAGATTGAAACACACCTGCACAGTTTCTTTCTCTCTTTTTCTGCCTGCCTCCCTCTCTCCACTTTCACACACACACACACACACACACACACACACACACACACACACACACACACACACACACACACACACACACACACACACACACGTTCTCCATGAAGGCAAATTAAATGAGTCAGTCCCTTGTTATTTCCTCACACTTACCTTGTTCCTCTTACACCAGGGAATATCTGAAAGACCTGTGTTTGTTTCAGCGGGAGTATTTCCCAACAGTTTGAGTATGAATCACTTCCATCCTTCCTCCTTTCATTTCAGTCCTCTGTTCCTGCCTGCAGTCCTTCAGGTAAATTAACCCCCTGCAGGTGATGCAAATTCAAAATGTTCCTTTCTCAAGCCCACTCATACACGTCATTTCATTTGTTCCAGAGACTTCATCATTCTGAACACATGTTCCAGAAAATGCTAATTTTGTTATGTTTGTAACCAAAAGAAAACTGATTTTAAGAACATTTATAGGATTGGAGGACTAATGGATCTAGAAAAACTCATTCATGCGTTTTTCTTTAGTCACATTCTCTGACCTACATGGAGCTCAGCCAGGAGACTTGAAAAAACTGTTAGTTTATAAATCACTGAACAGCATAACACCACAATACACTGAAGATCTTTTGTTGTATTAACCTTCCAGACCTCTTAAGTCTTCTGGTTCTGGTTCTGCTCTGCATTAAGAAACAGAACTAAACATGAAGAAGTAGTATTCAGCTTCTATGCACCACAAATCTGAAAAAAACTGCAAAATAGCAGAAACACTGAGACTTTATGTGAAGGCTAAAAAGCCGCCTGTTTAGAGTTGCTTTTAAACCATAATAAATAGCACATTCAACATAATTCATGTGTATTGATGATTTTATCGACAAAATGTAAAGTCTGATTTTGTTTTTCACAACTACTGACTATATGATGTGTTTATAATGTTTTTTGTTTTCATGATATGAAGCCCTTTGAACTGCTGTGTTGCTGAAATGTGCTGGACAAATAAACATCGAACAGCCTCGTTCTTAGAGACAGCTGCCAGCTGAGGTTTTGATGACTAAATGTCTTTTCTCTATTTCATCCATGTTATTCTAAAGGTTTGTAAACTGCTTTGGCTCAGTTTCTTTCCTACATTAAGTCACTGAAGGTGCTACTTCTGCTGATAACTTTTTATTTCTCCTGTTACAAAGAGAGAACACTTCTGCATGTTAATGTCTTGATGTAATCTATCGCGTTTTGTTAGATACAAAAAATAACATCTAAAGGTCATTTGAATAACAAGCTGAACTTGACTGCATTGTTTGATGATTATCATCAATTAGGAATCTAAGCAGATGACTTGGAATCTGTCTACATGATTGGATTCAACTGAGTTTTTTTTTTTGGAAACTTCCTGCAGCTTTGTGAATTGGAGCTATGGACAAAAAAACTGAACTGAAGTGAATTCATTCCAGATTTTCTCCAGTTATTGGTGACAGCTTGCACTGAGGTGTGCTATGCTGTGGAAATTACATAATATTAAGACTATTAATATTATTAAGTTGAACTTTACTTAATAATTGACTTTACTTAGCTCTCAAAAAGGGTATAGTTAATGGCAGATGTGAAATCAATACAACTTAAAGCTGAAATACAATGTGCTTTCACATGGTTTTAGATTGAGGGAGTGAATGCCATCAGAGTACACACATTTGATCTTTTCCAACATTTCCTCTCTCGTGAACATTCTGCTCATGAGACTGTCATGCAACAGAGTGCCTTCAGTCAGAGGAGCCTTCAGAACCACTGCAATACAAACCTCTACAGGAGATCCTTCCCACTGCATCTACAACAACTCTGAAGAAACTTGGACGTGTTACACTGATTTTTAATGTTTATCTGAAAATAATAAAGTATTTCAGATAAATTGTCTTCAACTGAAGTGAATTGTGCAGGATTTATATCCCATAGGAGGAAAAGAAAAATCCAATGATTTATTATAGTTCCATTATTTTGATCAGAAAAACATGTAATTTTAGCCTCGGTGTGTGAAAGCTCTGGAAAATAAGAAAATAAGATTAAAATAAAGAAAGCACAATATTAAAGACAGACAATAAAGACCTGGCAATTCAGAAGAGCTAAGAAAAGTTTTAGTGTCACCTGGCAATGTCAGTTCTGCATGAATTCAAGGAATGATTTGATGCCTCAAATTTAGCTTTTGCTCTTCCTTTCATGTGATTTGGCCAACATAAAACTGTGATTGACTATGAGTGAGAAGCCAACATCTGTATTCAGCAGCTGTGACTGATGCTCTTGTTCCTCACCATAAAGTCTGCTTTCATCAAGAACACTTTGGTAGCCTTTCGTCACACATTATTTGAAATATCCCATATTGTGTCATATCTTCCAACCAATCCACAAAGGTGGATTGGTTGAATCAGAAGTTCTTCTTTGAATTGAATGGGGAAAAAATATGCAAGGTTTCATTTATTACCCTTGTATGTCTATTCAGTCTTCGTAGTTCCATTCTGCAAGCGTGTGTTTCACTTCCTCTGCATCAGTCGATTGTTCGGATGGGATTAGCATGCCAGAAATGCTAAAATGCTCATAATAAATATGACAGAACAAGCAATGAAAAGATACAAAAGTCCAGCTGTGGGAAGAACATGGGAAGAATGAAGGAAGAGTGAGGCGGATCTCATCTTACAGAGAAAAACTTCCAGAGCATGGCCCGGTTATTACCATTTAAATTACGCACACACGCTTGCACATGCGCACGCACGCCCACGTACACACACACACACACAGAGGGAGAAAGAGACTAACTGGCATTTATTGGAATGTTGCAAAAACATAAATCACACTCACACACACTCCTTTGACTGTGTTTGATTGGGTGTTTTTGAAAGAAGTTGGCTCCTGCCTGGTATTTTTCCTGCTTATCTGTTGGCTGATGAAATTAACTTAATTGCTTATTGGTATTTTAATTAAGTTTCTTTCTCATTGGGATTTTGAGTGATTTTTAGGAGTATTTATTGCCATTTTAATGAAGTATTATTTAGCTGCAGACTCAGTGGGAGAGCAGCTGAAAAGGCATACACACAGCAGGTGGCCTAAACACACACACACGCACCCACGCAGGCATGTACACACACCCTACAAACAAAAATCACTGCACCACATGCATCCACGATAACATGAATATATTTTACACAAACACATAAGGCTGAGTATCTCTTTGCATTCTGCTGGAGTATCACTGGAGTTTATGACAGTAAGAAGAAAATGAATAACTATAAGATGCTACATGAAACAAGATACACCAGAGGTGATCTTTGTTATGAAGTGTATGTTTATGCAAACCACTGATGTAATTCTGTCAATGTCTCAGAATTGAGACATTGACAGAATGTCAATGTCTCAATCCTATCTCTGTCAGGTCCCTCCACCTGACAGAGATACTGTCAGGTGGAGGGACCGTCGTTTCATTAATAAACTATTTTAATATATTGTTTTTTTCAGTCATGTTGTAAATACAGCATCCACCCTCACACTCAAGCATAAAATGAGTTCACACTCAGAAAGAGACAGTTCACTATTCTAACAATCACTTATTTGGCCCTGTTGGAATTGCTTTTGCTTTCCTGGTGGACAGGGTTTGTCATGCTTAGGTGATAAACCCAAGTCCTGTTTTATCAAAACAGGACTTGGGAAGTTTGAACTCTATTAATGATTGTTTCTGTGGAGCTGGTGAATCTACTGTGGATCTCTCTATGGGTATAGTGAGGGGTCGAATCGCAGGAGGAGTAGCCATTCTATGGCACAAAAAGCTGGATCCAGTTTTAAATGTCATCAGAATAGAATAGAATAGAATTCAACTTTATTGTCATTGCACTGTCACATGTACAAGCAACGAAATGTAGTTTGCATCTATCCAGAAGTGCTATACATGATATAAATATTTATAAACAGGTGTATGAAGATATAAACAGAATAATATTGATGTGCTATAAATAAAATGTTTTGTACAATATAAATATAGATGAGAGCTTATGTACATACTATACAAATTACACAGATTATACAGAATATACAGGAATATGAAGAATGGATTGTAAATATATTAGTTGTTTTATAATACAGGATAATAATGGGAAATTAGATTTACAGATTATATAAAGATTGTATGTGTATGTGTGTGAGGGGAACAGTCCAGGGATGGGGGGGGAGACAGTCCTTATAGTTTGTGTCAGGAGGCGTTCAGGAGCGTGACAGCTGCGGGAAAGAAGCTGTTCCGGTGCCTGGTGGTTCTGGTCCGTAGGCTTCTGTAACGCCTCCCAGAGGGCAGGAGAGAGAAGAGTGTATGTGCAGGGTGAGTCAAGTCCTTGGTGATTTTGCCGGCCCTTTTCAGACACCGCTTCCTGTAGATGTCATTGATGGCAGGGAGCGATGCCCCGGCGATGTGCTGGGCAGTTTTCACCACCCTTTGCAGCGCCTTCCTGTCAGAGACAGAGCAGTTCCCATACCAAACTGTGATGCAGTTGGTGAGGATGTTCTCAATGGTGCAGCGGTAAAAGTTGGTGAGGATCTCTGAGGACAGGTGGTTCTTCCTCAAGGTCCTCATGAAGAAGAGGCGCTGGTGCACCTTCTTGATGAGTTTGGAGCAGTTGGTCGTCCAGGTCAGGTCCTCGGAGATGTGGACTCCCAGGAACTTAAAGCTGTTCACACGCTCCACCGCTATTCCCTTGATGTGGATGGGTGGGTGGAGGTCAGCGTTCCTCCTGAAGTCCACGATGAGCTCCTTGGTCTTCTCGGTGTTCAGCTGCAGGTAGTTCTTGTCGCACCACTCAGCCAGACAGTCCACCTCCTCCCTGTAGGCGGCCTCATCGTTGTCTCTGATGAGGCCGATCACCGTGATGTCATCAGCAAATTTGATGATGGCATTAGAGCCATGGACAGGTCTGCAATCGTGGGTGAAGAGAGAGTAGAGGAAGGGACTCATCACACAGCCTTGTGGCACTCCGGTGTTTATGATGATGGTGGATGAGAAGTGATTGTCCAGCCAGACGTGTTGGGGTCGACTGGTCAGGAAGTCGAGCAATTAAATAAAGTAAAAACTGAAACAGTTTGGGAAATATTAGGCATGTCCTACCACTGATATATGATACTACAGAATCAATTAATTTAAAGGGATGTGATTTTTAACCATTACTGTGTCTGTCTGACTGAAACATGGTTCCTCAAAGATGCCCAGTTTCTGACATGGGAAATATGGCTCTCCACCCAGAGAGCCATTGTATCAGGGGTTGGCAAAGCGCAGTTGAGGCACTAAACACCAGGTGGTGTAGGGGTAGAGGTGTTGTGGGTGGTGGAGGTGTCCAAGGAGGTATTCACTCTGTTATACTTATGCAAGAAGTGCCACTGGTTGTAGGCCACATCCATTTGGTCCTACAACACAAGATGCTCTGTTTAAAACACCCACATTCTGCTGAGTTGACTTGTATGATGTGATAATAAATGATTTATGAAGTGGTTTTAAAGGCTGTAAATTGTGGGGCCTAAAAAGGGCCTGATATGAAACCATAACAAAAAAATCCATGATGAAGTATTGATTGTGAGGTAAAGCTGCGTTCAGCCGCAAACTCGGCTAAAGGCGAGCAAACAAACAACCCCCTCTCAAACACGCTCACACTGCGTTCTTTTTGTACCCTATGGCTGTGCTTCTTGACCCCTGGCTTTCAGGGCACACTACCCTGCATGTTTTAGGGGTTTTTCTTGCTTCAGCTCAGCTGATGTCTGATTAGCAGATGTTTGCTGAGCTGCAATCTTCTGAATTGGGTGTGTTAAAGCAGGGAATCATCTGAGACGCCCAGGACAGTATGTCCTCAGTGTGTCTTGAGGACCAGGTTGGGAGACACTACCTTGCAAAGAATATCCACTTCCTGTTGGGTTTGCACGTTGTGCTGCGGTCTTCAACAAGCATAGCCAGTATGGACTGTGTTTGCCTAAATCTGTTGCAAAAGAAAAGACTGAAGACATTTTGTAGATGCCACATTATTTCATACTGTTTCTGCAGGGAGACACTGTGAACACTTCAGTCAGTTTCTCCCCGTGCTGACCTTGTTTTGTGTTTGAGTTCTGAAAAAAAAAAGCCTCCTCCTCTCCTCACACACAACTCCTAACAATGACACATCCAACCCTGTTGCTTTGAAAAGCAGCTTCACATAATTATCCCGCCACACTAAAAGACTGTTTCTCCTTTCTTGCAGGAAATTGCAGTGTATTACTGAAAATCTATTGAAACCCTCAAACAAAAGAGGGAAAACGCAATAGCGGCCATATCTGAAATTCCTCCATACACACAGTTCCATCCATCCACATAGATTGTCTGCTGCCTTCTTATCTATGATCTAAGCCAACAGTGAGTGTTTGTCTCTCTGCTGCGTGTGTTTGGCGGTTGCAGTAAAGCCGACACCCAGTGGGAGAGCCTGTCTGCCTGCAGAGGGACAGATGAGTGTAATTATGCTATTTTTACCTCCTCCAGGAGCTGGCTGCCAGCTCTGGGAAATTAGCATCACACCTGCGTGTAATTGGCTAAATTAGCTTGTCGAGCAGCAGAGCTGAGACAGAGGTGGACGCTGAGGTGTGTGCGTGAGTGTGTATGTGGGAGGCAGGTAAAACTGGAAAACAGTTGTTGTTGTGTGTGGTGCAGGAGGCTGTCAGGGGAGCGACATGTCACACCTGCGATGGAAAATGTCACCAAGCAAATCCACACACAAGAAGACACTTTGTCACACAGTCACACAACTGAAAGCTGCGTTCAGCCGCAAACTGGCTAAAGGCGAGCAAACAAACAAACAAAAACAGATGACGATATCAATACAGAGAGGCTGAGCAAAAAACGAGAGGATTCATGCAGATGCTCAGGGGATGGTGGTCAATTTGTCTCCAGAGGACAGCTCTTCTTCTGCCTGGGAGAGGGACGTGGTTAAATATTCCGGACTTCCAAGTTTTTTGTTGTTTTTCTTACATTACAGTTTATTTTCTGACATTTCTAATCGTAATTCCAGCTTTAAAATTGTATAACAATTGTAACCCACAAGTTACTTTAAATCACTTAATAATAGCAAAAGGCAGCCAATTTAATTTACTTCTCTGACTAGCACCAATGCTATAAAAGAAGTTGGGCCGGATCAAAAGACTCTAAATTCTAAAGAGCCTAGATGTGAATGACAACACAGGAGTGCACAAAGTGTTAACAAGGAAGAGTAAAATTTAATAATACAACAATTGTGGATCCACATATATAATAACAAAATAGCGTGCGTTTTTGTTTAAAATAGAAAATAAAATAAATAACTGTCCTTTCAAGGTGCCAGTCGATCCTCTCAGTATCTCAAAGATAGTGACCAGTCGGGTCACTATCTATAATCTCACTGGGTTCTTGGGGCTGGGGCTCGCCATCCAAGTTCAGAAGTGGGTCTTGAAATCTCAGGGCACTCCAGGCCAAAGGTGCACCGTAATAAATAAAAAAAAACCTGACCTGGAACAAGGCCAAAGCAAAACATCTCAGAATACAAGATGCCAATATCAATCAAACCTACTTATCAATAAATTGTTATAATTCATCATTGCTCATTTTTTCTTTTCAAGTTGTAAAAAAAAATCAGCAGTTTATCAAAATACAATGTTATTTACACATGAGTAAAACTAAAGAAATTAGCCTAATATGTTGTAATACCAACGGAAAAAACAACAACACATAACTGAAATAGAACCGTTGGACTATTAGGACATATACTCAAAGAAAAATAAATGCAACAACACAGAAAAAATATAATATACACAATAATAATAATAAAAATCTTACTGTGCTACTTTAATTTTATTAAATTTGGTCAGATATTATGTGGTTTAGCCAATTTTCATCCAAGTTACTGTGTCAACTGCCGAGCGCGTGCGGCCACTCACCAACGCTCTGACGGTGTCTGACTCTACCGGGGACTTTTTTCTTTCGGTCTCAGCTACGCTCAAAGAAACTTTCAGAGAAAAAAAACGAATTTACTCATTTCAATTATATATTTTGAGAAACTATTCCAATATTGTTTCTCTTACCATTTCTCCAGATTTCATAATCTCTCTCAGGCTCTTAACAAAAACAACGGTCAGCTGTTAGCTATCATCTGCGTCTGACGTGTTCTGAGTAGATTCACAGCGCAGTAGTGAAAGGGGCGGGACAATCGACGCCATTGGCTGATGTAATGTCAGACCACGCCAGCCATTGGTTTCCCAATCCATCAGCAATTAAAGGCCTATTTCACAGTTTTTAACGATGGTTTTAGCACGTTTGGATATATCTTTCTAAGTAAAATAAAACACAAATTTTTTTTTATAATTTATACTTTCCAATCTTGTGAAACAAACAACAATAACAAAATATCAAATTAACATAAACTTCCACTTGTGTTTTTAACACTGGGTTACACAATGGTCTAAGAAGTTAAGAAGATAACTGATATTAGTTTCCCTTTTGTGAGAAAGAATCAAACAATCACCTCATTAAGGGTTGAAGGAGAATTCAACTCCAAACCTTCAGGCGCATTGCGGCAGATTCTCAATCCATCAACTGTGTTTTTAGAGTCATTGTTTTCGGCCTCTCAGTTTGTCAAATTCCTGGGATTTTAAATTCTTTACTCCTGCAGTTTAAAAAAGATTTAACTATGACAACATGAAAAAAGTTTAGTCATTTAGTTTAGTTGGATGTTAATTGCTTCTACAGCGGAGCATTGGGGCCATTGCAGACAGTCAACAAGGAGTAAATGTCCTCTTAATACCTCTGAAATTTTAAAAATAATCTCACAAAGTTTCCTGCAGATTTTCACACTTTTTGGTGGAAATTTTCTCCTTCTTTTTTTTGTTTTTTTAATCTAAAATTGCCCTAATTCACTGCCATAAGGTTCTTCTTTCACTTGGAATTAGAAAAAAATTGCTTACAGGAGCATTATCCCCACCTGGTGGATTGAAGAGCAGACCAGATTATTAATCATCAGTTCTTTCCATCCATCCATCCATCCATCCATCCGTCCATCCATCCGTCCATCCATCCCATTATCAAAGTAGGAAATGAAAAGACACTCTGAGGTCTGACGACATTTACTGTCAGCTGGTGACTGACATATTTCCCCCACATGGTATGAAACAATAAGCCTAGCAGATGCTTCTCTCCTTTAGAGCTCAGAGGTCATGTGGCTGACAGCTCAGTTATACATATTTTTGTTGTTTGTTTTTTTACATTTTGTTTTCAGAATCTTGTCTCTGTATTCAACGCTGCACCTTATTATGAAAAGTTGCATGAGAAAAACCGAAGAAAAGCAGCAGCCTTGACCTTAGAGAGGAGTGACTGAAATACATTTTTCACATGTCCTATCTGTTGGCTCCACCTAGTGGCGGTACTGATGAACATTGCTGTTGTTCTGACCAGAAAAATGTACCAAAGCATTTGAGGAAAAACTGTAGCCCATAAATTCAGAAAGAAGTCAAACATGGCAGTTATTCAGATTTTTCTAGGCTGGTTTACGAGTTTAGGATCTATAGGATTTTCTGTAATTAATGGAGTCATGAATTCTGCTCAATAGCAGAAAATTGTGAGGGAGAATATTGAACTGTTAAGTTTCTGAATTTAAAGGGTCAGCTCAGATCACATTCAGATATTTTCAGTTTGAGTTGTTTTAAAATTCTGTAATCGGCTAAAACAGATTTTGCCCATCTGACTAATTGTTAGAATCCATCATTCCCATCATGTTTTATACTAATTTTTCAACAAACTCACAATACTGCTCTGTAATAAATTACATACACTTTTATACATTTACTATGCTTTCCGACAGCACAGGTATAGGGATTACAAGCAGTTACAACTAAACCTTAAATTACAAAACAAGGTTTTGCTTATGTAGATTTGAATTATTCAGCAGGGAAACATACCAGAAAGTCAGGCACAGAATAAAGCTTTTGGGGAGGCCTACTCAAAGTCTGGACTTAAATTCAGTAGCGATGTTGTGGCTCGACCTTGGTGCAAATCATGACAAAACATCATATTAGTTTATGGTGTAATTATTTTTTCCCCTCGTACCAGATTCATTTGGGTTATTATTAATAATTTTTAAAAATCTATGAAATATTTTATATACATTTGCTCTCTGGTCCACCAGGAGGCGCTAAAGACACTTCTAAATTAACCAGCGTCCAAATAAATGTAAACGAAGAAGAAGCCACTTCACATCCAGATGGTTTGAATTTATTTTAATTTGTCATCGGTTTTGTTTTTTATGTCGACAAAATGAACAAGTTGATTAAAACCCAGGAGTTTGACTCATATGAAATTGAGGAACCGAGTGATGAAGAGCGAGCGGAGAGCAGGTATGCTACACATCAACTTTGAACCATTAGCATGAGGCTAGCAGCTAAAGGCTAGCTGGATGCTAACATGTAAACAAAACGCAGGCGGTGGTTATAAATTGCAGCCTAGTCCTAACTGTCAGGGTTTTATGTTGAGAGCTTGGATTTATTTCTGTCTGTAAGCAGCAGAGCAAGGCAGCGCATAAAGGCTCTTCATTGAACACACTGAGCTGTGATTTTAGTGTTTATGTCCGACACTGGTTGGAAGAAAAAGTCATTTATTTTTGAATACTCGTGTTGTCACCTTTAACCTTACTGGAATAAGTAAGGTTATTACTTATTCCAGTTATTAAGGAATTAGGTTATTCCTTCCTTATTCCAGTAAGGTGACAAAGGTGTCACAAAAGTATGTGAACTTTAGTGATAGTATCTATGGATATGTCTATGGGACAGAAAAGAGGGACATAAGGCAACAATATGTTTTCATAAGAACTTTTCACTTGGTTTCAGTCAGAGGACGAGCTGGACGTGCTGCTGAACGGAACCCCGGAGCAGAAGAAGAAGCTGATACGGGAGTACCTGACAGGGGAGAGCGAGTCATCCAGTGAGGATGAGTTTGAAAAAGAGATGGAGGCCGAACTTAGCTCCACCATCCGGACCATGGAGGGAACCTGGGGACCAGCAGCTGGTAAGTTGGTATACTCTCCCAACTGCCATTATACAGGGTTTGCGTCTCACTGAATCGAAATGATTCACACTATTTAGAGTTTGTCTGTTTGGAAATTCAGAGGGTTGAATGTTCAAAGTAGATTTCAAAATAAATAGCAAAGCATATGAGAACAGATTCAAAGACATCTTAAATGTGTCCTGTCCAGTTTGGGCTTCATTACTGTTCTAATTGTGTTATTCCTTCAGCAAATGGCCTTATAGTGAGTCTGTGTGCTCCAGTTAACATTTAGATAATTACTAAGGTAGTTGATGATTGTTTCAGTAATTGATAAATCAGATTGTTTCAACCCTAATTTGAATATTGTAAGTTGTTGGCCAGAATCTATTTTCAAATAAACTGACATAAATATTTTGTGACAGATCCCACAAGTGGAGGATGTGCTGGAGCTTCCTGCGTTTCCAAACCTCAGATGTACGATAAGGTCTACTTTGATTCTGACTCAGAGGACGACGACACACCAGGTAAGATGTTCATCATGAAAAAGACCTTTTATTCTTTCTCTCTATGCCTAAATCAGGTCAGTTAAGATTACCATAACTGTCTCTGTTTACTAGATGCTAGAATTCTGAGAGATGTTTTTCTCCTAATTCAGAAGTTTTCATACTCCCAGATGAGGATGTTGGGGCTTTTTGAGTTCTTGTTGTTTAATTCAGAATGTTAAATGGGGAAATGACAAATGACAGAAAATATATTTCAAAAATGGCATCATTCCAATCATTCCTTCTGTGAGTTGTACAGAGTTTTTTGTTTGAGTTCAAGAATATAGTCATAATATTAGCAGAGTAAAAACATAATTTTACAACTGCCCTCCCCAAAAAACAAAACAAAAAAAAATTTAAATTAGGAGAAGAAAAATACTTAAATGAGAAAAAAACTTGGATAGATCAGGGTGTGATGTGAGCAGCTCAGTCAGTGGTTCTTTCGTCCATTATTTACATAATCATTTCAAAGTTCTGCTGCTGATAATACTTGGGTGCTGACGTGTAATAAGTAAAATCTATACCAGAGTTCAACCAACTGATCTGCAGCAGGAAAACTCTCTGATTTAATGTTAGAAAGTGTGGAGGAAAAAACAGTCAGCTGGTTTAAGAAGCCATGTTGAGTCTTGAGCAGTGAACTGAATCTGTACTGCAGGCAGCTCCACAGACTGGCGGCGCAGGCAGCGGATGGTTCCCAGTAACGATGAGCTGCTATACGACCCAGACGAGGACGACAGGGACCAGGCCTGGGTGGACGCAAGGAGGTACCAGCATGTCCTTTTTCCTGCTATGAAAGTGCAGCACAACAATGTTTTTCCTCTCAGTGTAAATCGGCATTCTTTCATCCTGTGAAGGTATAACGGCAGAAGGCATCTGAGCACAGCATCCCGGTCCCAGGCCGGCCAGAACCATCGCCTCCCCAGCAGTGACGCCGTGTTGAACTGTCCTGCCTGCATGACCACACTCTGCCTAGACTGTCAGAGGTCAGGAGAAACACAAACACCTCAGTCTCACAAACTGTGTTCCGTTAGTGAGGTAGTCATAGATCTAGGTGATTGTTGAGGTTTTCACCTTTGTCTTCTGGAGTTCGTCTCAGAGCAGATCAGGCTGACTTGTGTAAAATTCACTGGAGAAATCAAAGGGCATGACCCTCACATTGCTGCCTGCTTTGTCCAGATGACAGTGGATTTGTTGACAAAGGTGTATCACGGCATCTTCAACTCCATCTCCATGGCGATAAGTAAACTGCAGGGGGTCCTGATATGAGCTTGTCCACTTATTCAGACAGGAGGCTCTCCAGGACCTTCATGATGTGGGTTGTCATGGTTACTGGTCTATAGTCATTGATGACTGATGGCTGAGTTTTCTTTGATACCGGAACCCTAACCTTCCACAACAATAGAACCTTTTCTTGGGTTAGATTATTGTTGAAGAGATGCTGCAGAATCCCACAGAGCTGCTCTGCAGCTTCAGGCCTTCAGGACTCTGGGGATGACACCTTTCAGGTGGTAGAGAACCACCTGGGAGAGAACTAAAACATGCAGGATGCTGGGCCTCGAGGACTGATTTTGGGTGCCCCTGATCAAGCTGATCCTCCTTTTATTTGAATCCTATAATCATCTTCATCCCTGACCACACATCTCTGATATTGTTTTTCTGCAGTTTATTCTCCTGCTTCTTCTACTTCTCTTTGCTGTCCCCAATTTTGACTCTGAGCAGCTTCTGTATAGTCCTACTCAATAACTTAAAACAATGGCAAAAGCAAATCAGATGAATTAGCAGAGTGGGGAACAACTGCTGGTGTCATTCCACCATGAAATATCTTTGCTGCCTAAAAAGTAGGAAAGGTTTGTAACATCTCAAAACGGTGTTGAATGAATTGGAAACTTTGTTAAATAAATACCGTTCTGTTTTGTTTTATCCAGGCATGAGAAGTACAGCACGCAGTATCGAGCTATGTTTGTGATGAACTGCACAGTGAAGACAGATGAGGTGCTGCGCTACAAAACGCAGCAGGAGAAAAAGCCCAGGAAAAGGAGGAGAGGCCAGGCAGCTGAGGCTGCCAGCCCGAGCCCGGCAGGCATGGACTCTGATGAGATCTACCACCCTGTGAAATGTTCTGAGTGCTCCACAGAGGTGGCAGTATTTGACAAAGACGAGGTCTACCATTTCTTTAACATACTGGCCAGTCACTGCTGATGTGGACCAACGGGTTCAAATCCTCAATTCATATTTTGTCTGTTTTCCAGTTTGTCTGTGGAACCTCGTCCAACAGAAACTGTTTTTAGCTGTTTTGACTAAAATCCAAGAGCTGGATTTCCTCTCAACTTTTAATAAGTCCAGTTTCCTGCATTAGCATCACTTTTCATAGAGGTTCACCTCAGGCTGTTGTCAGACAGTCTTCCACAGCCTAATAAACTACTACTTCACATCCCAGTCCACATAATTCTCTTTGTTTTCAGCAACTTTTTAAACAACTAAAAGATTTTTAAACAGTTGTAATTTTAATATTTGCTTCTTTTTTTAACAACCATCATCTACTGCACAGTTCTGAAAGTGTTAAAGATGTTTTTTTGGATGACTTATTCATGGTGAAATGTTTATGGTCACAGGTCAGTAGAATACAAAACACAGACTTGATGAGAAGTAGTCTTGTGTTATTCATCAGCTGGATTTTTTTATTAACATCATCTTTGCTATTACTTCAGACAACTTTAATGTTTTCCCTTAGTTTTTGTCTCTTCATAGAAAAACAAATCTGCCCTAGGGTTATTATACTAGTATTAGTACTATATCATAATTATCATTGGCACACTAGTAATATAATAGTAGTACCATTACTACTTATAGTAGTAATGGTATTATTTGCGAATCCTGAACCTTTTTTTTGTACATAGTATTTTATTCACATACTTCTCAGATAATGCAAAATGTTCTTATATTTAACTTAGACCTGTAGTCATGTTTGTTGTAAGAATATATATATATATATTTTTTTTTTAAATTTACGACATGTCTAACAAGTTACCTAAACAGTAACAAAAAGTACGATGAGGCTTAAGGGAGGCAAAAGAGCAAAAATTACAAACAGGAAAAGGTAAAAAAGAGAAGGTTACAAATAGAAAAATGTTCAATACAGAAAATTAGGGCAGATTACATGAGAAATTCTTTACAAATTGAAGTAGTCTTTAAAGCTTTAGTATTGGTACAGTACTTCAGAGAATACAAATATGAAGAAACAGGCTCAAAAGCATTCAAGATGGGTTTCAACTTAGAAAATTTGCAGCTGCGTATATTACATTTAGCAAAATTAAGTTTATCACAAAGATTTTATTTTGTTGGAGTGTTTAAATAGAAAAAGCCACATAATATAGTTTTAAAGTTAAACGGTATATCTATTTCCCATTTTCTTTTTAGGAATAAAAACATACGTTTCCAAAATATTTGAATATAAGAGCAGTCCCAGAAAAGATGAATGATGGTTTCCTCAGAATTGTGACTAAATGAACATAGAGGGTCTACATTAGGGTGATATTTAAATATTTTACTATTAACAGGATAACATCAATGGAGAATATTTAGACACTTCTCGAATCTTATTAGTTATTAAGTATTTCTTCAGCAATAACCAAACATCTTTCCAGCAAATATCATTAAAGACATTGTCCCGAAAAAGTAGAAGCTGGTTTGCTTATAATAGCTCTTATTAATTCTCTAATACATTTATTCGTTTTTATACTTAAAAATGGGTCTGTCAGGAGTTACTAATGAATAATTGTTCTGTTAAGTAATCAGTATGGTGTTGAACAGAAGATGATATTAACATTTCCACCCCGCGAATCCTGAGCCATATTCATGTGTCTGTCCTAAATTACGTCATATTCGCGCAATAGAAAACCGAGCTGTGATTGGTTGAAAATAAACTCCAAACGAAATACAGGAAGTCACTCTGGAAAACGCCGGAAGACGAACCAGGGAACAGGCAGGCTTGGTGAAAGCTAAGTTGAAGTATTCTGAAGTTGGACTATGGCGCTTGGAGACTGTTGGAAGCAGCTGACCTGGTTTTACTACCAGTACCTCTTAGTGACAGCGCTGTACATGCTGGAGCCCTGGGAGAGAACGGTGTTCAGTATCCTTTTCCGTGTCACAATGACTCAAAACTTGCTGCTAGTGGCTAGCGGAAGCTAACCTTAGTGTTAGGCTCAGTGATAATTTGACACAACTTGAGCTAAATTATCTTTGAGGTTCACGTCAAGTCAGTAATAAATTTAAACTACACGAGTTTACGATTAATATGATTTTCTATTATGTATTTAAGTAGGAAGGTAAGTTTACTTATTATTGTTTTCACTTGGGAATTAAAACGGTTTTAAATCCCAGCCCTTGTTCAGTCCTGAGAATCTCCACCTGCGTCAGAAAGTTCTCTGAATACAGAACTTGTTTATAGTTGAAACTGGTGATAACTCTTCCTGTCGCGTGGCAAACGTAGTTTTTCATTAACCTGGCCCGTTCAAATGAAAACGAGAGAATAGGAATGGATGTTTCAGGTTTAACCGATGGATCCGTCATTGCGTCACTGCTTCGTTTTGACTGGACATGACAAATAGCCGCCAGCTACATGACAGGTAGCTGGCGGAAATATTTACTAAAGGGGGGCGCTGACATTCTTTTGGGGGCGTTTGCTTGAAGGTAAAGTTTATACCAAAGATGCACAACAATGTCAGCTTAATCTTTGAACAATTTGCAAGAAACTGTGGTCTGAAACATTAAAACCCACAAGGAATTGTAACTATATTGATCGTTTTTCTGTTTCTCTCAGCTGTAGCGCAGCTCAGTGCTGCGTTCAGGAAAGTGGGACATAAGAGCATCACGGACCTTATCACAGTGCCCGCGTTTCATTGGCTTGATGCCCATTCGACGTAGTATTGCGCTACCACGAATGTGGCCGTCTCACAAACACAAGTTAATGTACATGCATTAATAAACACATGCTAACGTAGCGCCAGGCTACATTGTGGACGAGCAGACCGGCAGAAAGTTTTCACATCAACAATCGAGAAAGAATGGTTCTCCTCTGTCCATTGTTGTAGCTGATATTTGGTGAAAATCCGGCAGGAAGGATGCAATAATCGACTCAGAAATATTCTGAGTGGAAGATCCCATGTTTACATAGAAACAAAGCACCGCCAGGATTTGTTTGTGAGACTTGCGGCCACGTGGGATTTTCTAGGTCGGCTTTGGGCGGAGCTTTGTAAGGTCCATTCATAAAGTTTCTCTCTTTAGTGGTATTACTCGCGGAAAAACGATTCTCTTAAATTAGTTAAAATTTATTAAGGATACAAGGTGAGCAAATTGCTATTGCAGTGGTTAAATATTTCCATGCATGTATTCTTTACTTAAGCAGGAAAAAATAACAAATTGATATTAAAAACCTGTTTTCCAAGAGTGATATTTTGTTTTCAGACTTCCCTTGAAAACGCCCAACATGCAGGCACATATTAAAACACTTCAGCACAAGATGCTTTTTTGGTTTGACTGCGGCACAGCTAGGCCTGTCGAGATAAACGATAAGTCAATTAATCGAACGATAAATTAAAACTATCGACCTCATTTTAATTATCGGCTATATCGTTTCTTCCTGCCTTTTTCTCTTACTGTTGATGACACTGAATGAAAAAAGGCTCAACTCCGGTGCTCTCCACTTCCTCCCTTCCTTATTTCCTTAGTGTAATGCCCAGTGCGCGCTGCACGATCTTATGTCGCGGATTGTCGGCCCATTATCAAAACCTGAGAGACACATTAACCGACAGAAATCCTAGCTATAACGGTTCGATCGAAACCATGTTGTGTCCAACAATGGACACAAAATAATAAGTCCAGTTCACTCATTTTGAAACCAGGCATTAATTCCTTACTACAATCTACCTGCAATGCATGTGGCTAGCGTCAGTCCTGACTGAATGAAAATCATTATAACCTATTTATGTCCTATTTATGTCACGTTAACGAAGAACAGCTGAAAAGTTACCGGGTTTTCTGGTAGAAATTTCGCTCCAACTCATCCCCTAGTTATTGATATTTTCTTTGCACCAACTGGGACATCGGAAACAACATGAGTGTTGTTTCCGATGTCCCATAGACTTCGGGTTGCACCGTGTCAGCTGTTCGGGATTCCCTCCGTGTTTCCCCTCAGAAAGCAGGAGGAGAATCCGCGCTTTCTGATTGGCTACCGGTCACATTCAACAGGCTGTGTCACTCTCCCAGTCTGGGCAAATCCTTGATTTAGATCGGAGCGGTCACGACGATCTACCGTAACACACAACACAAGTAACAATCTCAGAACGAAGAAAGTTCTAAGATTGTCGTTCGGGGTAAAAAATCCTGTAGTTTGAACTATTGCATCAGGCACTCGGATGTCTTCTCTATTTAAATCAAATGATTACTGAAGGGCAATATACTACACAGACTTCATAATCTGCACTCTTTTGGTTGAATGCAGTATTTATTTCCACTTTGGCTTTATGTTGTTTAGTTTTTATTCAAGTACATTTATTGTTAATGGAGACTAAGAATCTATTTTATTTTTGGTTTTGGTTGTTTTATTTAGTGTATCAGTCCCAGTGTTAAGTGTCTTTTTAAAGTAAAGTATATCTATCTTTGGCAGGAAATTGCATGTATTATTACGTAATTTCCATTAAATCAATATAAAAAGGTCTTCAAACAATATTATTGTTTATCGCAATAATTTTTTGAGACAATTTATCGCCCAGCAAAATCTGTTATCGTGACAGGCCTAGGCACAGCATTTTCAAAGCATATGAACACAAAACAAAAATAGATTATGAAGTATTATAATCCCAGAGACATACGCCTTGACAAGTGCATTACATCAACAGCACTTGTCGGGGCAATACTGGACTTATATCGGCTGACAGCTGCGACTTTTCTTTGTAGCTCTCTATAAATTTGTGCTGTTGTGAACTTTAAAGTCTTAACATCAATTACAATCTTTGATACATCTATGAATAATATGGGTTTGATTTTTATGGTTGTTTCTGTATTTATCATTAGACTTCGATCTATTTGCAAAACGATAGTGCAAACAGTAGTCAAATAGTCAAAACATGGATAAAACTGTAACTATATAATCAAGTCTTCTTCAGTGTTTCTGCCGTTTCTGGTGGTGCAGTTGTGTGCTGCCTTCAGGAGAATGGGACTTTAGAGTGTCATTCATAAAATTTCACCCAAGGCATTTACTGTGCAGACCAGTGCTTTCATTGGAAAAACAAATATTCCAGATCCTTTCAATACCATACAAATATGGGACAGAAACATGGATTATATCTTTATATAGACCTGACTATTTATTTATAGATTAATAGTTTTAGAAAATACAAAGACCAAAGGTGGCTCTTATTAAAATCCTAATGAGTCAGATTGAAAGTGTCATGGAGTCACTGAACAGCCTCATGACATTAACACTGGCATAAAAAATAATATTGAAGAAATACATAATCTAATAAAAAACATAAATAAGCGATAAGCTCCTTATTACTGCTATGGTCTGTAAGGTATATTTTCTTCTTAGAACTAGATATGGTCTCTACAAAGTTATGGCACTTGAACAATATTATTTTAACTTTTTATCTGAAAACAATGACTTTTTATTCTAATGGTCTTGCCATCAAAGTTTATTCCTCTGTAGTTACTTTAGTTTCTTATTAATTCTTACATTTTGTTCTTCATCCATTTCCATTTAGTTTTCTTTGATTAGTATTATCCTCTCTTGTTTTATCTTGTTTTTTTTTAGTTTCTTTCCTGTTGCTAGTTTTATTTTATTGTTTGTATTGATGCTTACCACCAGTAATCTTCACTGTTGTGTCGTTTAATCATCATGTGTTTCACCTAATTTGCCACTCATATTGATTTTTCACTGTTCACTGCCGGATAGTCTGATCCTGAGTCACATTAGTAGTTCTGTATCCCGGTTCAGTTTCCAGCCTAAAAATCCTACTTTGTTCTCTGTTCTTAAGTGGCCGATTCTTTTGTGTTGGAACAATTATTCTGTTCATTGTTTGGCTTTTCTGATTGGCTGTTATTTAATTAATTCATGAATGGTAGATTGCTGGCTGTTTCTGATTGGTTCCTGTTTATCATTGGTAATTAAAGTTTGAACTGAAATTTTTAGCAGTTCTGATTGGTGCATCTAATTTAAGTTCAATTTCATCTGCTATTTTAAAAAGTAATTAAAAATTTTTTTTTGAAGCAGCTTTACATAACTTTTATTCTTGTGCCATTTTTACTTCCCAAGAAACTAATAAATCTATTGGTCATTCATTGATGTGCTTAAAGAAATTGTTTTTTAATAATAAATTCAGAAACAATACTAGTCATAATATCAACAGTAGTAACTCATCTCATTTGCAGGGGGGCGGTAAAGGACCTGCATAATGGATAGGGGGCGCTGGCCTAAGACAGGTTGAGAAACACTGAATTAATTAAAGCATTTATGTTATTCTGGACTAATCCAGTTTCGGAAACATAAATTTAAGATTGTGTTGAGAAACAAGTGACTCTAGGCCAGATTATTAAAGTTAGTAATGCACTAAAGGCAGCTTAATTGGGCATGTCATTAAATTTGATTAGAGAGCCTATCAGGAATCTGTATCTTATTGTTCTCCAAAAGGCCTGACAGACTCAGTAGATGGAAAATAACATTAGAGCACCAGAGCTTGTACATAAACAAGAGTTCTCTCTCTAACATAAACTGACTGGTGCATTATTGGTTAAAATATGTTTGTTGTTATTTCAGTGAAATTATTCACACTAGATAAGAAATTTTACTCGGGAGAGTATTGTTACTGTTAAGATAGCTCAATTGAAAGTTAATAGCACAGTGTCATAAAATAACTCTTAAAAGTAAAATTTTTCCCCCAAAAAGATACATTATTGTCATTTAGTAACTGTAATTAACACTGCTCACATAATAGTCTGCTGTTCAATCTAAAAGTCAGTATTCTCCACAAATGTGTCACAATTTAAAACAACCTTTCCAACAAATCTAATATTAAGTTCAAGAAACCTTGTTACAACTAATAAACATTTTTTTTGTTTGTGTTTTTTTGTTTTCTGCCGAGTTTGAAACCTTCATCCGTTAAAAAAAAACTATACTTTTCATGAAGACCAGGGATGGGACTTAATAAAAATGTTTATTCAAGTTTAAAATTAACTGGGTTTGAATCAAATGCCATAGTTACAAAATAAGTAATGGTTTAATTCCAAAAACTATGAAATTACTGGATACATAGATGAATGAAGTCTACAACAAATGTATTTACTCTTTTTAGTCTGTTCCTCTGTTTTTTCAACCATCTGATTGGAGCAAAGTGTTATTCTCTCCTTTCATCTTTCCGTTTCATGAAGCTTTAATCATTCATTGAACTGTGGGGGACGTCTGTGCTGCTGCTATATATTTTGCATTGAGATGCTATTTCAGGCTTGAATAGCTTCACTGAGAGACTAACTCCTTCAACACAGCTTAAACACAACAATAGTCTTTTTCCAGCGTCACATCAGATTGGTTTTTGAAACAGAAATGAACCAATGGATCAAAAGGAGCTGCTTCATCTTCTACCGCTGCTGTTTGTAGATGTCAGATTGTGTCAGATTTATACCAGAAACATACAGATGTGGAGGTCCCAGCTCTGGTATGTTTTAAGAGAAAGAAACTGCATTCAAATCTTTGTAACTAATTACAATTAACATATTAATGTCCCAGCCCAAATAGAAACAACCAAGTTTTTGATCGTCTTCTTCCTCTAACATAGTGTAGGTGCCATGCATTAACCTTTAACCCTCACCTTAATTTTTGTCTCATCAAGGAATCTCTATGCAGTGTAATTGTTGTTTTATGATGCAATGCTGCTAATAACTCTGTAATCCCTCACAGCAGAAAGAGTCTTTTTTTCCAATAGGAAGTTCTTCCTTAATCTCTGCCTGCCAGACTCTCTGCTGATCTCCGTGGCTGCCATGGCCATCTACACTGGCTACGTTTTCATGCCGCAGCACATCATGGCCATCCTCCACTACTTTGAGGTTGTCCAGTGAGCCGTCTCCTCTGCTGTTCCACTAGTCCAGCCTGTCGTCCATCCGCCTACCACATCCTCCAACAGCCCTCTGTTTTTCTCTGCTTGGATACACGTCCCTGGTTGAAGTCGTTCTGTCGCAGAACTTCTCTCCTCATGGAATCCAGATCAAAAGTGGAACCTGGGGTCGCTGTGCTGGAGGCCATGTAAGACTACATCCAACCGCTGTGAGAGCGGACATTGTAAGCAGTGTTTTACTTGGAGGAGAAGTGCTTCGTTTCAGCTGATGTTTGCTTTTTCACCTTTACTCAAGTGCACTTTACTGTTGGAGTGATGTGTAGTTTGTTGGACTGTATTTTGTTTAGTTGTTTAACTGACTGAGCAGGATGAGATCTCGAGATCTGGAGCTTTCCATTTTCTGTGATGAAGCTCAGCATTCCTCCAACTTGATCTGGACAATTAAACCATATGCAGCATAAAGCCTCTATAGGGAGAGCCTGTTAGCTCTGTTACAGCTACTTAACAGCAAGCAGTTTTAGCACTATGAAACATGATACTGTAGTTCTCTTTGTGGCACACAATCCTTAATATAGATTTTTTATTATTTTATCTTCTAACTTTCCTTTCTGACTCATAATTTTAGTTATATTTTATCTTTAGATCTGATTTTTTTTATTTTGTTTTTTTATTTTTTGGACCTAATAAAGTAGATGGTTGCGATACTCTGCATCCCAAAATTATAGTTCACTTATTGAGTATAAAAAAAACAATCAGCAAAAGTTTTAACAATTTTCTATCCATTATGACTTTTTTGATTCTTAACTTCAAATCTATAAACAGACAATAAATATCTGTAAAATTAATTCCACTAACCACAACTTTGAGGAATTCTAGCTCTTGAGTCAAGCTCTTCCTAGATGAGTTATAAACTGTAAAAAGCAGACAAATTCCTTTACAGACAATAGATCCAGAAAATGTGTTGCAATGAAATGATTGTGAAAATCTGATTGTGAAGAACAAAAAACATCTCTGAATTTCCTGTAACTCAAGATATGCTTTTTAATAGATACTTTCTATTTTTGTTTGATATGTAAAAAAATGTTAACCCTCCTGTGGTCCACTGAACCCCTCAAGCTTTGGACCCTGTACCCAGTCCGGTGGGATTGCAGTGACCCTGTGTGTGCTTCCCTGGTGTCTGTCCTGGCAAGACTGCAGGAGGGTTAAACAATTCAAGGTTTAGGTTGTTTTTCAGTTTTCCTTTATTGTTCATTCCAGAGATTTAACTGTGGTTGTTGTATTTGCTTAATCTCTGAAATGCTCCAAACAATCCTCAGGCATCATTGTGAGCAGCAGTTACCTCCATCCCCATTTTAATTGACCAAAATTTGGTCCTATTTCTGGAAATTGGTCCAAATTCTCACAAGGTTTGTGAGAATTTGGAGTCTATTCTCAATCCAGTGCAGCTCCTTATATGCAAGCTCAGTGGACCATAACAATCAGTTCCTCCAGCTTGGCACTTGATCAACACATGCAGGAAGGATTTACTGGACTGTCGAAAGGAAGGTTTAGTGGGAAAGAAAATCAGTCAAAATAAAGCCTAATCTAATTTAGACAAAGCTAATTTGTCCTTATAACAAAACATCGGATATCCTTTTTAATATTTTGGTTGCATTTATTAGCAACATAAACCCTCACTGCCACAGCTAAAACTTTCTCCTGCTAAAATATGTACTTTTCTTGAATGTATATCTTGTATACATATTTGTAAAGTTTTGTAGTAAGATCATTTGACTAGAGATGTTTTGGTGAAGTAATACAATTCTATATATCTGAAATGATTAAACCTGTACTTGTTTTACCTACTTCTGGTTTTCATCATGTTTAAAGTTTTGTCTTGTAAGATGGCTTTTAGTCAAATCTGAAACATTTATTTTGTTGTCTATTGATAGAAAATATAAAACATATTTTCTTGCATTTTTAGACAATGGAAGAAATGATTTTAGTTCAGTCATGAATGACACACAGACCATATAAATAAGGTGGTGTTGGCTAGTTCAGAAAAGGTTGACAAAATTAATGATGGTGACAAATCACACATACAAAGATACACAATAATGGAGGGAATTTTTCCTCGTAGCATACCGAGCATGCATACTTTGTATGCATGTAGCATGCCAAGTGTGCTACATGCATGCTCTGTATGAATGATTTCTCTGAAGTCGCAATGCAATTATATGCTTTCCACATCACTGTTTTCCTTAGAAAACTGAAGCTAATTGAATAATGAACTGAACAACTGGAATGGATTGAAATTACTTTGTTTTTTTTAAGACTCTTGAGATTACAGTTTATCATCAGTTTTAGAGCAAAACTAAGGAAAACTGTTGTAAAGTTGTTCTAAAATGAACTGAATTGAATAAAATTGCTGATTAGCAATTGTATAACATACAACTATGTTATATGTTATATCTTTAGATTTGAGACTTGTGTTTGGTTCACAAAGTATACATTACTGTCAGTCAAAGTCCATCAGAACCAAATATTTCAATAAAATTGCATAGAAAATGAATGTGGGTCATGACCCACTTATGGAAGCTCGGAGTTTGTAATTCGAAATGTAAATGTAATCAAATGTATTAGAGGAGGAAAAATTGACTTTGAAGTTGCATGATGTCAAAAACCCATTTCTGGAGAAATACATGGAGTAGTGAAACGATAGAAACTTGTAAGACAGCGGCCTCACCCAGCCATTTTAGACGCACTTATACATGTCGGGGTGAGAAAGTGCTGAATGAAATGCATTCCACTCTTTGAACTCTATTTGTGAAACCTCATCAGTTTCTTTCCGCTTCACAGATATATTCTGAAGCTCTTAACCTACAAAATCATTGTACATCTTTTGTCAAGTTTGGGGCTGCAAGAAGATAAAATACTATAAAGTTTAAATGCTTTTGCAAACAACTAACTTTACTGCGTGACTTTGCTCAGTATTCGGTGTTTCTTTTTCTCTGCTGGTCATATAAATAGACAGGAATCGACACGCAGCTTCTGTCCATTGAATCCGTTTTGTTTTGAGCTGACTGATGAATAGCAGACCCAGTTATTTAGTTCAGAGTGCTGTTTGACGTTTGTTATGCCCATGTCTAATGCTAATGCCCATCATTTCCTAAGTCTGCTATATTGTGCAGCTGTAGCAACAGTTAGTTTCCCTGCGCGTGGCGAAGATCACGTCCACTGCTAACAGGAGGAACTGTGATGGTGAAGTCGCGAGAGCTACATGTTCTCCACGTTGTTCTCAATGGCGCCGGGTACGCCCAGTGCGCGAGCGCGTCGTAAACAGCTCGTTTTGTCTTTTAACCCTGAACTGTTATAAACAGTAGAACATATAGAACATATGTTCAGCTCCACTGCTGACGGAAGGAGAACCCACAACCTCTGAAATGCTGCGGGTCTAACTTTATATTAAAGGCTCCCGAGTCCCGTTTACTTTTCCCAAAACATATTTTAATAAGAAATGTGACGTCACGTGTTGTCATTAAAGCCAGTGCCCCTCCTTCTCCTCCCTCCATTCCTCTACTCGCAGCGAACATCACATTCAGCACGTCCCACACCGCTGTCACATTCAGCACACACATTCTCTATGTGAAGCAGTTGGAACAACAGCGGAACATGTAGAACCAGCTTTTCAAAATAAAGGCCTACAATCACTGTTGCGATATGTTGGTTTAGTTTCATGATGAATAGTTGTTGTATAGTAAAAACAGCTCAAACGCTGATACAAACAGTAGGATTGGTGGCTAAATGTGTGAAAGCTGACACGTGTTCCTCCTTCACTGTTAGCTCATCTGCAGAACAGGACACGTGCAAACAGTGGAAAGGATCATCACGACTGAGCTTTCCCCAATACAATATTTGTACAGTTCTATGGTAAAGAAAAGGGCAGGCAACATCTCTGCAGACCCCACACATCCTGGACATGAACTGTTTAGAACAGAGTGCTGTTTGCAAGAAGCTACAGTGTTGTATAAAGTACTGAAATCTCAGAGTCAAGTAAAAGTATAGGTACCGCTCCAAAATATGACTTTGGTAAAGTAAAAGTCACTGACTGAAATGTTACTTGAGTTAAAGTATCTGAAACATCTTGTACTTAAGTATGAAAATTACTGTAAAAATGAATGTACTCAAGTAATGTAATGAAAAGTATCAGTAAAAAGTAAAACAAGGCAAATGCAGTTTGAATGACATTTTTTATATTTTGGTAAACTTGTCAAATACACCTAAAATAATGTACACAACCAAGTGCAGGCAAAATGAAACCTTCTAATAGATAAACCTGCAGGCATCATTTAGTTAAGAAAATTAAGTGCTTTACCTAAAACACAAGGTTAACTTAACCTGCTTTACAACTGAACCAGCGTCTTAGTAAACCTCCAGGACAGAAAATACAAAGTTTTTGTAAACCATTATGTTTTCCCTTTAAGTAAGGTCAGTGCTGAAAATGAGAATAGTCAGTACAGAAAATGAGGCCAACATGAAGAAAAAAGCCTTCATGATTACTCTACTTCACAAACTATAGGTGCACACAACTGGTCATTATGCAAAAGAAAAAAAGAATTGGGAGGGAAATGCAGCTTATTTGGCATCTGAAGAGAGAGAGCTTTTTTGTTAACTTACTGGGAAAAAGGTAATAGACCTCCGTGAAGCTGACACCCACCTACTGAAATAATTCAGCAAATAGTCTGATTTGTTAGTGCTCTCTTTGTGCAGCTTTGGTTTCCGAGATATTAAAATTTATTTTTTAGGCCATCCAAAATATATACTTTTTAAGATTACAATTACTGAAAATATTGAGTATGACTAAAAATTCACTAGAGAACAGTGTGTCTCGTGTAACAGCATAAATTTTGTGTCAGTTGGTCACAAGGCAAGAAATCTATTTCCATTCATTGGTGTCAAACTCCACTCCTCAAGGGCCGCTGTCCTGCAGTTTTTAAATGTGCCACAGGTACAAAACACTGGAATGAAATGGCTTAATTACCTCCTCCTTGTGTAGATCAGTTCTCCAGAGTCTTGCTAATGACCCAATTATTCTATTCAGGTGTGCTGCAGCAGAGGCACATCTAAAAGTTGCAGGACAGTGGCCCTTGAGGACTGGAGTTTGACACCAATGCAATTCTCAGGAGAGTTTAGATGTAAAATTTGTTGACTCTCCCTGAGTGAAACTCCGAGCGCTTGAGGAAGGGGGAGAGCTAGAGAACGGCTGGCCGAAATTAGCGTTAATGAATCGGATCAACCTTGAGCTAGACGCCGCTCATACCGGATATTGGAAGAGCCAAAATGCAAATTGAAAACAACTTTGCTGCGTTTGTTTTAACGGCACAAACCTGCACAAACAGAGCACTAACGAACCAGCCCACTTTGGTTTGTTTTGGAGCAAAATGGGGGAACGGTAACTGGCCTAAAAACATCATTTTTAATATCTCGGAAACTAAACCTGCACAAACAAACATTTTAATGGCACAAACCTACACAAACGGAGCACTAAGCAATCAGACTGTTTGCTGGACTTTTTGACGTAGTTGGGGAGGTGCGAAACCTGTGTATACTATTGGTGGTGATGAACAAGCCCAGGTAAGCAGGCTTTGTTGCAGTCAATCAGTAGGTGGGATCAAAATACTTACGTTTCTCTCTCGCTTTTTTGTAATGAGTAACTAAACCACACATTGAAAATGTATCTGAGTAAAAGTATGCAATTAAGTTTGGAAATGTATTGAAGTAAAAGTGAAAGTTATCTAATATTTTCATACCGAGGAAAGTATGAAGTACTCAAAAATATACTTAAGTAAAGTAGTGAAGTATTTTTACTTCGTTACTATACAACACTGGTGTTTACTGTTTGCTGTGTTTGCTGTGTTTACTGTGTTTGCTGTGTTTAATTGACATGAAATACCCATTGTACACACAGTTTACTGTGTATATTGTGTTTGCTGTGATGCTGTGTTTGCTGTATAATGTATTTACAGTTTGCTGTGTATACTGTGTTTGCTGTGCATACTGTGTTTGCTGTGTATACTGTTTGTTGTGTATACTCTGTTTACTGTGTTGCTATGTATACTGTGTTTACTGTGTTTGCTATTTATACTCTGTTTACTGTGTATACTGTGTTTCAGTGTTGTATAAAGTACTGAAATCTCAGAGTCAAGTAAAAGTATAGGTACCGCTCCAAAATATGACTTTGGTAAAAGTCCAAGTCACTGACTGAAATGTTACTTGAGTGAAAGTATTAAAGTATCTGGAACGTCTTGTACTTAAGTATGGAAATTACTATAAAAATGGATGTACTCAAGTAATGTAATGAAAAGTATCAGTAAAAAGTAAAACAAGGCAAATGCAGTTTGAATGAATTTTATATTTTGGTAAACTTGTCAAATATACTTAAAATAATGTACACAACCAAGTGCAGGCAAAATGAAACCTGCTAATAGTTATAACTTAACCTGCTTTACAACTGAACCAGCATCTTAGTAAACCCTCCAGGACAGAAAATGCAAAGTTTTTGTAAGCCTTAAGTTTTCCCTTTAAGTAAGGTCAGTGCTGAAAATGAGAAAAATAGTCGGTACAAAAAATGAGGCCAACATGAAGAAAAAAGCAGTTTCGATTACTCTACTTCACAAACTATAGGTGCACACAACTGGTCATTATGCAAAAGAAAAAAAAAATTGGGAGGGAAATGCAGCTTATTTGGCATCTGAAGAGGGAGAGCTTTTTTATTAACTTGGTGTTTAAATGGAAAAAGGTAACAGACCTCTGTGAAGCTGACACCCCACCTACTCAAATAATCCAGCAAATAGTCTGATTTGTTAGTGCTCCGTTTGTGCAGCTTTGGTTTCCGAGATATTAAAAATTATTTTTTAGGCCATCCAAAATAAATACTTTTTAAGATTACAATTACTGAAAATATTGAGTATGACTAAAAATTCAGTAGAGAACAGTTTGTCTCGTGTAACAGCATAAATTTTGTGTCAGTTGGTCACAAGGCAAGAAATCTATTTCCATTAGTTTCTCAGGAGACTTTGGATGTAAAATTTGTAGACTATTCCTGAGTGAAACTCCGAGCGCTTGAGGAAGGGGAGACCTAGAGAACAGCTGGCCGAAATTAGTGTTCATGAATAGGATCAACCTTGAACTAGACGCCGCTCATACCGGATATTGGAAGAGCCAAAATGCAAATTGAAAACAACTTTGCTGCGTTTGTTTTAAACGCAGCAAACAGAGCACTTACGAACCTGCCCACTTTGGTTTGTTTTGGAGCAAAATGGGGGAACGGTAACTGGCCTAAAAACATCATTTTTAATATCTCGGAAACTAAACCTGCACAAACAAACATTTTAATGGCACAAACCTACACAAACGGAGCACTAAGCAATCAGACTGTTTGCTGGACTTTTTGACGTAGTTGGGGAGGTGCGAAACCTGTGTATACTATTGGTGGTGATGAACAAGCCCAGGTAAGCAGGCTTTGTTGCAGTCAATCAGTAGGTGGGATCAAAATACTTACGTTTCTCTCTCGCTTTTTTGTAATGAGTAACTAAACCACACATTGAAAATGTATCTGAGTAAAAGTATGCAATTAAGTTTGGAAATGTATTAAAAAAGTGAAAGTTATCAAAAATTTTCTTACTCGAGGAAAGTATGAAGTACTCCAAAATATATTTAAGTAAAGTAGTTAAGAATTTTTACTTCGTTACTATACAACACTGAGAAGCTGCATCTTGAACAGAGGCAGCTTCTTGCACCATGATGACTCAGATTGACACCTTGCAAATGTGCACTAATTCAACCTTGTCTCCCTCTTTTTGTGAAAACACTGTACATAGAAAATATATTTTTATTTTACCTTTGTTATATATTAATATTTTGAAATGTTTACAGTGAGAGGCGAACAGCTAACCTCATTTGGATTAGACCTATAAGAGCCTTGCCTCTTCTATCTTCATCTACTTGTTGCAAAAGCTGGATTCTGAATATTACTGAGCTCTTTTTTTCTTTCATTGTTTTATTAACATTTTCCTCTGATTTAAAAGAAAAGGGGGGTGTTTTTTTCATTTCTTTTTTCTAGTTGCTTATCTGTATGTAATGTAATTACTCTACTGTGAAACAACAAATTAATATTTTGATGCTATTCCATTGTTTTCTGCATATTGATCAGTAACTTACATGCATAGAAGAGGCACGTAAAGTCATTTTGAGATTTAAAGCTGACATTTTATTTCGAAGTGCCTACCGGAAGCAGTATGTTGGCAAAGTGGCTGCCGCTGCAGTTTTCAGTGTTTCTAACGGCCCTGTGGTTCTCTGAGCTGTGGAACGTTTTCTGACAGTAGATCAACAGGAACATCTGCGCTTCCACTCAGACTCAGCTGAGTCTCTGACAGCTGTCCCCACACGCAACTTTTCTCTCTGTGTTTGTAAAATTTAGCTGAACTTTTTACACACTCTACCTCAGTTCAAGTCCGCCCGTCAAAATGCCCTTTATTGAGAACGTGTCGAACACGGACTTGGAGCAGCTGGCTCTGGAGCGGCTCATCCCGGCTCTGCTGTCCCACGGCTTCTGCTACGTGGACGGTCTCCTCGGGGATCTGGCCGGAAGCGCCGTGTTGGACCAGGTGGTGGAGATGCACCGCTCCGGACAGCTCCAAGACGGCCGGCTGGCAGGCTCTATCCCGGGCATCAGCCGCAAGAGCATCCGCGGGGATCAGATCGCCTGGGTGAGCGGCTCGGAGCGCGGCTGCGAGGCGATCAGCTTCCTCCTCAATCTGATTGATCGGCTCATCTCCGTGTGCGCCAGCCGCCTGGGAGACAAGGCGATCCGGGAAAGGTCTAAGGTAAGGACGCCCCCCTTAGAAACTTTAAAAACACTGACCTCAGGTGCAGTTACAATGTGTTGGCTGCACCACAGCTGCTTTAACGTTTTAGAAAATGAAGCAATCAGACTTAGATTTTAGAACCTCTGTGTTTTATATTTGCCCTGAAGCCTCCCGAGAACATCTGTGCATTTTATTGATGTTCATTACTTTTCTCTTTTCCACTTGATACATTTTTTTATGTACACAGGATAATCGCAGGATAACCTGCAGCTAAACAAGAAATACATTTTAGGATGCAGATTAAAATCACCAGCCGATTTTACAAGGACAGAAAAACATTTTTTCTAAAAAGATAATGTTCTTCCTTCTTTCCTTAGAACTGTTCCAGAAGCAGATCAAGTAAAATACCGCGAGATCATTTATTTACATGATAAGGATGGATTTGCCTGAAAGCATGAAGGATTTTTCTTCATAGTTGTTTTTCTACTTCCGATCTGATTCGTTCTTGTTTTGCTTCTATTAATAACAAAAATGTAATGGACGAAAAAACTGCAGCTATAAAGTTTGTGTATTTTTTGTCTGATCAGAACAAAAATGAATGATTACTTTTTTTGGTTTTGGTTTCTAGGGATGCACGATATATCAGTCATTTTTTAAAAAAAAACATTGGTATCGGTCTAATAAATGAAGCATATTTAGTTTTCTTTTGGTTCTGGACAGGAGTGGAGGAGGTTGGTCATGTGACAGTGACAGTGATGCAGCAAAGAATTGTGGGGAGTTTAACTGAATCAGAGGTGTGGTCTTTTCTTTCAAGGTGTCAAAAGCCATAGTGGAAAACCAGAATGTTGTTAAATATCGGTTATGGGCTGAAACAGCAACATTAATATTGAATATTGACCTTGGTCCCAGCTTTCATATTGGTCCACTCCTAATACTCCCAGTTTGTTTATTAAATACTGGGAAACATTCTCTGTGTTACTGTTTGCTTGTTGTTTTGGCAGAGCTGCAGCATCTACAGCAGCAGCATTAAACAGATTGCTCCACGTTTCTCTTAGGCTGCCCCCTTCTGGCGTCAGCCATTCATTACATACACATGCAGACTTCAACACACACTTCAGACCTCATTAGTTCTGACTCGTTCAGAATCCAGGGAAGCTTTCTGACAGAAAAACGATACATTAAATAAGCAGAAATGTTCAACCACAGGGTTGAACATTAGATATGTACAGACGCCAACAGATATGCGTCTATAGCTCATCACTGTCTGCACCTGGTGGACAGTAGACCGAGTGTTGCTGAGGTCCGAAACGGCCATTATGTCATCCAAAGAGCCACCAGTTCCACAGCATCTTGCGTGAAGGTGTCAGTTCAGTGGGTCAACGCTCTCCTTCCTGACCCCGTCAGGCAGGCGGGATAAATGAACCTGTACACACTGTGTTCTCATCACTAGTTTGTTTGGAAAACTTTCCTGAGCCAGAGTTTAGATAAAACATGATGGAACACCCACTGCCACTGGTGAGGCTCACGCCTTCATCTCCATGATCTTCCACTCATTCAGATTTTCACTGCCTCACTTCTTCTCAGAACCAATTCAGGCTTGCTCTCTCACACAGATTTACAGTAAACTAAACACAAACAAGCACACACACTCGCACACACATTCCCAGCATACCCGCCCATCTCCACCTCCAGCAGTGTACAGTAAGGCCTTATCAGACATCTGTTTGGATCAGATGGAACGTTGGAAGGGGGTGTTAAAGGAAGCAAGCCGACACACACACTCACACACACAGTACCTCTTGGTGGGGGAAAAAAACAAAACAAAAAAAAAAAACTTTGGAAAGATGATCAACATTTCCTTGGAAAACCATAAACCCCTCAAACTTAAACAGCATATTTCTAACCTGTTTGATGTGAATTTGTCATTTATGTTTTTACAATGTCAGCAATCGGGGCCGGGCCAAGCCTTTTGGGGGCCATTGGCAGATATTCATTGGGGCCCCCCGTACACAATGAAAATATGTCAACTTCGGATTCATTATCATTCCTATGTAACATACATTTTATTTTTATTTTTTGGCATGATGTAAATTAATTATATCTTACCAGTGTTATTGTGGATAATAACACTGGTATTATCAGTGTTAATAATACCAGTGAAAAGATATTTGTTGGTGTGGGTTTCTAAATCTAACTGCTTTTATACAGATATTCACAAAAAAATTAAGAGACATGTTGTCAGCAATTCATAGAATAAAAGAATAATGTTCATTTTACTCAAACATACACCTGTAAAGAGTGAAATCAGAGAAACTTAAATTTTTTTCCAGAGGTTTATATTCTCAGTTTGAAACAGAATCTAGGTGCTTTTGGGGAGAATCGAGCTCCCACACCAACCCCACCTGGTGCAACAGTCCTAAGCAGCCGCTTAACTCACGTATGCCTTGGGCTGCCTCTGACCAGGAGCACAACATGAACTTACAGCTCTGCCTTTTCAAACGGAACGATTTGGAATGAGCGGCTCTTTTATTTGTGCTTCAGAAATTGAAGCAGTAGCAGTCGTTTCACATAAAAGTCAGTGAGAGTCCGTTTGTTGAGGTGTTGGAGACTGGCACAGAAGCAGTGGAAAGATGTGGGCAGCTGTGCAGACGGCCTGCAGCTCCACATGCCTCACGTAGCTCTGTCATTAAACCATCAACAGGCTGGACATCAGCCAAATTGCTGCTCAAAGCGTCCCAATCCAACCACCACCCTGGGCTTTCTTTGTAAATAAGATAAGATAACATTTAAACTTAGAGGGTTTGGTTCTGAATCTCTTTCTTCAGCTGGGCTCAACTTCCCCTCCTCTGTGTTTCTACATTTTTTTCACTCCGCTTTTGTGGCGATGATGATAAAAATGAGAGTACAGCGCACATGGGCGTACGTGCTTTGGTGCTAGTGAGAACACAAGCTTGCGTGATCTTCCCACAGCCAAACTGCGGTGCCGGATCAGTTCACCAGCTCTTTATCAGCGCTGGGGGTTTGTCGTCATCAGCAGCCGAGAGGAGCTGACGTCAAGACAAACAGGACAGAGTTCCACAGTAAAGAAGTCACTGCAGTATCAATGTGTGCAGCAGTGATTTTCCAGAGATCTGCTCAATTATTCTGTTTCAAGTTGAATGGATGCAAATTCTGCAGGGCAGTAGTTTAGTTAGATAGTCTGTCTTCACTGGGTTTATAATTTAGTGGCGATAGCAAGGCAGGGAAAGAAGCAAAGACAGGAAAGATATAGAAGAAAAGAAGGTCAATTGTAATTTGTATTATGATCTTAATGTCCTGCAATTGAGTAATTCAGAAGTTTCGATGTCTTTCTCCACTGAGGTTCACTCCATTCCTGTTTTGTCGTCTTTAGTCTAATTCTGGTCTGTTTGTGTACAAAGTCTGGTTTATTTCTGGAAGTGTGACATCCAGAAATAAACCAGACTTTGGTCTGCATCAGACTTTGGTCTGATGCAGACCAAAGTTCACTTCAGTTGAAGTGAACATTGTTGCTGTTCAACCAAGCAGACCAGAGACTGTTCCAAAAGCAAAAAATGCAGTGCATTTTGGGTAAATTCAGTCAAAACAAATGTGTGAGACTATGGCCAGCTGGAGAGATGGCTCTTATTTTTTTTATTTTATTTATTTTTTTGTCCTCTCCTCGGGCTGCCACCTTATCGTGGTGGAGGGGTTTGAGTGCCCCAATGATCCTAAGAGCTATGCTGTCGGGGGCTTCATGCCCCTGGTAGGGTCACCCAAGGCAGACAGGTCTTAGGGGAGGGACCAGACAAAGCGCAGCCTGACGACCCCTATGATGAACAAAAACCTTGGTTCTCGTGTTCCCTCGCCCGGACGCGGGTCACCGGGGCCCCCACTCTGGAGCCAGGCCTGGAGGTGGGGCACGTTGGCGAGCGCCTGGTGGCCGGGCTTTTACCCATGGAGCCCGGCCGGGCTCAGCCCGAAGAGGAAACATGGGTCCCTCTTCCAATGGGCTCACCACCTGTAGGAAGGGCCATAGGGTCGGGTGCATTGTGTGATGGGTGGTGGCCGAGGGAGGGGGGTCCTGGCGGTCCGATCCTCGGTTGCAGAAACTGGCTCTTGGGACGTGGAATGTCACCTCTCTGGTGGGGGAAGGAGCCGGAGCTGGTGTGTGAGGCTGAGAGGTTCCGGCTAGAAATAGTCGGTCTCACCTCGACGCATGGCTCTGGTTCTGGAACCAGTCTCCTTGAGAGGGGCTGGATGTATTTCCACTCTGGAGTTGCCCATGGTGAGAGGCGTCGAGCAGGGGTGGGCATTCTTGTTGCTCCCCATCTTGGCGCCTGTACGTTGGGGTTCACCCCGGTGAACGAGAGGGTAGCCTCCCTCCGCCTACGGGTGGGGGGGGACGGGTTCTGACTGTTGTTTGTGCTTACGGGCCGAATGACAGTTCAGCTTACCCACCCTTTTTGGAGTCCTTGGAGGGGGTACTGGAGAGTGCCCCTCCTGGGGACTCCCTTGTTTTGCTAGGGGACTTCAACGCTCACGTGGGCAATGACAGTGAGACCTGGAGGGGCGTGGTTGGGAGGAGTGCTCCCTCCGATCTGAACTCAAGTGGTGTTCTGTTGCTGAATTTCTGTGCTCGTCCCGGATTGTCCATAACAAACACCATGTTCAGGCATAAGGGTGTCCATATGTGCACTTGGCACCAGGACACCCTAGGCCGCAGTTCGATGATCGATTTTGTCATCGTTTCGTCGGATCTGCGGCCGTATGTCCTGGACACTCAGGTGAAGAGAGGTGCGGAGTTGTCCACTGACCACTACCTGGTGGTGAGTTGGCTCCGGTGGTGGGGGAGGATGCCGGGTCAGACCTGGCAGGCCCAAAACGTGTTGTGAGGGTCTGCTGGCAACGTCTGGCGGAGTCCCCTGTGAGACGGAGCTTTAACTCCCATCTCCGGCAGAGCTTCAAACACGTCCCAGGGGAGCCTGGAGGACATTGAGTCCGAGTGGACCATGTTCCGTGCCTCCATTGTCGAGGCGGCTCATCGGAGCTGTGGTCGCAAGGTTGTCGGTGCCTGTCGTGGTGGCAACCCTCGAACCCGTTGGTGGACACCTTCGGTGAGGGATGCTGTCAGGCTGAAGAAGGAGTCCTAACGGGCCTTTTTGGCCTGTGGGACTCCGGAAGCGGCTGATGGGTACCGGTGGGCGAAGCGGCGTGCGGCTCAGGTGGTTGCTGAGGCAAAAACTCGGGCGTGGGAGGAGTTCGGAGAGACCATGGAGAAAGACTTCCGTATGGCTTCGAGGCGATTCTGGTCCACCATCCGGCGTCTCAGGAGGGGGAAGCAGTGTAGCACCAACACTGTTTACAGTGGGGGTGGTGTGCTGCTGACTTCGACTTGGGACGTTGTGGGTCGGTGGGCGGAGTACTTCGAAGACCTCCTCAATCCCACCAACATGCCTTCCATTGAGGAAGCTGAGCCTGAGGACTTTGGGTTGGGCTCCCCAATCTCTGGGGACGAGGTCGCCGAGGTAGTTAAAAAGCTCCTCGGTGGCCGGGCCCCGGGGGTGGATGAGATTCGCCCTGAGTATCTCAAGGCTCTGGATGTTGTAGGGTTGTGTTGGTTAACGCGACTCTGCAGTATCGCATGGACATCGGGGGCAGTTCCCTGGATTGGCAGTCTGGGGTGGTGGTCCCCCTGTTTAAAAAGGGGGATCGGAGAGTGTGCTCCAACTATAGAGGGATCACACTCTTAAGCCTCCCTGGCAAGGTCTATTCAGGGGTACTGGAGAGGAGGGTCCGTCGGATAGTTGAACCTCGGATTTTGGAAGAGCAGTGTGGTTTTCGTCCTGGTCGTGGAACACTGGACCAGCTCTACACCCTCAGCAGGGTCTTGGAGGGTGCATGCAAGTTCGCCCAACCAATCTACATGTGCTTTGTGGACTTGGAGAAGGCGTTCGACCGTGTCCCTCGGGGTGCCCTGTGGGGGGTTCTCCGGGAGTATGGGGTACCGGGCCCTTTGATACGGGCTGTCAGGTCCCTGTATGACCGGTGTCAGAGTCTGGTCCGCATTGCCGGCAATAAGTCGGGCTCGTTCCCAGTGAGGGTTGGACTCCGCCAGGGCTGCCCTTTGTCACCGATTCTGTTCATTACTTTTATGGACAGAATTTCTAGGCGCAGCCAGGGTGTTGAGGGGATCCGTTTTGGTGGCCTTAGGATTGCATCTCTGCTTTTTGCGGATGATTGGTCCTATTGGCTTCATCGGGACGTGATCTTCAGCTCTCACTGGAGCGGTTGGCAGCCGAGTGTGAAGCGGCTGGGATGAGGATCAGTGCCTCCAAGTCTGAGACCATGGTCTTGAGTCGGAAAAGGGTAGAGTGCCTTCTCCGGGTCGAGGGAGATGTCCTGCCCCAAGTGGAGGAGTTCAAGTATCTCGGGATCTTGTTCACGAATGAGGGAAGAAGGGAGCGTGAGATCGACAGGCGGATTGGTGCAGCGTCCGCCGTGAAACGGGCGCTCTACTGGTCCGTCGTGGTGAAGAGAGAGCTGAGTCAAAAAGCGAAGCTCTCAATTTACCGGTCGATCTACGTTCCTACCCTCATCTATGGTCATGAGCTTTGGGTAATGACCGAAAGAACGAGATCGCGAATACAAGCGGCCGAAATGAGTTTTCTCCGTAGGGTGGCTGGGCTCTCCCTTAGAGATAGGGTGAGAAGCTCGGTCATCCGGGAGGGACTCAGAGTAGAGCCGCTGCTCCTCCACATCGAGAGGAGCCAGTTGAGGTGGCTCGGGCATCTGGTCAGGATGCCTCCTGGACGCCTCCCTGGTGAGGTGTTTCGGGCACGTCGGGCCCGCCCGGGGGCGCCTCCGGCTGGCTTGGGACGCCTCGGGATTCCCCCCGGGGAGCTGGAGGAAGTGGCTGGGGAAAGGGAAGTCTGGGCCTCCCTTCTTAAGCTGCTGCCCCCGCGACCCGACCCCGGATAAGCGGCAGAAGATGGATGGATGGATGGATGGATGGATTTTTTTTTTGTGTTTTAGCACAAACAACAGAGAAATCTTGGAAAGACACAAAGTATCAACACAGGGAGTGAATATTGTTCCATCTTTCATGTTTCTGCTGCCTGTTGCTAAACCCAACATGTCCACATCTTGGAGCTGAGGGGCTCCAGCACCTTTACTCTGAATCTCACTAGTGAAAGCAGTGAAACAATAGTTTCACTGCTTTCACTAGTGATAAAATGGATCCAGCTATTTGGTGGATCACAAGTCGCTGATCCGCCAAATAGCTGGATCAGCTATTTGTGGCATTGACTTTGCTTTTTTTTTTTTTTTGTGGTAGGAAGTCCACAGTTTATATTGACCTTTACAATCTCATATTTGATCATCATATCCTGGTTTTAGCCAAGCAAACACTTCCTGCTCAGGTGTAAAGGTCACGGCCAATCAGGACGTGCATGCAGGATAAACAGTGCTCCTTATCCACTCTAAAACAAGATTCAACTTGTAGAAAACTAATATTTACAGCTTTGTTCCACCCAGAAGTTCTTATCAGGCTGATGGAGTTGATGAAATTGTCGGTCTGTTGTAACAAAGTGAGAGACTTCTCACTGCTAAAGAATACAACATGTCTCTTCTCATTCGCACTCAAATGCCAGATGTAGAGCATGGTTGATTTAGAATGGGATCTTTAAGAAAGATTGATGCGTACGTGACCCAGGAGTGAATATTGCCTCAGGATATGAGCTGAAGTTAACCCTCACATGCCCACGCTTTAATAGCTGTTTTCAACACACCTTATAAATTACAGTGCAAAGTCTAACTCGCTTTCCCTTACCACTGACTCCTGAAGTTCACCCCTGTTTCGATTTGTTTTCCTTAAGGACTGGTGGTCCAAACTAGGCCAGTCCTGCATAACAGCACAGCTAGAAACGCCCACACACAAACCTACGTGTGCAAAGACGAGTAAGCATGTGTTCTGTTTGTGTACGTGCTGCTGAGAGTGTAGGCACACAACTTTATGACACACCCGTGATGTGCTCCAGAATATTAGCAAATAACTCTGCATGCAGGCGGCTGCACAGGAAGCTTCTGCCATCTGCTGCAGCTGATATTCTTCAGCTCCTGAGTTGGTGCTGATGGTGTGAAGTACTCACTGTGAATCCTCTTCCTCATCAATATTCTTTTAGATGGAGACATTTAACACTTTTTGCTATCTAGAATCAACTTTGATGATGTATTCCCTTGGATAACTTGTAATGTCTTCCATTGTTCCGATGCTTCCTATTTATGTGAATCTGTTTGTCGTTAGGCCATGGTGGCATGCTACCCAGGAAATGGGGCAGGCTACGTGAAGCATGTGGACAACCCAAACCGTGACGGACGCCATCTTACCTGCATCTACTACCTGAACAAGAACTGGGACCCAAAGGTGCCGCAAGCTCTTTGTCTTCTCTGTACATGGCCATGATGGCTTGAATACAGCACAATGATGGTGAAATGAAAACGTTAACTTTAAATTGCTGAGCCAATTGAAAATTGGAATTGCACCGCCCCTCAGTGACTGTTGCTTAATAGTTCGACATGTTTGTGCTGACAGGAGCATGGTGGTGTCCTCAGGATCTTTCCAGAAGGAAAACCATACGTGGCTGACATCAAGCCGCTTTTTGACAGGCTCCTCATCTTCTGGTCTGACCGCAGGAACCCACACGAGGTGCAACCCTCCTATTCCACAAGGTAAACCTCAGAAAAAATGCTCATTATCTATTTTTAAAAATCCTACAATTTGAATAGATGGGAGCCACAAACGATTTTAGATACTGACTGTCTCTAAAATGCCTATCTCTATACTTCAAACACCAAATAAATGCACTGTATGCATATTTATGCACACAGTGGAAAGCATCCTGGCAAATGTACAAAAGCTAACATCCATGCGCTGCTTCATCTCCGATCTTGGATGTCAGCAGGAAATGAATGTTGCACCTGGATTGAAATAATGTTTCAAGTAGCATTACACTATGTACAATAAAAATATAATAATAAAAAATCTGAGAAATGTAGCCACAAACAGACGGGGCTCCACTGAACCATTCTTGCAGATTTTATATTTGTAACTTGTCAAAAAGATGCAATCACTGAAGTCACTGTTGTATTGGTTTCAGGTATGCCATCACAGTTTGGTACTTTGACTCTGAGGAGCGAGCCCAGGCTAAGAAGCGCTTCAGAGCTCTAACAGGTAGCAACGCTTTACCTCTACTGCTCTTTGTAAAGTTAGCACCAAAAATCATAGTTTTATCTTCAAATATTTGCCTGGTTTTATTTCCTATTTGGCTTGTTCTGTTTTTGACCTTAAAGCTTTTCTTTTCATTTCAGCTTCTACAGAGCAGCAGGGCAGCAGCTCTAGTTGATGGTGAGGAAACACTGCCACCTAGTGTTTGGAGAGAAAATCACACTTTCACTGAGAAGGACAAAAGACGTATTGTTGGATGCACAGACGAGTCTTGTGGTCTCCAGTTCTCCGAAATACATATTTCCGATGCTGCTCTGACTGAGTCAAGGCTGAGACAGAGCTGGCAGGACTGCATCCATTTAACCAGAGGAGCTGTTCTGGACTACTTTCGTTTTTTGTTTAATCATTGTGTAACTCTGCCAACTCTTGCTGAGTGTCCAGCTGAGACTCCAGCCTTGATCCCACAGCTTCTGTGAGATCAAGGAGAAAAGTTGTCAGAAAGCCTGCAGAGTTTACATGGACATGAAAACGACGAGCCTATGAGACAAATGATCCAGAGCTTGTTTCACCACCAGTCTGGCACACATGTATGATGCAGGTTTACAAACTGACAGGAAAAGACACTATGTAATATCTGAATATAAACAATGAAAGCTGAATTTAGAAAAGTCTTATTAAAACATATGTTGCATCAAACCTGACACTTCACTCAAATTTGAATTTTTTTAAAGAAATGTTACAGATTTCCCTATAACATAAATGGCTTACCACAGGCAAAGCTAAACAAGAAAACAAGTTAAGAAGAGATTAAATTATATTGTATATATAATATAGACTTCTTCAGAAACGCATGACACTGAATTTCTGAAATGCTGTAATGCAGGGAACAAAAACACATTTGTTTACAAACTGTTACGAATTAAAGATTTATGTACAGATCAATTAAACACAATGATGTTTTTGCTGCTTTGTTTGCACTTAACATAATTATTTTGGGAAGGTCACAGAAAGAAATGGCTTACAGAAACTTCCAAAATTAAAAAGACATGCTTGTAATTCATTACAAGAGCACATTCTTGAAATGCAAAAAGAAATGTCATTGATATTATCTTGATGTTTTTCATCTCCATTGAGCTCTAGTCCAGTTTAATGAGATAAGGTAATCCTACAGCTACTAGGATTAGTAGCTGACCTGGGATAAAATTAGTTTTTGAAATTTGAAGAACGGACATCACATGGTCTCGCTCTTAAATAACGACTGAGGGTGCTGATGCCGCCAGACGCCAGCCCTTCGTGAACTTATGTAAGAGCGAAGTGGGTAGGGCTACTTTGGTTTCTTTCCTTGCTGAGAATGGGAAGAGACCCTCTGGGAATTGGGTGGTGAAGTTTTATTCAGTTTCAATGGAGTTATAATGGAGAGCTGCAGTCAGAACAATAGCGCCAGCTTATTTTTGCCCTGCAGTGTGCTTCTCTCTGCAGCAACAGTAGGATTTAACTTGAAACCTGAAACTTGGCTCAGTCTGAGATTCCAACAGAGGGAAGTGAGAAGGTGTCGCTCTGAAAGGTTCTGCTTTGGGGCCTATGGTTCCAAAACACCAGATGAAACATAAAGGTCAAGGTAACAAAACTTCCTTCAGTGCCTCAAAATAGCAACCAGCTTGCCATGGATTGAGTCAACATCCTACTGTGGATGGAGCAGCACCAATTTCTGGAATATTTTTTTTTTTTTTTTTATGATAATCCATGTTCACACCAGGTTACCCAGTTATAGTTTCATGCTGTATCTGCTTGTCCATGGCCTTAGATATACAAGTCCAGACACAAGAATCACAAACATTTCCTAAAATAATCTAATCTGTTACTGAGCAAAAAAACCCAAACATTTCTGGTCTTTAATTCAGAAAGAATTAAAGAGTTCATCGTCTTTGTATCAGAACATTAATTTAGTTTGGGTTATTGCAATTATTACTATTATTTCATCAAAAAAACATTAAAATATGTAAAGATGTCTTTGTGTTGTGTGTCCTTGGCTCCACCAGAGGGAAACCTTTAATGATTCTACTGATACTCTGACAGAATCTGTGTGAAGCTGCCAAATTGCTCATGTTATCAAGTTCCAGGCTGAATGTATAATGAAGTTCAAGCATTCTTACATTGCATTTCAGCATGCTTTGACTCAGCAATGCTGAAACATAAAATCCGTCTTCATTTTGAGCTTCTGAGCCGAAACCAAAATCAAAAGTAATATTCAGAACTGTTCATGATTCCATCCACCTCTTGTTCTAACAAAAGAAAAGTAATCCTAGAGTGATCCCAAAGTGATCCCATCCATTAGCGTGTATGCATTTCATTGAATGGGTTATTGTGTGTTCTGTGTCGTGTCAGACGTCCATGTTGGAAATCCAGTGAAAGGTTTTGGTTTAGTTCTATCAGTCCAGTGCTGGGAGATTTTATCCAGTGTGAATGTTTCAACTCTGCATATGGATAATACATAAAATTTTTTCAGTTGAATTGGCAATGTTAAAACATCCACAACTTATATTTTTTTCAGGGCGATAACATAAAAATGTCCAGAGAAAATACAGGATAATAAAAAGGTGATTTATTACAAAATAAACCAAAGTTTTCACAAAGCCAAGACACAATACAACTTAACCCAATTAAAACAAAAGAAAAGGGCAGGCAGCTTTAAGAAAACTTAAGTGCAAACTAAATTACAAACTGCCCAAACGAGTCAGTCTAAAGTAACTCTAATAAACCAAAAGGGAAATGAAAAAAAAAACAAACACACAAAAGAAGCAGCAACCCTCCCAAGCACCAGCTTCTAGCTTATAAAGACAACGCAATCACATCAACCTGCTTTTTAGCAGAGCAAACAACAAAGTGTCCAAAATTGCCAAAGACAATCAAACAAAAGGTGGGGAACAGCAGAGCAAAACCTCCTCTTACAAGCTGTCCCCCTGAAGGAATGTCTCAGGAGCCTTTTATAGGAACAGGTGAGTCTCATTATCATCTGATGGGCTTGCAGTTCTCAGCTGGTCCAATGGGGTGTAGCTCCTACAGCTTCCAGGCAGCCAATCAGGAGGTGACGCATCATCACAGCTGAACCTGCATAACAAGACCCTGCACAGACCCAAGAGGCCAGGGGCTGTAACATTCAACTTCGAACAACCCAGAACTTATATTTTTCAAGGTGTTCAGGGCGATAACATAAAAAATGTCCAGAGAAAATAAGGGATAATAAAAAGGTGATTTATTACAAAATAAACCAAAGTTTTCACAAAACCAAGACACAATACAATTTAACCCATTTAAAACAAAAGAAAAGGGCAGGCAGCTTTAAGAAAGCTTAAGTGCAAAGTAAATTACAAAATGCCCAAACGAGTCAGTCTAAAGTAACTCAAATAAACCAAAAGAGAAATGAGAAAAAAACAAACACACAAACGGAGCAGAAAACCTCCCAAACACCAGCTTCTAGCTTATAAAGACAACCGAAATCACATCAACCGGCTTTTTTAGCAGAACAAACCAACAAAGAGTCCAAGATTGCCAAAAACAATCAAACAAAAGGTGGGGGAACAGCAGAGCAAAACCTCCTCTTACAAGCTGTCCCCCCTGAAGGAATGTCTCAGGAGCCTTTTATAGGAACAGGTGAGTCTCATTATCATCTGATAGGCTTGCAGTTCTCAGCTGGTCCAATGGGGTGTAGCTCCTACAGCTTCCAGGCAGCCAATCAGGAGGTGACGCATCATCACAGCTGAACCTGCATAACAAAACCCTGCACAGACCCAAGAGGCCAGGGGCTGTAACACTCCCCCCCTTAAATTACAAAACCAAATTTTGTAACTACCAAGTATCACACAAAAAACAAATCCATACTCACATCCTGGACAGGCCATCTGCGAGAACATTGTCTGTTCCTTTCTTATGATGGATGTTCATGTTGAATTCTTGTAAAAGCAATGCCCACCGCATAAGGCGCTGATTGTGGTTGTACATACGTGAAAGAAAAACTAACGGATTATGATCAGTGAACACATCGATCGGCAAACTACTGGAACCAAGGTAAACATGGAAGTGCTGAAGAGCCAACAACAGAGCCAAGGTTTCTTTTTTCAATGGTGGAGTAGTTTAGTTGATGCTTGTTAAATTTGCGGGGAAAAAATAGCAAATAGGATGATCTAAGCCCTGCAAATCTTCTTGAATCAGTACTGCACCAGCCCCCAACAGCACTAGCATCCACCTCTAACTTGAAAGGTCGGGTCAGATCAGGTGCAGCTAATACTGGTGTATGGCAAAGGAGAAACTTAGCACTTTCAAAAGCGTTTTGGCATTCCTGTGACCAAACAAAGTCAGTGTTTGGGCTAAGTAGATTGGTTAGTGGTTGAACTACTGAGGAGAAGTTTCTGCAAAAGTTCCGGTAATAGCCAACCATGCCCAGAAATCTACGCAGCTCACGTCGTGTTTTGGGTGTGGGATAATCAGTAATTGCCACAATTTTAGCGTTGAGGGGACGGACTTGGCCTTGTCCCACCTCTCTGCCTAAGTATGTTATAGTGGCCTTGCCGAATTCACACTTTGCGAGGTTAAGGGTCAGGGATGCTTGGGCCAAACTGTGAAATACTTGATACAGTGTTTGCAAATGTTCCTGCCAGGTTTTAGTATACACCACCAGATCATCTAAATACGCACTGCAGTTGGAGATGCCGCGCAGTACTGTATTTATTAGCCTCTGAAAAGTAGCAGGAGCATTACACATACCAAACGCCATAACAGTGTATTGTAAAAAGTCATCTGGGGTCACAAAAGCTGAAATGTTGGAAGCCCTTTCAGTCAAAGGGACTTGCCAATAACCCTTAAGAAGGTCTAACTTTGTGACATATTTTGCAGCTCCAATATTGTCCACACAGTCCTCAATTCTGGGGAGAGGATAGGCATCAGGCACAGTGACAGAATTTACTTTACGAAAGTCAGTGATAAAGCGGGGTGAACCATCTGACTTGGTTTCTAACAAACAAGGTGAGCTCCAGGGACTTTGACTTGGTTTGGCTAAACCATGTTCCAGCAGGTATTCAGTTTCCTGTTTCATTAGGGAACGTTTTGTGGGATTAGCACGATAAGGATGCTGTTTGATTGGTTTTGCATCCTGTACATCTATGTCATGCTTTAGGACTGTTGTAACTGTGGGTACGTCATTGAATAAACATGTGTACTCATCAATTAAAACCGTTATATCCTTTTGTTGTTCAGGGGACAAATGTTCAAGCTGACTCTGCAGAGATTTTAACATCTCTGAGTTTGTAAGGCGGGGACTAGAACAGATGGGATAATTCACTCGTAAGCCATCAGCATTGATTAGCTCATCTACTTCTAGCTGTGTTGTGACCGCAACTGGAGCATACACCTCAATAGGTTCTGGTGCAGGTCGAGAATGGTATAATTTAAGCATGTTTACATGGCAAACACGGGTTTTTCGTCGCCGATTAGGGGTGCCAATGACATAATCATTCTCCCCTACTTTTTCTAAAATGTCATAAGGGCCATCAAATTTGGCGGACAAGGCTGAACCAGGAACAGGTAGAAGGACAACAACCTGATCTCCTACTTGGAAACCTCTTTTAACAGATGTTTTATCATAGTGATGCTTCATTTTTCTTTGAGCATCAACTAAATGCTTCTTAGCTAGAGCATTAGCTTGACCCAGGCGCTCACGAAAGTCTTGCACATACTTAGTTACCCTTTTGTTAGTACCTTCTGCAGGAACTAAGAAAGTTTCTTTTAAAAGCTCTTAAAGGGCCACGGGGTGTGTGTCCAAATACTAGTTCTGCTGGACTGAACCCAAGGGATTCCTGAACAGCCTCTCTAGCAGCAAACAATACAAACGGAACTCCCTCATCCCAACTTTTGTCAGTTCCCAAGCAGTACTTGCGTAGCATTGATTTCAAGGTCTGATGCCAGCGTTCTAAAGCACCTTGGGACTCTGGATGGTAGGCAGATGAAACAACATGCTTAATGTTTAAGCTTTTAGCCACCTGTTTGAACAGCTTTGACTGAAAATTTGTTCCTTGATCTGTTTGTAGAGTCTTAGGTAAACCAAACACAGAAAAGAACTTTGTCAGAGCCTTAACAACTGATTTGGCTGTAATCTTATTCAATGGAATGGCTTCTGGGAATCGCGTTGCGGCACACATAATTGTGAGCAAATATTGATTTCCACACTTTGTTCTGGGTAAGGGTCCCACACAGTCTACTATGACATGGTCGAATGGTTGGTCTATCACTGGAATTGGGCATAATGGAGCAGGTGGTATTACCTGATTTGGTTTGCCAGCAATTTGGCACACATGACAGCTACGACAGAACTTGGAAACGTCACGTTTCATACCAGGCCAGAAAAAGTGCTTTAACAAAAGCTGGTATGTTTTGGTCACACCTAAGTGACCAGACCACCGGCTTTCATGAGCCAGAGATAGAACTTTCTGTCTATACGGGGTGGGCATAACGATCTGTTTAACTTTACTCCAGTCTGAACCTCCTGCACCTGATGAAGACCACTGACGCATTAAGACACCCTGTTCCACCATGTAAGCTTGTTTCTCTTTATTGGCTTGCTCAGCACTTACCACATTCTTGAAACATCTTTGTAATGTTTCATCAGCTTGTTGAGCAGATGACAAATGTTGTCTGGTCATTGGGATAGGCACTTTCTCCCCGAGTGGACTAGGCTCCTCCAGCTCCATCGAATCTGGAAGCAACGTCATGCTCTTACTTTTGGCTTGTGCATCACCCTCACTGGAAAATGGAGACATCAAAATGGAGTCAGAAATAGAAATCTCAGGGTCCTTACGTGCCTGTGCACGGGTGACCACACAGGCTGGGTACAGCGCAGAATCTGAAGAGTCTGGGGTTGTCCGACTTAAGGGATTGTCTAAAACCTCCAGACTGGGAAGTACTAAACCTCCAGCAATGTCGTTCCCCATTAACATGGCCACCCCACCTATGGGCAAATCTGGGCAGACAGCCACTGGGTAAAATCCTGTGACCAGCTTTGATTTTATATACACTCTGTGGACTGGTCTAGGAGCGTAGCCCATCTCTATCCCCCCTCAGAACAGTGTTGTAACCACAAGCACTCTCAGATGAGAAAGGTAAAACATTTGAGAGGATGATTGACTGGGCACCTCCAGTGTCTCTCAGGATGTTTACTGGCTTTAAGTCAGAGGGATCAGCAGTCAGAGAGATCAAACCTTCAAAAATGAATGGGGCAAAACATGGATCCAGTAGTTTGTCACCACAACCAGCATTCTTATCACGGGGTTCTTTTTTCACAAAACCAACACCTTTAGTTGGTTGTTTTGGCTGGGTTTTGCGTTTTAGAGCTAAACAATCAGCGATGACATGTCCAGGTTTATGACAGTAAAAACATTCGCGGCTTTCTTTTGGAATGGTGTTTTTGACCATCTGGGACGGTGGCACAGACTTAGCGTGTGACTTTTCATTACCAACAAAGGATGGCTTATGGGTAAGCACATACTCATCGGCAAGAACAGCAGCAGATGCTATAGTGTTCACCTTCTGCTCATTCAAATACAACACCACCCGATCAGGAATGCACATTTTAAAGTCTTCTAACAGTATTAGCTCACGCAAGGTGTCATAATTGTTGACCTTAGATGCAGCACACCATTTATCAAAGAGAATGCCTTTCTCTCTGGCAAACTCAACATGCGTTTGTCCGGCAATTTTCTTTTTGCTGTCGAAACTTCTGTCGATAAGCCTCTGGAACCAACTCATAGGCTTGTAGGACAGCAGCTTTGACCCGATCATAATCTAAGCTATCTTGTAAAGGAAGTGCTGCTAACACCTCTTGAGCTTTTCCAGAAAATTTACATTGCAACAGAAGAGGCCAAGTTTCCCTAGGCCACTGCAAAGCACCAGCAATGCGTTCAAATGCTGCAAAGTATGAGTCAACTTCAGATTCTCTAAAAGCAGGTACTAAAGAAATATACTTACTGATGTCGAATGAAATAGCAGACATGGAGGTGGAACCTGGTGGGTCAGGGACAGAGGGCACTCGAGTCTGGGCCTCCAGCTCAAGTTTGCGCAGCTTTATAGCTTTGTCAGCCTCTATTTCCAGCCTTCTGATCTCAAGCTCCAGCTGAGCTTTTCTGTCCTGGGCTTTTTCCTCAGCCTCCATCTGGAGACGTGCCAACCGCACCTTCAAACGAGCTCCATCTCGTCCTTCTGAACTCACAGAAGACAGTGGGTCATAGCGAGGGAGTGTACGAGGTGTCTTCCCCCGGTCACTCACTGCTTCCTCCACTGTAGGACCATCTTTGCGATCCTCCACAGACAAGGCCTCCCGGCTTGGCACTGTAGCAGCCTCAGGCAGATCAGGCTTGTTAATCACCCCAATTTCCACCAACTGGTCCACTATTAAAAGCTTTAGGTCACCTTTAAGGACCTGTTTTGGGACCTGCAACTGAAAATGATCCACAATTTGCAGCAATTCACTCTTGCGGCAGCTATCAATAAACTCAAGAGAGGGGTCAGCTAAAAAGTGCTCCAGACTGAATGTGGTTGACATGATTGCTGGATACAGACAACCCAAAATCTTCCTCTTAACTCTGGACAAAAGGATCCTCCTAACGAGTAGGACTCCCGGATGAGCTCCCCCACTTATGTTACGCCCCTAAAAGGTCTAGGGGTTCAGGGCGATAACATAAAAATGTCCAGAGAAAATAAGGGATAATAAAAAGGTGATTTATTACAAAATAAACCAAAGTTTTCACAAAACCAAGACACAATACAATTTAACCCATTTAAAACAAAAGAAAAGGGCAGGCAGCTTTAAGAAAGCTTAAGTGCAAAGTAAATTACAAAATGCCCAAACGAGTCAGTCTAAAGTAACTCAAATAAACCAAAAGAGAAATGAGAAAAAAAACAAACACACAAACGGGGCAGAAAACCTCCCAAACACCAGCTTCTAGCTTATAAAGACAACCGAATCACATCAACCGGCTTTTTAGCAGAACAAACAACAAAGAGTCCAAGATTGCCAAAAACAATCAACCAAAAGGTGGGGAACAGCAGAGCAAAACCTCCTCTTACAAGCTGTCCCCCCTGAAGGAATGTCTCAGGAGCCTTTTATAGGAACAGGTGAGTCTCATTATCATCTGATAGGCTTGCAGTTCTCAGCTGGTCCAATGGGGTGTAGCTCCTACAGCTTCCAGGCAGCCAATCAGGAGGTGACGCATCATCACAGCTGAACCTGCATAACAAAACCCTGCACAGACCCAAGAGGCCAGGGGCTGTAACA